>JAJEKV010000002.1:21273725-21873725 GCA_021234155.1 Isoetes taiwanensis | reverse complement strand
AATTTGGCGTGGCTTTCCTGCTGTCCTTTCCGGCCTTTAGCCTTCATCCTGTGACCTTCGTCCTCGATCCTAGTTTGTTAAGGAAGTCCTTTGGTATTCGGGCGTTTTGTTGGTTTCATGCGAATGCGGTGCAAGAATATCGTCGATTCGGCGTGGCGAATCGGCATTCTTCTTCAAGACGCAGCATGCATGCATTGCATCGCGTCGCATGCATGCATCGCTTATCGCGTTTTGGGCCGTTCATCAGGTTGGGCGTTTGCTACTTATTGCAGAGTTCTTCATCGACGTTTCATCGGCGCTTCCTCTTCTCTCAGCAGTACCTTATTCTCTTTGAACCCACCCTCCCCCCCTTCTTTGTTTATTATATTTTGTACAAGTTCTGTTTATCATGTTTTTCCACCCGGTGGGTGATGCTTTTTTTCCACTCACTGGGTGATGCTATTCTTTGGTATGTTTCTCGTTTGTTGTTGGTGATGTGCAGGTACAGGTTGGCGAGCGCCATCCGTTTTGACTTCTCCATGCGCGGGTTTTTGGGAGCGATTCTATGCCTTACGTTTGTCTAAGCCCCTTGCCGAAGGCTTATCACTAGGGTTTTTCCTCGAAAACCCGAAAGGGCGGGGTTTTTTAATCCCGGTGATAAGCTTTCGGCAGGTACATCAGCCACTCATCTATTAGCATTGTATTTGTTTTGGGGTCCAAATGATATAATTGGATTTTCCCTTTATTTTTTGTGGGTAGTTCGCATGTGTGCGGCTATCCACTGTCCACCATTGTAGAAAATCTGCTGAGATGAATGAGAAGCCTATGGCGTTTTGTTGGTTTCATGCGAGTCGCAGTGCAAGAATAATAAAAATAGATACATTCGAGTCCATATAGGCCTTCCAAAGTACAAACACTTGTATATATATATAATAATAAAGGCGTTTTTAGGATAGTTTGTGCGCGATCTTGGCCGTTAATTTTGTTAGGTTATTCTGAATCATTGATTATCTCCACGTTAGAAGAGAAACCGTTTTTTTTTTCCATCAAACCGTGCGAAGCTGATTATAGCGATGTCTCCTTGGGCAATGATGATGGGGAGGTTTTGAATAAGAAAGAAGCTTGGAATCTCGAGATTGCATGCAGAGCTTTTTTCCCTGGTCGTGAGAGCTCCGCAGTGGGCTTAGTATGAACAAGGCACAGAAATGGAGACGTATTAAAACCCAGGTCGAGTAATGGCGAACCGGCAAGGAAAAGGGGCTTGAATCGAAGAATACTACTCAAAAGTAAGTCTATAAACAAAACCCTTTTCAAAAATGCAGGGCTAAAAGCGCATAGAATTCAATTCAGCAGTATATTGCATGAAAAACACATTTTTGAAATCGAACACATTTGCAAGCTTTACGTTGAGAATCGTGGTTCCCAGTATTTCCGGCTCTTTCCAAAAGTTGTATGTCTTGTATCATCAGTGGCACAGCGTTGTTCATTGCATTGTTCTCAGCAAAAAAATGGAGATTCAATTCTTGCTCTAGGTTATTATATACTTTGACACTATGGGATTCAGTATGTATTTCACTGCTGAGTAAAATGTATTGTCTTCACCAGGCCAAGCTCTTATAGTCTTTAAAGAACGTCATACTGGAGACAAGATCTTGAACATTTTTCAGCAACGTTGCCTTATCCGATGACGGCAGGTGATATTTTCATCCAAAATTTATTGCATTTGTTTGGATCAGTATTTATCTGCTCAAATAGCTAGGTTACAGCACAATATGACATGTATATTTGCTCCAAAACTGCTAACAGAGCCTTCATAGATAGGATAAGATAGTCTTTTCTTTGCTGATGATAATGCACCTTTATCTGGAGTACCAGGCCTCTGTCTAGGAGTGCTATGGGAGCGTACCTTAGCTTTTGCAGATTGGGTTGGTGCCATGTAGCTAGGCAATATGTGAGCACTGGCAGAGCTTTCATCATCTCTGAAAGAGCTTACATTAGACAGATTTCCATAACGTAAAAATGCCAAAGGGCATGCTAGGAGTACTCGAGCACTTGATGCCACACTCATTTGGTCATCTATGAGCACGCTAATAGCACGAGGACTTGCGGACTTGACAAGAACACGTGTTGGCTTTCGGGAGTTTTGGGTGATTGGCTTGTTATCCGTCTTTGAACCTCGAGTGCCGTTATGGCTGTAGCAATTTGTCGCCAAGCTCTTCTTTGCTTGTGCTTAATCGGCCAAAATGGTTTCGACATTCTTAGCTGCATCCTCTTTCTTTTTAACCGAGTTTCGACTTCATTGGTACTCTTGTCTAACCTTTTTTTCCCAAGGCCTTGCAGCCATCCACCTCTCTAGCCAGCTCCATCCCCAAGGTGCTTTCTGGGATCACAATCTATAAACGTCTTGGCGACTTCCTCACCCGTCTTCCATAGCTTATGTATATTCAAAGATCATAATCAAGCTTGATTCCAAGACAAATAAATCACAAGTTACAAGAATTGAAATGAAAGGTGTTAGAAACCCGGTGAGAAAATGCATATGCCAATGCTCGCTTCGGCGTTTAAGTGCGACTTCTTGTGTTTTCTCAGCATTCTTGCTTGCATCTCTTCTGATAAATTGCCATCGTTCGAATACTTGTTGGAATTTCTGTCATTTATAACACTCTCACTCTTAGCATCCTGGGAATTGCATTCTGACTGCAAGATAAACATAATTTTATTCACATATGTTCCGAAACTAGGAAAGAGGACCTTGGAAAATAGTCTTACCATAGCTTTTTTCCGAAGCTCCTGCTGCTTCAGTTGAAGCAGTTGGCGTTGGACTGCTTGGCCTTCCTCTGACATTCTGACCCGAACCCGAGCTTGAACTCTAACCAGGGCTTGCATGCATTTGAGGGTGGACATTGCTTGTCTTCTAACCGTATGAGTCTGCCAGGTTTCCTGGGCATCTAGATTTGGAAAAATATAAGTGCTCTAGAGCATATCAGGCAAAAGCGGTATGAGCTGGATCATTATATACGTTATAGTTTGTTTGGGACTGGCATAATGACAGCGTAAAATAAAGCTTTTATAATTGATTTTATCCGTATGTGCATGGCAGAAAATCGCTCTTTCCACAGCACATTGTGCCCAGCAAAATACAGCCGAGTTTGAAATGAAGTTAGAAATAATCTTGTGTTTGTTGTTTCAGTGATGAATAACAAAGAAGTTGTGGATCTGGTGAAGAAGATCTGTGACCCCATGGCTGCAGCCAAGCGGTTGACTGACGGCCCTTACATGGAAAAGCATGGATGATATTTCTTGTATTGTCATTCAATTCTCCTAAACCTTGCAACTGTAGGCATTTGGAATGCAAGCTATGTTGCTGCCTCTTGGTGTTTTGACTTCACTGTGCCATGTGGGTGCTTTTGGGACGTTGATGGCGCCTTGTTTGTTTATGCTGTAGGATTTGAACATTCTTTGAGAGGATTGTTATTTGTGTTCGGCTATTGATTGTAACCTCTAAACATGAGCACGCAATGCCGTCTAGGTACATGGATTCTAAAGAGCGTGAGAGTCAAAAATATAATGTAAAGCAGCCATCATTCTTTGGAATGCAGTTGATGCCAGTTATTGCTAGATAAAAGCATATGCTGAGAAAACATGCTCTTCGATTTGGTGCTCATCCAAACGGGTGCAATATGTTAGCTTTGGTGATATAAAAGCTGATTTTTTTTATATAAGATGCCGGTCTGTCGAAAGCAGATTATCCATTCCATTATTTCTTAATACATTAGAGTACTGCGTGATTTATGCATTGCTGGAAACAACAGAGGTCTTAGTGCTTATTATTTTGTCTTGATGTACAAGCATGCAGTGCAATTCAAGCCGAACTGATCTCTGTAGTCAAACCAAAAAGGCCAAGATAGCTCGAAATAGGTACATGTACTCTGAGAAAGATGGGTATTAAAAAATAATGGGTCATATTATGGTGGACAATTTTGTTGAAGCAGAGTTCAGAGTCTTGGCCATGATATGATGTCGCATTTCTTCCCAACCTGTAGAAACTCTGAACTCTCTCATGCATATTGTCAGGGCATATCTCGATCTGAAAAGCAAAAGTCTTCCAAACATGTCTTCAGATTTTGTTTTCAGCAGTTCATGAAGCCAAAGCCAAGCTGCCAGACCTCTAGCTTTAAGAAATATTTAGAGGTGTGTTTGGATGATGATCCAGAATATACCTTTTGGATTCAGCTATCTTTCCTTGCAGATATGTGGGTTTGATTCAGATAATCATTCCAAAGGTTTGAGACTACCTGCTAACCATGAGCTAAATTATCATACAAAAGCCTGAGGATCCATCATACATTTATGCCATCGCATGAGACACAAAGTGATCAGTTTTCTGTTTGTGCTAGAGAAGGAGCTCATGCCATAGAGTATTCTCTGACACTTTTTGGCTTGAGGCAGATGTTAACATACACAATGCAATTATATGCTAGCAACACCTTGGCTTTGAAGCAGTTGCTCGGCATTGGCATTCCACAGACATGATTTTGTCATTTTATCGTTATTGCATTGTAGCTGAACATAATATCTACTAAATTACATATCATTGTAGTAGTACATGAAATATAACACTTACACAAGTAGTCTGCTAAGTCCATTTGCCTTCATATTCACATATTCTTCTTATTTGCTGATGGAAGGATTTGGTGCATAAGGTGCGGTTTGATTCTTAGGGTTTTGGAGTTGTAACAGCAGCGGGATTTGTGAGTTTTGGAAAAAAAAATTGGGAAGCTATTTGGAGTGTCCATTTCGGGAGATTGAAATTAGCAGCAGATTGAATGGTTGTTTGGACAAAAATTGGAAGAGAAAAAAGGGCATTTCCCAGCTCACTCATATGTGCATATCCTTGTGACCAGTATGTTTCACTGTGTAGCGTTGCAATGGAGGGGAAATTTATGTAGCAGATTGCTTTTGCAGGTTTTAGATCTAGCACAAAGAAAAAAGGGTATGAACTACATTTTGCATTTACAGATCTGTTTGTGTATCTTAAATTTTCAGGTATGGCCTATTCCAAGAATGGAGAAACACTTAAAGGAACTCAAAAATTCGAGCTTTCAACGCTTGGGCCTCTTTAGTTTTTTTGTTGTTTGACTTTGGACAAAGTTGAAGCTATGCTATTGATGACTATTATTGTCTTTTCAATAAGGATAGCTCAACATTTCTATATTGTTTATTATTGTTTTGTCCCTTTTGGTGTATGAAAAGAAGAATTAGTTTATTTACACTTGCCCTTTTGTTAGAGGCCATATATTTGCTTGCCACTTTTGTGTTGTGATAATGACTCCCACCTTGTGCCTTAACCTTAAAGCAATAAAAAGAATCCAATGTTCGCTCTGTTGTTAGATTCATGCACTTGAGCTTGACATATCCATTTCTTGTCACCATCCAAATTCTTGCACATTTTGATCCTGTCTCCATTTATCTTTTAATTTATAACTTGGGGCATTGTATTGTCTTTGCAATCGACAGGTCGCATTTTTAAAGGTGACGCATAATTCTTCAATGGCTACTTGGTTAAAAGGTAGTGAACCTATCCCCAAATGATGTGCTCTCTGTGTCAAATCTATATAGTAAATGATGTAGAATTAAATTCAAAGTTTGAGGTGCCATCCCCAATACTGCAAAGTAAACCATGTAGGGTTAAATCAAGTACACGGTTATAAGACATCACTCATGATATAACAAGCTACAAATGAAAGTTTTAACACAAAATGAAATAAACGGTCCAAATGAAAGTTTTAACACAAAATGAAATAAACGGTCCAAATGTGCACAGACTATCGTCCTATTTCTCTACTTACATGACACTTTCACAAAAAGACATACACAAAATTTATTTTCCCATTTCCTAACAAAAAATTACTAAAGACCGATAGCGCCGGTCTCTGTCATTATGTGCAACTCAAAATAATTCAAGAAGATAATGATTGTCCTCATATAATCAACCTGAAGCCACTTTTAATACAATTTCAATATTTTTATGCCCGACAAAAAGCCCAGCAACGCTGGGCACTTTTTCTAGTACTATATAAGCACCATATAACTTGTACAGATGGTGCTGCTTTTCTTCTTTTGAAGCATTTTATTGCAACAAAAACATAAGAGCCTTACAAAAAATGTGATTGATATGCTCTGGTAGACTTTTTTACATTAGCTCATACAAAACATCTAATGTTCATGCCCACAAAATGCTCAACAAATGTTTTTATTTGCTCTGCTTGTTCCAAAGGTTTTTGAAGCCAAGCCTCTACTTAGGAGAGCACCGTAAACAACAACTCCACAAAACCTTACCTTCAGCTTGGCAACATAACTTCCGAGCATTCTTGCTTAAAGTGTCATAACTCAGTACATGCAAAAACATATCTTATACAGGAAAAGTGGCATGCACTCCAAACAATGTAAAATTTTCAAACGCAAAGTCTTGCACCAAATTGCCAAGTTGTGCATATTATGCAACACATTTTTTCCTTGTTCACAACATGAGATCACCATAGACTACATTCTTTCTTTTTTAATCTAAGTCGCTTAATATTATACATGTCAAATATGCCAAAATGTATAGTTCCTTCATGATGTACTAATACATAATCTCTTGTGGAAATGCAATATAATGGCATCCCTCTCAAGTCCAACTTCCCTCTTATAGTAATGGGGTATGCTCTTTCTTCATTAGGTTATTTCTATTTAGATGAACATACCCTTACGCAAGTAGAAGCAGAATCCAAATAAAGTTTCATATGACGATATTTGTGGCTATTGCTGCACTAGGACAATTGTGTCCCGGAATTAACTGTAATTTATTTCAGCGGATGACAAGATCAAGCATGTAATGTTTTTAGACTGACACTATTGGTAGCATACATGTTAGAAATGAGCACATACTCTTGTCTTCCCAAGTCCATATTAGGGTGGAATCACATTAGCGTGCCCGACCAATCGTGCATTTACAGTAAGCCAATCAGATCATGAAACATGGAGATTTTAGGCACATCCTTGTATCATACTTGAGTGCCCAAACATCCATTTTGGCTTGGGCACCCCTCTGTTTTTTGGTCAGGGGTTCTCGGGTGACCAAAATCGTCCCAGACTTGGGCACCCTGATCTGAAGCGCTGATTTCAAACTCTGATCTCCTTGATTTGCGGACAGCTTGAGGCGTGGATCTGTTCCTTGCTCTGTTTGGGCACCCTAATATGACAACAACAGAAATGGCGTGCCCAGGCATGCGTCCAACGGAGGCCCAAAGTCGCAGATATCTTTCTTGGGCACTGCCGTAATGTGATTCCGCCCTTACCGTGCGTTTTGCAAGCACTAAGCAATGATCTCCAAGCAGAAATATTGGGTTCAACAGTAGCTTCAATTAAATTCTCTGCTTCATTAAACCGTCCAGAATGGCTAACAAGATCAATCATACAATTATAGTTAAGTGTGCATGGTATTATGGAGTAGTTTTCCATTGCTTTATAAAATTGGCGTCCTTCGTCTACAAGGCCCGCATTACTACATGCATTAAGGATGCCAATAAATGTCACGTCATCTGCACTGATACCATTAGATTGCATCTCCTTGAGACACTGCACAACCAATTTAGCATCTCCATTTTGAGAATATGCAGTAATCATTGCATTCCATGCCACCACATTTCGATTTGGCAGTAAATCAGATATTTCCCTTGCAGTCTCTAAGCCCCCACAATTAGCATACATATCGACAATAGTTGTCCCCATAAAAATATCAGACTCCAAACCACGTCTTCTGACCTGTTCATGGATTTCCCTTCCTAGATCTAAAGCTGCAATATCTCCACATGCTTTTAATATTGTCGTAAATGTAACATCATTTGGGTGAATGCCTTTGTGCTGCATTTCTTTAAAATAGTCAAGTGCAATGCTGCTTTTGCCATGCTGGCAGTGACATGCAATTATGGCATTCCATGAAACCACATCCCTATTTGACATTTGAATGAAGATCTTATGTGCCTCCTCCAAGTTCCCAAGTTTTGCATACATATCAATAAGAGTGTTGCATATGACAAGATCTAAGTGCAGACCAATTCCAATTATCTGCTCATGGATCCTTCTGCCCTGGCTTATGGCCATCTGACTGGCACAAGCCTTCAATATACTTAGAAATATTATCCTATCTGGCTTTATGCCTTGGCTAGATGGCCTTGCCAACATTGGGTGTAACCATCAATCATTGCACTGCACATTGCGACATCCCGGTTTAATGATCTTGGCCTCAATATCCCTCTGTGGTAGAGACTTGGCCTCAATATCCCTCTGTGGATTATGCATAGCAGCAACCATGGCACTGTAAACATCAAATTGTTACCTCAATCCCGATGCTTGACGCCTTACAAGCAGAAGTAAATCTTCTTCATTTAAAAATACCAGCATTGTGATATGATTGTAGCCAAGGTTTTCAACCTTCTTTTTGTTGCTGCTATAAACATGAACAAGTTAAGCTTGGCCATCCAATTGTCCAAATTGTCTTTTGGCAACGACTTGAAACATCCAGTATGGATGCTAGTAAGTTATCATACAGAATAAATCACATCCTCAGAGAGTGTATTTGAAAGGTGCTTTAGGGTAATGGACCCAGATTTAATGACCCACAAATAAAGCTAAAAACCTGGAATGAGCACCGCTGTCAGTCATATAGTAGACACGAATATTTTGGGAAAATTTTGCAGATAATACTGAATTTGGCAAAGGTAGATGTTACAATAGATGCTACTTTGAGTCCCTATGAGATACAAGCTGGATCAATCCAGGCACGCCACAAATCTGCCAACAAAAGATTCTACCGAGAAAAGAGGCAGTTTTCTTTGTGGAGAGAATGGGCTAAATGATTGCTTTCTTGAAGCTTGTATAGTTAAAAACACAGTCCGCTCCAACAAATATGCTCCTGCATATCACTCCTTTGAAGCTGTGTATGCATAAAGAGTTCTTGATCACATGCTCACCAAAATTGATAGCAACAGCTTCATAATCAACTGTCATAGCCCGTTCAAAGGAAAGATTTGATATCAATGTAGGTGCACAAAGTTTGTCACCAGTTCAGACATCTTTATGTTTCTGATGTATTTTGGATGATAGAGGTAGTGCCAAGACTCTGTCATATGGCATATTTGGCACAATAAAGTCCCTGCATAAGCAACAGCGCATCCAAATGAAAATATAGAAATGTGTAGCCAGTACTTAAAATGAAGTAAAAGCAAACCTCAAGTGCTTAGAAAGAATGCCAGCATGCCTGTTTTCACCTGGGTCCCCCATGACTGATACGAGGAACATAAATTCCTTCCTCAAATGCTCAGAAACTTGTGCACTTCCATTGCTAATTCCTGATACCCGGCCAATAAGTCCTGTGGTGTCAAGATTCACAAGTTTTATAGCATTGTCCAATACTTCTCAATATGGAGGTCCAAATAGAGGAGGAATTAAAGAAAAAAACCATGCACAAAAAGCTACATTGGCAAGTCCGCAGTTGCAGAAAAAAATAGAAGCGCCAAACATGAATGCCAACTTTGTACATAACTATATCTTGTTCACCAATGAGATTAGGGATCCCTTTATGTCACAATCCTCACTTCTATCCAGGCCACTTTCATCGGACTCAACATAAACCCATTCACCAGCTTCAATTTCACAGAAAAAATCATGCTTAGAACCTGTATTCTTGCCGACATTTTCCATCTTAAGGGCATGAAATTCGCTAGGGGTTCGAATTTTCAACCCCACGGCGTAATTTTCAATTAAAATAATTAAACATTAATTAATTAAATTTAATTATTATTTAAAAATAATAATTTAATTTAATTATTATTTTTTTTGCATCAAATGCGCTTTGGCTCCTTTGTTTTTGGTAATTCGATCTTTAGCCTGTTGTTCACGTTGTTTTTCTCTCTAAGGTATCTCCCTCACCACTTGGAACGATCTAGAGCAGGTACAGAAGGCTTTCTTGGCCCGGGCACTGGGAGTGAAATCCACGGTCCCATATCAGATCTTGCTCCAAGAGACAGGCTTCCTTCCATTACAGAGGGCTGCGCTGGAACGTCACATTATTTACTTCCAGAAGGTGGTGGCTATGGATGAAGCCCGGCTGCCCAACTATGCTTTGGCAGTGGCGATGGGCCCGCCCGCGACTCAAAAGCCTCTTTGGAAAGACAAGCAAGCCCGGTGGTTCTCGCTATGGAATGTGCGGGCACAGTGATGTGGACCGGTGCATACACCGAAGAACGCTACGCCTTGAAGCGTATTTGGATGCTTGCTTCATGGCCAAGCTTTGGGATCTGCAGAGGCCCCGTCACATGTCAAGGTGGCAAATTATCGGCAAAGATGTTAATCCCATGCTCACGAGGAGCCCACACCACTACTGCGCACCCATCTACCCATGAAAAAGCGGGGGTGATTGCTTCCCATTCGCGACAGTGCACACCACCTCCGCGTTGAGACAGGGAGATGGATTCGGGGCCGCGTGAGGAGGACGAGTCCGTCGGTCTTTGCCAACAGCGGCCATTGAGGATGAAAGTCACGCCCTCCGGGCATGTCCGTGTCTGAGCATATCCGGAGCTCGGTATGCTCGGTTAGTTGTGCCCCATCGGGCCTTGCATGAGCTCTTGAGCACGGCCTCTGTAGGCTTGTTGGGATCGTTACCTCAGGAGGTAATGGATCTGCGGACTTAGTTATGCCCCCCAGTCCGGGCATTAACCTCACCAGATACTTGTGATTATGTATATAAGCATGCGGTATGTCGGCATCCTTATTGCTACTAAGGTTTTTTCCTTAAAAAACTTCCGGGGCGGGGATTTTTAATCCTGGTAGTAATCCTTTCTTTCTCTCTCTTTGTACTTGGGTCCCATAGGCCAGTTGGTCTCTATGGACGATAAAATCATATTCTATTCTATTCTATTCTATTCTATTCTATTCTATTCTATTTTCTAATGATTGATGACCTTTGGCTTTCCATTTTTTCAATTTATGCCTTTATCAATGGTTCCAATCCTTGGATTGGCTATGTCTAGGGCAAAAGTATGCTAGTGGGTATCAAAAAAACGCGGCCCCAGCACTTAGATCAGCACCCTGGATGTACTATTCTATCATAGTATTCCACTTGTTATTAGTTGGAGTTGTTACATATTTCTATTGATTACCTAATTACCATGTGCTAGTACCAGTAACACCTTAAATAAGCTGCCATATGGGGTGCTATATGAGTGCTGTCAGCATGTGTCCGGACGCCTGCTTTTGATACCCACCAGCATACTTTTGCCCTCTAGATAATTTTAGAAGCATAAATTTATCACTAGCATTAGCATTATCTTCTTTTATTCTTGGTAGCCTTTTAATATTTGGTTATTGTATTTGGTGATGGGGCCTAGTCCCCAGGTTTTTTACATGGGCTGTTGCCCTTGCATGTGCCGTCCCATAACCCGTTGGGTTCCCGTGGACGTAAAAATTCTTATCTTATCTTATCTTATCTTTGACCATCTTTGCTCATATGTCTCACTTCTCTTACCCAATTTTTTGGTTTTTCCTTGCCATCTTCCTATTTTTTCCTTGGTGACTATATTATTCGATAGTTCCTTTGTTGCCTTTTCTTTCTTTGAAAACGATTTACAAGCAAACGATTTACAAGCAATCGATAGTTTCCAACTCAACTTATGTAGTTTATAAGATTTGCTCAAAGTTTTGCCTAATAGACTTTCAACCTTTTAACGTTTTTCTAACCTTTCTTTTGTAAAATTATGTTTCGATGATGTTTTGTCCTTCTTTGTTTGCTTAGGATAAATATCCTAGACGGTTTGCCTTTTATATTTTGGTTGACAAGGTGCTATGGAAAGCTCTTTTTATACTTTGTTGGATTAACATTCTTCTTTCTCTAAATGTCCTAGGCGGTTACTATGCTATGTTTCATTATCTCATGCGCATTTTTGTGCCTAGGATAATATCCCTTTTTGTAACATCTCCCTAAATCGTTTTTTCCATGTATTATAGCGTTTGGTTCATCTTTTATTGCAAGCCATCGATGTGGGGAATATTCCTGGCATTGTACCAGATCGATGGCCCACATTATTTACAATTAAAGCCAGACAAACTTTTCCAATGGTGCACCTTGACCTCAATGGTCCAAAACCACAATATCATTAAATGACAGAAATTACATAAACGTTGGTAGACCGGATTTGCCACCATGGGTTGGCCTCATCTTCAATGAACAGAGGCTTGGCCGACAGATTAATGAAGGAATTTATGGAAAAAAAGAGCAGATGATCTATAACAGAAGTATGCATGTATTCTATGTATCTGCTGGCACTAGAAGCCGTTCCCATGGCTTCCTGCAACCTACAATTTCTCTGCCTTTGCAAACTGCCAATCTCCTGTTTCTGCATTGAAATGCTCTGTTTTTCCTTGAAAAAACCTTTCGTTCCTCTGTTTCGGATCACGAAGCCCATCACGAAGCTTTATAGCAGGGCATTGATTTTCCGCTCAATTGGAATGTGATAGCCCATCACTAAGCTTTAACAGAGCACTGATTTCCCGCCCAATAGCAATATACAGCAGGCCAATTCAACCCATTTGGATGACCAACACGGAAAATCATTATGCCCAAAGCAGAATGGGATTTTCTGCTTCAATCCCGGCAGGAATTTTAGCCCGATTTGGCTAATATTACTCCGGATTTGGGGATTCAGATGTCTACCCATCAAATGAAGAAGGGTTGAGAAGTCCAGGAAACTCTAATTTGACGTCTTCCCTTAGATAACGGCCAGCTCCGGCAACACAGCAAGAACTCAGACTTTGCCTTCGACCCCTGCAACAATCCGGCACTCTGGAACATCTGCCCTTCGTTCTGGCACCAGCAATCCGGTTAATGATTGTTCTTATCAAATCTGACTTGCAACCACCGATTCTGCTGAAGGTCTTGCAAGCGGGGCTTTTGGATAAGTCTGAGATTTAGTCCCGTTCTAATCCTTGGTGGTTGTGATTTGGGTCGTACTGTATGTGCTGCTGCCGCTTCATTGCATGATGAATTGTGCCACTCTCTGTACAGGCCGACCTGTCTGCCTACATGCCATGTGCCTCTCCTCCGCTGCCCTTGCCAAAAAAAGAAGGGAGCATGCCTTCTTATCCACGCCCTAAAAAAAGGGCGCCAATTTTTTTTCCTATTCTTCTTAACCTTTCCAAAGAGCCTTTGCAAAAACATCCATGAAAAAAGGAATTGCCAAGCACCCAAAATAGCAATAACCATCCAAGCTCCTCTCACATGGCAAATTATACCATTTTTTATACAATACGATACCGAAATCATAGTCCCCACCATTGCCAGAATACCCTCCCCAAACCCAAAACGAAATTAGCACACTATATGTTTTTCCTCAATTTATATTTACTTCTCACCATCGTGCTTTGAAAAGAACCTTTTGTGGTTGAGTTGCGTTTGCATTTTTTGTAGCTATGGTTGCTTTGTAAATTATATTTGTTCGTAATTGTTCTTGTATATCCAAGACGTGGACGTTATTTTCCTTATATTCTATTTTCCTTGAGTGCGCATTATTTCCTTAAATTCTATTTTCCCTAAGTGTGCATTATTTATTCCATTATTTTTTCCATGTTTTTCCCCTTGCCTCTTGTTTTTTATTTGTTGGGTTTGACCTCTAAACTACGGTGGATTTCTCTTTGAGCTTTGGAAAATGATGTTGAACCATATTGCATCGAAAACTTTTGTGCCTTTATAAATTTCCATGTGCCACGGCAAAGCATCTTAGGCCCACGGTTTTTCCATATGTTCTCTTCCTTGTTCGAAACTAACCGTCTTCCTCCTTTGATATGCCAGATTCATGCCATCTAGATCCCAAAAACCCCATCGCTTTCCTTCTTCTCAGCAGCATCACCGGTCGTACTAGTCTTTTTATTCGTTAAGTGATTTTCAATTCGTCCTAGACTCTTTTATTTGCTAGACCCCTTTTTTATATAGTGTGGTTCTTACCATTGTTGTTTGAGCTTTCTCTTTCAAGTCATGGACACTGCTGGAGAAACTCTTGGAGGAGAACTTTTAGAGCATAAAGAAAAATCATCTAATGCTTCTCAGCATAATTGCATATTTCAAATGAACTTGGCCACTACCCAATACACTTGATTAACTCTATCTTTTCTATATATTTTCCCTTTGGCTACAACGTTGCTTGGGGCTGTGTAAAGCTCAAATTTCATGGGTCTTGCTTTAACTTCTTTGCATCTAAAATGCTTTGAGCTTCTTTCTCTCTTATTCAATTTGACGAAGCTTGTTGGCTCAAAAGGATTTAATTTTCATTCTCTTTCCCTTTTTTCTTTCTTGATGTTTGTTGACTTCTTTTTCTCCTATTGTCTTGTCTTGCATCTCATCTTTTCTTTCTCGCTAGATTTTCTTGCCATCTACCATTGCACCTAGGGTTTATGAGTGGAGTGTTCCTCTTCTTTCGGCCATATGTTGTTGTTTTTGCAAGAAGAGTCTTCCCAAGAATGCAATGGTTCTATGGCAACATAGCGGGCCTTTTTTGGAACGTCTATTTTTTCCATCAGATCTTTTTTACATGCTATATATCTCATCAGTTCTAGGTTTTCATCACCGGCCTTCCTCTTGGGCGTTCCATCTTTTTGTGTTTTGTCCTACTTTCCCACCCTCCCATGCCCTTTTGCAATATACTTGGAATGTGTGGTCTTTTTTCTTCACCTCGTTTGTTTATATTTTCTTCATTTGTAATTTATGGGCGGATGTTCTTCCCTGCTTTAATATCTTTCATCTAGGCAGATGTTCTTCCCCGCCCCGTTTTCTGAGTTGAGTTGTTTGGACGGATGTTCTTCCCCGCACTAGTTCGCAGATGTCATTCCTGGCTAGGCGGATGTTCTTCCTCGTCCCTTCGCTTATGCTTATTTTATATGGGTGGCTTGCTCAGTTCTTGCATCATATTGAACTGAAAATATTTTCTCGTATGCTTGTTTATGGACTTTGACATGATTAATGGTTGCTTAACGTGTTTCAGTTACAAGTTCTTTGTTCGTATAGATTTATTCAAGTCGCATTTGAATTCGGTCAGCCATGGCTTCATGATTATGGATGTCTTCAAGCCGCATTCGAGGTGGAGTCTTGGCTTCATAACTATGGATGAATTTTCATTGGCTTCGCACTCTGTCAAGCTTTCATGGCCATTTGAGTTTGCGATCGTTACGTGAAGACTGCAGATGCATGGGGATTATTATCAATGATGGTTGGATGATGCACTTGTGTGACTCTTAGTTGGTTATTTATCTCCATGGTTTTCCTCGAAAACCCGAAAGGGCGGGGTTTTTATTCCAGTTGATAAATCTCTGACACCCTCGGTAATTGTCTACTTCCGGGGTTTATTTTGGCTTTCTATCTTTCTAGCCATTAGTTTTTACTACTATGCTATTGTACTTTGAACGCTCAATAAGAAAGCCACTTCACTTCATAAAAAAGTAGAAAAAAAAATTAATAAAAAAATAAAAAAAATTATTAATTTTTTTTTATTTTTTTTTTATTTTTTTTATTTTTATTTTTTTTAATAAATTTTTTTTTTATTTTTTTTTTCATAAAAATAAAATAAAATTTTGAGAAGTTGTGACACCACCATGTTATAAGAAAGACCTTCCATATGGTGAATACTTCTTCTAGCCAGTGTTTCCAAAAAAAAAAAAGGGGTGATGTGCACGAGGGGTTGCCCTCCATTGGCCTGAGAGTGTGTGTTCGTATTTCTATTTCAGTTCGTGTATCGAGCCTCGTTAATGATCTAAACACAGGGATTTGTTTTCTTAGCCCAGAAGTTCTTTGTTTTATTTCACAAATTGCTAACATGCATCCATTAGAATGGGCCCATATGTAACCCCTCATTGCACATTATTGTGTGGTTGCCTTAGGCTCAAATTAAAAGAGCCCGATTCTCGTGTTATATTTATTTGTGATGTTGGCCCACCATATACTTTTGTATCTAGGACAACTCCTATTAATAACCTCAAGTTCACAATGCAATTTCTACATAGGTTGAGAATGTGATAATGCGTCTTGGGTCGAGCCCTTGTCAGATAGTGAGGACTCATTGAACATAGGGCGACCTCTTCATACTTTGATTAGGCTATTGTTCTAGGTTGGCAATTCAAATGACTCCTTGGATAATATGCCTGTTTTCCAATAACTTTGTTCAAAAATATTTGTTTAGAATGAAATATTAGAGATGGTGAAGTCCAAACGTAAAATTACTAAACGAATTTGCTCTTTCAAATTCAGTTTATTATTGAAAATCACAGACAGACGATGCCAATATTTAAGAAGAATGGAAAGCTTACAACAATATAGTTTGTGGCATAAAAGATTGGGCAGTTAGATTGCATACTTATGCTTAAGCAACAATGGTTATGATATTTAAATTTTTTACTTTTTATGTTAACGATAATTATTTGTGGATATTTCCACACCTCTTCCTATTTGGACTTATCCGAATTGCTTTCAAAATATCTGACTCTTTGACCATTCGACAATTGGCATATATATATATTGATCACCATATTCCCTACCATAGCATCTGATTCAAGGCCAGCGTTAAGACATGTTCGTGTATAAGTCTACCCCATTCTATGGCTCCTAAGCTAGCATATGTACCTTGAAAATATTTATAAATGTTACTTTGTCTGGATCAATGTCCTCTTCTTGCAAAACTCTCAAAACAACTAAGGGCAAGTTGAAACTTGTCACATTGTGCATATCATGCAATAAGTGAATTCCAGGATGTGATATTCCTATTTAGTAATTTTTCAAAACCATTAAGGGATTCCCTTATGGAACAACATTTGAAATACATATTGATAAGTGCGTTCCCAATAGAAATGTCTTAGTGAAGCCCATATCTCAAAATTCGATCATAAAGGAGCCTGCCTTCCTCTAGGGCTCCAATGCTACCGCATGTTTTTAAGATGCAAAAAAATGTCACTCGGTGTGTATTTAAAACCCTCCTCTTGCATCTTCTCACATATACTTAACGCTGGATGTACCCTGCAATGATAACACTCCATGAAACCAAATTTCGTTGAGGTAATCTACCAAATAGTTTAGATGACTCCTCTATGTTACCACATTTAGCATGTATGTCAAAAATACTACTACCTCCAACATCTTAAGCGAGGTTGTGTTCCAAGATTTGATCATGTATGGTACGACCAAATTCTGAGGCTCCTATGCTCCTACATGCTTTTAAAAGACAAAAAAATGTCACTTTATCTGGATTTATGCCTCCTTCATTTTCTCAAAACAGTCTTAAGGCAAGAAAACCATCTCCATGATCTGCACAGTCCATAATTATTGCATTCCAAGAGATCACATTCCTTAGTCTAGTGGTAACACACTAGGTCTAGCAATTATAGGTCTCGAGTTCGAGACCACCCAGAATCGCACTTTGAACTCTTGGGTGTCAAAACCCACAGACGCAATGTAAAGTGGTTGGGGGCAGAGCCCAACCAAGCAATGTAGTGTGGTGTGTGGTCACATGTCCAGTTGGATGTTGCCTAGTGGCGTGACGTTAAAATACTATCTATCTATCTATCTTTTCCATATTCGCTATCTTTTCCATATTATCGAATATAGAATGTCACAATTTGCATACATATTGATAACTGCAGTCCCTATAACAACATCCAATTCAAGCCCATGCTAGCACAAATGGTCTCATTTGGCCTCAGGTCACTTTGTTGCATGCCTTCGAAGCAGTCTTTTGCATTATGGGCATATCCAGATATAATGGCACCCCATGATATAATATTCTAATTTGGCATTTTGTCGAAAACAATATGAGCAAACAGATACATGCATAATACAATCATGGAATATATATAGGCACTCAATCCGAAGCGCCTGAAATATCAAAATCTTCCATGAGGTTAAAAAAGCTTATGATATCTGTACGCTCCATCCATACATCCCTAAGATATGTACTCAATCTATGGGCTGGCATATCTAATAGTTCTCTTAAAGTCTGACCCTGTATACCATATTTATCTCTGATGTTTTCGTATGATGAACATTCCAAAAAAACATGCTTCTCTGTTTCAATTTCAAGGTCTAGACATCCTAAACAAAATCTCTCATTATGAGGTGTACCATTCCACCTACCTGTTTCAATGTGTAAGTGGTGTGACGATAACCGCAATTGAGAAATCAATATGCGGTTTTTTCTGCTGATATTAGAAAGCAGATAATCTTGTTCTTCATATGTGTCCAAATTATTGATGTCATCAAGATAGAACCTTTTCTTAACATCCTTGTCAGGTTCGAGCCTCCACATTTCCTTTACCACGTATGCCTTAACCTCCATATAAACTTCCTTATATTTGTGTGACGTCGGCCAGTTGTCTTGTCTAAGCCATTTAGCACACCATTTTTTCACTTCACAATACCAACCTTTTTCTTTAGATTGTTCAAGGGCTAGGCGAGGAAATCTTTCCTCATCCATTGCCATAACCCTGTTAACATACACTATCGTTCTGCACAATGCTTCAACCTCTAAGGGCAGCATACCTGTCTTCGCTAACATCATGCAATAAGGTGTTTGTGGCTTTGCACCAAGCTCACTCAATAAGAAACGTTTCTGCACATTTTCAATAGCATTCCAGCATTTCTGAGATAATCCAGGCCCCCAAACTGGGCTACCATACAAGATGGTTGGTTTCACTTGAACTCCAAAAAACAATCTTCTTAATTTTCAATGTTCAAAATTATTGAGCCTGCATTGATGTATCATACTATAAAAGGCCCGCAATCCTCCTGAAGCACGTTTTTCGGCAGCCCTTATCCACCTGTAATTGCATGTCATATCAATTCCAAGATATTTATATTCTGTTACCTTTTGTAAGGGGATACCACCCACTGTAAATGTAGTGCAATCTTTGCCACCAAACACCATGATTTTCGACTTGTTTACATTAATTTGCATATGCTTCAATGTGCAAAAGGATTCAAGCACGTCTAGGTGTCTCTGTAGCCCGCCTGCATCCCTAGATATCAACACTATATCATCTGCAAACATTAGCAATTGCAGTACATACTTGCCAAGCCTTGCCCCCAAAGCACCTAACCTCGTCATCCAACATTCAAATTCATCGATGAGTAGCCCAAAAAGAGTAGGAGAGCAGGGGCAGCCCTGTTTAACTCCAATTGTATTTTTTATTTGATCAGATCCTGAGAAAGGAAAAGAGAGCTCAACCAGAACTTTATTATAAAGACATGCAACTGCTTTTCTCAATTCTATATAGGAACTTGCAACCACTCAAGTCTTTCAGCAAGATGTGTACGATTCACTCTATCAAAGGCTTTGGTTAAATCTATAAATGCCAAAAACCTCTTATTGCCATCACTCTCAATGTGACGAAATGGTCCAAAGTAGAGTGATTCATACGAAACCCTACTTGCCCTGGTGATCTTATATTCTGCTCGTCTGCCCAGCAAGAAATCTTATGCTCAAGCATTGAGGCAAAAAGTTTAGCAAATGTATTACTCACAAGAATGGTTCTATAGTTTCTTATATCGTCTTTATCACCAGCCTTGTGCACTGACACAACTCTATTTAGACACCATTCTGTAGGAAAATACCCTCTCAAAAGTGCTTCATTACATAAATCTGCCAAAAGGCTATAGAGCTCATCTATGTCTTTATTCTATGTTGAATCTTGTTCAAATACTATGAGATGGAGTTATTATGGATGCAAGAATGCAGGAAGGTTCTAAAATAGCAGCCATTTGCTTACGAAGGCCATGATGACTGGAGTTAAAGAAGAGATCTTGATGAGGAAGAGATAGGATGTTGTTTAAATGTTGAATGTTTAAATGTTAATTGCTGCCTTTAGAGTTCTACAAAGCATCTAATTATATATGCAACTTATGTAGAGCATCAAAAGGCTCGGGTAACATAACTTGGCTTGCTACCTATAGTAGAAGGAGGTGTTGCAACTGTACAAAATGTTCTTGTTGACAAGCTGAACTCCTTGGGATTGGATATGAAGAAATGGATGGCATTCGATAGTGATGGTGCATCTGTAATGTCATCGATTCGCGTAGCGAATCGACATTCTTGCACCAGAAAAGCATGCATGCATTGCATGCGTCGCATGCATGCATCACATACATTTTTAGGTCGTTCATCATGTTGGGGATCGCTACTTATTGCAGAGTTCTTCATCGACGTTTCATCGGCGCTTTCATCTCTCAACAGTATCCATGGCTTCTATTCTTTGATCTCATGCAGAGGAGGGGCTTCTTCTTGCATGAGTTACTCTTTCTTGGCCATTCATATTCCTTTCTAACCTCTTCTATCTTTGCCCTTTTGTCTGGCATAGGACAATCTTCAACCTTTCTCCTCGGATCTAGTATTTGAAGTTCTCTGATATCGGGATGTTGTTGGTTTCATGCAAGTCGCAGTTCAAGAATGTCATCGATTCGCGTAGCGAATCGACATTCTTGCACCAGACGAGCATGCATGCACTGCATGCGTCGCATGCATTTTTAGGCCGTTCATCATGTTGGGGATCGCTACTTATTGCAGAGTTCTTCATCGACGTTTCATCGGCGTTTCTCATCTCTCAGCAGTATCCATGGCTCCCACCCTTCCCCCCCTTAAAATTGTTATTTATATGTTCATATGTGTTATAATTGTCGCTGTGCACGCTGCGGACCAGCCCCCCTCGCTTTTCGAGGTGTAAATGTTGTTTTTGTCGCGTGCACGCGTGACCAGACCCTAAGCTTTTGAGGTTTTTTCTCTATTGATTTTTCTGTTGGTGATGTGCAGGTCCAGGGGTGATGCGCGACTTCGGTATTCTCTGTGGAGCGTGGGTTTTTTTGTGGGAACGTTTAGCAGCCCTGCATTGTCCAAGCCCCTTGCCGAAATTTTATCGCTAGGGTTTTTCCTCGAAAACCCGAAAGGGCGGGGTTTTTTAATCCCGGCGATAAGCTCTCGGCAGGTACACTAGCCAACATCTGTAGCACACTATTTTATTTGGGGTCCAGGTGTTATAACTGGATATTCCCTATGTTTTTCATTTTTTGGGTAGCCTGCGATGCGCAGCTACCCACCCTATACCATTGTAGAAAAAACTGCTGAGATGAATAAAAAGCCTAGTTGTTGGTTTCATGCGAGTCGCAGTGCAAGAATGGTGGGTCGCAGATCAGGTGTGGCTAGCCAACTTAAAGAAGTAAATCCCTTTATCACTTCCATCCATTGTCTTGCTCATCACACAAAACATGCCATTGAGGATGCATCAAATTGTAGCGAGTGCAAGCACATTAGCAAAGCTCTTGACGATGTTGTCAACAAGGTGGCAAGCCTAAAAGACAAGATGCCCTCAAACAAGTGCAAGAAGAGCTTGACTATGGTATTCTCAAGGTTCTTAAATATCAAAAGACACAGTGGCTAAGTAGGTATGGGGCAGTAACATCACTTTGTATAAGCTTAGAACCGGTATTGCATGTTTTGCAAAAGAGGCAACCAGATCTTTTTGAGGTGCTGAGATCATTCAAAATTATTTATCTTCTTCACTTTATTGAAGATATTTTGGAACACTTAAAAAAAGCTAAGCTAGAATTTCAGAAGTCTATGATAGACATCATCCTTGTTGGCAGTTTGGCTCAAGCTACTATTTATAATATTAAGGTGGACTACTTGGAGGAGAAGATAGACTTGAATGGAAATTTGACAGACAGCCGAGGGTATCCAATCATTCCTGGCCATGGTGTTTATGGAGGACCACTCTCGGCACGCAGAGTTGTTGTAAAAGCTAAGGAATACAGGGAGTTGAAATGATTAAAACTTTGATGGATTGGACTTGTTAGAAGCATTAAATTTCCAAAGACATTTTTTGCTAGCAATGGTGGCAGCATTGAAGAATAGGATAGAGGATGGTTCAGCCTTATTGAAGCAGTTGAAGATCTTGGTTCTACGTTACTTACTTGAAAGAGAAAGAGATCTACAAAAATATGGAGAAGATATGGCCAAGGTACACCAGATTAATATGTACTAATAATTGTAAAATCTTTATGTTGTATGAAGTTAAACAATCCGTTTATGTTATGTACAAGAAATTGACGAGCAATATGGTAATGAAAAGGTAAATTCAGATGCTACAACTTTTGAACTGGTTATCCATAAAGAAAACTTCCTCAAGGAATAATGGCATATTTAACAAAATTTAGACTTATTCAAATTTAATAGATATATAAAGATCAATAGTATTTTTAACTCCTATTGATTTTAATTATTTGTTTTGTTTATCTTTAGATCAAAAGTATGAAGGTTACCAAAGTATAAAATTGCTTTCTAAATTAATTTTCACTTTGATTTATTTAGAGTTATCTAATCAACAGTATTTTTAACTCTTATTGATTTTAATCATTTGTTTTGTTTATCTTTAGATCAAACGTATGAAGGTTACCAAAGTATAAAATTGCCTTCTAAATTTATTTTCACTTTGGTTTATTTAGAATTATCTAAAATAAATGCTATATAATTTAGGGGAAAACTACAAAATACCCCTAACGTTTTGCAAAATTCACACTATACCCCTAACTTTCTAAAAATTCACAAAATGGCCCTAAAAATTCACAAAATGCTCCTAAAAAACCTATACGTTAGGGGCATTTCATGAATTTTCTAAAAGTTAGGGGTTTGTTGTGAATTTTGCAAAAAGTTGGGGGTATATTGTAGTTTTTCCCTTTATTTTTTACCTGTTTATGTGAGTACACCATTTGCACGCCGGCCTTCAATCTCTCAGCAATTGCAATGTAATCTTTCTTCCTAAAATTCCCACCGTTCAGCTTATTGAGCTTGATGTCAGAATACTCCATGAGAATTTCTATGGCATTTGGAGGCCATAACTTCTGCTTTCTTGATGCACTGACAGGCTGGGAAGCATCCTCTTTTCGATCTCATCTTCATCTGCTTCTTCTGTTTCTGAAGAATCTTCTTCGTCAACAGCAAGGAGCTAAATAGAAGGCACAATTTCAATCTCATCCTCTTCTTCAAGATCAATAGGGACAGAATTCAAATCCATTTGGGATCAACACCTTGCATTGGATCAGAGATGGAGAAGAATAAAACGCAGCCGATGATGCTTGATGAAAACCCATGTGAATATGAAGCAACCGTTGTTGGAATATTAGCCTTTTACAATAAGACAGGTGGCAATATCTGAGAGGTTACATGTAACAGATTAGAATCCCATCGATCCGAGCCATCGGATCGCCATTCTGGGAAGGGACGAGCGCCTATATTAGGCCATTTCCATTTTGGCTCGGTTATCGGCGTCTTCTCACAGCAGCTTCCTTCCTTCTCGTAGCTTCGATCGCCTTGCATCCGATGGATTTCTTCACCAGCTTCTCCACCAGTCTCGTGCTTCCTTTTCTTGCCGCCTGCACCTGCCTGGCGAGTTTCTTCATCATTCTTTGGACGGTACGTTTCCTTCTCTTCTATGCTCAGCATGCTTCTACGGACCTCTTTTTCTTTCATGCTCAGTATGATTCTATCGGTTTCTTCTGTAGTTGTTTTCATCATGCATGGCTTTTCTTTGTTTTTATTGTTTCTATTGGAATCATGTGGCTCTTCTTGTTATTAGCATGTTGAATTTGGTGCATGGGCTCTTTATGGTTATGAGACGGCTCTTGGTTTCCTCCTGTTGAATGGGTTGATCGGGTTCTGTGGATGTTCTGAGATTTTTCTGTGCGGGAGACTTTGGTGGCGCATGATTCTTGTTTTTATTGGCTTCTTTGGACTTCTTCTCTGTATTTTGGTCTGCCTTGCTTTGGTTTCGAGTTCATTCTCTCTCTAATCCTTTCCTGTTTGGGCGTTTTCCATGGTCGCGTTTTCTCATGTATTTCATTCTCATTCGGCCATTCCGCTTCTGGTTCTGCCTTGTACCCTGCGGGATGCTGGTTGGATGGCTTGCTCGGCGTTGGTTTTTGGCTCTATGCTTTGGCTGTTGATCTTAGCTTCATTCCATGGCAGTGGCCTTGGATCCGTTGCTCCTTTTTTCCCTTTTTTTGCCTTATCCGGATCTGCCTTCACGCTCTATTCCTGCTATCTTGGATTTTGCTCGCCTCTGTTTCCTGGATTTTGTCCTTATTTGCCATGTTTTCCTGCTATCTTGGCCTCTGCTCGCATTGTTCCCTGGATTTTCTCCTTCTTTGCCATGAGCCGATTCCGTAGGGAAACGAGGGAAACCGAAGCAAAACCCCCAAGTTAACCCTGCAGATGTTTCGCTGGGGCTTGCGGGTTTTTGGTCAGGTCGGGTTTGCTCTCTCTTAGTGCTATGCTCATCGAATCCGTTTATTCTGGCTATCCTCTGGTATGTTTTCCCTTGTTTTCCCTCAGCTCTTCTGTTATATTCTTGGCTGCT
The DNA here is from genome assembly GCA_021234155.1 of Isoetes taiwanensis. Taxonomy (NCBI): domain Eukaryota; kingdom Viridiplantae; phylum Streptophyta; class Lycopodiopsida; order Isoetales; family Isoetaceae; genus Isoetes; species Isoetes taiwanensis. Next base: position 21,849,275 of record JAJEKV010000002.1, on the reverse strand, counting down.
GTTTTTTGGGCTCGCTATTTTTGCTGGATTTGGGCTGCCGTTCATTTTTGCGTGCTTTTTTCCTGCCGTTCTTGGCCTCCAGTCACTTCGCTTGCGTTGGGTAGCCATCCGTTCTTGTCCTTTGTGCTGTCTTGCTTCATCATTATATGTCTGGCCACGACTTCTTGTTTCCCAGCCTTGCTTTATGCATACAGTTCTTTGCCGATCACCTTCTTTAGTTTCTTCTTAGGTCCGATACCCTTCCCCTGTCCTTTGTGCTCTGCCAAGATCTTTCCTGTGGGGTTTTTTCCGCCTTTTTCCCCCGCTGGAGATTCATCTTTATGTGTCACGTTTGGAGGTTTTGCACCCTTCTGCTCGGAATGCATTGCAGCTTGAACATGCAGACATCGATTGGCCTGAGGAATTCTTCCGGGCGCTGCACCTTTATACTGCCTCTTTTTTCTCCTGCTGTTCGTAGGGTGTTTTCGCTCGTATAGATTTGTTGCTCCAGCTCGGGCTCGTTTTCTGGGAGATATCATTTTGCTCGGATTTTTTCGCCTTTACGTCCCCATCCATCTCGGGGAGTTTTTTTGTTCATTCTGACTGAGTATCCTCCTCAATTTCTCCCGACTTATCCGGCAATTTCGTTGGGCCTCATTGCGTGATTATCCCTGCTCTCTGTCAGATGTGTTTTGTGTTTGGTGTTTTAGCATTGTGGGCTGATCCCATCTTTGAATAAAATGGAATAAAACAATTGTTTTTCTTTTTATGTTATGTGGTTCGATATATGGGGTTTTTTCACGCCCAGCTATGTGGGGTTTCGCTTTTATATGTATTTTCTTGTGGTTCTTATTTATTGTTTTCGGATAGGGTGCATCTATGGGGGTTTTTGACGGGATGTTTTGTGGGTTTTTCGATTTGGGCTCTTCTCTAAGTTGTTATTTTTGTTGTTATTTTTCCATATTTGGTTGGTAGGTGGTTTCCTTGTCTATTGGCATTTCCTTGTGAATTATGGGTTGTTGATATTTTCTGTGGGGCCGCATGTGAGTGGGTACTGTGGTGTGATGCTATCTTTCAATAAACTGGAATAAGACAATTGTTTTTCTTTTTTACGTTATGTTGTTCGATGAGGGGTTTTTCACGCTCAATTATGTGGGGTTTTGCTTTGCATGTATTTGCCTTTATTGTGGTTCTTATTTATTGTTTTCGGGTATGGTGCATTTCTAGGGGTTTTTGACGGGATGTTTGTGGGTTTTCGATTTGGGCTCCTCTCTCAGTTGTTGTCTCCATGTCTGTGATCGGGTTCGCTTGTCCTTTCTCCTTTTGTTCATTTTCCTTAGAGCTTTCGTTCATCACATATTCCTCTTTACTTATCGGGATTTATCTTGGTATTTACTTACGTGCTTGGCATCGCATCCTTCAACTTTTTGTTTATCGAAATTCCTCTATTCTACTATATGCATACCCATATTCATTTCGTCCGTTTAGTCCATCTTGTTTCTTTCATATTTGATCTTCTATTTACACCCTACATTTCTTATCCTTTTGCACTATGGCATTGCGTTTGTTACTCTGGCCTTTTTGTGGTCTTTTGCTCTTTGGAGCACATCTTTATTTTTATTTTTATTTTTCCTTTTTCTCGTGTCTAGCTTATGTTGCCTTTTTGTCAACTTCACCACGCGACAGCATTTGGGATTTGCCAATGTTAAATTTCTAATCTTGTGGTGCTCTTTTATTCTCTTCGGTTCATTCTCATTTGTGCTTTTGAGGTTGAACACATTACTACGCAACAATTAAGGTAACTTCTCTTGGCCGGTTTCTAGCTTGGCACATACGGATAGACCTTGACATTTTTATTGTGCAAATGTGGTTTTCACATGTTTCCTATTTGCTGCATTTGCTCCCATGTGCATTTCATTTCGTGCTCCTTAGCGTCATATTTTGGGGTCATTTGTTAAGATTCATCTTGTTACATAATCAATTTGTCTAGACATGTTTCTTTCCCATTGGTTTGGAATTTCTTTAGGATAATGGGAGAGCTTTGGCTTTTGAATTTATGGGTGCATTTGCATGTGTTTCACTTGATAATTAATGCGTTTTTCCATGAGGTGTATTTTTGCAGGTGTATATTGCTTTTTGAATATGGGGCGATTCTGGTCCTTATGGCATATTATTCTACATCTATTGTCCTTTTCATCTCTGGCACCTTAGGTTTTCGTCACTCTTGTTGTTTCCCCATCTATTATCCCTATGTTGCATTCACGTGATCTATTTTGATAGCGGTCTTCTCATTTTTAGGGAAGGTCATCTTCACTGTTGAGTTGTTTTTGTGGGCAATATTCGGAACCTTCTGCCAACTTTAGCGTATTGTTAGTTAAAAGTTTTACTTCTCCCTATGCCTCTGGGGTCTGCAATAAGGTTACCTTATCTTGGGATGTTCTGGCTTCTATCCGATGATCTATCTTCGTTTGTTTACATATTGGATTTCATGTTCCTTTCATACATTATCTTGTTTGGTTTGAGTTTGTATACGTGGTTTTATCGATAGATATCGCATTTTAGTGTTTACATGACTTTGGAATAAGTTGGCTCAATTTTGGTGGTTGTTCCCTATTTTTTGTGGGTGGTGCTGTTTCTTTCCACCCTGATGGGGACGCAAATTTCTATTTATCATGGTTTTTTCTTCCACCCGCTGGGTGCCGCTTTTTCTCCACCCTCCGGGTGATGCTATCTTCTCTTTTTCATGTATTATTGATTTTCCTCGTTACTAATCGCTCACATCGATTTGAGTGCTTGTTGTTGTGCAGCTTGCCGCTTCACCGTCGTGCACATTCATTCGGCCCTATGATTCAGCGTTCTTTTATATTCTACATTTCAACAGGCGTTCTTATTTTTCTATCTATCTATCCATCTTGTGGTGACTGGCAGGTATCTCTGGCTGGATGCGCAGGAGGGGTTAGCGCACTTCTCCTCATTCTAGACTTGGAGTTCTATCTTGCGCTTTCGTCTCGTAGCTGGCGTGCTTTTCTTTCCAGGTCCTTCCTTTTTTCAGGTCATGCCATCTATTGCGAGCACTTCCAGCTCTTCTCCCTCCGCTTCGTTTTCTCCCCCACGCCTCGCTCGTGCTGCTGGTTGTTGTCGTCAACGCGAATTTCATCAAAAATTTTCTCCTTCCCTCTCCCGTCATTTTACCTTTACCCTCTTTTGGCTCGTCGTGATCTTTCTTTTTCCTTGTCGCATGTTGATGTTCTTATTCGCCACTCCACGAGACCAACTTGCCTGTGGTCATATGATTTCTTTAGCTAGCTTGCCTTCGTTCGCATGCCCCGTCACTATCCTTCAGCGCCTAGTTTCTACCGGTTCTTGTTATCTCCTCGATCCTCCGTCCGGCGGTCCTCTTTTTCGCTCCTCTACTTCCTCTCTGTGTCCTTTATTCTATCCGACTGCTCGAGGGTGGTGGGCGGCGTGTCGTTTAGAGACGTTGCTTTTTATGATTATTAGATGTGGTTGACTTTTTATGTTCTTTTAGCCCATTTTCTCCCTCGTTTCCTCCGTTTTTGCTCAATATGCAGGGACCACATGCTGAGGCTCGTACTTCCGGCTGCTGGCGGTCCTCGTCTTCTCACGCTCGTTACGTGGTTTGCGACTCTACTCAACCTCGCCATGTTTCTCGTCCGATCTTTATGTCTATACATTTTTATATTCCTATGCGCATTCATATATTCCGTGATTTGCATTCATATCATATGTGCATTGTACGTATTAACGTGGTTTGTTCTGTCTTCGCCTTGTTGCCGTTCTCGTTGGCATGCCGGAGCGCTTCCTTCGATTCGTCATCGTGGCGGCGTTCTTTCTTTTTCATTGTTTGTGTTCTCTAATGTCCTTCCTTTTTTCAGGTCATTCTTGATGATCTTGATCTAGCCGGCGCTTCCTTAGATCGTCATCGGTAGCGGCGTCCTTGTCTTTTCATTGTTTTCTAATATCCTTTTCTTTTTCGGGTCATTGGTGCTGATATCGGCCATAGCCGGCACTTACAGTTTTAAATTAGTCAGCGTGTAGCTTCCTTCTCGCTTGAACCAGACTCTTCGGATCCTGGTTTCCTTTCTTCCCCTACCCGCTTGCCTTCATTCGCATGCCCCGTCACTATCCTTCAGCGCCTATTTTCTACCGGTTCCTTTCATCTCCTCGATACTCCGTCCGGCGGCCCTCTTTTTCGTTCCTCTCTTTTCTCTCTGCGTCCTTTATCCTACCCGATTACTCGGGGGTGGTGGCGGGCGTGTCTTCTTGCTATCGGCTTACGCTGGCGGTTTCGCGACGTTTGGCCTTCTAGTTGAGGAAGTCCTTTGGTAGTCGGCCGGTTTTGTGTCTCTCGCGAGTTCCTTCCCAGAATCCCATCGATCCGAGCCATCGGATCGCCATTCTGGGAAGGGATGAGCGCCTATATTAGGCCATTTCCATTTTGGCTCGGTTATCGGCGTCTTCTCACAGCAGCTTCCTTCCTTCTCGTAGCTTCCCTCCCTTCCCGCCCTGCTCAGTGGGGAGGCGTCTGTTTCATTTGTGTTTTTAGGCCTTGCACTTTTGTTGTTGCTCACTTTGCATTTACTATAATTACATTTTTTCATATGTTATTTTCCACCCGTTGGGTGATGCTTTCTCCACTTTTCAGGTGATGCTATCTCCGCTTGTGGGTGATGCTATTTATTTCCACCTTGAGGGTGACGCTATTTATTTCCACCTTGAAGGTGATGCTGTTTATTTCCACCTTGGCGGTGATGCTATTTATTTCCACCTTGAGGGTGATGCTATTTATTTCCACCTTGATGCTTCTCTACCTTTTTGCGTGCTGCTTTTTATGTTTCTCATTTGCTCTTCTTTACAGGTTTTTGATTGTGCGGCTTGCCTTGTCCCTGCCATGCATGGTCGTTTTTCTAACCATTCACGGGTATTTTTTGGGTTCATTTGAGTTGCTGCAGCTTTTCCGCGGTCTTCTGGGGTCCTACTATATTTGTGTTCGCCATCAACCCATCTTTTCGGCTCTCCAGGCAACACATTGGGATTCTCGTCTTACGGGGTCCTTGCTATATTTACGTTTTCGCCATCAATCCATCTCCTTCCGGTTTTCGGGCAACACATTCAAGGTTGTTGGCGACCATTTCTCATTAGGGTTTTCCTCGAAAACCCGAAGGGCGAGTTTTTTATCCCTGAGAAGTTGTCGCCAATACCCTTCTATATTGCTGTGCACATTTCTTTTTACGGGGTAGTCCGATATTGTTCCTATGGTCGACTACCCCTCTCTATTCTTCAAAACATTGTATACTGCTGCTGTGATGAATGACAATCGGCCGGTTTTGTGTATCTCGCGAGTTCCTTCCCAGAATAGGGCAAAGCGCGTCAGGGGAATATAACAAAAAGGTGAACAGGGAGCGGCGCCCATTAAGGAAAGTCGATAAGAGGAGAAGATACAGGCTGCTTGGGTTCTCGGCTGCAAAATATAAGCAGGAATCTGCCATGTGTGTTGATTGTAACAGTGGTATCAGAGCAACTAAGATATGGCCAGTCGGTTGGCGTTAACATATCTGAACAGTACAGAGATTTTTGAAGGAGAGATTGGGTTCCAGCTTTGGAAGACCAAAGTGATGCAGGCTCTCAAGGTAGACAAGCTATGGGATTTGGTTGATCCAACCAAAGGAAAGGTGACACCCCTGAAGCTGAAGGTCAAAACAGAGGCATCTGGATCTGGATCAGAGACTATGGAATAAGCTTTTTTGGAGGATGAAGAGAAGGAGGAAATTGCCAAAACAATAATCATGGCAAAATTGGGTGGCGATATTGTGCTTGAAATTCAGCACAAGCGGCAAAAGAAATTTGGGCATATCTTCTGGAAAGATATGAATCAAAAACATCGTCACAGATTGATGTCTTGGAGATGAAGTTGCGAAATTTGCAGTACAAGAAAGGAGATGATTTGAAGGTTTTGATACGCAATCTCAGGCTGTTGATACATGATCTGGAAGGAGCGGGAGTGCACTATAACGAGCAGCAAAAGGTATTAGCCTTAACTAGAGCTTTTCAGATTTCGTTTAAGGATCTTGCCATGTTGGTTAGAAGAACAACATCCACTTTGGATGAGGCGGTAGAAGCAATCAGAACGGAGCTTGAGCAAGAAGTGCTGGTGAAAGCAGCTCCTCCCGTGGAAGGTGAAAAGGAAGAACATCCTGTAACCTTGTATACAGGATGGAGGGGTCGAGGCCATGGAAGAGGTAGAGGAAGGGGGAGAGAGCATATACAGTGCTATGGATGTGAAGAGTTTGGGCATATCAAGGCAGAATGTCCAAATCGAGAAAAGTGGAGCCGAGGACGTGGTTCAACCAGTCGAGGAAGGGGGCGCGCGGTTGTAGCAACCATCGGAGAGACGTCGAGCAAAGAAGCGCCAACGGTAGGAGTTCTCACAGAAGAAAAAGTAAGTGAATATAATTTCCCTTTTGAGCTTATGCAGTCTATATCCAAAGTCAATATTGAAAAAGAATCTTCAGATAGATCTAACACATTAACTGTAGATTCTGGAGCTGAAGTCTCCATAGTGGGCTCACATGGCATATTGAAATGCATTGAGCCAAATGTGGATTTCAAAGCAGTGCAGATGGACAATGGAGCAATGCAGAATGTGCATGGCAAAGGGGATTTGCGGATCACAGTTAATGGAAAGAATGTGTTGAGTTTACCAAATACATTATATGCCCTAGGGATGCTATTTAATTTGATTTCAGTTGCGAATTTGGTGGATAATGGGTATGATTTATTCTTTCACAAATATGGATGCAAGTTTATTAAAGGAGGTATTAAGCTCTTTGAAGCTCAAAGAAGAGGGGATTTGTTTGAATTAGACATTAAGACAATCAAATATACTATCAATGAAGTATCTCCCCTTGATAGCATAAAGCTTTGGCACTTAAGGTTGGGTCATGTAAATTACAATAATATTAAGATTGCTAAAAGGGATAATCTTTTGGATGAGTTACATTTTGAAAATGCTGAGATTGATGATGTCTGTGAAGCATGCATGTTAGGTAAACAACATAGATTGGCATTCAGAAATAAAGGAAGGAGAGCGCATGATATGCTTGGATTAGTGCATTCAGACATTTGTGGGCCTATGCAAGTTGAAAGTCGTGGCGCTAAGTCTTATTTTGCCACATTTATAGATGATTTCAGTAGACGCACAAAGTGTTATTTTTTGAAAACCAAGGACCAAGTATTTGATGCCTTTAGGTTGTATGTTGCTGAAGTAGAAAGGGAGACATCATTGCAAGTTAAGTGTTTAAGATCTGACCTTGGTGGAGAATATAGATCATCAGAATTTAACATGTATTGCCAGATGCGGGGAATACGAAGACAGTATACTTGCAGATATACGCCACAACAAAATGGAGTAGCAGAGCGCAAAAATCGTACCATTATGGATGCGGCCAGATCCATGCTTAAGCATGCAGGGTTACCGAACAATTTATGGGGAGAAGCATTTGCAGCAGCTTGCTATATTCAGAATAGGTTGCCCATAGTTGCAGTAAAGAATGGAGTACCAGAAGAACTCTGGACAGGGAAAAGGCAGTCTGTGCGACGATTTAAGGTCTATGGATGTCTCGCCTATATGTTGGTGCCAGAAGAGTTAAGGAGAAAACTAGATGATCGCAGTGTGTGCACATTTTTAGTAGGTTATGACGAAGAGACGAATGGGTATAGATTGCATGACCCAGTCACGCGCAAAGTGTATGTGAGCAGAGATGTAGTATTTAATGAGAATGTCTTGTATAGAGATAGAAAAACTCTAGACCAACACGAAGCTAAGGAATGGATACCGGTGGAAGAACTAGAACTTGGGCCAGAAAATAATGAGGGAGAAACAAGGGTTTCATCATCTAAGTTTAATGAAGCAGACATAGAATCTGAAACTGATGAAGTCATAGAACCTGACGTTACAGATGTTGAGGCTGACCCAGATGAGGTGCATGAGGTCATAGAGATCGATAGTGCTCCTCATGAACCGGAACTTGAACCAGAGGAAGTGCATGAGACTATTGAGGTATAGTGCACCGGAAACTGGACACCAAGCAGGAGAAGGAAGTAGTAGAACAGCAGGACGAACCCGGCATAGTGATGCAGAACGTCTAAAGGCTGAGGTACCATTTGATACAGAAATGTACGGAAGAGAAGAAAGTGGAAAAACAACAAGACCACGAAAACCGAAGATTCTATCCTGTGTAGTAGAACCAGAGACGGTGGGGCAAGCAATGACGGGGCAGGATGCAGACAAATGGCAAGAAGCTATGCAAAATGAATTAGATTCATTTAAGAAGACAGGTACATATGAACTTGTGCCGCGACCAAAAGATAAGAACATTGTGGGAAGTAAATGGATCTTTAAGATCAAAAGAAGGGCGGATGGATCAATAGAGCGGTATAAAGCACGTTTAGTTGCAAAGAGATATACCCAGGAAGAAGGCGTGGATTATAAGGATACTTTTTCTCCTATAGTCAAAATAACCAGTCTAAGAGCACTCATTGCGATTGCAGTACAGAATGAAATGGAAATAAATCATATGGATGTTAAGACGGCCTTCCTAAATGGGGATTTAGAAGAAGAAATCTATATGGAGCAGCCGCAGGGATATGAACAAGGTAATGAAGTAGTATGCAAGTTGAAGAAGGCGATTTACGGACTTAGACAAGCAGCTAGACAGTGGTATTTGTGCATGAACAGATTCTTGATTTCTGCTGAGTTTATAAAATTAAAGACTGAAGGGAATCTATACATGAAAAGGGATGGGGATAAATGCTTGCTTATGGCCCCTTTATGTGGATGATTGTGTCATTGTTAGCAATGGAAAATTGCAAAACTTTGTTGAAAAGCCGCTTTCAGATGACAGACTTGGGAGATCTTGAGAAGTTACTGGGGATGGAAGTTCGAAGAAACAGAGAGAAGGGAGTGCTTTACCTTACACAAGAACAAAACATCAAAGGAGTTTTGGCTAGATTCAGGATGCTTGACTGTAATCCAGCAAGGACACCGATGGCATCAGGGGTAAGGATTTGCAAGGAAATGTGTCCGAAAACACCTGAAGAGACAAAGGAAATGGAAGCTAGACCATATAGGTCTCCGATTGGATGCTTGCTTTATATTGCAAATTGTACCTGGCCAGACATCATGTATGCGGTTAATTTACTTAGCAGGCATAATAACAACCCGGGGGTACAACATTGGTTGGCAGCAAAGAGAGTGGCTTAGGTACTTGAAAGGAACGATGACGCATGGGATTTGCTTCTCAAAAACTGCAGAAAACAGGTTGATTCGATATGCAGATGCAGACTGGGGAGGAGATGTGGATGACCGGAAGTCTACTTCTGGATATATATGTAAACTTGGAAATGCTGCAATATCATGGGCAAGCAAGAAACAGGAGTGTGTTGCCAAATCTAGCGCGGAAGCAGAATATGTGGCAGTATCCATGGTGGCATCAGAAATAATTTGATTGCGCAGAATGCTTAAGGAACTAGGGAACTTATCAGTAGGTGCCACCACATTATTCTGTGATAACAAAAGCGGAGTAGCAATGACCAAAAACCCAGTTCATCACTCCAGAACTAAAATATTGAGATATACCATCATTTCATACGAGATGAGGTGGAAAAGGGGGAGATAAATGTGGAATATATACCAACAAAATTGCAGCAAGCTGATATGCTCACAAAGGTTCTTTCTGGACCTAAATTGGTGATCCAAGTAGGAGTTATGTAATAGATAAAGGCCAAGAGCAGGCCATTTCGCCTGGTAAGGGCCTGGCGAGCCCGTTAGGGAGAGCCAGGTCCGAGCCAGGCGAAATGGCCTGCTCTTGGCCTTTCTCTTACATAAAGAAACATATGACGATATTTCGGCGCTCCTTCTTGATCGTTGAAGCTGAAACATCCAAGAAATTCCTCGGCCCTGATGTTAGAAATCAGGTGACCATCAAGAGGACTATTGTTGGATATAAAATGGGCTGTAATCTTAAGAAATATCGTCATGTGTTCCTTTATGATTGTAAAGGCTACGGGGGAGAGTGTTGGAATATTAGCCTTTTACAATAAGACAGGTGGCAATATCTGAGAGGTTACATGTAACAGATTAGAAAAGGGCAAAGCGCGTCAGGGGAATATAACAAAAAGGTGAACAGGGAGGGGCGCCCATTAGGTCACGGCAGAAGGAAAGTCGATAAGAGGAGAAGATCGATTGCTGAGACAAGTTAGAGAAGAATCCGGTCTGCAGGGGAAGGATCGGAAGCAGCATCGGCCAGATAAATCTGAGAATAAGAGAAGTGACAGGAGCTTGATTTTGAAACAGGCTGCTTGGGTTCTCGGCTGCAAAATATAAGCAGGAATCTGCCGTGTGTGTTGATTTCTGATAGTCGAAGTTAAAATCGAGTTAGGTTAATCGTAACGTGCCCTTAGGACAATCATGACAGCTATGGGAGGCAGCAATCCTATGTTATTCTCCCGAACATCTCATCCCAGCTGTTTTTTTGTTTTGAAATCTCAAATTTGCTACACATGGACAAACGCAGGGCGAGGCACAGCATCGAAATGGCTACGCAGTAAGTTACATTATGGAGAATCTTCTGCGTTAATAAATAAAAGCCAGAAAATGGATTTGGTCGAGTTAAGATTGGATCGGTGCAGAAGGCATACTAAAGTTAAAAAACGGAGGTGGGCTGGATGTACAGTTGCTCTTGTGGAGGATTTAGTGACAGGCAAGGATACTGGTACGTGTTTTGGGTAGTCTGCATCTCGAAACGAAAATAAACCTTTCTCCGTATTCCCTATTCTGCCAATTCTCATATTCGCTATTTAAAACTATCCATTGCAAATAGAGAATATAGAGAATATATGGTGATGTTTTTCTATGTCAATGGGACATTGGCCTCTTTACTCCAGAAGGTAGTGATTCCCCTGTTAGAAAATCTGCATTGTCCATACAGAACACTGAGAATCTGAAGACAATATTGAGTTTAAGGAATAAAATGTAGGAGCTTGTTACTCAGGTACCCAGCATCACAAATATTTCCCGGCATACTGTTAATACACGCATTGCATAGGTGCTCCTATCTTTTGATCCTCATTGTGTTGTGGATCTCGAAGTCTTATTTTACCTTGCATTACATATTCAACCTTTGGTTTTGAATACATACTTTGGTTGAACTCTTAGTTTTGATGTTCCAGGGGCATGCATGAAAATAGCCTATTCCTTTAGCTAAATAATTTAGAAAGATTGCCTTTGTTGTTTTTACCCTGATAACCCTTGTTGTTTTTACTGATCTTCAAATACCTTTTGCAAAGGAAGGATAATTGTACTGGTAATTGGAAGTGGTGGTAGAGAGCATGCTCTTTGTTATGCCCTGCAACGATCACCTTCTTGCGATGGGGTCTTTTGTGCACCTGGAAATGCAGGGATCATGGTCTCTGGCAATGCTACATGTATTGCTGACTTGAATATCAAGGATAGCTCTGCAATAGCAGCATTCTGTAAAGAATGGGAAGTTGGGCTTGTGGTTGTTGGTCCCGAAGTTCCGCTTGTTGCAGGAATTGTCGATGATCTTGTTGCAGAAGGTATTCCGGCTTTTGGTCCATCTGCAGCTGCTGCCGCTTTAGAGGGCTCAAAGTCTTTCATGAAGAGCTTGTGCGACAAATATGACATTCCAACAGCCAAGGTTTTATCTGTCAACTCACTGTTGGTCTTAAATAACAACTCCATATGCTATTAATTTTAGGTGTGTTTTTTCAGTATGCCACTTTCGATAATGCAATGGATGCAAAAGCATACATAAAGGAACAAGGAACACCCATTGTCATCAAGGCAGATGGTTTGGCAGCAGGAAAGGGTGTTGTTATTGCCAATTCTGTGGATGAAGCTTTTGATGCTGTAGACTCGATGCTCGTTGACAGAGAATTTGGATCAGCAGGTGGGTCAATTGTCATTGAAGAGTTTCTTGAAGGAGAAGAAGCATCCTTTTTTGCCATCGTAGATGGGGAGAATGCCATTCCTTTGGCTTCAGCTCAAGATCATAAACGTGTTGGAGATGGCGATACTGGTCCGAATACGGGAGGAATGGGAGCTTATTCTCCAGCCCCCATTGTAACCCCTGAAATGGAGTCATTAGTGATGCGCTCTATTATCACTCCTACTGTGAAGGGCATGGCGAAGGAGGGGTGCAAATTTGTTGGTGTTTTGTATGCAGGTTTGATGATTGACACAAAGAGTGGATTGCCTAAACTGTTGGAATACAATGTTCGTTTTGGAGATCCTGAATGCCAGGTCTGTGCAGTTAGAATTTATCTCAGGTGTTTCTATGTTGACATTTCACTTAAAGTTTTGTTGGTCGTCTTGTCCAGGTGTTGATGATGCGCTTACAATCGGATTTGGGAAGATTATTGTTGGCTGCCTGTAAGGGGCAGCTTGCAGGGTTCAAAGTAGAATGGGCTAGGGAAGTGGCTCTAGTTGTTGTAATGGCTAGTAAAGGATACCCTGGAAGCTACAAATCAGGTTCTATAATTAAGAACCTTGAAGAAGCAGAAGTTACAGTTCCGGCAGTGAAGGTGTTCCATGCTGGCACAGCATTTGATTCACATGGAAATCTTATTGCAGTAGGGGGAAGGGTGCTTGGCGTGACAGCATTAGGAAGAAACGTTTCAGAAGCTCAGAGTCGAGCCTACCAAGCACTTGAACGTATTATGTGGCCAGAAGGCTTTTATAGACATGATATAGGATGGAGGGCTATTGGCCGAGGTGAACATCATAAACCGTGAGGTGTCAACCAGGCATTCTTATGTAAAATGATCTAGAGCCCTAGTCGGACATCTGGAATAAGGGAAATGCGGTTGAAGTTAGCTTGGACTGTTTACTTTGTTTAATAGAAACCAAATAGGTAAAGAGAATGTCTAGGAGGAACAACCAGATGGTGCAGCTTTGCACATGGACAAATCGTAGTTGCATTACTCTCGCTTGCCATTGTCGGGTAATTTGCCTCATCATGGTTTGATATGATGTGTTGCTAATATAATTCTTTCTGGCAGTAACTGTATAATAGATGCCAATGCTGAATATTACAAATTGCAGGTCTCTATGCCAGTGCAACTTATCTTGCCATTTTAGCTTGGAGATTTGGTGCCTGTTTATACAACCTACCTGCGTAAAAGTGAACTTGGAAGAAATGAAGAACCTTATCCAATGGAGTGGCATCCATGGTAGACCCAAGTTCTAGTCGAGGTCCCCTTGGAAGCTTGGTTTGGAAGTTCCCCGGAGCCCTTCTAACCTACTGGACAAAATCCAGATTTAGCTGGACAGATTTGAAACAGTAGGAAAACTTCGGCTGAAAATAACAGATTTTCTTAGTATTTCCGGGGGAATTGTGGCCCTGTGTTGGAGATTGCCGAACCAACTAATAAAATGTACTGTCGTGCCTGGGTTGGGAAGGAATCTGCTTCATCAAATCGTTTCATAAATCAGATGCAGTATTAATTGCATGAGTATTAATTGCATGCCTGGGAAGACTTTTACAAAAATCTCTTGTTCACTTTAAACGAAATTATCTCTACTACATTGGAAAAAGTGTTAAAAGATTTAGTACTTTCAGTTGCATCAACATTGGCTTCCATCCATGATATACAAATTGCATAGAAGGAACAAATAATTTCATAAATCAGATGGGAGTATTAATTGCATTTCTGGGAATGCTTTTACAAATCCCTTGTGCACTTTAAACGAAATTATCTCTACTACATTGGATAAAAGTGTTGAAACATTCAGCACTTCTAGTTGCAATCAACAATGGCTTCTCTGCTATATGCTTGCTCCAAGACCTCATCCATGATATGGAACAAATCATTTCATAAATCAGACGGAACAAATCATTTCATAAATCAGATGGAGGGGTATTGATTGAATGCCTGGGAACTTTTACAAATCTCTTGTTCACTTTAAACAAAATTATCTCTACCACATTGGATAAAGGTATTTAAGATTCAGCGCTTTCAGTTGCAATCAACAATGGCTTCTCTGCTATACTCTTCCTCCAAGACCTCATCCATGAAATACAAATTGCCATAGACAGAACAAATCATTTCATAAATCAGACGGAACAAATCATTTCATAAATCAGATGAGTATTAACTGCATGCCTGGGAATACCTTAATCTCTTGTTCAATTTAAACGAAATTATCTCTTATCACATTGGATAAAAGTGTTAAACATTCACTACTTTCGGTTGCAATCAACAATGGCTTCTCTGCTATACTCTTCCTCCAAGATTGCATGCCTGGAAATACTTTAATCTCTTGTTCACTTGAAACGAAATTATCTCTATTACATTGGATAAAAGTGTTAACATTCAGCACTTTCAGTTGCAGTCAACAATGGCTTCTCTGCTATACTCTTCCTCCAAGATCTCATCCATGAAATACAAATTGCCATGAAAGGAACATGTTAAACAGTAATGAACATTGGTGGTATAATTTCAACGAGGAAGAGAGGGGATAGCAATAACGTCAGCATTTTCTTCAACATGTGCAACATTACGCATGCCAGCTAAGGCTGTCACAATGTTGGGCGTGGTACGTACAAATTGCAAAGCAGCTTGTGCATCTGTAAGGTCTTTAGCGTCTTGACACTATCTTGGCGGTATCCTTGCAAAGCTTTGCCTCAGAAAACAAAGATAAATAATAATTTCACATCAGGATTGCAAAGCAACTAAATAATCTGAAAATAATCAAGGCCTTGACTGTAAAAGGGTACGAAGCATAGTCCAACATCATAGAATGCAGAAAACAACTAACGATGTCATACCTGCATTAAAGATGCTGATGCTACCACCGAGATCCCAAGCTCTTTTGCAGCATCTAGCAGTGTCATAGGCCTATCTTTCACAACCTGTGTTGGCTTCACAGAAGCCTCTTGGAGGCTTAAGTTGAAAGGAAGTTGTATAACCTTGAAATGGTGGTTCTCCCCTCCTACAAGCACAAAGCAATTTAAAAACATGCTCAACATACCCAACATAACAATCATCACATAACATCGTCTTACTTACCTGCCTTCTGAGCAGCTTGTACAAGTCTTTCTAGGGAAAGATGCCCTTTAGATTGAGGTGGCACGCGGAAACCATTCCACGTGGCTGTACCATATGTACTGATCTTACCTTCTCCACAAGCTCCCTCAAGTGCCGCAAAGGTATCTTGTATCCTCTTATAGAACTCATCATTTGATACCTCATTAAGTTCTGTTTCAGGATTGTGCACATAGAAAATGTCAATTGTCTCCAGTCCAAGATTCTTCCTACTCTTTTCAAGCTGGCATAATTTAAATAACTTGTATAAAAAGTTGGCACTCCAGAGTTGATTGCTAAACTACCGCTTCAATACATTAGCAAGCAAATCTTTCTGGGCTGGCCCAAGAAGTGAACGAAAATATATATATCATACATATACCATGTTCACGCAACCTTCCCCAAAATTCAGTATTAACTAGACTAGAATAACATCCTTCAAAAATAATAGTCATCTACATAAGATTTACGTAAGGTGTTTTTGTAAGATGAGGTAGGTGAATGAGCACAGCAAATATTCATGTATGCAGTTATACAAGTCCTAGTACAAAATATAAAATTTCTTAATTAGCATCAGAGATTAGTCAAACTAGCAGTTCTTTGTAAAAATTGCCGGACGAATGAAGGCATGCGGCTTATTAGAAATGTGGTCAAGTGTCAGAAGATACCATTTCATAGTTTGTGAATGCTAGAATAGACACATACCTGATCTTGGATATAGGTTGGAGACATACAATGACAACCAGCAACAAAATCAGCCCATGAGAATATTCCAGGCTTGATATAATTTTCTTCGATCCAACTCCAAGGATTTGCTGGGCGGTTAAGGCCAAAGGACAAGTACCCTCCTTTGGTACAAACTACGATTTGATTTCTCTTTACAATACCATGGGAAACAGCACTAGCAATTGCACGACCCATGGCAATTTCACTGTGCATATTGCGGTAGTTTATTGCTCTATAAAACACCCGTGGTCAAACCTAGGAAACAAAAGAAATTCAGGCCTAAGCGAAAGAGGAACTCACGAGTCAAGAACGTTTATACCAAGAGATAAAGCTTTCTTTATAGCACACAGCTTCATCAGTTTCAGGTCCTAGGTAAGTTCCTAAACCCAAAGAAGATACCATCAAGTTTCCCACATTTCCACCGATCTTCATTTCCCTGAAGTGCCCAGGAGCTGAGAAGTATCGAAAAAACAAAAACGAAAATAAGATACAGAAGCAAAGGAATTGAAGAATAATTTAGCACTAAATATGAACTTTTCACAAGGATGCAAACTACACAAGAATAATGCCTTGAAATATTTAAGCTAATATCCGTGGTTACAAAGGAGAGGGACTTTAATTTACTTCAAGAAAACCTAAATATCTGACATCATGAGAGGCTCCTATACAATTTGAAAAGCAATCAGATCATTGCCATAGCATAAATGAGCTTGCTTACAACATTGGATGCTTTAAGACCAATCTTTTAGCCCGCTTGGGGAATAGTAAAACAGTGACAAGATTAAAGATAAAACTGCAGCGAATTGCCAAGATAACAAGTTTACCAGCAACTGCTGCAAAAGTTTGGGAATAGGAAAGAGTGCCCTCTGCATCGGCGCGGCCGGGAACGAGGTCCATCTTAGTCTTAGCATCCGCCATCTCGACAGTAATCAGCCCTTTTCAGCTTCTTTTAGCTAAACTGTCACGTAGCCAAGTGTCACTTATTTCATAGCCAAGTGAAATTTCAGTTATGGAAGGAGAAATTTCACTCACCTTGGCGCCGCCAGGTCTGCTCGAAATTTCCTTCTGAAATTTCATGGTGAGTGAAATTCTCCGACGAAATTTTAGCCAGCTTAAAATTTTTGCCCGTTCTTGAGCTCTAACAATATCATTTAGAGTTCGAGCAAAGACTCAACCGGCGGATTCTTGATATAAGCTCTATCTATGGCAGATGGAGAAGGAGCCTTGGTTCTGTCTATTGCTTAAACATTGCTCTCCACCACCATCCGTCAAATGTTCCGATATAGATCCAACCCCTCGGATCGGCATAAGATCGTATATGGCCAGATCGAAATTAAAGCACCGGTTGCATATCCTAAAACCGAAGCCGAGATTGTGAGCTTTGTAGATTTTAGGGAAAATTGTTTTCATTTCCAGCCACCATGTTGGCATCCCCGCCTTTCGATTTTGCATCCCTACTATGGCGTTTGCATTTTTGAGATGAAGAAGCTATGGTCGTAAATTAGAATTATTCCTAACCAAGAAAATGCAACCCGCATTCAACGTTTAAATTTCGAAATGTATAAAATGTTGTTGAATTAGGGCGAAATTTTAAGGTGGCTAAAATTTCGTATACAAGAAAGCTGATAAGAATGTCATTTTAGGTGACATTCATGTGGAAACCATGTTGGCACACGAGAATGTCATCTAAAGTGATATTTTTGTGAGGGGAGGGTGGTGCCCATAAACCGCCCACTTAAGCGAAAAAACTTTATTATGATGCGTCTCCGTTTTTTTTTTTTTTTTTTAATCTCTTATTTTGAAATAACATTATGAAATTTCAAAGTTTAGCCTTCAACTGATACTAAGCACGAGTCGTTTCGACAAATTGGAAGGTCGCTATAAAGAATTTAAGTTGCCCATCAATAGACCATGCATTTAGCTCAATTTTTAATAGTTCTTAAGGTGGGCTATTAAAGGGCAAAAGTGATCTATCAAAGGGTAAAAAGTGGGCTATTGATGGGCAAAAAATGTGCCATTGAAAGGGAGTGGATGAAAGTCTAGAAAAATTGAATGCAAAATCTACCAAACATTCCTTAAAAGAATCACTGCCACGTGTCAACAAACGATTAGAGTAGGAGCAAGAATGTAACGTAAGTGGTTTTTACGATTTTAGAAACATAGGGAACAACGTTGGAGGAACTTTTACTTGTTAAGAATGGTGATCTGTGGTCAATATTCATATCGCAACATGGGCATGGTTTAGAATCGAAACGCCATAGTTGAAGCATAGGCATAGGTTCCTTAAGTTGTTCCCTATTTTGCTCATCTTTTGGCGTTTTTATTTAGAGGCTCTTAAGCGCCATAGCCATTTCGACTTTACGGCGAACCTCCTGCCAAGTCATATGAAATGGTATCCCCTTGTGCACGGATAGGTTCAATACGCTGTACTTTTTATATGGAATACATATGAATTGTATGATACGGCACAAATTTACCGTATAAAACGTAAAAAATACGACAAAAAACAATTCTGGCGTCGGAAGATTTTCGCGTACGCGAAAACTCCTATTTTGCATACGCGAAAACAACACCATCGCGTACGCGACGCGTTTTAGTTATTTTCGCATACGCGAAATAATTTAAACTTCGCGTACGCGGTGCTGAATGTTCGCGTACGCGAATCTGTTGTTTTCGCATATGCGAAAATTTTCGAGCTGTCTTTCCCAATTTACTAAGCAAAAAAAATGTTTGTGCCTCTGTTTGGCTGTTTTGTGGCACTATTAATAGTATATATAAGAAAAACTTGATTAGCCCTAGAATTCACCTCAAACGTTGACTGCCAGGTTGAGTCAAAATACTCCTTGGAAACGGTTTGCCCTTGAGGTGTCATTTTTCGTGTCACGAGCCTGACGTTGAATACTGGAATGTGAGTTTACTCCGTCCCAGTGGTTTCCAGCCTTGAGTTCGCATCTGCTTCCATAGAATATCCTATAGGGTCCCGTCCAACCCCCCTTGATTCTCGTACGGAACGTCGACGTAACATATGCATTGTGAGCTTGCTCCTTTGCATATATACGTCTTCCTTTAGTTCATGTAATCAAGGAGTCAGATTAACAGACATTGTTAGCCAGGTCCAAGCAATGGCTACTGGTCATGCATCTACCTCTGGAGGTGCAGGCAGCGGTCATGCATCCACCTCTAGAGGTGCGAGGACTACGCGTGCCCGTGGCAGGGCCACGGGGACTGCACCCTGTCCACGTGGTCGCGTTACTGGAGTTGCGGGTCGGACAAGAGGCCCAGAATGGGATTTGTGAAAGAGTTTGGCGTAAATGAGTGGGAATGTGTGTTTTGTGGATACTCATCGGTAAATGGTTCTGCAACAAGAATTCGAGCTCACATCTTACGTGAACGAGACGTCGGTGTCGCGACTTGTACTGCATCTGCTGACTTGCGAAAGGATGCCATTGAAAGGTTGTCTCGACTGGATGTGATACGCAAAACGAAGAATAATATGAGAAAAAGACGAGTTACAGATACTCAAGAACAGTGCCAGGCAGGAGCAGACGAAGATAACTATACCACCCCCCTGTTGGGACAGCATACCAATCAGAGGGTGGACTAGGGTCAATAGGTATAAGCACGGGAGAGCAGAGAATGATAGGGACAATTGAAATAGTGGAAAGACAGACGAAGCAACAGAGGGTTTATCATTGCTTAACATCAGAGCAACTGAAGAAGACGCAATTGAAGGTTGTAGAGGCATTTTTATATGCCGGGTTGTCTCCACATATTTTGGAGCACAAAGCAATGAAAGAAGCCTTCCAAGAAGTTGCCAAAGCAGGGCCGGCTTTTAGGTTGCCTTCATACAAGCATGCCAACAATAAAATGGTTGATGAAATACACGGAAAAATGGTCGAGAGGGTGGAGATGAAGTTGTGTCGTGTGACTGAAGCCAGGCCAGCTTCACTAGTGACTGATGGTTGGAGCAATGTAAACAAGGACCATCTTATAAACTTCATGATCGTGTATCCAGGGGGCGAAGTATTTTTGAAAACCGTAGAAACCAAAACTGACCAAGTGACAGGAGATTGGATTTTTCAGAAAACAAAGGCCGTGATAGAGAGTTTTGGACCGAAGAGAATATTTCAGGTTGTAATGGATAACGCATCTAATTGCAAGCTAGCAGGTGAATTATTGGAGTCTGAATTTCTAGGGTTGCACGCTACTAGCTGCCAATGCCATTGCCTGAACCTATTGCTCAAGGATTGGTTCTCACGGCACACGTGGTTCAAAGATCCCATTCAGAAAGCGCATCAGCTTGTAAAATTCATCACAAAGAAGCCCGCAATTTATTCCATTTACAAGTCATCGCGTCAGAAGATTCTAGCACTCATGAATCCTGGGCAAACACGTTTTGGTTCCAATTACATCTGTCTTGAAAGAGTGCTTAAGTGTCGTGATTGGATTATCTCAACCTTCAATCATACATAGTTTTTTGAATGGGAAAGGAGGCAGAAAGGGAAAAATGCTGCCAAACACAGACAACAAGCCACTGCCCTTCGAGAAATGCTTGGGCGGGAGACATTTTGGAAAGGCGTAAAAAATGTTGTGAGGTGCATGCAACCTGTTTGTCATGCCATCAAAACCCTTGATTCTTCGAAGGCAAGCACTGGAAAGGTCTGGAGGTGTTGGCACTCCATTCAATCCTTCCTAGAACGTGATGGCCCCAATGCGCCATTTGACAATGCTACGCACACTCCACTGCTCAGAGACTTCAATGAACGATGGAAGAAGTCCTACAATGATCTTCATGGCGCCGCACATGCCTTAGACCCACACAACCACGATATGGACCATCATACAGATAAAGAAGTGATGGGTTCGTTGAAGAAGGTTGCAAAAATGTTCTATCCTGACAGCTCGGACTACAAGCTTTTCATTGCCGAGTTAACTGAATACCAGAACTTGAGTGGAAGGTGGGCAGATGAAGAGCTTCGCGATGCACTGGAGAGTCATAAGAAGGAACTAAATATGGAATCTTATGCATGGTGGCAAGCCCATGGGCAAGTTATTGATACCTTGCAGGCAATTGCAATGACTATCCTCTCCTTGGTATCTTCCAATAGTGCAAGTGAGAGGAATTAGAGTGCCTATAAGTATATACACAGTGTCACCCGCAATCGCTTGCTACATAAGAAGGCTGACAAACTTGTATATAACTTCTCAAACTGGCGGCTATTGAATCGCAACAGTGGTACATCCGCGATAAGCTACAGTTTTCTTTCATGGATGCAGATTCCGAAGTGGAAGAGGACAACTTCGAAGACAGTGAGAACGGGCTGCTTGCAATAAATGCTGCAAACCATGTTGACGAAGACATTCAGCATACCCACTTCGTTGACGATGAAGATGATGTAGGCCAAGTCATATTCTCAGACGAGTCAGCCGACAGCGAGGATACCGAGGAGTCCGATACAGAAAGGCCAGGTCCGAGCAATGCAAATGATGACTTGACTGGCCTACATGATCCATCGGACTCTCCAATGCCAATTACCTTGACAAACAGAGAACGTGCTAGAAGAAACATGCCTCGAGGATGTTGCACTAAGGGAAAGGGTCATCGAAGGTTGAACCTAGGTCACCAAGCAGAAGAGGATGGAACTCCGAACGATGAAACTGATGAGGATGGTGCTGCCTAGAAAGATGATGTGATGGTTATCTTCAGTCTATTTTAACCGTTCATGAGGATTTTCAAACTATTGTAACCGTCCCTGGCACTATTAATAAGAAGTAAAGTTTTTTGTTATAAGTTTTTGTCTTCTATATATTTTGTTCATGCATGATGGTTCTTTCATGTATGATGGTTCTTTCTATGTTTCTTTCATGTGTCTTCTGAACCCTCCTTGTATCAGACCCGTCTCGACTTCCGTTGCTGCTTCCTCTTCGCATGCCACAAAATCTTGCTGATGAGAAGTAATCTACGCATGCCAAGAGGCCAAACAACCATGGACCAGCTGAGACGAGTCTGATGCAGAAGAGGGTTCATAAGATACATGATCCACATCGTCCCAACCACTGGATAGGTGAGGCGTATCTCCGGTACGCCAAATTGGCATTTGAATGCTATCAGGATCGTATACTCTGTACTCCATTCCTTTGGGTGGCACATGCTCTACATACCTAATGGGTTTACATGGCAGGTGTCGCCCAAAGGAATGGAGGTACAGATACACAATCCCGATGGCATTCAAACACACATTTGGCATATTGGAGTTATGCCTTACCTATTCAGTTGATGGGACAATGGAACAAGTGATACTCGGGTTCGACATTCGACCTGAGTGCAAGCATCGAGACTTCCCAAACCTTGCTTTCACCCCTCTTTGAACAATGGAACTTAGCATGTAAACTAAGCTACATTGCCCAAAGAGGAAGGGAAAGAAAGATTGGGAAGTCTCGATGCTTAAACTCATCAAGCAAGACCTGACTGCAAGCATCGAGACTTCGCAATCTTTCTTTGCCCGCCTCTTTGGACAATGGAACTTAGCATGTAAACTAAGCTACATTGCCCAAAGAGGCGGGGAAAGAATGATTGGGAAGTCTCGATGCTTGAACTCATCAATCACTAATCTTTGCAGGTCAATCACCCATCGTCCCACCCAATGTATAGGTAAGGCATAACTCCGGTACACCAAATTGGGATTCGAATGCTATCAGGACCTATAATCTGTGCTCTATTCCTTTGGGTGGCACATGCTCTGAATACTTAGTGGGTTTACATGGCAGGTGCCGCCCAAAGGAATGGAGGTACATATTATAGGTCTCGATGGCATTCAAATGCCGGTTTGGCGTACCGGAGTTACGCCTTACCTATCCAGTGGATGGGACAATGTTAAGCATCATTATGTTCACTAGTGATATTCGGGTTCAACACTCGACCTAAGTGCCTAGAGAAATTCCACCCCCGCCAAAGCCGGCTTGACTTCCGTTGTTGGTTGCCCCTTCGCATGCCATAGAATCTTGCTGATGAGAAGTAATCTATGCATGCCAAGGGGTCAAACAGCCACGAATCAATCGAGCCGACTTCGATGGAGATGAAATTTCTCTAGATACACGATCCACTCTCCAATCCTTGTTACCTCTGTCCTTGTACAATCCACCACCACGCCGAAGGGGACGCGTTCTCTAATTTCAAGTCATAGTGATGCTCAAGGTTCTCCATCAATAGCAGGAGTTAGGATGTTCCATGATTTGGTGCCTAACAGCCGCTATATAGATGGAGAACGCCCAGGCACCACTTTGGCTTGAAATTAGGGTACGCTCTCACCTCTGACGTCATAGCAACTTGCATATGAGAACTTTTACCCCTAGAACGAACGATTTTTGCTCCAGATCCCATTTTGAGCCTCTTTGTGTAATATAACCTAGCAAAGTAACTAAGCTACATTGACACAGAGAGACTACAAAAGAGATCCAGAGCAAAGCTCGCTCTTTCTAAACGAGGTAACAAGATTTTCGAGAAGTCTATATTATTTGCCATGGACAATATCAAGCCTAGTGAGTTGACAACCATTCAAGAGGGTCACACTCCAGGCTTACTCCGTTTTCAATTATCCTGTTTGTATATATCTAAAGTGCCCCCTAAAATGAGCGAGCGATCTCATCCTAGGGGGGCACTTTAGATACAACAAACAGGACAAACAAAAGAGACTAAGCCAGGATGAAAGAGATGATAGTTAGTCTACTAATCCTAATTGGCATCTGTCCCTCTACGTCAAGCCTCATGGAATATCAGAGTCAAAGCATCGCAAGTTCCCAAATCGACCCGAGTGCAAGCATCGAGACTTCCCAAACCTTGCTTTCACCCCTCTTTGGACAATGGAACTTAGCATGTAAACTAAGCTACATTGCCCAAAGAGGAGGGGAAAGAAAGATTGGGAAGTCTCAATGCTTGAACTCATCAATCACTAACATCTAATGAACCCACAGAATCGCAAGCAACCACTAGGCTGATATCATCCGTGGCCACAATAAAAATAGAGTACTCAAAAACCGTGTTACCTCCTCTAAAACGAACGATTTTTGCTCCAGATCCCATTTGGGGCGTCTTTGTGTAATATAACCTAGCAAAGTAACTAAGCTACATTGACACAGAGACACCCCAAAAGAGAGCCAGAGCAAAACTCGCTCTATCTAAAGGGGGTAACAAGAATTTCGAGAAGTCTATATTGTTTGCCGCAGAGAATATCAAGCCTGGTGAACTGACAACCATTCAAGAGGGTCGCGCTCCAGGCTTACTCCCTTTTCGAGTTTCCTGCTTGATGTATCTAATTCACCACCTAAAATGAGTGAGTGCGACCTCATCCTAGGGGGAAAATTAGATACATCAAACAGGACAAACAAAAGAGACTAAGCCAGGGTAAAAGATTGGGAAGTCTCGATGCTTTTACTCGTCAATCGCATGATGAGTGATGAACCCATCCGTGGTTCGACCGCTAATCCCAATGGAATCTGTCCCTCTACGTCAGACCCTTCTTTGCAGTGCTCACCATGATTTTATCTGTCATGTTGCTCAAAGGAAATAAGGCCTGACCAGAGGTCCAGATGTCAAAGGCATTATTGGTCCATCCCTCTTTGATTCAGAACTCGATGACCTTCCTGTTTCAGAATCGCAAGCAACCACTCTCTTTTCGATTTTCCTGTTTGACAAGAATCTAAAGGTTTATTTGAAATAACGTCATTATACCTTATTATCCATTCACAAAATGATACAGGTCAAAATTTAATCTGTCTCAAAATTTAATGTCTCATTTTCATTGGTCATTTGGGTCAACCCAATCACCCTGCGGCCCTGGAGGTGGTGGTAGGAACTGGTTAATGTCTGGCACTGCCTCTCCTTCATGCGGCTCCTCCACTCCCCTCCACAATTCCATCTCGCGATAACTCTCAAAAGTATGTATCTGCCCATCCGTCTTGCGAGCGATTAGTTGTGGCAGAGCTGGCATGCGACCTTGCATATTTAATATGGCATATTGTAACTCTGGAAAAATCCATCCGTCTTGCATTGGACAGAAGCGGCTTTGCAACATCCAATCAAGAACACATCGCATGTGTAGGTGATGCCCACATCCTAGAGTGTACCAGCCCACCTGTGTCAGGTTGTCACCACACAACTGGCAATGTATGAAATCAGCAACCTTTAGCTCTTCCCACTGGCTCTCATACAAATACTCGCGAGGGAGATAGGATATCGACTGCTCTGAAGTCACCCTAAAAGGGTCAGAGTCCAACGATCTTATCAAATTGCGCAGGTGATCGTTGTTTTCCCTGAGGACCGTTGCCTCTCTGTTCAATGCCGCTAGCTGCCGTTTAGTGTCCTTTAATTCAGCAGCCATCTTGTCATACCCATCGGCACGGTCCTTTAAGCAAATATTCTCTTCGGAAAGGGTTAGGTTCCGACTTCTCTCATTCTCCAATTGGGCTCGAATATCTACAAGGTCATTCACGGCTCCAGTTGCGGCTACCCCTGCCACCTCCAAAAGTTGGATAGCGTCAGCAACAAGGTATGTAATATACTCACCCCGGTTTTTGGTCCACTGTTGAAAACTTCAGTTTTGTTAGGTCTACATGTCCTATTTTTAAAGAAGCCTACATGTGGATATGTGGAGGTATGGTTTTGTTCGCTAATGGTGTTCTTTTTTCAGTGGACTAAAACATCCACTGTTGTTTTGTAGTTTCTTCTATTGTGACATGTCATTTTATAATACAATCCACTCTAGGAAAGAATACTTGAGTTTCTACATGTCTAATAATTCTATTGTCACATGTCTTTATAGATGTAGGAAAGAATATTTGATTCTCTACATGTCCTATACTTCCATTCACATGTCTTTATAGTAGTAGGACATAGTACTTTATTTGCTAAGGCATTGTAGGAAAGAATACATGAATTACGACATGTGTAATACTTTTATTGTCACATGTCTTTATAGAAGTAGGAAAGAATACTTGATTCTCTACATGTCCTATGCTTCCATGTCACATGTCTTTATAGTAGTAGGACAAATTACTTTATTTGTTAATGCACTGTAGGAAAGAATACTTGAATTTCTACATGTGTAATACTTCTATTCTCGCATGTCTTTATAGAAGTAGGAAAGTACACTTGATTCTCTACATGTCCTATCCTTCCATATCACGGGTCTTTATAGTGGTAGGACAGAGTACTTGATTTGCTACATGTGATGCACGTGCATGATCACATGTCCTTATACTAGTATTCCATGTAAGACAAGTTACTTCAACTACTTCAATTACTTAACACCTATTTTTGCATAACAAAACCATCAAGAATTTGATTTGTATTCCTTGAGGGGGCGCAGGACCGCTGCAACAAATCCCTAAGCATTAATGTCATAGGACCACGCAAAATCCTAACAATATCCTAACATTTTGGATATTGTTAGAGAAAGACCATTAAACCACACCTACATTTTGGCATAACAAACCATTAAGAATTGTGAGATGTATTTCTTTATGGAGGATAGGACCATTGCAACAAATCCCCAAGCATTAAAATGGCAAGACCATGCAATATCCTAACATTATTCCCCCATTTTGGATATCGTTAGTGGAACACCAGTAAACTGTTCCTACATCTTGGTATAATTTAGACCATTAAGAATTTGAGATGTAATTGGTTATGGGGAATAGGGCCATTGCAACAAATCCCCAAGCATTAAAATGGCAAGACTACGCAATATCCTAACATTATCCCCCCATTTTGGATATCATTAGTGGAACACCATTAAACCATGCCTACATCTAGTTGGTACTAAGGTTCGCTATAGACGATCCAATAGTTATCCACGTCATCCAATGGTTTTAATTGTATCTAATTTATCTTATCCAATGGTTCTTTGAAAAACAAGATAACTTATTGCACTTAGACGATTTGCACTAAGAATTAGAGATGTAATTGTTCCTAACATCAAGCAAAATACCACAGCATTATCCTAACACCTTGGAACGTAACCTAAATACAAACTCGGGAAAACCTTGCTCGGGAAAACCTTGCTTCCGAGTCATGGATTGTGCACGAAGGTATCAGAGCTCCTCTTCATGGTAATCCTCTAAACTAGTGGCTAGACATTATAGTTTGGCAGCTCCCCAATTCCAAACAATTGCATCAGAATATCTTTGTCATACTTCTGCATAGGAATCCTTTAAATCATTGACTAAGCTTCCCAAGGAGTATGGATGCAATAGAATTGACAATTCCTTTTTGAAACAGTTAACTATCCATTTGGCATTACTTAATTTGTTTATCTGAAATTATTTTCTCGGTCTAGACTTAGTGTGATTTAGCTAGACGATGGTGAAAATTAGTTGCTCGTGTCCTTTCAGGAAAGTTCAGCCTACCGTAATCGTAACCTGCTGCAGTCTTATCCACTAACTTTCTTCGTATTTAGATTAGTGGGTAATGCTTAACTATCAAATTTTTTCTCATTGTAACTTCCTTTTTTAAGATAGTAATGCCTAACTATCTAATTCTTTCTTCATTGTAACTTCTCAATATGCTTATGGATGATATTGCATTATGCATATGTAGGTTTTTGCAGGCAGCTGAATTGGGTGGAAGGATTATCTCTTAAGGGCCTTTATTCTTGTTTAAATGGCAATCTTGCTGGAGTTCTGCTGTAAGTGCTTTCTTCCCTTTTTTTTACAGGTTATAATCTCCATAGAAAACTTTGTATCATAATATCTTAGACAACTTATGCAACAAGCAAACAATTGTTAAGACTCCTAAGAGAACATCCACATCCGCATGAATGTTTGGTGCTTATGACAAACAGGTTTGCTAGTGCACCATACTGTGCTCGAATTGTTTAAGCATGAATGCAAAGGAAGGAGGGCCCTAAGTGAAGTTATTTATGCCGTTTAGAACTTGATAGGAAGTAAAGAATTATAGATGGCACAGGAGTTCCATCAGGGATGAAAAGGGACTACTTCCTTTGCCTTGAGGCAATTGAACTTGGCTAACTAATTGGGTGTGTACGAAGTAGAAGCTACTTAAAATATTTTCAGATAATATTAGTTCAATTGCTGGTTCGCTCCTTCAACCTCTTGTATTGCAACCTCTTGTATCTTCCTGTAATTACATAGTTTACAACTTTGGTTGTTTTTACTTGTTAAAACTGGCCATTGAAACCAATACATGATTGAAATTAAATTCTAGTAAGAAATACATGTCAACATCCCTTCCTATCTCAAGCACATCATCTCCAAGGAGCATACTGTCGACTTGGTAATATAGACAAGTTGTTTAAAGCACGATGCATTTTTACTTGTATTAAAGACCTTGCACTTGTCAATCTTGTGCAGCTGGAACTGCAATTCAGCAAGCTAGAAGTGTCACGGAGTGAGGCGTTCGAAGCTGATCTCTTCTAGCTACCAGATGACGAAGAGTAACAGAGGTTTAGGTTTGAAGAAGCCACAATCCACAAGCAAGAGGCAGTTGAAGCTCTGCTTCTGCCAGAAGTGTGAAGTCAAGAATCCAGCTGGTGTCTTGATTCCGTACTCAACGTGGTGGGATCACGACAGAGAGTCCAAATGGGCATCATTCAGGGCAAGCCTTCGTAAATCCAAGACCGCTGTGAGGGATTGCATTTCAAAGGTGTATTCTTGCCAATCCCCATGGCTTGTCTTTTAGGCGTGCAGATTTTCTGCGGCATTTGCGCATAAGTAATGCAAATCTTGGCTTCGATGTTGGGGCTGAAGTGAACATGATTGAGGACTGCGATGTGGCAATGCCTCGCACAGAAGAGGGACATGTTGGTTGCAGCCAGGTGGCCGCTGAGGAAACAGAGCAGGGGAGTGGCTGCGACACATATATTATTTGTGAGCCGAGGGCTTTTGTTGCTCCAGAAGAGCCGGCTGTCGAAGGTGATCGCCATCTCATTGTTTTTGCTGCTGTGGAAGATTAGTTGGACATCGATGGAGACGAGGAGGGGGATGATGATGCACCTGGGCTTTTCGAAACCAGTCATACTGCAGATGCAACCGTAGATGACCATATTCTCCTGGCTATAATGAAGCTAGAGAATGTCCTCGAGATGCACTCAGGATCAGAAAGTTTGAGAGACAACATTCTTAGAGTTCTATTCTGCGATGCGAAACAATCTAGTCTAGCTTCCCTGATCTCCCAGAAGGGCAACTGGGACGGCTTTATCAATGGCCATAAAGTCCCTTCTAGTTCGAGGAGCATGAAGCGTCTTCTAAAGCACCTAGGCCTCACACCAATTCAGCGTTATGCAATTTGCTACCACAAAGTGGGCTTTGAAGGATCAAAGAACCATGTATTCGGCGCTGTAGTTGATGATGAGAGCATTATTACTCTCTCCAATTGCCAGGTCTGCCCAACCTGCAGCAGCACACGGAAGGAGAGTGCACAATTTGTTGTGATTCCTTTGGCGAACCGTGTTAGACAGATGTGCTCCGTGCCCTCGATTTGTTGGAATTCACTTCACAGCTGGAGGTTGCGGGATGACTGGCTTGGCAAATCAGTTGACTCTGCATCAGAGGTACGACATTTTTTGTGGAAGCACCATGACAGGTGCGTTTGGAGAAGTTATAGTTGATTAAGTTTCATTGTTTTGGCAGTTCATGAAACATTTTTGTCACGGAAAAATTTGGAGGCAGCGACAAGATCTATGGAATCCAAAAGCATGGTTAGAGCTTCCAGCAATGTGCCCCAAATGTCAGACTGGGCATAGATGTTGGCCCGATGTTCACCCTGCAGTCTTGGACAAGGAGCATGGGACCGGCTTTGCAGTTGAATGTGTAAATTGCTCCAATGAATTCAGATATGAGCCCAGATACATTGCAGGTGCCTCGCGCCATTGGGCAGCGATGTTGCACAGGGATGGCTTCCAAGCTGCATCAACAAAAGTGCATTCGGTTGAAGCGTACTCTCTAGTCGTTCTAAATGGAGATCCGATGATGCCCGATTTAGAGGTTTTTGTTCTCCCGCTCATGTACATCCCGAGCAGCTAGTCCAGGGTGGGGGGCCAGATGTGTTTGACGAGTTCGAGGACATTATCGTGAGAATGTTTGACCGGTTGTTCTGCCATGGTGTGGAATTGGACTATGCTATTGACATCTCGGACTTCGAAGGTTTGAAATTTAATAGGCATTTCATCCACATGACTTCTTTCTTTGGTTTCATGGGAGACCACATTGCTCATTGCGCAATCGCCAAAACTTCGCAAGGTCCTTGCTTACTCTATTAAAGCCGTTGACTTGTTGACTGTTGCTTACCAGTGACTTCTTCGAGTGCATGTAGCCTAAGCCCATGCGCCATTGCTTACACTTGAAATCATTTGCAGGTGGCCTAAACCCATGTCGTTACTGCCATGTTCGTACGGATGGTGGCATTTTTAAGGAGCTGCACAAGAAGTCAAGATTTCCAGATGAGCCAAAGACAATGAAGTTCATTCTTGAGTCCATTGACAGGTACAAAAGCAGCAAAGCAACATTCAGGGAGCATGGCGTGAAGGGGAAGTCCACACTCATACGACTTCATCATTCGCAAGGTCATGATCTTACTGCGCATCACCCCATTGATACGATGCACACAATTGCCCTTGGTAACACGCTAACCCCGTTCAAACCCTGGAATGTCGTAGTATTGAATGTGGTCTAGTTTAACATTTTCAGGATTTTGTGTAGCAAGAGTTGTGGCACTGGCCCTGGCCCCGTATAATTGAATTGGGACTGTTTATACAAGTGTGGCCAAAGACACCAACGAGGACACCTTCAGGTTGCACAAGGCCCCCAAAAAGAAACTGTTATTATTTTTTTGTGTGATTCTTTGTGTTATACTACTAAGATAAACTAATATTACTTTGTGGGTTAATATGTTGAATAACTAGATGCAGTTAAATAATGAGGTTCGTATTTAAGGTTTTTGAGTGTGGTATATTTACATAGTAAGCATAGATATTTTCTTATTATGGTTTGCTAGTAGAGTTTACCACTATGGTTCTTTGTGGTAGTGAATTGTCTTGGTTTATTGCTATGTTCTATTGCTAAGTGACACGATGTCTAATTAATAGTATATGTTGTAAACCACTAGCGTTTCTAGCTTAAAGAATCCGCAAGTCATACTAGTGTCCCAATCAACTCATGAATACCTTGTCGCATGAACCATGGATGTCATAGAAAATAAAGACTTCAAGTTTTACGTTAAAACAATTAATAGTTTATCTCTCAAAATGGTCGTGGCTTTGCATCTTCAAAGTTATTTGTATTGGATGTAAGCCAATTATGTTTCGAATTGAGAAATCAATATTAATTTAGTAAGAAAACTAAAGACGTATTCTGCTTATAAACCACCATATGATTTAGCTTTAAGAATTTGTGCAATTCATGGTGGTTCCCCTATGAAATTAATCAATGTAATGTCATATGAGCTGGTGTTTATTTACAAAATAAAGGACTCGTGGTGGTTCAGCTTTAAGAATTTGTGCAACTCATGGTGGTTCTTCTATGAAATGTCATATGAGCCAATGTTTGTTTACAAAATAAAGGACTCATGGTTTAGCTTGAAGAATTTGTGCAATTCATGGTGGTTTTTATATGAAATCATGAATGTAAGAATTTGTGCAATTCAAGGTGGTTCCCCTATGAAATCATCAACCTAATGTCATATGAGCCCGTGTTTGTTTATGAAATAAAGCACTCGAGTTTATTTTGAAAAAACATAAACAAGTTTTTCCATCCAAGTAATGGCTTTGAATCTTTAAAACACCATGTGCTAGAATCAAACCTATCATGCTTTACGTATAGTTAAAAATCAATTCATAAGGTTTGCATTGACATGAGCTTATAGTTCTACATTCTTATTTCAACTAAAGATTATTATGCAAATACATTGTTATAGAATCAGCACACAAAAATAGCTGGCAATTTCTTTTCGAATTTTTCAAAAGGGCCAGCACTTTGGCTAGCCCTCACTTAATAATACTTGCAACAAGTATTCTAGAATCTCTTTTGAAATTTTTGAGAGGGCCAGCACTTTAGCTAGCCCTCATTCAACAGCATTTGAAGCAATCAGTGTCTCCATATTGGATTCTCTTTTCCAAGCATCTAAGCAAGAAAGCTTGAACACATCATACAAAAGCATTTCTTCTTGATTGTTCAAAAGAAAGGCTCGCATATTTGCTAGCCTCCATCATTCGATATAAATGGAAATAGTTCCAGACATTTCCAGCATCCACAAAGCTTCATACTGAGTTTTTTTTGGGTGCAAGCATTGCTGTTGCCTCTTCAATCGCTCAGTATTGCCCCCTTCTGTCACATATTATCTAACCTGTAAAATCACATACAACAAGGATTTGCTTCAGACAATATTAGAACTGCGTACAATCAAGATAGAGAGACATTTAGCAACGTAGAAAAAAGCACTTGCGCATTGCCAACAAGAATGTTTATTCTTTTCCTGTTCTACTATTTTCAGAAGGTCAGCTCTTTTGCTAGGCCACATTCATGGTAAACATTTTTGAACAGGCAGAGTGAGACATGTTAGCGCCAAGCAGGACTCGCCTAATTCATTCAATCTATTTACATATATGTGAACACATACATTTTTTTACAGAACTATGGTAGAGAAGAATCTAATTGCTTCAGAACTATCGATTACAAAAAATCCAAGCAAAGTCTGATCTTACCTTTGCATTAGACATTTACCTTCATCACTTCAAGCTTGCCATCGCCTCAAGCTGGAATGGAGGAGGTATTTTTGGCCAACATTTTCAAATCAGATGTTAGGGTTTGTATTTTAGGGTTCATCTTGCACAAACGATCCAGATCTTGCCGTCGAAGATCTTGCCGTCGATATCTACTGGACATGAATTTATTCTGGCTCTTTAGCGAATAAATTCCCCTCCCCTGAATTTTTGTTGCATATACATGTTATACTATACCGATTTTATAAATTTTAAACATGTTCATGTTGAAAAGTTTTACCGGTTTCATGTTCATGTTGAAAATTTTAATGGGAGGGAGTGTTGACCCCATGGGCTACCATCAGTGTATAACAAACTTTTTTTTCCCAATAGGAAAAAAGCCTTTTGTTTATAAAATTAATAGGATTATATAAGTTTGAACCGGATTGCCCCTTTTGTTACAAAATCCATTAGGAACTTTCTTGTAACGAATTTTTATAAAAGGGTCAGCATGAAGTTTCTTTTTTTACAAAGAATCATGTAGTAGACTTGTATGTAATGAGAACTCTCTTTAAAAGCACGTACAATGGAAACAAAATAAAACTTTTCTATTTCAGACCATTCTACAAGCTCATCAAGTGTAAACCTATAATGCATGCACTATATGATGAAAAAATGTTTTAGAGGTGGTTGTTTAATAGCATTTAATATTGTAGGCGTATCTTAAATATAATATTTGCATTCCCTATACAAAAGTAGCTTAGTAAGAAAATCCTACTAGTATAAAATATAACAAAAAAAAATCCTAGGACCTATAGCTTCAACCGGCCCAAATCCTTATACGCCATTTTTTGGACCGGTCGTATATCCTACAATATTTCATATGGACCGGAACTTTTTAATTTGAACCGGATTGTTTGATTCAATCCTAGGACTTTGTTGCACACTGGCTACCATATGCAGCCAAGTTTGGTGGTTTATATTGTGCATAGGTTTGGCGTCTTTTAGACTAGCATATTTTATGTATGCTCCAAATTTATACAGCTCGCACTACAAGGTATTTGTAGTGCTATAGTAATGCCATGGTATTTGTAGTGCTATAGTAATGCCATAGCAAAGAAACACTTGTTCAACCATGCTTGTTAGACAATTTCTAGCCTCAAATCAAGTGTCCCAAGGCTCGCAAGCGTGTAAGCGGAACACTTACGTTTGTATAAAGGATTTAGCTCAGCTTAACTTAGCTCTGCCTCGCCCTGCCCAGCTCTACAATAGGCTCAAAAGATATTTATTTTTGTTTGAAAGGAATACCATTGGATCCTTTTGAGCATTGGATGTACCATCTTGTACTATCTTTGATTTTATACTAGGCTAATCCTAAGGTTGTGACATGTTGTATTGCATTATTTTTTGAAAATCATATGCTGCATTATCTATGGAGAATATATGGAAGTTGTGCAACAACTAATATATGACATATGATAAGCAAGGATTTAGATTGGACTGATTATCATCATCCAATAAAGTCTATGCATTTGAAATCCTTCATTCTTTCAAAATGACAAAGAAAATAAAAATGTCAAGCTTTACCCATTGTGCATATATAATGAACATGTACATATCACTACTACTAGGTTTCATGCATCAAGGTCATGTGCGCAACTATGCAAGCTTACATTTCTTTGCTTCTAAACAGTAGGCTGTGGGTGCCTTCATGTTTATAAACTTGAACTAGATGGTGCAACTATGATCTTTCTTTCTTTCTTTTTCTTATCAACCACCAAAGTGTGAGAATAGCAAACATAGAACAGTCTCTCATGTTTACCTCTTTCTTTAAGTCTTCGTGTGATTTTGACATGTTTTCTATCTGCAAACACCTAGCAGATAAAATTGCAGCGAACTGATTGGATTTTAAAGGGCATAGAACATCCGCTGACATGGCGCCGAAAGAGCTCCAGACGCCGAAGCCCTCGAAAATCTTTTGTGATCTCTTCACCTTTTCAAATCACTTTGTTCCGGCCTGTTCTTGGCAAATTTGGGTTGTAATCTTTGCCTTTTAGTTCAATCATATGGTTCTTGGTGTGGTACAGACAGATCCGAAGGCATTTATTAATGATTAGGTGGTTAATTGGGTAAACAGCCGGATCTTGGCATGACAAAAATTTAGGGTTCTTGGAAACTGACGATATATCCCACAGACATTTTATGAAAAAGAAGACTTGGGTATATAAGAGATAGCACAGGTGGATTATTAAACTGACGTGCTATGCCCACGTGGGATTCGGTCCATTACCGCCCCACACGCTCGGGTGTACCACGTGGCGGGGGGAGATTGGACGGGGGAGAGTCTAGGCCGGGGGAGGTAGATAGGAAAAAAAATTTAGTTCATAGACCTTGGCATATTTCCCAAGAAACTAAAAATGAAGGTCAAAATGAGCCTTTTTTTGAAAATTAGATGATGAGATGTCTGACAAGTTGGCAAAATATCTTTTTTCTAGTCAAACTTTTGATGAGATGGAAGTGATGTGTGTGACACATGTGTGGTGATGTGGAAGCATTAGTGATGATGTGGCATGATGACATGTCCCTTTAATAGTCCAAATACCTTATTTAGGAAAGAAATTTTGAAGAAAATAGATTTTTCATGAAAGTGACATGTGTGCATGATGACATGGCAAGAATGGTGATGTGGATGGTGACTTGGCAACTTCTGAGTGGTGACATGGATCAATTTGGCACTAGTGCATATAGAATTGCAAACTTTAGGCAATAAGTTGATCCTTTGACTTTTCTTGATTCCCTTAGGAATTTTTGCACTTTCTCTCTCCATTTTGACTTTTAGAGAGGGAATTTGACCCTAGATCATGGAGATGGCCAAATTGAGTGGAATTTTTTGCCTTTTACAAGATGGTGGTGGCATGATGAATGTGTGAAGTGTGAATGGTGCATGAATGACATGTTTTGACTAGAAAAAAGTTTCTTTTGCCAATTTGCTATGGGATATGAAGGCTAGGCGTGGAATTTGAGGCAAATGGGATCTTTTGCATAGGAGAAGAGATGATGAGCTTAAGAGATGGATCATGTGAATTAGTCATGCCAAGAACTCAATAGTAAAACCACATACCAAGTCAACTCAAGGGGTCTTCCAAACTTCAAATTTGCTTTGCTTGAATCACCTTTCCTTGCATGATTGTGTGATCTTTTATGAATATCTTCACCTTGCTCTTCAAGTATCCACTTATGATTTCTAGGGATGTGTTCTCTTCAAATCAATGGTATTTGTATATTTGTGCTCAAATCAACATGCAGACATAAGTATATCAACATGTGTCTTGCTCTTCTATGCTACCATAGCATGGCAGCACTTAGGGTTCGTGAGATTATAATTTCCAGAAGCTCTATTATGCTTTAATTTGGTCCACAGTCTTTATAACCTAGTTCTATTTGACCATTCAACATCAAGTACATTCTCACACCATAAGTAAATTGGACAATTTCGAAACCATGACCTTGCATGTGGCGGATTTAATGTCCTACCACTAGACCACGCACCGAAGTGCAAGCATCCAAGGACCGTGCACTTTATCTTATTTTGTATTTGCGTATCAATAATGTATTCAACACCAAATTCACATTCATATAGTCATAGTTGCTATATATTTGTTAAAACAACAAATAGTCTACTCTATATGTCTATAGTAACCTAATACTATTACATGCTTGGTGGGTACCTTTACACAAACAAAGAATTTAGGCAAGTTGTAGTTTCTCAACTTTAAGCTAGTGGTGGTTGTCATTGTCTTTCTTAATGGTTTATATAAGATGTCTTTCTATGGTCCTTGAACAATTGAACTAATCTCTAAAGGAAGGAAGGAAGGAAGGTACTTTTATCGTCCACGGAGACCAATCGGTCTATGGGACCCAATACAAAAACGCAGCAAGCGGATTACTGCCCGGATTAAAAAACCCCCGCCCCGAAGGGTTTTCGAGGGATTTAACAAACCATTCCTAGTTTTAATAAATGAATGCTAGTTTTAGAAGACCACTAAGGTACACAAGGCTGGTATTGAAATCATCTTATAAACTATGACAAATTTTAGAAAACCATTATACCATTAGTAACTAACATTAATAATCATATTGTAAGCCACTATTAGTTTTGACAAACCACTATAGCATGTGGTTTTCTTTTATCAAATGAATTGTTGTATAAAAAACTACATCTATCATGGTTTTCAGATGATTTGATATTGTTTTTATATGGCAATTCATTTTTGGGGGCCTTGTGTTGCTAGAGGTGAGAGATGGTGACACTTCAAGACGCAAGGAAGTTGAGAGGCGATTAGCCGAGGTTAAACATAACCAAACTCCGTATTTACGCAATAGAAGATTTCCAGGCGATCCTTTTACGCGCAGGGGGTATTGGAAAGCAGACGAACATCAAGCTTTTGCTCAGTTTTATGCTGAATATATTTTCTGTGGTCTGATCTCGGAGGAAAGAATGCTCTTTCATCAAGCTGGCGGCTGATTGTTGTCGTCTCATTTCTGACCCAGTCAAGCAATGGTGGCTGGTCCCAAGTAGCCTTTGAAAGTCTTGCTAACATCCTTTGGCCTTTAATAAACTTTTTGTCTACGTTTCTGTTTGGCGACAACGAGAAGCCAAAGATTTTGTCTATGTTTCTGTTTCTGCATCTCAGCATCTCAACATTAGACTCACCATTTTGGGCGTCTCGAAGATCGGACTCACCATTTCCGCAAGAGATTGACATTTGAGCAGCGAAACAGCTCTCGGACTATTCTAGAACTATTATGAGAGACACACAGACAAGAATGCTGTCATGTTGCAGAAGTTTCAAGGTTCTAGATTCAGATTGTGTTGGAAGGCCTCTCTCACATGAGGTCCGGCGCCTATGTTTTGTCATTTCTTTACTGTTTAGTTCCTCTTGGCTATATCATTTTCATTTCTGTTTTGCTTAGGCTTATGTTACGCCTAGTCTTTCAAAGTCTGATTCGCGGCTTTCACAGCACGGCATCATTTCTTTTTTCGGTGATAAACATGCATGCAAATCAACTTCCTTTAGTATCGTTGTTGTTTTGAAGCACGCTTGATATTTTGGAGTTAAAATAGGTTAAGTAGTTAGTGAATTTTCCTTTGTGTTGTATATGCTATCCGGAAGCAGAATTCAATGGTAGTTTAACTCGAACCCCTGAATTGTTTCCTGCAACTCCCAGTCTGTATCGGATTTCCTGCATCCTCTGGTCTTTATCGGAATTTAGTTTGGACTCAGCATCAGGTTCCGAGTCCCGGTTGGAAGTGCCGCTATTGCATTCGAACCTAGTTTAGGTGCTACAGTGGTCGGATGGAGATTATCAAGCCAAGGGGCGAATGGTTTTTCACTTTCGATTATGACACATTCATTTTTTCTTTTATTAATTTCACTTACTTACTACTGAATTATTTTCAAACTTTCATTTTTACTTCTTCACCTCATTTTAATTTCATTTCGATTCCGTCGTTCATCTTATACTTAACTACATTGCAGTTCATTACATTTCACTAATTATTTACTACCTTACACGCTTATCTATACCTTACATGCTTTATAACACACATTTATTTGGCCCATCTCCCCTATAGTAATGGTGCATTCTTGTTTTCACCTCCATTGATGCCATCGAATCCCATTTTGCATCTCTTCTTATTTCATTCCGTTTCTCATAAGGCATCTAAATTATGTTTTATACGTTATTCTTTGTTATTTTATCGAACTTCATATTCCTTAGTCATGTAGTGGCATGGCAAGATGGTGTGTTTAATGAAGCTTGTTGCCCTCTATATGATTGCTTAAATCAATTTGGTAACTAATTGGCCTTTTCTTTTCGAGTGATGTCTTCTAAATGTTTCAGTCTAACTAATCGGGTCTCACTATATTTCAAGAGATTTAAGGGCTTGTTATGAGTTATAACCTTGTCGTTGGTTGGTTGCTTTTTGTATGGGGTTGTGACCCGAACATTGTTTGTTGTTAAGTTGGTCCCTTTGTTGTGCCGTGGGGAAGCGGTATGGTTTTACCCTAAGCTTTGTGCCTCTCAGCTTTATACCTAACTTTCACTATAAATATTTTGCCCCTTTTATATTCCACTTGTTCCTATGTTCTTGTTCACTAGGAGACAATTGCTGTCTTGAATTTTTGGAAGTGGGTGACCTTTTATGGTATCTGGCTTTGGGCTTGTTCATCAACAACTTCTACTCTTGTGCGCTTGGGCCAAGCTTGATCAGTTTTCACTGCTTCCGTCTGCCTCTGCTTCAGCATTCTTGTCTGTGTGCTCTCATAGTAGTTCTAGAAATAATGTTTTCCTTCGTTTCACCGAATAGAAGGAAAACATAATTCTTGAACTACGATGATGTGAATAGGAGTTAGTTAGGTTAGCAGTTTCCCAGTCTATTTAGTTTCTTGCACGTCCATTTCCTTCTTCATCAGCCTCTTTGCATCTCCTTCATCTTTTCCTTCGGTCAGGCCCACCCCCCCACCCTTCCTTGCATGATTAGCTTGTTGGTAAACTAACATTCGGTTTGAAGGCCTAGTGCCTGTTTTGGGGTTGAGAGCCTGGTGGGGCCTTTGTGCCTGGTTGAGGCCGGTGTGCCTAGTGGAAGGCTTGGTGCCTAGTTGGAAGCCTTGGTGGCTGGATGGCCTTGGTGGCCTTTGGTTGGTCTTTTTTTTGTGTATGCAGGGTTTAGCGTGGCTGTTTGGAAGAGAGCTTTGGTTTCGAAGCACAAGATGAAGATCTATGGGAAGACAATTCAAACATGTTTCGTCTTTGGCAACTTCATTGTTGTAATGTACTTTCACCCGATAAGGCTAGGCAGCATGAGGGTACAAGATCTATTATGTTTTGGACCTAGCATTGGTTAGTGATCCCATTATTGTCAGGGTTTTACCTCGAAAACCCGAAAGGGCTCTCAGCCCCAAAACAGGCACTAGGCCTTCAAACCGAATGTTAGTTTACCAACAAGCTAATCATGCAAGGAAGGGTGGGGGGGTGGGCCTGACCGAAGGAAAAGATGAAGGAGATGCAAAGAGGCTGATGAAGAAGGAAATGGACGTGCAAGAAACTAAATAGACTGGGAAACTGCTAACCTAACTAACTCCTAACTACATCGTAGTTCAAGAATTATGTTTTCCTTCTATTCGGTGAAACGAAGGAAAACATTATATCTCAGCATTTCGTCAAACAGATTTAGACTCAACTTTCTTGTGCCCCTGTTCTGGTATAGCTCGGTACCGTGCCCCCTTCTATAGCTCCAACAGGTATATTTGTTCTCATTGTGCATCTCATTTTTGCATCCCCTCTTTGCATTTCTGCGTTTCTTGGCTTCACATTGTTTCTTTTGCCCGATCTTTCTGATCTTTCTTTATGGGTTAGTTCGGCACCGAGCCCCCCTTTTTTTTGGACCAAGCATAACTGCATGCTGTCTGTGGCATCTTTAGAGGGCAGTTTGGCACCGAGCCCCCCTCTACTAGAAGACCTTTTGTTTTTGAAAAATCATAACGGCATGCTGTCTGTAGCATCTCTAAGGGGTAGTTGTCCAGATGTTTTTGAACCTCCGATTTTTGTTTGCAGGGGCATAAAACTAGATTTACGTAACCAAGACATTAATATTTAGGGCTTTAGCCATGGCTGACAGAGATGGATGTATCCCATGATAGATCACATGTTCTGCAGGCAAGTAAATAGAACACAAGTCTTTATTTTCTTATAAATTGAGCATTTGTCTTTGTTGAATACTGTCATGCAGGTGAATATGGTTTAGTGTTTAGTGATTCTGAAGAGGATTCTAATCCTGTTGTGCAGGCCATAGCCTCATTAGATGCTATATTTTTCACTAGCTTCTTACCAATGGATCTTTCTTATTCTTAGAATCCATAATCTCACATCCCTTTTACTGCTTCAGGCCAGGCGCTATTTGTTCTACCATAATGCCAGGTAGCTTGGGTTCTTCAGGGAGTTTAAAACAAGAACTGACACAAAGACTGAAGATTTAGAAGCAACAGGATCTGCAGCCAGTTGGGCATCGAATATCAAACATTACTTCTGCTCAACACGATTACAATAGGTTATATGATCACCATGTCATTGGTTTTATTGTTACAGAGATGTATCTGCAAGCATCTTCTAATTGTCTCAATCTGCAAAGGAAAAATAATGTATGTTCTTTATTGTTTTGCGGTCTTTGCTATTAAATGACAAACATGGTTCTTTACAAGCACAAATATCCCCTCCTTTAATATTCCTAGGTAATACCATGTTTCTGCCTTGTCTCTTTGACATCATCTTGTTCCTTCATTACTGCTCTAATGGAAAGGCAAAGTTAGCCTGTGAGTTATCTTGCAACATTTTAGTAAATGATTCACTCATCTTTTCCTTGCAAACTGACCACATGGCTTCCCATCACAATCTTAGCATTTAATGCTATTGAAATTTCTTTCTTTCTTGTCTTATAGTGGAAATATAAGACATTGAGTGACATGTGCTAATACTAATCATGCAGGAGCTAATGTGGTCACTTTCAACCAACTCACACCTCCAATTTTAGTCTTCTTCATTGGCATCTCTAAAGGAAGGAAGGAAGGAAGGTACTTTTATCGTCCACGGAGACCAATCGGTCTATGGGACCCAATACAAAAACGCAGCAAGCGGATTACTGCCCGGATTAAAAAACCCCCGCCCCGAAGGGTTTTCGAGGGATTTAACAAACCATTCCTAGTTTTAATAAATGAATGCTAGTTTTAGAAGACCACTAAGGTACACAAGGCTGGTATTGAAATCATCTTATAAACTATGACAAATTTTAGAAAACCATTATACCATTAGTAACTAACATTAATAATCATATTGTAAGCCACTATTAGTTTTGACAAACCACTATAGCATGTGGTTTTCTTTTATCAAATGAATTGTTGTATAAAAAACTACATCTATCATGGTTTTCAGATGATTTGATATTGTTTTTATATGGCAATTCATTTTTGGGGGCCTTGTGTTGCTAGAGGTGAGAGATGGTGACACTTCAAGACGCAAGGAAGTTGAGAGGCGATTAGCCGAGGTTAAACATAACCAAACTCCGTATTTACGCAATAGAAGATTTCCAGGCGATCCTTTTACGCGCAGGGGGTATTGGAAAGCAGACGAACATCAAGCTTTTGCTCAGTTTTATGCTGAATATATTTTCTGTGGTCTGATCTCGGAGGAAAGAATGCTCTTTCATCAACTGCTGGCTGATTGTTGTCGTCTCATTTACGACGAGTCAAGCAATGGTGGCTGGTCCCAAGTAGCCTTTGAAAGTCTTGCTAACATCCTTTGGCCTTTAATAAACTTTTTGTCTACGTTTCTGTTTGGCGACAACGAGAAGCCAAAGATTTTGTCTATGTTTCTGTTTCTGCATCTCAGCATCTCAACATTAGACTCACCATTTCGGCGTCTCAGCATCAGACTCACCATTTCGGCAAGAGATTCAGCATTTGAGCAACAGAAACAGCTCTCAGACTATTCTAGAACTATTATGAGAGACACACAGACAAGAATGCTGTCATGTTGCAGAAGTTTCAAGGTTCTAGATTCAGATTGTGTTGGAAGGCCTCTCTCACATGAGGTCTGCCTATGTTTTGTCATTTCTTTCTGTTTAGTTCCTCTTGGCTATATCATTTTTCATTTCCTGTTTGCTTAGGCTTATGTTCTGCCTAGTCTTTCAAAGTCTGATTCGCAGCTTTCACCTGGCACAGCATCATTTCTTTTCAGGCTGATAAACATGCATGCAAATCAACTTCCTTTAGTATCGTTGTTGTTTTGAAGCCTGCTTGATATTTTGGAGTTAAAATAGGTTAAGTAGTTAGTGAATTTTCCTTTGTGTTGTATATGCTATCCAGAAGCAGAATTCAATGGTAGTTTAACTCGAACCCCTGAATTGTTTCCTGCAACTCCCAGTCTGTATCGGATTTCCTGCATCCTCTGGTCTTTATCGGAATTTAGTTTGGACTCAGCGTCAGGTTCCGAGTCCCGGTTGGAAGTGCCGCTATTGCATTCGAACCTAGTTTAGGTGCTACAGTGGTCGGATGGAGATTATCAAGCCAAGGGGCGAATGGTTTTTCACTTTCGATTATGACACATTCATTTTTTCTTTTATTAATTTCACTTACTTACTACTGAATTATTTTCAAACTTTCATTTTTACTTCTTCACCTCATTTTAATTTCATTTCGATTCCGTCGTTCATCTTATACTTAACTACATTGCAGTTCATTACATTTCACTAATTATTTACTACCTTACACGCTTATCTATACCTTACACGCTTTATAACACACATTTATTTGGCCCATCTCCCCTATAGTAATGGTGCATTCTTGTTTTCACCTCCATTGATGCCATCGAATCCCATTTTGCATCTCTTCTTATTTCATTCCGTTTCTCATAAGGCATCTAAATTATGTTTTATACGTTATTCTTTGTTATTTTATCGAACTTCATATTCCTTAGTCATGTAGTGGCATGGCAAGATGGTGTGTTTAATGAAGCTTGTTGCCCTCTATATGATTGCTTAAATCAATTTGGTAACTAATTGGCCTTTTCTTTTCGAGTGATGTCTTCTAAATGTTTCAGTCTAACTAATCGGGTCTCACTATATTTCAAGAGATTTAAGGGCTTGTTATGAGTTATAACCTTGTCGTTGGTTGGTTGCTTTTTGTATGGGGTTGTGACCCGAACATTGTTTGTTGTTAA
Organism: Isoetes taiwanensis; assembly: GCA_021234155.1. Classification (NCBI taxonomy): domain Eukaryota; kingdom Viridiplantae; phylum Streptophyta; class Lycopodiopsida; order Isoetales; family Isoetaceae; genus Isoetes; species Isoetes taiwanensis. The sequence continues at coordinate 21,805,962 of JAJEKV010000002.1, read as the reverse complement.
GTTGGTCCCTTTGTTGTGCCATGGGGAAGCGGTATGGTTTTACCCTAAGTTTTGTGCCTCTCAGCTTTATACCTAACTTTCACTATAAATATTTTGCCCCTTTTATATTCCACTTGTTCCTATGTTCTTGTTCACTAGGAGACAATTGCCTGTGCGAATTTTTGGAAGTGGGTGACCTTTTATGGTATCTGGCTTTGGGCTTGTTCACCAACAACTTCTACTCTTGTGCGCTTGGGCCAAGCTTGATCAGTTTTCACTGCTTCCGTCTGCCTCTGCTTCAACATTCTTGTCTGTGTGCTCTCATAGTAGTTCTAGAAATAATGTTTTCCTTCGTTTCACCGAATAGAAGGAAAACATAATTCTTGAACTACGATGTAGTTAGGAGTTAGTTAGGTTAGCAGTTTCCCAGCCTATTTAGTTTCTTGCACGTCCATTTCCTTCTTCATCAGGCTCTTTGCATCTCCTTCATCTTTTCCTTCGGTCAGGCCCACCCCCCCACCCTTCCTTGCATGATTAGCTTGTTGGTAAACTAACATTCGGTTTGAAGGCCTAGTGCCTGTTTTGGGGCTGAGAGCCCTTTCGGGTTTTCGAGGTAAAACCCTGACAATAATGGGATCACTAACCAATGCTAGGTCCAAAACATAATAGATCTTGTACCCTCATGCTGCCTAGCCTTATCGGGTGAAAGTACATTACAACAATGAAGTTGCCAAAGACGAAACATGTTTGAATTGTCTTCCCATAGATCTTCATCTTGTGCTTCGAAACCAAAGCTCTCTTCCAAACAGCCACGCTAAACCCTGCATACACAAAAAAAAGACCAACCAAAGGCCACCAAGGCCATCCAGCCACCAAGGCTTCCAACTAGGCACCAAGCCTTCCACTAGGCACACCGGCCTCAACCAGGCACAAAGGCCCCACCAGGCTCTCAGCCCCAAAACAGGCACTAGGCCTTCAAACCGAATGTTAGTTTACCAACAAGCTAATCATGCAAGGAAGGGTGGGGGGGTGGGCCTCTGACCGAAGGAAAAGATGAAGGAGATGCAAAGAGGCTGATGAAGAAGGAAATGGACGTGCAAGAAACTAAATAGACTGGGAAACTGCTAACCTAACTAACTCCTAACTACATCGTAGTTCAAGAATTATGTTTTCCTTCTATTCGGTGAAACGAAGGAAAACATTATATCTCAGCATTTCGTCAAACAGATTTAGACTCAACTTTCTTGTGCCCCTGTTCTGGTATAGCTCGGTACCGTGCCCCCTTCTATAGCTCCAACAGGTATATTTGTTCTCATTGTGCATCTCATTTTTGCATCCCCTCTTTGCATTTCTGCGTTTCTTGGCTTCACATTGTTTCTTTTGCCCGATCTTTCTGATCTTTCTTTATGGGTTAGTTCGGCACCGAGCCCCCCTTTTTTTTGGACCAAGCATAACTGCATGCTGTCTGTGGCATCTTTAGAGGGCAGTTTGGCACCGAGCCCCCTCTACTAGAAGACCTTTTGTTTTTGAAAAATCATAACGGCATGCTGTCTGTAGCATCTCTAAGGGGTAGTTGTCCAGATGTTTTTGAACCTCCGATTTTTGTTTGCAGGGGCATAAAACTAGATTTACGTAACCAAGACATTAATATTTAGGGCTTTAGCCATGGCTGACAGAGATGGATGTATCCCATGATAGATCACATGTTCTGCAGGCAAGTAAATAGAACACAAGTCTTTATTTTCTTATAAATTGAGCATTTGTCTTTGTTGAATACTGTCATGCAGGTGAATATGGTTTAGTGTTTAGTGATTCTGAAGAGGATTCTAATCCTGTTGTGCAGGCCATAGCCTCATTAGATGCTATATTTTTCACTAGCTTCTTACCAATGGATCTTTCTTATTCTTAGAATCCATAATCTCACATCCCTTTTACTGCTTCAGGCCAGGCGCTATTTGTTCTACCATAATGCCAGGTAGCTTGGGTTCTTCAGGGAGTTTAAAACAAGAACTGACACAAAGACTGAAGATTTAGAAGCAACAGGATCTGCAGCCAGTTGGGCATCGAATATCAAACATTACTTCTGCTCAACACGATTACAATAGGTTATATGATCACCATGTCATTGGTTTTATTGTTACAGAGATGTATCTGCAAGCATCTTCTAATTGTCTCAATCTGCAAAGGAAAAATAATGTATGTTCTTTATTGTTTGCAGGTGCTGCTATTAAATGACAGCATGGTTCTTCTGCGCACAAATATCCCCTCCTTTAATATTCCTAGGTAATACCATGTTTCTGCCTTGTCTCTCTGACATCATCTTGTTCCTTCATTACTGCTCTAATGGAAAGGCAAAGTTAGCCTGTGAGTTATCTTGCAACATTTTAGTAAATGATTCACTCATCTTTTCCTTGCAAACTGACCACATGGCTTCCCATCACAATCTTAGCATTTAATGCTATTGAAATTTCTTTCTTTCTTGTCTTATAGTGGAAATATAAGACATTGAGTGATATGTGCTAATACTAATCATGCAGGAGCTAATGTGGTCACTTTCAACCAACTCACACCTCCAATTTTAGTCTTCTTCATTGGCATGATGTGGGTTCCAACGGTTAGTTGATGGTATTTGCAAAAGGAGCATTACATCCAGATTCATCCAGATACAACTATCTTCTTTAGTGCACTCAAATGCGTGCAACAATACATGTTTGCCACATGGTATCATTGTCTCTAGTCTATGTCTAAATGGTATGAATTGTTTTCTGTTCTTAGCGTGAATGACCATGAAGGACCATGTACATATATGTTTCAAATTACCTTTTGGAGTACTTTGGATTCGATGCTGCACATACATGTAAATATATTCATGAAGGACCATGTACATATATGTTTTATGTTTGGGGTCTGGGTTCGGGAACTCCTGCAAGACAGCCCTTTGTGAGGACCCTTGGATCTAACAGGAGAATCCGGGAGCTATGTCACGCGGGATTTGCAAGAAAAACAAAGGAAAGAGAAAAGAAGACAAAAGAGAACAATGAGATCACAATAATAAGCTTCCTTGATGTCAATGAAGATACATGAGCTCTCGCAATCGAGAGAAAACTGAATTGAGACAAGACTCAAAACTCATCTAAAAACTCATGTGCTAGCTCTACTCATATATATAGTACAATGGCCTTTGGCCCAATATAGACACTCTGACTGATTTCGGTGCCGACTCCTGGAAGGAGGCCTGATTTGCAGGAATGTTGGCGGTGCCTCTTGAAAAGCCTGAAATCACGCTGACGCTGATGCGGGCGGTGACGGGCCGTCACTTGTCTGAGCGCCGCCTCTTGTTGACGCCAGGCGTGGTCTTTGTCTGCGTGGTCTGCTTGGTCTTCTGCTGAGCCTTTGACGGCTGACCCGCGCCTGATTGTGGATCCTTGGCCTTGACCTAGTCCGTCGTATGCATGAATAGTCCTGTACCAGGAGGCACAGGACTAACACTCCCCCCCACCAAACGACACTCAGTCTGAAGAAAAGGAGGAAGTGCTTCCGAGGGTGGGAAACCAGCAGTCTCAAAGTGATCTTCACGGGAATGAGGGCGGGTGCCATTATGGTAATGGGCAATGAGGTCCTGGCGTGTTTGAAGTGCGTCAGGAGTGTTAGCCCAAGGGCAGGATCGGCATCAATGAGGAAGTGAGAGCGCACCATGTCTTCCAGGGCAGCATGTGCGTCCGAAGGAACAAACGGGCACTCCATAAGAAGGCAGGTCTGGAGACCGAAGGCACTGACGCTAGCATTCGGGTTGCAGTAAAAAATTGGACGCTGCCGATTTAAAGAGCTGACGAGGATGCATCTGAGAGCAGCACAGAAACTAGCTTGACAGTGGACTGAAGGATCTGGTGAGGTGGCTGCATTCTGTAAGAAAGTATCAAGGCCATGCAAAGCATCAGCAGGCCGTTGCCAACCACGCTCATTAGCAATATAGATCCAATTGGTGGCATCAGCTTCCCACTCAGAGCGTCGGACAAAACGGGGATCCCACCGCAGATCCGTCGAGATCTGTGGAGGAGTCCACCCAGCGTGGCCATCCATGACCTTCGTCCAAAAGGGAAGACGCCAGTCAGAGGTAAGAAATCGGGGGCATGGAGGGGCACCCAGTGAAGCATATGGAGAAGGAGTCATGCCCGTGGGCGTGGGCTGCTGAGCTTGCTCCCTGAATTCACGTACAAGGTCGGGATCAAGAGCTTTGCACCATCTATCCCATTCAGAAGTAGAGAGCTGAGTATAGACAGGAGGACTATCCCATCCCGTGGGTACTGTCTTGCTATCCAGAATGGCATGCAATTGATTGTAGCCTGCCAAATGCTGCATATAAACTTGGGCAAACGGAAGATCCTCAGGATGCCCAAGATTCTTTTCGCACTGCTCCAAATAAGCTTTCAGCTTTTGCCGAGAGGTAAATGATGAGCAAGCTCTGGCATATACTCCTGATGAAGGGCGTGAGTCCGATCATGATCTGCCAGATAGGGGTTGTTATCCAAGAGCAACCATTGAACCTGTGAGTCACCCTGAAAGTTCTGATGTGGCCCGTCACGAAACTTGTCCTGGGTATCAGCCAGATAGAAGTCATGGAAGATGTACACCATCGGCTGGACAACTCAGAAAGTGATTAAATCAGGGTCCTCACAGTGAAGGAGGTCGAAGACCAAAAGGGCACAGAGCAAACCTTTGTCTGCTATTGAGAGGTCCGGCCAGATCCGGAAAAAATCCTCACTGCGCAGGGGGATATGAAGGTGACCATCGGCGGCGTACCACTTGAAAAGAAAGTAGTGGCGTCGGGCAACCACATAATCCAGGTAACTGGAAGGAATAGCAAAATCCACAGACGTATGGATACCAAGATTAAAGTAGCCTTCCTGTTTGGTTTGGGCCTCCTCAGCAGATTGGACAGCTTGCTGGAGCTGATTTTCAAGATCGCGGATCCGGTTGTCCTTTTCTAACAGAAGACGTGACTGATCACGGACCCGTTTCGGAGGAAGCATGGCATATGAAGAGGATTGCCCGGGAGTATTGAGGCGCAGCGTGGCAATCTCGGCATCATCAACAATTTTCTGTTTTTGAGCCTCCGTAAGCTGATCCTGGAGAGACGTCAATTGAATGGTCAGCGTGGAAAGCTGAGCGTCTAAGGAGGTGAGGCGAGCATCACGCTCGGTCAGATCATGAACTTGAGTGCGGTAAATCTGAGAAAGCTCTGCATACAAGGTGTCAAGCTTAGCAATGTCTTTCTCCTTGTCACCCAGGAGGGTGTCCTGAATGGTGGTTTGTAACTGAGCCTGCTGATCAGCAAGCATGCTGTTCTGATCGTGGGCAGTCGTGAGATCCTCACGGGTGTTTGGGGTCTGGGTTCGGGAACTCCTGCAAGACAGCCCTCTGTGAGGACCCTTGGATCTAACAGGAGAATCCGGGGACTATGTCACGCGGGATTTGCAAGAAAACAAAGGAAAGGGAAAAGAAAACAAAGAACAGTGAGACAACAATGATAAGCTTCCTTGATATCAATGATGATGATACATGAGCTCTCGCAACCGAGAGAAAACTGAAGTGAGACAAGACTCAAAACTCATCTAAGAACTCATGTGCTAGCTCTACTCATATATATAGTACAATGGCCTTTGGCCCAATATACTGATTTCGGTGCCGACTCCTGGAAGGAGGCCTGATTTGCAGGAATGCTGGCGGTGCCTCTTGAAAAGCCTGAAATCGCGCTGACGCTGACGCGGGCGGTGACGGGCCATCACTTGTCTGAGCGCCGCCTCTTGTTGACGCCAGGCGTGGTCTTAGTCTGCGTGGTCTGCTTGGTCTTCTGCTGAGCCTTTGACGACTGAGCCGCGCCTGATTGTGGATCCTTGGACTTGACTTGGTCTGTCGTATGCATGAATAGTCCTGTACCAGGAGGCACAGGACTAACACTCCTCCCCACCAAACGACACTCAGTCTGAAGGAAAGGAGGAAGTGCTTCCGAGGGCGGGAAACCAGCAGTCTGAAAGTGATCCTCACGGGAATGAGGGCGGGCACCATTGTGATAATTGCCAATGAGGTCCTGGCGTGTTTGAAGTGCGTCAGGAGTGTTGAGCCCAAGAGCAGGATCGGCATCAATGAGGAAGTGAGAGCGCACCATGTCTTCCAGGGCAGCATGTGCGTCTGAAGGAACAAACTGGCACTCCATGAGAAGGCAGGTCTGGAGACCGAAGGCACTGACGCTGACATTCGGGTTGCAGTAAAAGATTGGACGCTGCCGATTTAAAGAGCTGACCAGGATGCATCGGAGAGCAGCACAGAAACCAGCTTGACGGTGGACTGAAGGGTCTGGTGAGGTGGCGGCATTCTGCAAGAAGGTATCTAGGCCATGAATAGCATCAGCAGACCGTTGCCAACCACGCTCATTAGCAATATAGAGCCAATTCTCAGTAGTGTCCAAGGTGGCATTATCCTCCCAATCTGAGCGTCAGACAAATCGGGGATCCCACCGGAGATCCGTGGAGATCTGAGGCGGAGTCGACCCAGCGTGGCCAACCATGACCTTCGTCCAAAAGGGAAGACGTCAGTCAGAAGAGAGGAACCGTGGGCGGGGAGGTACTCCGAGGGAAGCATATGGAGAGGGAAGCATGCCCATGTGCGTGGGTTGCAGAGCCATGTCCCTGAATGCACGAACGAGATTCTGATCAAGAGCCCGACACCAATGGTCCCACTCTGAAGTAGAGAGTAATTGATAAACAGGAGGATTTACCCAACCCGTGGGGATGGTCTTGCTTTCCAGAAGGCCATGCAGTTGATTGTAGCCTCCCAAGTGCTTCATATAAATTTGGGCGAACTCAAGATCGTCAGGATGCGCCAAATTTTTGTTTACCTGTTCCAATGTTTCAGCCTGCCACAGAGGTAAGTGCTGAGCAAGTTCAGGCATGTACTCATGTTCAAAAGTCTGAGACTGAGCAGGATCCTTGAAATATTGGTTGGTTGAGGATAACAACCAAGCAGCATTGGAGTTGCCTCGAAAAACACAATGGGCCTCATCTCGGAATTTATCATGGAGATCTGCCAGGTAGAAGTCATGAAAAACATAAGCCATTGGCTGAACAACACGGAAAATGACCAATTCGGGATCTTCAGAATTGATCTGATCAAAGACTAAGAGTGCACAAAATAAACCCTTGTCTTCTATAGAAAGATCCGGCTAGATCCGAAGGAAGTCCGCACTTTTGAGTGGCTGTTGATGAACATTGCCATTGGCCGCGTACCACTTCAAAAGGAAAAGGTGCCATCGGGCCACCACATAGTCAAGATAGCTGGAAGGAGTAGAGAAGTCCACAGGAATGTTGGTAGCAATATCAATATAGCCCTCCTGTTTGTTTTGGGCTTCTTCAGCAGATTGAACTGCTTGCTGGAGCTGATGTTCCAGGTCACGGATCCGGTTCTCCTTTTCTAATAGAAGACGTGACTGATCACGGACCCGTTTAATAGGAAGCGTGGCATGTGAAGAAGATTGCCCTGGAGTTTCTAGTCGAAGCGTGGCAATCTGAGCGTCATCAATGACCTTTTGTTTCTGAGCCTCCGAAAGCTGAGTCTGGATGGACGTTAACTGATTTGTCGGCGTGGAAAGCTGAGCTTCAAGGAAGGAAGGAAGGAAGAAACTTTTAATGTCCACGGAACCCAATCGGGTTATGGGACCACAAGTACAAAACGGGACCGAAGTCCCTAACCAGAACAAGGGCCGAAGCCCACAGAACAAAACATAATCACCATGGCCCAGATTAAAAACCACCTGGGAAAAAACTGTTGCCAGGATGACTACACATCCAAAAATCCATGCTATTGCAAGAAGCAATAAGCATACCTCCAACAGGCAGGACTTCACCAAACGCCTCCGAACCATAACCTCTTCACCGCTGTGTGCTGGAAAACAGACGCCCCCAACGCCAATCGCCCAGACGCTCAGGGAAGGCGGCGCTCAGAGAAACCGCTCAGGGAAATCGCCCAGTGAAGGTGCCTCCTCACCAAAGCGCTCCACCAATCCAGGCATGCTCTCAGGCACATACGCTCAGGCACGCTCTCGCAAGCTCACCGGCGCCATCCATCACTGCACCTCCCAGGCGCCATCCGTCACTGCGCCCAGACAACCCTGAAGGCGCCCAGGCGCTCAGGCAGGCGGCCGGGCAGGCGCTCAGGCAGGCGCTCAGGCAGGCGCAAAAGGAACACGGAAGGGAGGTGAGTCAAGCGTCACGCTCAGTGAGGTCTTGAACTTGAGTGCGGTAATTGTGAGAAAGCTCCGAATATAAGGTGTCTAGCTTAGCAATATCTTTCTCCTTGTCACCCAGGAGGGTATCTTTTGACTTGTTCTGTTCCAACAAGTCCTGAATTGTGGTTTGGAGTTGAGCCTTCTGATCTTCAAGTAGGCTTGTCTGATCCTGAGCACTTTTAAGATCTACACGGGCCTGTAATAGAGCCGCGTGCTTTTCTTGAAGTTGGGCCTCCAAAGTTTGAACTTGTGCAGTTGCAGCTTGAAGGTCTCTTTGAACTGCATCGGAAACCTCCAGGGACGCCTGAACACCATTCATGAGAGCCTCCTATGATGCTTGTAGCTGCTTGGCAGCGGCTTGAACATCCTGCTGGAATTGGAACAGGAGCTGTCGAGGATTTGGAGGTGCAGGGCCCTGTTGCGGCCTTGTCTGAGAGTGTTGAGAGGCATGACGGGAATTGGAAGGCGTGGCTTCAGTGGAGGAAGAGGAGACGGTGACATGCATGGTCTGGTGTTGAACATGACCAGGGGAAGTCTGGTGTGAAGGTACAGCCTGTTGGGTTTGACGTTGGGAATGCAGAGAGCGCTGAGTGGAGGCATGGGAAGTGGAAGGGCTCTCAAGAACAGGAAGATACTGACGGATGAGTGCCTGAAGATGGCCACCCACTGAAACTTCAGAGACAGAGGAGGGGGTAGCCCGAATGCGGTCTACCTCTTGAAGAAGGCGGTAGAACAACAGCTGTGGCCAATCAATATGGAGATTGGAGTGGATGGCAGTGATGACCATATTATAGAACGGCACGTAGGCTCCAACATGCCACCAAGGCTTCAACATGCCACGTAGGCTCCAACATGCCAACTAGGCTCCAACATGCCACCTAGGCTCCAACATGCCAACGTGGCTCAAACATGCCACGTGGGCTCGAACGTGCCACGTGGGCTCCAACATGCCAAGGTGGCTTAGACATGCCAGGATGGCTTAGACGCCACGTGGGCTCCAAATGCCACCTAGGCCCAGGAACCTATTCTTAAGGTTGATCCTCTCTTTCCGCTTTACGCTGACTGTCATGAGTTACAAAACCAGGACACCTAAAAACCATGACACTTGCAACATGTTAGATGAGACAACATTAGTATGTGACGAGCTTGTCTGTAACTCCAAGACAACTATTGCCCTCTTCTTTTTTTCAACGAAGGCCAGACGAGATTGACGCAATATTTCACGGGATGTGGCAGATGACTGGGCCGGGATCAACTACGGTCGCATGGTTGGTTCCAACTTCACTTGGGTATCGCACCCATTGAGCGGCATAATATTTGCTACCGCTTTCAATGATCCAATCGGGCTAACGCATCAACTTCTTGTTCACATTCACATTTTGAATTCTAGATTTGCCACAATAAGGGCTTGTAACATTAGTCCACCTTCATGACTTGTTCATAACAACAACATGCTACTTTGTTCAGGTAACACATTAGGGTTTTTAAGCACAATGTTGAGGTAACACATTAGGGTGTAAGTGCATGGGGTAAAAATTATTAATTTCTTATAACCATTGAACCATGCGGCATTTCCACCTTGCGTGAGCCGGTCACGAGGTCCGCCCACCCAAATCCGAAATTATTCGAAATTATTGTCGAGGGAACGGAGGGAATGAATGATCGCGGCAGCAGTACATCGGGAGATGGGTTCGATTGGGTCAGGGATTCCACAGTTCTTTCTCCATATCCTACTCCTTCTCCTCCGCTTCCTCCGACTACGAAATCCTGGCTGATGGCTCCATCCGAGGTTTCTCAAGCGGAATTCAAATCTTGGAGCTGGGATAGGATTTTTGAACACATTGCGGGCATGTTTGTAGGGGAGGATTGGAAGGACGATCGAAAGATCATCAGGCTGGCTTTAGAGAAGGGAAGAATTAATGGAATGGCCTTCTTAAGGCTCAAACTTGAGCATTGGATGCAGATTCCTGGGGCTGCCATTCCAATAGGCATTGCCAGTTCTTTGGTGGCAATAGCTGAGGAGATATCTGGACCAAAAGGCACGCCCCCATCTGTGCAAGGGCCTTCGGCATGTCCAAAAACATCAACCAGGTGTACAACAACTGGCTCATCTTTACAGGGCCATTTTGATGCAGTCGACTCAAACTGTAACAACAGCCTTTCTATTGATCCGAAACTCATTTACAGCAAGGGGGCAAAAGGGGGCTACATTCATTTGGATTTAAAGAGATGTGGATATGATGAGAAGAGTGGAGCATTGCTTGAACAGCTGGGCGTAATCCGGGAGTGGGCAGACAAACACTTCCCCATTTATGATGAAGTGAATTTTAGCAAGGACAACGTGGAGGAGAGAAACTTGAGGGCTAAAGTGGCTGAAGAGATACTTGCAAGCGGTTCTCTCAAGCCTGTGAAGTTCGAGGATGGATGCTCTCGTTTGCATACCGCTGAAGTCGTTGCACAGAAGTAAGTGGATTCTTTGAATTTTTTTTACTTTCTTTAAGTTGCTAGTCTCAATCCCGAGAAATGCACCTTCTGCGTCACCTCCGCAGCAAATACAAAGAAACACAAAAATCTTCAGCCAATAGGGATTACAGAGGTGAAAGTGTTAGTAGGTTACTCTTTATTTCGAGCATTATATTACAGTAAAAGTTTCCTGTTTTTTGAGTTCAGATCTAGAATGAAATTTAAGTTGCTACAGATTACAAGGAGAAACTGCTAATAGGTTACTCTTTATTTCGAGCATTATATTATAGTAAAGTTTTCCTATTTTTTAACTCCGGATCTAGAATGTGGGATGTTGTAATCTGTGTGTACCAAACTTTGGGAGTATGAATGCTTGTTTGCCCTCCAATGGGTTCCTCAAAGTGCTCCATACTTTTCCCTCAATCCAATGGCCAGATCCAGGGTTCCATTCTTGAGGTTTTGGTTTTCATTGCCAAAGATAAGGTCTCTAGGGCTTTCTTTTAGCTGGGACCAAGGTTGAGTACATGTACCAGAGGTTCAACAACTTCGATCCTATTTTGCTTGCAAATTCCAGCTTTTAGTTGTTAAACTATACTGCCATTTATTCTGTATAATTCACTACTGGATGATTGAATCATGCAGCACTGTTTACCTCACCTAATGAATGTGCTAAAAAACTTCCATAAAACCAGAAAAGGGGCTGACCCAAAAAATGAGCAATCACAATTGTATTAATTCTTTGATGCTTGCTAAATAACAGATACTTCCTTTTCTTCCTCTTTTAATTGCAGGATTTCGACATATTAAATCGATTTTAGGATGACATCATAACGAAATTCATTATTGATTATTGAATAATGACTTTAAATTAATTATTGTTACGGATTTTATTTTCGGGCACGTCTTTTAAGACGTCATTATGGTGAATTTTGCCATGCAGCTGCCGCCAATGGCATAACCCGATCCGAGCTCTTCAAGTCTTCTCATTCCCTCCAACGCCTATTCCTCTCCTTCTCCCGATCTGATACTCCTTCTCCCGATCCTCCTTCTCCGCCTATTCCTCTCCCACATCCGACAATGGCGCAGATTAAGACCACCGCCCGGCTGCCCACTGAAGAATCTGTGGGCTCTGCTCCACCCAAGGAAGAGGCCGCGCCCGATGCTGCGGAAGAGCCCAAGGACACGAAGCTGAAAGTTGTGGCAAAATTTTCGTGCATGGAAGTGGTGCACATGCAAGATCACGGAGCTCATATCACTGAAAAAGTTCAGCAGTGGATTGATCGGGTGACTCCTGCAGATGAGCGGCTTTTGGAGATGAAAATCCGTGCTAGAGGGAACGATCTCTATGTGCAGCTTAGGATGCCACCTCCGGGCAGTTGGTGAAGCGCCTCCGTTAGTCTGACCTCCGTTATTCTCATATCCGTTAAGTTATGCCTCCAGGACGTCAATAATAGCTTAGGTTTTTTGTTTTGCCAGCTCTTGACAGTAAATACGAAATCTCCCTAACTTGTTTTGTAAAGCTTCTGACCTATTTTGTTTTGTAAAGCTCCTGATCTGATCTGTTTAGGACTGCTTTGTTTTGTAAATGGCCATGAAAACTGCCATGCGCAGGTGTGAACCTTCCTTTTTGTAAAGTATCTTATTATAATATGAATATGACGCGGTTTCAGACATTGGTCTTGTGTTTTAGTTTCTGTCTCTTAATATGTTTCTTTTATGTAATGTTCTTAACCGAAATCAGTCTTCAAACAGTTTATGTTTTGTTGTTTTTAAAGTATGATTTTGATTATGTCTTATGTCTTCGAGTCATGCCCTTAAAAATAGCATCTGCTGTTTTGGAAGCATTTTTTTTTTGCTTCTGTAAATGCTGCAGAAATGAATCATCGAGTAATGGAATCAGAAAGGCAGAAAGCATACCTAACTAACTAGTTCCACAAGTAGCCAGTAGCCACTCTTTATTGCATTCAAAGTAAAGTTTAAACAAGATCACAGTTTCTACGTGGAATGCATTAAGTAAAGCAAAGCAAATAGGACATGCTCGAGATTTATACAAAGCAGAAAACTGCTCTTAAACTTAAACTGCTGAAATGGTAGCTTTAATCATAAATGATCATTGACAAAGTACTTGACAAATATCTGCCTGAACCTTATGCACTCCCTAGACCTTCTGCTTTCCCTTGTCACCTACAAAAAGGATGAAAGAGAAGAGACAATTAGTAGTAGAATTCAACCATTTGAAGACGTCTAATTTAATATTACCCTACCAATATTCTGTTCACGGACAAACTTATTCCGCTGTACTCTGTCATTATCATGCAGATGGTAAATGTTTTTGGCAGGTTCATATCTTAAAGATGCAAGAGATATGATAGACTCGAGGTCTATAAGTCGATTATCGGTCAGATCATAAGTAAACCAAGTGGACTTGTCGTCCTTGCTGCAATGTTTCCTGTAATATGCCAGATTTAATTGAACTTCAAAAGACGGGTGTTTAACTAAGTCCACGGGACTTCCTCCTCATGCTAAGTACCCTACCAAGATACCAAACCTTATGAATTGCAACAGATTTGTTCCTTTTTCTCGATGAAGCTTGTCTGGTTTGTGGTGCCACCATGGATTCCACTGGTTCTTCGACGTAGACTGCACAATCTGTCCCAATGCCGAGCAGAGTTTGTGCATCAACATTACTTTCTTCAATAGAATATACCATAGTCTTAACCCTCGTCAACCTGTCCTTTGATAGCCACGGATTCCCATTCAAATGGCTCACTATAGTTGACTTAAAGATTTTCTTACCTTCCATATTAACATGCCAAGACACATGAGATGGCTTCCTCCTTTCACATTCATCTAACATTTCGTCAAACACATGCCGTAATTCAGACCTGGCCACATCATCCTCACTAACTACCTCGTTCTTTGGATTTTCACCTTCATTCTCCATATTCTCTTCTGTGGCATCGGTCTCATCTCCCAATGTGGTAGAGCTCAGGTCTACCACATGACTACTATGAAACCAATCCTCGACCTTCCATGGCTCACTAAACCAGCCATCACTCTCAATTGTAATGCCAATGCTTATACACAATGCTTGTGCAGCAGCAAGCCCTTCTTTTAAGGCCTCAATAATCTTGTCATCCGTATCCACGCTACTGTAATCTGCAAGGTTAAAGGTCAGCACATCCCCATTGGTATCTACCTTCTTTTCTAACTCTTGCCAAATGTGTTCTTGCTTAGCATGTACTGCAGGAAACAAGAGGGTAGTGGCTGCTTGAAACTCAGAAATATGATTGAGAGCAGAGGCACTCTCCAATAAGTCTGCCCCGTCATAGGCTCTTTCGTTACGCACCATGCCACCGACTTTAGAGAAGAAGTTCTCACATAGGTCCGATCCCGTGCACTGTAAGGGCAACTCTAAATGCCCAAATTCTGAACTAAAATACTTTATTAGCAGCACATCAAAATGGCATGACAATTGCACGTCTATAAAGGTTTCCCGACTAATGAAGTTCTTACTCAACGAATGCGTGTGCTGTGGTTCTTCAACCAGAGCCTCCAAAGCCTCTTATGCACCTAAAGTTTTAAAGATTATCGCAATAGAACCATGGGGGTTTGCCGTCTATGGCAGCTCCAATTGCATTGTGACCGTGGAGCTTGGGGCTCAAATAATCGGTTGTGGCTGGTATTCAAATGATAGATTTAGCTACACCAGACCCATCAGAAGTTGCCGGATGTGGAGAGCCCCTAACTAAGGATGTCCCTCCTATTGCTGCCGATTCATCTCCATGAACCGCCTTTTGTTGCTGTCGATTCATCTCCATGACTGTGGATGTAAGCTCTGGCTATGGTCGACATCAAATCCTTTGCTGCAGATAACTATGGATTTCCAAAGTAAACGAGTCTACAAAGCGATCAGTTTTCTCTCTTTCTTTTTCATTTTGTGGCATTCATGCGTAACTTGTGCATCGCTGTGTATTTGTTGAGAAAGGATAAGGGATCGTTGGTATTCCATTTTATTTCTTATTCAATCACTAAGTTGAGTTGTCTTAAGAATCCATAACTGTGCTGCAAATTAGAATGGCCAGGCTGCCATGCTGGTTCTCGTTGCGATTCAGGTAGCAATCCGACAAACCAATTTTGAAGCTTGCTGCAATCATGGTCTCCTCTGCCAAGTCAAGCTTACTGCAATCATGGTCTCCTCTCTGTCCGCCATTAGTCTACAATTTGAGTTATATTTTATTGCCATGCAAAAGTGTTCTGCCTCCAGCGTTCACATCTTAGGTAGCAAACAGGATTCCAGCTCATCTAAAGAAGAAAGACAGCATTGCAACAGCTTTAATCTGAGCCCTCAAGTCCAAAGTAGGTGAGAGGAAGATGTCAATATATGATGCCATGACTTCCAAATAAACTTTGGTGCCCAAATTCCGCATCGGTGGGCCTGCAGAACCATTGCTTAGTTCGTCCAAGCATTGCTGAACCTTTCTAGAGGCAAGGCGTTGCGCAACCCTCCAGTTTTGCCTATCCTGGCGCTTCACGTCTCCAAGTTGCAGCCCATGCTTCCCTTGGCATAACTCAAAGACATGGTGTATGTCATTTAGAGTCACTAACTCGTTCCCTAAGTACAACCTTCTAGAGGCACTATCCATGGGATTAACAAGCTTCTTACCGTTGTGCACGAAATCTTGGTCATGCAGCCCATAAATACCCTACGAACTTAAAATACAAACCACTTATAAAGCCACTAAGAGTACTCACGTGAACTGTTACTTGATGAAGCTTGGCTGCTCGAGCTTGGAGGGCACGGAGTGTTTGCTGCTCATGTCAAAATCAGTCCAAATTAGCTAAGATTATTCAACATTATAGCAGCTAAAATGTGAACACTACTCCTAACAAATAAAATAGAGGTTACCTCTTGCAAAAAAAGAATGCAAATTTCCTTGTTGCGGGTCTGCTTCAGCCCATTTCTTCGGCCTGCCACCTCTTGCTGCTTGGTCATTTGACTCCTTACATGTATTCATGACAGCATGCACGTGTCTCTTAGATAGAATATGATCTTTCGTGTGGCCATTAAGACTTCCAGATCTTGGAAACAGTTCAAGAAGCCTTTCACACATGGCACAAATAACACGAATGTTATCAAGTTTAGCATATCCACCAACGCTGCTCTCATAAAGCTTGAACACAACATCAAAAATTCTAGTTTCTTCTTGAAACTTTGCAATGGCAGCAGCTAATGTACTTTCTACTAGAGTTTGATTCTCCTTGCAAATGTCCAGCTCCTCCTCAACATTGCAGGGCTGATCCTCCTTCTCCATAACCTGCTCTCCCTTCTCGTGACACTTGAGGTTACGCTCGTAATTATCGGCATGCCCTTGGACTTCAAGTGGCTGCGTTCAAAGTTACACAAGGTATCATCTCCACCTTTACCATATCGTTTCTCACATTCAAGACACCAAATAACAAATACTGGTTTACCATGGGCATCATAAGAACACAATTCAAACCTGTCCTTTCGATTCTTTCGCTGCAGCTTTGAACTCAACTTCCTCAAAGCAACTTGCCATTTGGCAACATCAAACTTTGTTGCTAACTTGGATAGCAACCTATTCTTTGAAAAATTCAAATCTGATACATCATCTAAAAAGGCGGTATCTTCAACGAGAACAAGTTCATCATCATTATTTACCTCTTCATTGGTCTGCTCCTCGGCTATGACAGTCTGGTCTACCATCTCAAATTGGAGATTTTGAGATGAAATGCTCTCAACAACAGTCCTCTGCCTTTTTTGTGCAGGCTCTCCAACGACCTTGATAGTAACCTCGTCACCACAAACCTTAAACCTTACCTCCTGCCTTGACGTGAAGGCCACTTCCCTATCTCCAAGAAATACAAATTCTTTCTCATCCTCCAGTAGCCCGTCCCATCTTATTTCATTGCGGACATCCACGTAAGTGCATTCTTGGGACACCATCACGAGGCCAAGGTCAGCCACGATTCCACAACCTTCATTCACCTTAACAACTAGTGTCTTTTCCATTTTCTTCAGCCTGACACAAGCAAAGAAACAGCAAATAATATTAGAGAGATGCTTGTGAATGTATAGCGTTACCGACATACATGCACAAAATTGATCTTAACAGACCTTACTTAGATGCAAAAACCCTCTAAAAACCAGATTTCCACCACGGATCTCAGAGAATGGAGGCCGAAATGGAGAAAGGGGAAGCTTGGCCTGCAAAAAAAAGAGCAACTGTAGCTGTTGTAGGAAACAGATGGACTTTAAAATCAAATGTTGAATGGTTTATGCTGCTCGTCTAACTACTTCCTAATCCGTTCATGACTAAACTTTGTGGTAGATTTTTATGTGGCAGGGACAAAAAAACTTCAAAATATTACCTCCGAAACACCAAATCCTAAAACGTTTTTCTGGCAGCAAGCTTCGGATTCAAAGCCCTAAAATGTACTCTTACGCGTTAGCAGCTCCAAGAAATCCATCCCCCCAGACCGTGGAAAATGCATACATCTGGGCGCCAAAACGTATGAGCGACCGCAGGTATACGTACTATTTTTTTTCGAAAAAACCCCTTCTCCGTCCACGCACATGTATGTGTGAACCCCCCGGGAAGGGAGCTGAAATTCTGTGATCGCGTGTATGCTGCGTTGCAAAAGAAAGAGAAATACTATGAGGACCTCACCGATCACGTTGGGACTGCCATTGTACATGGTATTACTGTGGGGGATGGTATGCGCAAGCTCGAAGTAATCGTCAAGACGATTGTCACTCCAGAAGACACATCGCAAACAATGTTTGTCTCGGGGATAAACGTACCGCTTTCTGATCTGGAAGTAGAGGTAAATTGCTTGCGCACGTGCTTCATTTTCTGTGATTGGTCTATGAAATTAGTATTTACAATCGACGTTGTCTTAAATTTACTTTCTGAATCGTTGTTTCAATAGACGTTTGCATTTTCTTGTCATTTACATTCCTTACGACATTTATCCAATAGGAGAAGGTCATCTGGCCGGAGTGTATGACAGATTTGAATGGGAAAGTCCTTGCACGAACAGGGAGGAGACGGAAGGTAGAGGCACTCGATTCCTTTCATGAGTGTTTAGTTCAATTCTGCAACTTTGTGTGGTCTGCTCATTTTAACATGTTCTCGCAGTTTTTTTCTGCCAGAGGGCAAGGAGGCTAAGTGCTGGTTTGTGCGGCGGGCGTCAACAGCAGTAGGAACAGGCCGTGCAATCCCCTGTGGTAGGTACTTTGGCACGTTTAGAACTTGTTTTGTTTCTGTTTTCCAAATCAAAGGACGTGCAGGCTCTAGCAGCTGGCGTGAAGGTTGTAGCAGCGGAAATTCCGTCAACGCCACTACTTCAAGTGGACATTACAAACCCTGACCTGCAGGTTGAAGTTCTGGATGGCGGGCAATGAGGATTGGCAAGAAGGCAACTAGGTCAACTCCACATGAACAAGATGCTGGTAGCGAGGAGGAGGACAAAGCTGCAGAGGACGTAAGTAGTAGAATTAGTGCTTCGCTATAATGCGTTTTGTTGCAACATTATTTCCTAATGCCTCATTGATGACAGGATGACGATGACAAGTTCCACAAAGGGGACAACGTCATTCTTGTGAATGGAGATGGAGAAAAGGTCGCCCGAGGCAGAGTCAAGTCACACGATGGGGAGTTAGAGATACTAATCCAAGGGGTCACGGATAAAGCGGGACCTGATATCATCAAAGCGATGGTTGCCTATCCTTCAAAGCATATTACCTGGTCTCCCAAATTGGTACGTCCTTTCTAGTTAAACTAGTTCGCAATGCTTGATGCAGGTCGGGTACGCGCAGTTCCGTATTCTGCTCTTGTGCTTTTGTCTTTTGTATTTTCTGCATTAGTTATAGATTATTATACATGGGTTAGAGAAGGCTGTTTATAAACTAAGTGTTTAATCAGAAGAGGTCATCCGAGGACATTTGATCCTACTTAGATAAAGGCAATGGAGCATGCTGTTCTACACAAGTGTTTAAACATGAATTTTAATGGGAGCTCTAGGTTAAGACGCTTGTTTCTAGCGGTCATGACTTTAATTCTTGCTTTTTGTTACGACTGTTGCAAGCTAATCAACTTTAATACTTTCTTCACAGGTGCGCAAATGGGACGAAGATGAGAAAGAGTACGATATCCCGGTCTATCATCTTCCAAAAACATGGAAGAATAAGCTGTGAAAGCGGAGTCCCACAGATTTAAGAAATCTTGCCCAGTTTGTCCTTCAAGATAGGCGCTTTCGGCCAACCGGATCATGTCTTCTGTAAGGAGAAGCATGATGGCAAGTTCCACCTGAAAAACATCAAGATAGACGAGCTCACGCACGAGTTCGTGGAGCAATGCTTGGAGTTGCGTGTGCTGCTCGTTAGGACAGATGCATGGGATGGCAGCAAAATTGAGGACAGCCAACTTCTCCTTATGTAGCTTTTATGTTTTCCGTTCTCCTGATTTAGCTTTCATCTTCTGATCACAATACTCTCTGAACTAGTGATTAAGCACATAATCTTATGTGACGTGCTACTTTTTTTTGTTTTTTGAACTTCTAAACCTTTGTGACTTCTGTTTTTCTGATCTTCTAAGATCTATAGCAGTTCGGATAATATATGCTTTGAATTATATAACAGTTCGGATAATAGATGCTTTGAATTATATATCGCTCTATCCCAAGTATCTGTCAAGGTCATTTTGAACTTCAAACTTCTATAACCAAATAGAAAAATCTCGTTTAACTTAAAAAATCCATTGAGTATTACTCTGTTTTTGTATGGTCTGTAAGTAGCCATCCATATTCGGCTTACTTGCTGGTATAGGCTTCGTCGGCAGCAAACATTTGGAGCGACGCAAGATCAGGTAATGAGGACTTCATCCTTGCTTAAGAAATCTACAAAAAATCTGCTTGCTTTTGTTATTGACCATTGCTATTTACTAGGGCCTGCTCGATTGTGAAGGAGTTTGCTGACTAGGTACCAGACCAAAACATTTTCCTCCACAGCTTCTTCTATTCATGTATTTATCGCTTTATGGTTGTTTATAGTTCTCTACCATGTCTCAAGTTATCAAGTTTAATGAAGTTTATTGGATTATAGCTGCAGGGATGGCGTCTGCGATGCCCAGTTCGCAAGTGTTCTCATTTGTAGAGTTGGCAGCAAGATGCAAGTTGAACGGCCAAGTCTACATTGAGAAAACTTGCGAATTGGGATTCGCTGACGCCATCCCTGCAACTATAATCCAAAGATAACATTAATTGTTACAGAGAAATGTCATCATCATACATGTTCAATGCACGGCAAGTGAAATTTTTTTTTTCTCATAGCCAGGTTCATCATAGCCAGGTAAAATTTTTAGTTTCTGTTCTATATATGCACTCTCAAATTGCTTACAAATGTGGTGCAATTTCATCCAGGAAAAATCATGGATACGGTGGTAGTATGTCATCCCCAAAACTATGATTTCAGCCATGCTGGGGTTATTGTAAGTGATATGCTTTTAATTATCGAAATACGAGCGACAACAGATATGATTAATGTGCACACATGAACCTGCAGGGAACAACCAGACCAACATACTACGTTGTTTTAATGGATGACATCGGTTCGGACATTGATGCTAGAGCATTTCAGTATGCACAGGTACGCATGAGATTACTTCTGGGCTGATTTTGCAGAGAGCCAAGAGTTAATAGGTTGCCATTCTAACAGGCATGCGTAGGCCACAACTACCGATCCAAAAGTGTTGTCGCTGCACTTGATCATTTAGTTTTGTATTAAGCGGTGGGAAGAAAAAGTAAGTTCGTGAATTCTGTTCTAGTTTGCGAAATGTGTATGCGCACTTACCTGCCACTAAGGCAACCAATATTTCTGGATATGACGGCCTACCAGAATCTGCATCTTCACTGGAAGTAGGCACTTCGAGTGGAACACCGCAGCTAGGTCCAGATCAAGCTGCATGAGAAGATGCTCACAGAAGTCTCTTTTTGGTAATGCTCTATTAGCGCAAGACAATCATAATGTAAATTATGGGCAGTTGTGCTCTGTGCATCTTGTGTTCACTTTTTGTTCCATAATATAAAAGATTTGTTCATATTGTCTCTTGCTGTAATTAAGAATGTATGATAGAATATATGTTTCGGAGGCAGAGACAACAAATTAAAATGCTGCACCAAGAAATATGCAACAATATCTAAAAGTGAGAAGAATACAATACTAAGAAACACATGTAGAAGAAAAAAAAAACATTAGACCTTTCACACAGAAACTGTGAGAAACATCACATACTTTAAATAGAAACCCTAGAAACCACAATGCTTTTTAGATGGGACATTGTGTAGTATTGCCTTATTCACATGTCTAAAACAAGAATATTATATCTGTAGCTTTATTTTAGGTATTGTAAACAGGTTTTCCACATATAGAACAACATGTTCTTTAAGGGACATCACTGTTTCTCCACCTATTGCTTTTCTAAATGTTACATGTCCAAATGCACAAAACAACCAAATAGTATTCTTTTGGACTGTTGGAAAGCCATATAGCAACGTGTTTCTTCTCAAATAAAATTGTTTCTCTACACATTGAGTTCACAAAAAGTACATGTCTCAAATGCCTAAAAGAACAATATTCAACTCTATAGTTTTCTTTGGGGTGTTGTAAATTGGTCCAAAAAGTATAGAACAACATGTTTAATTTGGATATAGCAATGCATACAAAATTGTTCCTCTACATATTGAGTTGCTAAAAAGTACACGTCTCAAATGCCTAAAACAACAATATACAACCCTATAATTTTTTTTTTTTGGCTATTGTAAATTGGCTCGAAAAATATAGAACGACTAGTGTACTTTGGAGATAACAATACATGGTTTATGCAAAAAAGTGGTGTTTTTTCCCTTCTCCTACATGTGGCTATTTCTTTAGTCTTTTATTTATAGTGTTGAAATTAAGTGGTCCACATGTATAAATATTTAAATCTACATCTGTTATTTTGAAGACAAACAACACCTAGAACCTCATAAAACCACATTACATAAAAACAACACGTGGATAAAAATTAGCAAAAAACAATAGTCAAGAAAAAAGACATGTTAGAAAAAAAAAATATTTGCGCCAATTTCCCACGTGTAGACCTTTTCTTCCAAAAAACCACTGTCCCTTTGTGCAAATCCGGATAAACGGGCCACGTGGTCTTTTAGGACCATTTTGGTGTTGTTTTTGGCATAAAACAACACTTCCGTACAACTAAAAAACAAGGGAAAATTGTAAAATTGCCCCTGTATTTTCCTCTAATTGTAAAAATGTCCCCATATTTAGCGTAATTGTTAAAATACCCCTTTTGTGATTTTCACAACAGTTCTTATCTTCTCTTCTCCCCTTTATCTTCTAGATTGCCTTTATCTCCTATCAATCACCTGCAAGTCGAGTTAATGTCTGCAGCAAGTCGAAGCCAAAGATCCTTTCTCAAATCAACGCACTGCCGCTTTGCTTTAGCTGTCTGCACTTGCCGCTTTCTGCACAGGCCACATTACTTACAGACCATTTCTATGCTAAGGACATCAACAAAGCTTGGATGAAATATTGAAGCAAAGGAGGTAAACCAGTCAATTGGAAGTGGAATCAATCCAAGAAGCCAAGAACCGGTCTAAGAACGTGGTTGAATCCAAGAACCGGTCGGTATTCTGTAGTAGGTCAGGGATATCGATTGAACCAATCCCAATCCGTTAGCCTGCCAAGGAATTCGGCTCAAAATTTGCCAATCCCAACTTATCTCTGTAAAAATTTGTTCTTATGCTTCTAGGCCAACTTCTATGTGATAATTTCGGGTCTTGATGTTTCAATCTGAACTTCGCTTTCAAATTACCTGGGGTGTAGAAATCCGATTCGTGGCTGTAAGAATTTGGCCATAGAGCTGTAAGAATCCAAGCTTGTCTCTCAGAGGTGTTGGACGATCTCCTGTTGATGCTTCCCGATGCATTCTGATATTACAGCTGCAAGGTGCGGGAAAGTACAAGAATTAAGGGCATTTTGATAAATATATGAAATACAGGGGTATTTTGACAATTATAGAAAAATGTAGGGGCATTTTTACAATTTACCCAAAAAACAACTGTGGACCAAAAATCGGGGTCAGTGTGTAATGGTGATAGGCTCACCATGTGCCCCACTCTCAATATCTTCCGATAGCTTGACCCTCTTGGTGCTGCCACTACCGCTTCCTTGCCTCCATTTTCTACTCCCATAATTTACGGGCACTTCCTTCACAAGCTCGTAGTGAACTTGCTGCGCAAAACTCTTACTAAACTCACCGTTGTGGGGTAAATGTCCCTTCACTTGGACATGCCGATCGACTGCTTTTGCTCAAACCACAGCAATCTTGCACTCGTGAGCCTTATACTTACCCCTCCTACTAGGCCAATCTCTTTCAAACTCATTCTTGTCCAAATTTGTGATTACGTCTTCGTAGTCTGCTCCTTGCGGACAATAGCCTGACCCTGCCTCGCCAGCTACATTATGCACCTCTGTGATGGTGCAATTATCCCTCTTTGAAACTTCATCCATCGCACGCATCCTTCTTAACTCAGCCGTGCGGTACTCATTCCCTCTTGCATGTGCTGCTGCTCTCTCCATTTGCCGACTAGCTGACATTTCAAGCTCGTTCTCCATGGTTTTCCGCCAAGGAAAGGGGGTCCTCAAATTCGAGGGTACCGAAAAATCATGCTGACCCTGCTGCTCCGATGTATCCACGTTGTGTGGAGATTCGTCGTCCTGTTCACGAGACATAATTATAATGCTGACTTGTATAGGTGCGCTGACTTGTATAGGTGTGCTTTGACTTCTTGTCTATATAATTTTCGTTAGCTGCGACATACAAAAAAGCACACGATAAATAACACAAAAAAACACACGAAAAGAAGAGAGCTAAGCTATACACAAGAACAATCATTTCTCAAAGAGCATCAAACAAGCGTTTAATAAATTTCTTTTGAATATTATATAGTACAAGAATGTTTGAATATAAATTCATGGTCGTCTGAATAACAGAATATGCACGCTAAACGTGACTAGGACCAGCTTGGTCTA
The DNA here is from genome assembly GCA_021234155.1 of Isoetes taiwanensis. Lineage (NCBI taxonomy): Eukaryota > Viridiplantae > Streptophyta > Lycopodiopsida > Isoetales > Isoetaceae > Isoetes > Isoetes taiwanensis. The sequence goes on along the minus strand of JAJEKV010000002.1, from coordinate 21,782,122 downwards.
CTGCGTCGTCCCCACCGTATCCAATCTGATTCCGATTGTGGCCTCGTGCACGGAATTGGAGAGCAATGAAAACTGCTCCGCATGGTGTCAAGTAGCTGGGCCATATTAAATTTTCGTGTTTTGTCTCTCATTGGTGACTCAACGCAATGTTTCAAATAGTCGCACATTCTCTGATGCTTGCCTTGCTGCTCCAGGCTTCCTATTGACTCCATGTAGGAGTGCTTACTAGCAAAGTCAGCCAAGTAGTAGAAAATGTACGCTGCCCCGTGCAAATCAAAGTCAACCCTTGCAGGCACTGTCTTTGAGCCACTACCAAAATAAAGATCATCGTGCATATATGGATGCCTGGCCCTTTCCATCTCAATTCTTTTCTTACCCTCGCCATCCAAACCCTTGTAATGCCATCGTTTTACCTCCACTGTCTCGCCGATCAACCTGGATTCACCAATCACAAATGCCAATGTATACAGCCTAAGGATCAATACATCCCTTCTCCTTTCCATAATCAAAATGGAGCAATATATTGCCTGGATGCAAGTCCATATATGCAAATATCTTTCTTGATGGAGTTTTCGTAGCCTGCTGCAGAATGACATTGCCAAGTCCCCAACCCTAGAGGCAACAAATAATTCTTTCTTTATGCGCTCCTCAAGCAGCCTCAAGTCCGCCTCAACTCTGGGACAGCTCCTAACTTCTTAAATGCAAGCTCTGCAAAAGCATTGCACCCATGACTTGTAAAGAAGGTTGCCAATGAACCTCCATTCCAAAAAGGGAAAATTAAGCCTTGTCTTTCTAGGCCGGTTGTGCTACCAATGCAGCGTATTATACACCGGTGCCTAACTTGCATTCTAGACTCCCTCATGCAACATAGCTTCCACTAACTTATTGGGATCTGTACTTGGCTGAAAATTATTATGTTGAAGTTTTAAACAATAAGGTTCATCTTTAATAAAACTAGACGCTAAAATATTGCACTTATACACTGCGCCATATGAACCAGAACTAATTCGTTGTCTGTTTATAATCTACTTTGGCAAACCAAGTTGTCTTGGATTCTGCTCTTCTACGAGCTTCCCACTCCCTATTTATCTCACCAAGACGTTTGGCTTTTATGGTTTGCGCCAACACTTTCTTAACAAGATGAGGGGGTTGATGGGCTTCTTTCTTCAATTTTCTGTTGGACCACGCTACATTCCATGTGCTAGCTTTTTCTTTTAGCTCTAACCTCAAGCGATGACTACTCAAATTTGCAACTTCTGTGATCATATTCCCGGTAGTGCGGCTAATATTATCCACTATCCATGTATACCTCTCTTGCTCACTCTTTTCAGGCTCTAGATCCATCATTCGAGGCTTAAAAGCCCTCTCGACATCTTTTACCAGCCCTGTCATGGTAGTCTAGCCATCCTTCCTTGCTGTTGGAGAGGAAACTAGCTTACACTGCAAGTAATTTGTTCATTATGTTGGTTACGAGCAATTATGTTACCCGTATCCAAGCAATGAACTAACATTTGTATAGCATTAAAAAATATAGCTGTACATTTTGCTCTGTTATGAAGACCATAAACCCATACATACCATTAAATACAAATTTGTTTTTGTTGCAACAGAATCTTGCCCTGGTCAGCACATGATGTAAGCACATGATGTAACGTTAAAGGCCTCCATTATTACTTGAAATTAGACAGGTATGGACTCTGAAGTGGTACGAGGTTTCTTGACTCTCAATTCTGGTTCTAGCATCAGAAGAATCATACCACAGGTCAGCCAGCTGTTAGAGTAGCAACTTCAGAACAGCAAGTGCAGAATTATTAGAATGTAAGAAAAAATGAGCAGAGTGATCAGTAACAATCAAGCAGGAATCAAGTCATTGCATCAGAAGTTTCTACCTCATCAAAGACAGCGAATATTTTGAGCCATATTTGAAGTTGTGCCATGAGAGACACAGAGATATCAGAGCCTTATATAGCAGTGGAAGATAGTAGTCCCTAATGTGGTCCTTATCAACAAGAATCGAATCTCCACGTAAAGTTTGTGAATTGTATCGACACACAGAGAAGATCATTATTTTCAGAATTGCATGCCAAGCCAGTGCAATCATACTTCCTGAGAAATGAGAGTAGTTTATATGTGTATGAAGAAAACATGGCCATAAAGACTTTTTTGGTCATGAATAATCTAGGCAGATTTTATACCAAGATAAGCATGCATAAGGCTAGCACTATTATCTTAACAATGTCCTGCTGTTAAGCTGTCAAAAAGCACATTCTATTCATGGTTCTCATTGCACATTATTTGCAAGGATACATGCACCCTAAATAATTTGCTGAGACCACAGAACCTCACGGTCACGAATACACTTTTTTTTTTTTTGTGAGACATCGGCTATGTTGTATTTACTGATCTTCTATAATTTTCTACTATGATGTGATCAAACGCCACATAGCAGTTCTGAATATGTTTCTTCATTATGTACTACTTAGCATAATGGAAATTGATATGCAAGAGAATACAGAGAAAAAGGAACATACTAGAAATAAGTGCTTTTGGTCTTGTTTTGAAGAGCAACTTATGCCGGATAACTCCTACCACCTCCAACTGAACATTAGGATTTGGCTGTAGTGAAGCGACATCTACATCCATTGAATCGAAAGATTTAACCTTCTTGATTACTAGCAGAGGTTTCTTCAATGCAACTTTACGTCCTTCCAATTCATGGTAACCAACTGTGAAGAAAAACTTATCCTGGAAGAAGAGGAAAACGCAAGCTTAGGTACTGAAAGAAAAAAAAGGAACAGAGCAATTTTTTTTTTTTTTTTAAAGAAAGGGATTAGAAGGGCACCGCAGAAGAGCGACAAAGAGGTCCTATGTCTAGATCTCGGAGATGGTTTTGATCTTTGAGCTCGATAGAGCCCTGAAGCTCGATAATCGCCCATTCCTGGCACTGCCCACCAGTGTTAAAATTTGACGGCTTTCATGCCCGTTTTTGGCTAATTTGCCCGTCAAAACGGGCAAAAATTTTTTTTGCCCTGCATATGACGGGCACCAAATAGTTAAATGCCCGTCATTGGAAAGACAAAAAAAAAAATTACACGTCATTTGAAAGGCTGAAAATATAGATTTGCCTGTCATTTTTTTTTCTTATAGTTCATATCCCTATAATATATATTTAATTTAATGTAATATGGTTTAGCTAAACCAATGAACATAAATAAAAATACATAGTATAGTTTAGAAATACCAACCAAATGCCAAGCCAAGCCAGCCAACCAATACAATTTACCTTTGGCATCATGGCCAACCTTGGTATTGATTATATGCAACGAAATTATGGATTGGCATTGATTATATGCAACGAAATTTAACAATTCTTTGTATTCTCTGTAATCACGGTTTTTTTGGGCGGGCAAAAATGGGAACCACCGACCGAACTGCGCAGTGCCGAATCGATTCGTATTGCTGAACCCATCAAGAACCCATCGATTTCTATCATCAAGAACCCATCGATTGCAGTCGGATTGAAGTTTTACAGCAGTTTTGCAGCCGGATTGCAGCCGGATTCAGTCATTTTACAGGCCAGATTGCAGTCGGATTCAACTTTTAAAACCATATTTGAGCCGGATTGCAGTCGGATTCAGCCATTTCACATGCCTGATTGCAGTCAGCTTCAAGCTTCACAGCCATATTTGAGCCGGATTGCACGTTTTACAGTCCAAAGGTGCGTAAACATACAGCCAAAATTCTTGTTTCATTAAAAGTTAGCCATTATTTTGTTGCATTTAAAGATTGCCAAGAGAACGATTCTGCAGGAAACATCCAGTCCAGTGATTCATCCAGTTCTCTGCACACAAAGAGTCTTAGCGAAAATCCTGATATGTAAACTCCTGATAGCGAAAATTCTGATTCTTAGCTCACTCCTTCTTGATTACCTTCTGTAACTTCTTTCTGGTGGAACAGTTTTCCGGCCCTAATGAATTTATGGCAATGTTGCATGGTCATTCCTGGAAGCACAGCAAGTTGTGAGCGAGGTTTTTCTCGCCAAAATGCTATCAAGAGTGCTACAAGAAGTCGTATGAACCTAGAGACACTTGATGCAACAATGTTGGTCTCATTGTGTGATGAACCATTTGAATCTATAGATTGGCAAGCGTGTTTTAAGGATTGGTATACAGCGAAAGACAGGCGAGCAATGCCACTCGTTAATTGATCCATTTATGTACTCTTCTTTGAGTTATAATGCAAGTATTACAAATGGGTATTTTTTCTATATTTTTTGACTAAAAACTTGGATTCTGTCATTTTAAATTTTTGTCTGGCATTTGAAAGGTTGGATTTTGAGAACTTTCTGTCATGCGAAAGGCATAAAATTATTTTGCCTCTCATTAGAAAACCGTCAAACACCCGTCAAATTTTAACACTGCTGCCCACATAAGCACTTCAACTGCGATTGCATTTTCCCGCGTCAGCCGCGGTCTATCACGGGATATTATTATCTAGGAATAACAGGCTCCGTTATCAGCCGGGGAAGCAATCAATTCCAAGAGCTATGGAGGCCGGAGCCCCTCTACCTGGCGCTGGAGGACCCGCCCCTTCTCCATCGCCCAAAAATCCTCAAGCTGCAGCCGAGGAAGCTACCCAACACGCTCTCGCAGTTCTTCACCAGCTCCACTGCTCCATTTCGACCTTTTCCATGCCCTCCCAACTTCTTGTGCTCGAACGACTGTAATATTTTCAGCTCTAGGTTTTGTGCCTTTTGGCTTAGGTTCCGTTTTTTGTTCTGATCGGTCTCTTTTTTTTTTGGCATATAGGAATAATCTAGTGAAGGATCTGCAGGCCATGTCTTCTGCAGCTGAAGATTGTACTGTGCAAGTTCCAATTGAAGTAATTAAGTGAGTCACCTGTATGTTTCTTTGCGTGTTTTGATCGGAAGAGTTTGAACAATGTTGTTTGTCTTCAGTTTGGTGGATGAAGGGAAAAATTTTGACGAATTTACAAAGGCCTTGTTGAATAACTGTGTCCAACGGAATCAAGCTACAAAGGGCAAAGTTGATGCGTTTAAGGTGAGTTTATGAGCACTTGATTATGAGGATAGCTGAAGGTCAGAATATACATATTCAATTTTACAACTGCAGATGACACATCCTACAAAATGTATTATAAAGGGCCTCGTGCTATTCCTTCATATTATCCATTTAACAACAAATTCCAGAGTGACCAAAAATTTATCAGATTCAATGGAACTGTTATCTTAGTACTTCTCTATTTGATAGGATCCCATCCATGCAAGATGATTTTACAAATTTAAAGCTAATTTAACTCTGCTCATATTTGGTATTGCTATAGGACCTGATGTTAGTCTCGATATTTTTCCATATTTTCTTTGCCAATGTTCTATATTTTAATCTAACTTTCTATTGGTATCTTATGCGAAAGATCATTGCATCTTGTAGGAGATACGAAAACACTTACTAGAAGAGGTTGAAGATGCATTTCCAGAAGAAACAGAAGCATATAGACAACTTCGTACAGCATCAGCACTGGTATTGTTTGGACGTTTATCTAATCCTATTATAAATTGCAAGACCTTGTTATCTTCTCCTGCCCAAAAATTACATTCTAGTTGGAAATGTTGAATACATTAAAGTGTTTTCTAGGTTGTTGCATTCATTGGCTTTGTGGAATACAGCAACGTCTTAACTTGGAAACAATATTGTTAACAGCTTAAGCTGGAACGTCTTGGTTATTACCTGTTGGTTGTGATGCACTTACCTTTATGTATCTTCTGTTTGATTACCTTGTCATGAATTACATTGCAGGAATCTCGACGAGCTTTACAGGCATCTGGTCTATTGTCAAATGGTGATATAAAAGTGAAAACAGAGCACTAATGTGCATATGTACCCGCTTGTGATAGAAGATACAAATACAATGAAAACAATGTAAGTTATCAGGAACAGACAATATTTTGGTCGGGTTTGTTGCAGTTCCATGTAGATGACAGACGAGAGCTGCCATCTCTTATTTTGGCCATTATGCAGCAGGACAACATATAGACTAAACAGTCCAAAAGACAGCATAAAAAGTTGAAAAGCTTGGAAGCTTTGCTTATTCAGACAGCATATAAATGGTCACAAGTCTGGAAGTTTTGCCAGAAAGCTGGCTTTTTCTTTCGATATAACCCGGGCATAGGGACTTTTGGAAATAAAGTTATGAACAAGATAACTGTTTTACCTTTACTTGAAGTGTTCATTTCAACATGACAACAAAATTGACTTGTTATGACCAATATCGTGGCCTGGCCTGGCATTGTATAAATACCTTTGTTAAAAAAAAATAATAACAGGATGTATTGCTTTTTTTATTGACCTTATTGGTTTAGTCCCTGCATATGACAAATATCGCATGTTGAAATGTCGCATGTAAGGCGTACTTTCATTGTTAAAATCGACTATGAACATGATGTATGTTTCGTTTTTTACCTCATTCCCTATGTGCAAGGTGTCTTCAAAGTAAAGAACTAAAGAAATAGTTATATATGGGCCACTTTAATCCTGGTGCACTACCAAGATGTCAGTCTACCACATATATAAGGCAGTTTGGCAAGTATTCTTATTTATTGCAATGGCAGGTATACATATTTCCGGTTTATTTTACCTCTGTACAGACGCTTTTGGGTGTGGATAGTGGCAATGAATGTTTTGCTTCTAGGTTGCAGGAGATGGCCTGGTTGCTAATTTGTTTGTCGGATCCATTGCGAAGCTAGGACTGCTACTGTTTGTTTTATGTTTTCCATATAGACAATCAAAGGCCACTTTTCAGAAGGAAGCATCACTCAGGAGCAAGTAGGATCTTATAAATAGAATTGACTAAATTTTCTCTTTGACATCCCAAACTGCGGGCCTCTACGGAGAACTGAAGCCACATTCTTCCTTAAGAGGTGGAAGTTCGCTCTAAATCCCTGCTATGTCAGCAACCATATCTCATTCTACCAATCATAAACCATATGCACACCCGATCTCTATGATATTGATGCAATTGGGATACCAAAGGGAGATGAATAGAGATCGTACAATCTCTCATGCAATAAGCATTTCCCTAACAGAAGAAAAGCATTCGAGTATAATAACAATGGGTAAAATGGAGAAGACTGAATAAATGGAGAGCTAGAAGAGACACACATATGTAAGGAAGGACTAATAAACAAGACGTGAGCCTAGAGACTCGTCAATCATATTTAAAAATTCTAGTTGGAGATCATCACTTTGCTCTATAGAAGCAAATTAATCACCCCAAAACCTCCAAATATACTTTCGAGATATGCACTCTGCATAACAGACTTTGACATTAGTGCCTTCCTCTTTGTGCCACCCAAATGAAATTTGTCACAACTTTGATAATGAGCTACATTTTTTTTTGTAGTGCCAGCATGAGGTCATATATATACCTATGTTGCTAAAATTGACTTGGCTATAACATTACTTCTTTCCATTGATATGTTGGATGTGGACCACTAGAAGATGCATTTTTCCAAATCCTTAATCACAACCAAGGAATAAATTACTAGTCGCATATTTCTTATTAGCTATAATGGCTTTAGCTAAACCTGCCGAGGTTAATCCCAAAACTTTTTGTAGTTTACCTAAACTTTATACATTTTCCATCTTGTACTTTCTAATGTTTCGCTAAACTAACCAAAATTTATCCCAAGGATTTCTGTGGAGTGGTCAATGGAAAACATTAAGCTAAAATTCCTATAGCTTTTTGGGTTGCCCCTAAGGGGGCAAACCCTCGTTCATGTGTGTTTTTGGCACATTCTAAGTATATGCCAGTACATACCCAGAATATGCCTATGACTGCTCCAAACCCGTTATTGGGTGTAAACTGGTGGTGGCTTATGTTGCTGCACAGTCACTCTCCAAACCGGCTAACCGGAGAGGCACCTTGTTCGAACCAAGCCTGTAGACATGGAGATTTCGGCTTCCTGTCTGCTTATTTACTTCTTAAAGAGACCAGGTATGGAAATGCATCTTGTGAATCTTGGCCATAGTCGAATTCAGTGCATTGCCGTATCGGATCTTGCAGTCAGTGCATTGCCATAGTCGCATTCAGTGCATTGCCATAGTCGCCCATAATCGCATTCGGTGATCTTGCAGTCGAAACAGGGGAGTAAAATAGAAGCCCGAAGCAGGGGACTTTTGTGCAGAGTGAAGACTCCATTTCTGTGCCCCGCCGCTTGGCTTTGGCTCTTTTGGCTGGCAGTTTCATCACCCAAAGCAAGATTTCCCCTGCCTCTGCAGCCTACGGTGAAGCAGGTAACTTGTCAATTTGCTACTTTTGTTAGCTGTGATCCGATATGTTGTAATTTGATATAGCACAAAAGTGCTTGAAGCAAAAGCTTTGCTGAGAGGCAATCCTTGACACGGTGGTATAGCTCTTCTGGCAGGGCAGACATGGACATTCCAGCCAACATCAGGGTTCTTTAGGCCGCACCTGTGCATCAGCTTCAAAGTATGGAAAGATCCACAGGCATCTACAACATAAAATAGCATTGTGGCCTCTCCAAAGCTTATGGCTTTCATTCTTGAGTGCATGATTCAGGGCATTCTTGACTCTAATCGGTTCAATGACTCTAATCGGTTCAAGATCACCGCATATCTTTTGTGCCTGGAATGTCCCCTTTGCATCCTCTGGAGCTTCCTTTTGCCTGTAGAATGAAGCACCTCATAAATTTACATCTCTGCAAAGCATATGCTTGGCTACATGAAGCAGATTTTATTATGGTTTAACTCCATCTCTGAGCTTGAAGAAGATGGTGTTGACGCAATGAAAAACATTGCAGGAAACTATATGCCAATTGGTGAAGTTCTGCCTATAGTTTATACTGACTCCAAACCCAGGCCATTGCCCTCGGAACAAACCAAGTGTCTAGAATGGCTAGATAAGCAGGAAGCAAACTCCGTTCTGTATGTTTCATTTGGCTCCATAGCCTGCCTGTCAAAGCTACAAATTGAGCAGCTTTTGCTGGGGTTAAAGGCAGCAAAGCAACCCTTTTTGTTAGTGATGAGGGATTCTTTAGTGTTTGGACTGTGTGGAGATTTATATGCATATTTTTTGGATGTAACAAAGGACTATGGCTATATAACACCTTGGGCACCTCAGATGAAGATTCTAGGGCACTCTGCTGTAGGGGGATTTTTGAGCCATTGTGATGGAATTCTACATTGGAAAGCATCGTAATGGAGTGTCAGTGCTTGGATGGCCCTGCATGGCAGAGCAGAATCTAAACTGCATGCTACTTGTGAAAAAATGGAAGGTTACATTGGGATTCAAGGAAAGAGAAGATGGTATTATAGATCAGAATGAAGTGGAAGAGAAAGTGAGGAGATTAATGCAGCAAGAAGAGGGGCAAGAACTTAGGAATAAAATGTTGAAATTGAGAGACAAGATGAGATTGGCAGTCAAAGGGGGGGTCATCCAGATCAAATCTAGAGTCTTTTGCTATGGCAGTAAAAGAGAATTTCAAAACAAATTCTATTAAGCAGGCTACACTCTCTTTACCCCCCACTATATCACTTGGTACTGCCCACAAGCTTTTATTTTGAGCAAACCGTGCAAATCTCAGTGTATCAACCATGGAAGATATTGTGCTCCAGACCCTGAGCAAGACTTCTCTCAGGGTTATGATGGGAAGGATGTTGTTGTAGAAAATTTGAGGCAGCTTTGTGTATATAAGGTGGCCACTGATATAAAGACGCCTTGGATTTGGTGGGATTATGTGACAGATTTTCAAATAAGATGCCATATGAACGAAAAGAAGTATAACAAAGATTGTGCAGAAGAAGTTATCAAATCACCTCGTAAGATGAGATTTGCTTTTGCTTTTTTAACTTTTTTCTCTGAATACAATTAACTAATTATGGCAAGATCTATTTTCATAGGATTGCCCATGGACAAAATAAATGATTGTATGGGAAATCCCGATGCTGATAAAGATAATGCACTCCTAAAGGCAGAACAAGAAGCTCAGGTATGCTATACTGTTCCCAATAGGGGTGAAAGTGTATTGTGATGTACAATATGTAGCATAATAACAGGGGGTTGGTTTTGTATTTTTGTACTAAGATACACAAAACTCATTTTTTCACAGTTATTCTATAATATTTATTTCTTCCATTTCCAGGTATAATTTTCTATAGTATTTTTGAAAAACTTCGCTCATTAGGTTAACTGAGGAGCAAACATATCTCACTCTTACAAGTACTTGAAGAATAAAATTTGATCTGTATGGCAGCATGGCCATCAAATGGACATAAAACAAATTTATTTATGCTTGTTATTTGAGGTTGAGATCAGCAGACAACAGCATTTCTATTTAAGAAGTGTGGAAATGCAGTTTTGTGGGAGGAGCTGTTTTAGTGCAATTCAATGGGAGGAGCTCCAGCTAAGGCAAAACAGTGCTTTAAAGCTTTTCTGAGACCGAGAACAATGTTTTTGAGCTAAGAGTTCAAATGGTCTTCTGCAGTTGTTCCAGTTAACAATTAATACTTGGGCATGCCATTTCTCATTTTGAGCATTATATGCTGACCTTGAAATGGCTGTCCATAATGCCAATGTGTATAGTTTCCGCCATTCTCAAAACTTGCTGGGGTTTGAGTGACTATGGTGCAGCCGGTCCAGTATGAAATTTATCATAATTCCAGGTAATCTTTATGGTAATAACAAAACAATGGTCACTAGAAACGTGTGCTCGGCGATGCCGGGCATTAATCCTGGACGTGTGAAATGGGTAGTAATTATAGAATAAAGAGTTATAAATGTAATTATATCCATACATGTAATATAATGCCAAAGGTCGGGCATTAGCCATGTGTGTGTGCATGAAATAGATAGAAATAATGAAATATGTAGATGGATTCACATAGCATGGTTTGCTTAGAGTTAGGGGTATTAATTGGTCTTAAGATGGTTTAGAGTTTTGTGAAAGATAACATATCCAGTTTATGGCTATAGTCGAGCAAGGTTAGTTATTTTCGAAGAATTTAGTAGAAATTCTTTCCCAACCATAAAATAAATGCAAGAAAAAGACACCCATTTTGAATGCAAAAGAATATATATCAAATGTTCGTTGAAACTCAATGACCAACATGCATTGGTCTTGCAAGGGTTAATGCACATGTTTCCAAATATTGGCTGATAGTAAGTTGAATTGTGTTGGGTGTATGGTTCCCACCAAATTGTGGTGAATCTCATCAAATAAAATGCTCTTATAGAGTTGAGAATTATTTACAATAGTCAAACTCTAATAAATCTAATTATTGTACATGGTTAAAGTCACATTTTAAATGGCCAAGCTTGATACAATCTTAGCCGAAAACAATAAAAAGATAACAATTCTTCAAGTTAGTGATGGTTAGTGTTGTATATGTTTAGAGGGCAACCCAAAGTGGTATATCCTCTCTATTTCTTATATTCTCTTACCAGAGCTTGCACCTATATTGTTAGTATGATTTGTTGACATGAATAGAAAATATTAAATGAATTGTTGTGCTGCTCATGCAAGTAGCTCCATAATGCTGGTTTGCCCCAAATACTTGGTTTATGTTCGAGATGTGTAGCCATGCACAATATTGCATTATCTTTCTGCCCTTAGACATGCTCACAATATTGGATTATCTTTCTGCCCTTAGACATGCTCCATGGAGCTTCGATGATGTACTCGATGGGGCTTCACACACTCCCTCATACATGTGGTTTTTTAGAAGATTAGATTGGTGATAGGGGGTATATTCTTTGGAACTGGGATTTCCTCCTTTATACGTTTTTCCTCTGTGTCTAATGGATTATTTGCCCTATTTTAAGTACTTTTAGAGTCCCTTCAACCGGATTTGGCCTTGGTGGGGATGGGGGAGGCCCTGGGCAGTACACATAAATTTGTTCTTCCAACTTAGTGGTAGCCTGACAATTTTATGGCATCACATTATGAACTGAATTGATGCTAAAAGATCAAACAGGGCCCTGTCTTTTGTTACATTTGGGCAAGCCTGATAAACAACATAATAATAGGATTTGTATCTGGCTGAGACCTACACATGAAAGGTAGCACAGTTAGATCAGTATCATTTAGTAGCCCTTCTCACTACCCTTGACAGTAAACAGATTAAGGAACGGCATATAATTTACCACAGTGAAAGAGTTTGAGCAGCCAATTTGTTCCACAACAATGGTTGTCATAGGGTAAATTAGTGAATCAGTGTTGTTCTTTGATAATCCACACTTTGCTTGACAATGGCCTTTATATGGCATACTTGGGGCATTTGGTCTTTTACATCCTAGACTTTAGAGGCTTCACCAAAAGGGAAGAAACCCCAAGACTTACAAATGGAGTTTCGCTATAAAGTTCTTCCGGCCCCCTTGTCCTTACGTTTCTTTTCCTGTTTTGCTAGAAGCTTGATGCAAGATTTAACTCTGCAGAAAATCAGTATTATACCTCGTATATCCATGTCATCACTACTAATTTCCTTCACCAAGTCAGCCATCTGTGCATATAAGATAGACCAATCTCTTCCAAATCTGACATGTCTGCTCCTGTCTGTGCAATTTCATGCATCATAGAATCCATAAAAGATATGCTATATCATGAAGGAGGCTTCCGATTCAACTGCCTGCATGATTCAGTACTACGATGCATGATTCTTTTGTGCCCATGATGACGGCCTAATAGTTAGGATATTACTCTTCATTCAACGTAGCTTTGCTTGTAGCTTCAATCTGTTGAAGAAAAAAATGGCAAGAGGGAAATGAAAACCCAGAAACATCAAACAAATTTTCAAAAGAAAAAATATGAGCTTTATCTTAAAGCAAGAACTAAGGGGAACCAACAATGTACATTGACAACAAAGGTGCTATTCTACTCGGATAGGATACTCATATGTAGAGCCAGCTAAATTTCTAAATAAGCAAATCCAATTGCATCATCTCAGTCTCTTTTAACCCTAATGATTTAACTTTGGAGGCTGATAGTTCATACCAAATTCTTGGTATAATCTCACAAGAAGCAAGTATAATTTCATGTGAAGCAAGCAAAGTGAAATCTTGTTGAAAGAAGCATACGTAAAAATGATAGCACTTGTGCCTTTGTGCATTTACACATGCATATGCAAACACAAATGGCCAAAAATAATCAATCCAGTCCATATTTGCAACACTGCTTTGAAAGCCAAAGCCATATGCTATAGTTAACGACTAATCTTTGTTAGAGTTGAAATAAAATGGATCCAAATAGATACATTAGCATAACATGACAATAAAAATGAGAGCTACTGGGATACCTGGAAAAGAAACAGGTTCTTGAAAAAGAAACAACCAATCGACCAAATGTATAAGAATTATGAACTGTTGTTTATCCCTCATCCCGCTTCCTTACTGCAAAAAAAATGCACAAATCGCCACTCAGAATGAAATTTGAAATCTTTCCAAAAGGAGATGCTAGAAAGAGGATGGCGCCCAAACCTTGAAGCAAAAGAGAAGCAACAATAGAGCTGAGAGGCATGGCTCGATTTCAAATTTCAAATATGCTACCGAAGTAAATGCAGACAACATAACCCAACACCCTCTCTTTTCAATAAGAAAGATGCATGGAATGAGATGTAAAAATACATGGTAAAGCTGACATGAAAGAAATTTTGAACTGCTTTTGTACGTCTGATAGATCATAGAGTTCGTTAAAGATATATTGGGGCTGTTCACATTCTAGTATCTAGACAACTTACTGGCATGAAATGGATTGAATGACCTGAATGCTTTAAAAATGGATTGGACCTGAAAATGCAAGAATACAGAAGTCATTAGTGCAACTCCAATCCAGCGTTTCAGATTTTTTTAGCATGCTAGATTTATTGAGCAAAACTTCCATGCAAACCACCATCTACCTGCATGTCTGGCCTAAATGAGAGTGCCTAGATCTATTGCAGAGAATTGAGGTGCCATTTTAGGCTGCAATACACCATTCAAGCCAGAAAATACACCATAAAGAAGCGCCAGAAATCCATATAATAAAGCTTCCATGCAAGAGATAGACCATATTTTCCATAAGTGTTCTTTTGAATTTTGTTGCTTAAAAAAAGTATACCTCAATTCTAGCACCTTGGCTTCTACTATTCCTGATCAAGAAAGCCATGCAAGGTAAATCAATTCCCTGTATTTAGAATTCCATCTTCAGCTATTTCCATATTTCAGTCACCATAATCATATCAGTATCTAGACTCGAATGCGTGCTGCTAGGCAAGCTAAAATCGTAGCATAAATGGAGAAATCAGACAAAATACTTTAATTGTGGCGTAAGGCACAGGAGCAGATGAAATAGAAAGACATTTGAGCTTCCAAAATGATTAGGTAAACTGCAGACATGAACTTGGATAATGACAAAGTATGATAATTCATGAGATGATGTATGTTCACCTGCAGTGTTTATCTGAAGAAGAACCGTTGTGTTTATCCGAAGAAGAACCCATTGCATCTACCTGTAAGAATACCCCAAGAAACCTGTAACGAATTTCGCATTTACCTTCGATATTTGCCTGTAAAGATACTTGCTTTTACCTGGTAGGCACGATGGCTCAAAAGACCGTGAGATAGAGAAGAGTTTCCCATCTCAGTGAAAATGTCCAAAGGCTTTAATCCTGTCAAACAACAACAGCAAGATGAGAAGCAGCAATCGCATTTTTGCTCGGATTTGAATACTCACTTCAACCAAAATGCACAATCCGGTAATACAGACTAGCTCCAGAAATTCTAAGGCGCCAAAAAAGTCTAAGGCGCCAAACTCATACAGAGCAAGGAAAAAATCTAGAGCCACAAAATTTGTAGGGCGCAGTAGGAAGTGAAGGGAGTGAAAAGAGCATTCAAACGGCAGCTTTCAAAGTTACGGCCATTTCAAAAAAGTGAAAATCAATGCGGAGAACTTGCGTCCCGGAAGGGGAGCCACGAACGGCAATGGAACATCGCATGCGGCGTTCCGCACAAATACCAACACCTTCCCAAAATAAGAAAGAAGATTTTGAATTTATATGATACTCTATCAGCAGAAATTCTTCTATTGTTTCATATATCTGCTTCTGAAAACGAATAGTTAAAATAATAGTTTAGAAGATTGAACTAGACATACTTTCAGGCAGATCAGCATCCTAGGTAAGCATCCTATCTTTTGCTTAAACATTCTTGCATGTACAAATATCTTGCTTTTTCAGATGGATAGCTAGAGGATTTCTATTAATATATTAGGTCCTACAGATGAGCTGCATATTTGCCATTTCATATTAAGGGTTTTTGGAAGATCTCAAACAAGATGTTCTTGGCTTCCATGGCAAGATGCATTGTCTGTAAAACTTGGTGGATTTCTATTCTTCAGTCTACTACTTCTAGCAATGATTTTTACCATTTCCTTTCCAGCGGTTGCAGTTCCAATCTTTGGCATCACTTTAAATGAATTTGATGCTTTACGTTTACAGAAGAAAAATGGCAGGTTTTGACCCTTTAATAACAACTATTGCTTATTCTATATCATTGTCATGCACTATACTATACGGAAACTTTGATCGGAATCTAAACATTATGTATTTATAGTATAGCACATGCAAATGCGCCAATTTCAGGAATAGCCACATGATTGCCCGAGGAGACGAGTCTCTTGATTGTTTATGCAAAATGTAATGATACTCAAATCTGGCATACTGGTGCATTTCAAAGCATACATGTCTTAGAGATAAAGCACCAACAGCTTATTGATATACCGTCGCAGGCAAGTTTGTTGTCTCACTGTCTCATTTACAATGCTTTGAAAGGAAATAAGAAACAGATCTTTTGTACATACAAAAGGATATGTGTATCTCCGTGGCAAAAGTTAGACAAGGGTATAGGAGCAGAATGAGGATAATGGTTTATACTCAATTCTAGGTTCTGTCTGTATTATGCTTATATATGTTTCAATATCACTTCTTGAACTGGCATCAAAGAGCTTGAATGTTTATGATTGTAGATTCTTTATTGTTTCTTTGCAAAGATGTTTGCTTCTACATGACCAAGCATTCCAGATGTGTAAATGGCCAGTTCAGAAGGATAACAACTCGATATGCCTTCCAAATATGATGATGACAACACCTTCTAGATGCATGAGCTTTATTTCTAAAATTATCTGGATATTTATTCAATTCTAATCCAATTCCTGTAACAAAATTCTTTTAGTGACTGCTTGTTTTGGATATTTTCTTACACAATCCAATTGTCCATTATAAGATAAGATAAGATAAGATAAGATAAGATAAGGCAGATGGGTTATGGTGATGGGTTCAATTATCAAGAATATAACAATGTCCTTTCAGGAAAATGTTGTATGTTGCTTGTCTGGTTATGTTGAATACAACTTACCCATTGCTTTCATTTTGCCTCTCTTAGGACCTAAGAGACCAGCAAGGAATCCCTAATCTTTGAGAAGTGCTTGTTTCAAATTCGCAGCAACTGATGTTCTGAAGGTGCAAAATATAGAATTTCTCATAGAAAGTTTCCGCCTGCTTGATATAATGTGGAAAATGTCACCAGGTTAGTGATCACCAACAACTGTTCTTTAACTTACTCTTCCTTCTAGTTTAGGTAGAGAAATTAGTTCGTAACCTGTTGAGGAACACAGCTGAAGTTGAAGTCCAACTTGCTGCATCAGTAATCCGTAACCTAAAAACTATTGATGTTGGTGTCATTCTGTACAGCGAAATACGAAGGTGATTATCATGGATTCAGATGGTACACAATCTAAGAGGATAGCTAGAGCCCTCAGAAAAATAGGAATAAAGGTAAATATGGCGACCATTCTGTAAGGACTTAGTGATATTAACACGCTCTACAATTTTCGATTTATATGCATGCTAAAATCTGTTAATATTTGGTATACTAATAATTCTGTTCAAGTATATCATCACAATGTTTTTTTTTCCCCTCCGCATAGTCAACTTACCGCATTGATGGAGGATTTCAAAGTTGGAGTGCATTTGGCCTTCGCAGCAAGCCTGATGGCACTGAAGCACCCCTACAAATATTGCAGGAGGTAAATTTGTTTCTTCGTATAATTGATAATTCGGTAAACACATGGTAGTTATATGATGAAGCATTTTCTGAACATTAGATGGAAAATATGGTTTTTTGCCTAATGTTGTCTGACACATAATGGTGATCTCATTTGCAGGAAGCTAAAGCTATAATAACAGAGGTGAAACCCACTGGCATAATTGCTATAACTCTTGTAAGTGTTTTAGATTGGAATACATTTGTTTATTATGCACTCTAAAAGAATGATTGCATGGCTCATCTTAGATTCTTTAAAGCATTGTAACAATTGTCAGATACAGGCCTCCTGGGCTCCTGCGATTTGGCACTATGATCAAATCTGTGATATTTGGAGTGAATCAGGAAAAAAAAAATTACCCCACACTTTTCAAAGTCTAGTTCGTCACTAATAGAGCAGTGATACCATCACAACAAAATCTTCAGCAAGAAGCAGACATGCGAAAAGGATCATGAAGATAATTGCTTAACAATAAGAAGTACCCCCAACATGATTGAGGTTTGGGACCATGCAGAAGAACATAAGAATAGAATAGAATAGAAACAACAATACAAACATTGGGAACTAGGATCATCTTTAAGAACAATGTCCATGCATATTATTGGTCTAATGAACATGCAAAGATGCAGCATTTATTACTGCTCTTAGTCCAGTCTAAGTATGCACCTCTTCTATTTCCCTTCTTCGAGAAAAAAGCCAACCAGTTCCACTTCTTTGCACACATGAATTGATCATACTGGGAGGTGATACACCAGAAGCAGTGGCAATGTCTTGGAGAAGGTTATGAGACTTATTTGCTTTTCACGTCCTGGTATTTATTACATGCAAAGATCACTTTACGAGGTTTTAGCTCGACTACTCTCGAGTAGTCAATATTGAGAGTTAGGGTCAAATGCTTGTTTGTTTCTCTTCGCCAATAATACGTCTGTTAAACTAATCATCCCATATTAATTGATAAGTTTAGCTCTTTTTGAATTTACAACCCTTTGCATCTTTATATATAAGGTTTTTCTGCCTTAATCTGCTGAAATATCTCTCCATATTTCATAGCTGATAATTCCCAAGAATAGTTGCAAGACATGACGCAATTTATTAATCCCCTCCATAAGTCATCATAGTTATAGTATGCGCCAATGGCTGTCCACAACGTCTTGAAAACCAAAAGAAGAAGGGGATTCAACTATCAATAAACACATAAATGAAAGAGCAATGTATTCAAACCAATAAAAAAAAAAAAACCGGCTTGAACTAGTTAAACCTAGCGCAAACATCAGCATCGGTCAATCCCTCCGCTGTCTTATCTGGCCATACATGAACCTTTCGGTCCAAGATGGTACCATAAATCCAGGGAAAACAGTTTTCAACCAGTAATCATAATTCCATCATACCAAAATACAACCTCAAATAGTGCCAATAGGATTATGGTCCTTGATGTCCTATAGAAATGGTAAGACCATTAGCCCTAGAAGAATCAGCCCTAGAAAACTGCTTCACCAAGTTACATAAGCATAGTAAAACTTTTCAACATCCATCAATAATGGCCATGTGTGACTTTTTCAAAAACTTTATAGCAGTATATTTATGTCAGAATGTAGCATATACAATAATGAGAGCTTTTGTTCAAGAAACCAGCTATAATATTCAATATAATCATGTAAGAAATACAATCATCCAGCATGTAGTCAACCCTGTAGTCAACTCTGGCCAGCAAGATAAAGACCTTAGGTACAAAGCCTAATAGGCATTCAAAACAGTAATGGTTTATGTGAGATCCCATTACCAGCTAACTAGAAAGTAACATCCAAGATCAAGTTTTAATCCTTTGTAAAACGAGAAAGATTACCAGAGTACCTTAGCATCGTTTTAAAGGTGCAAACATAAAGCAACAATTTCCAACATGGGTAGTCAAATTCATGTATTTGTAGACACTTTAACGCCTTCAGTCCTTCCAGAGATAGTCATCTTCTGATGCCAAGTCTGCAGCTCATCTAAAACCTATTGGACAAAAGGAATACATTAAGAAGAGAAGCCCGTACCTGCAGCCAATCAATACATCATTAGCCTGATAAGGGTAAAGATGCAAGGGCCAAAAGGTACCTTAGGCTTCTCGGTTGTCAACCGATCACCTAATGTAAACCTTTTGCCCAAAAGATTAAATGAGAACAGGAAAAAATTAACAAGCTAGTTTAAAACATTGAGAGAGAAGAACCTCTACATAATTACAGAAATATCAGTGAGCAGAATGCAAATACTCATTTTAAGTATCACTGTTCTAATATTTTAAAGGCCACCTATATTTTAAACGGCACTTAAAGCCTGAGATTACAATCTTTGTCTTAATACTTGGGACACTAAGGCAAGTACCTCAGAAGACATAAATAGTATCTTTCCATTACAAATGGGGAAGTGCGAATGCATGCTTAAACTGGTTTCAACAACAACGGCCATAACCAACTACTTCATACGATCAATCCAAATCTAAGTAGAAGTCATAAGAGCCAGACCCTTAAATCAATTAATGGATAACCACCTAAAAACAAACCTGTTTTAGGCATTTAACGAACTAGAAAACATTCCCTTCTCAGATCTTTAAGTTCAGATTAAGTCATGATTGCATGCCATGACTAACATCTGTATTCTTGCACTGCTAATAACGAATTTTCTTAGCTATTTTGGAAAAATATAATGCCATACCTGGTTAACCACGATTGCGCGGTGCGGATCAAAAGATGTCTTCCATCTCGGACCACGAACCTAATCGACGTTTTCCATAGCTTTGCTTAATGGAAGAATATGATATTAATGCCGATCAATCGGGCCACCCCTGCTTGCATTATTTGCCCTAGGTTTCCATATGCAATCTTTCAAAACAATTCCTTGCATACATAATGTGATTACTCTATCCATCTCATTACGCATGTGCCTCATACCGGTTCAAACATACACTTCAGCTTATACACTTCAGAAAGAGAGAATTCGTCCTCAAGAACATCTACTCCATAATCCGTTCTAGCAGAGCTCAGAGCTCAGAAAATTCTAAGGCAAACTCTTAAGGAATATACGATTTGCAAGGGTGCATTGGGCATAGCCTTGCACGATGCTACGGCCTTCCGGATGCCGATTTCATTCATTCCTCATCTTGAATGATAAATGATAAATACAAGTTCAGAAATAATTTAATTTAATAGCAAGGAAAGCATTCCCTTATGACTTTATTGATTTGGTATTAGCTCGGGCAGAGCAGAGAATATTCAGGTGCATGCCAGACTAAAGCAGCCCCCTGCTATAAATACAACTCAATGTGGTATAATTCAGAGTTAAGTTATCGCTTGAAAACATAACTCAAAGGTAAATACAAACCTAAAGGAATGTTTGATGGTTTTTCAAGGCCATTTTATAGATCAAAATAGAGTAGGTATGGTGCAATTAGAGAACTCCAATGTTCTCAGAATGCACTCAGCCTATTGGTTATGTCCTCATAAGGACCATGGACTTAAACAAGTCAAAATTAACCTCAATCTAGGAATATTTGAACTCATCATCAATACATGAGTCCACACTTTAGGGATACATTTAGAAACATCTAGGGAAATAATACAAGTAGTTTTAAGGTCATTCTACCCCCAATTGAGTAAAAAAATTCGGCATGCATCATAAGAGTTTAAGAAATTAAAGCACAATTAATGTAACTCACGGGAAAGCCTCCAGTTAACTCTTTTTAAGGGAGGTCCTCAAGCAACATGCATACAAAAAAAACCCTACCTCCTACCGTAAGGAGAGGCCAATATTCTTCCTGCAACACAGTTTTCATAGGGACGGCAGACCCCTACAAATGCAGGAATCATGCCTCACCTTATGAGAACTGTTTGCCAATACTTGAAAAATAATAGAATGCAAAAGATATGATCAAATAGCATAAGAAATTCTCGTTTATTTCTTGTAATAGAGACTAAGATTGAAAGTAATGTTACCTCAAATTCAGAAGTAGATGTTGAGAGCACTTGATGCATGGGAAGTCAATCTCCCCAACATATTTAAGTTGTCTCTTTTTTAATTTCCATCCGTCAAAACCATCTGCCCATAAATTCCTGGAACAAGTTGGTAATATCTTTGGTAATCATAGAAAATAATAATACAGCCGAGTGGCATGTCAAGCCGAGTGGCAGTATTGGACCACAGTCCATATATGCTAGGCCAAGTGGCATAAAATGCACATGCACAACTTACAACAGCAGTATATTGTAAGTATAATACCGATTATTATACCTTAGAATTTTTGGATTAGTACACTATGCTGCACAAAGCATAAATGAAGAATTCCCATCTCACAGCTCACAAGTTGCATTCCAAATAGGAATAATTATTGAACTCTGGCTCATCTAGATTCACAAAATCTTCCTGCATTAATATACCAAATCATGGAATGATAATATCGTATAACATGTCAAACATGTCACTTCAACTTGAATAACTGAAATGTATTGATATCAAAAACATCAGCTCACTAGTTCTGGATTCCAAGTAGGGTGCCAAATAACATATTTTGAGTATTTGAATTTTCTCAAAACCACCAATACTAAAATTTGGTGCAAAATAGCAAACTGTGAAAACAGTCCCTTTTAGCTTAGCTGCTCATTACCCATCTCCTCTTGATCAAAATCCGAGCACTCAAGTTCTGAGTTCCAAGTTAGAATTACTATTTTGAACTCGGTCTCCTCTTGATTTATAAAAATGCCTGAAAACATATCTCGGAAGTATGAGAAATTAAAAAAGCAAAGCTTAATGAAGATGAATCCGAAGATATCTAAGCCATAGTTTACAATCAAACTACATAAGCATTAACTTGTAAAATTAACCTTAACCAAGGAAATATGGCAGCACTGATAAGACCAATGCACAGAAGTGTCATGAAAAAAACCGGCTTGAACTAGTTAAACCTAGCGCAAACCATCAGCATCGGTCAATCCCTCCGCTGTCTTATCTGGCCATACATGAACCTTTCGGTCCAAGATGGTACCATAAATCCGGGGGAAAACAGCCAACCAAGTAATCATAATTCCATCATACCAAAATACAACCTCAAATAGTGCCAATAGGATTATGGTCCTTGATGTCCTATAGAAATGGTAAGACCATTAGCCCTAGAAGAATCAGCCCTAGAAAACTGCTTCACCAAGTTACATAAGCATAGTAAAACTTTTCAACATCCATCAATAATGGCCATGTGTGACTTTTTCAAAAACTTTATAGCAGTATATTTATGTCAGAATGTAGCATATACAATAATGAGAGCTTTTATTCAAGAAACCAGCTATAATATTCAATATAATCATGTAAGAAATACAATCATCCAGCATGTAGTCAACCCTGTAGTCAACCCTGGCCAGCAAGATAAAGACCTTAGGTACAAAGCCTAATAGGCATTCAAAACAGTAATGGTTTATGTGAGATCCCATTACCAGCTAACTAATATGTAGCATAATAACAGGGGGTTTTTTTTGTGTTTTTGTACGCTTTTTACAAAGGTTTTCCTAAGATTTTATGGCGTATTCGAATGGATGTACTAATGCGTACATCTAGAGTGCACTATTTCTTAGTCGTTGATTTAGCTTTTTTTTTTTCCAATGGTTCAACATCCAAGGGCTCACAACAAAAGCCCTCTTTTTATTTTAGGGGCTGAACATGCAAGCCTCGTGGATAGCATTTCAGGGCATTCTTGCTAAAAATTAATGTTATTGTGATCAGAGTGGAAACAGATTTGGAGTGGCAGAGGATGATGCGGCCGGATGCTTGCTTCAACAGTTTGTGCTACATATTCCAAGTTTCCATGGCATGGTCTGGTGGGTTTCAAGGCAACAATGGCCGAGAGAGCGGCTTGTCTCGGTAAGCCCGGAGGTCGGGTTTCATCCTAAGCTATTTTGTTACAGTGGGGGATTTTGTTGCATATTATTTGATCGACTAGGTGAATGTTAGCTCTTTTGCAATGTCCCTTCTCTTTCTTTCTCATAGACCAAAGGCTAATATGGACTCCCTCTTTTCCTTGGAGTGCTTAATTACGGCCTTGTCTAAGCTGCTTTTCCCGGAGGTCGGGTTTCATCCCGAGCTATTTTGTTACAATGGGGATTTTGAATTACGGCCTTGTCTAGTGGGCTTCCAAAGATCTATCTTCAACCAACCGTATGAACTTGTCCCCTCGCCATTGCACCAAGAAATGGAAATCAGTGTTTTTTTTTTTTTTGTCGAGCTATGCCCATGTCAAGAAACCGGGTTTTAAGATTTTCACAGATGAAATAGTTATTTGCTAGCAATGCAAATATTATGCGTGTCGAGACGGAGTGTTTTTCCTTGAACGGTAGGATAAGGAGGATGGTGCCATTCCCTTATGGAAGAATGTTTTTTCAAATTATCGTAGTCTTCCTTCATGGGAAGAACTGCGCAAAGACAAAGAAAGCTTTTGATATCGGCATTCATGCATCCACAAATAAAACAGGGAGAAATAAACCTAATTTGCTGATGGCCCTTTCCTTACTGCTTTGAACATGTGATCAAGACCGCCGAGTCGGCTGAATTGTGTATATGCTTATTCTACCAAGCCCTTTGATTTTTTGGTCTTATATGGTTGTCTATATTACAAAAGCTTTTAATTCTCTTCAAAATCTTTGGTTGGCTCTACTGTGTGGCTTGTTTTTATCTTTGTGGGCTGCCAACAAGATTTATGTATGTCTCGAACTTTGATAGTAATGTGTGCACCATATTCTCAACTTAATAATTTGTAGAATTTTAATTTGCAAGAATTCTTTGAAGAATTGGTGGTCGCACTAGTGAGCCTGGGTATTATTTTAGATATAGACCCTGCTATACTTGGACTTACAGTCCTAGCCTGGGATAACTCCATGGGGGATTTAATGGAAAATATTGCAATTGCTTGCCATGATCAAGGAGATGGAGTGCAGATTGCAATGTCTGGCTGATATGCAGGAGCTATGTTTAACACTCTAGTTGGTCTTGGCGTTTCTTTGATCTTTGCAAGCTGGCAAACCTATCCTCGCAGCATTTTCAATCCCCGAAGACAACAGCATGTTCTATACTTTGGCTTTCTAGTTGCAAAGACTTGTGTGGGCCGTGGTCCTTCCAAAGAAATAGGATGCGCCCGACAAGACTTCTAGGAATTGGCCAGTTTTTGCTGTATGGACTCTTTCTTGCTCTCAGATTATGCAGTGCCATGGGTTACATCTCTCTTACAGGCTTGTGACAGGGAGTAATTTCACATATGCTTGTAGATGTATGAACTCATTTGAAGCAAAGAATTTCAGATTCTCCAAAAGAATCCTTGTTTGGCATCGAGGGTCATTTTGATTTGATATATATGCAAGCCCATCGTGTTTTCCACCAGGTATTGGATCAGGTGATAACATGATGTGTTTTGCCTTGCAGGTCAGATTGTTCTTGCTAGCCGCCAATTTAATGGAACGAGAAGCTGATGGCTCCAAATGCTATATATCCAGTAAGTGTGGCTTTCATTATTGCATTGCAGTGGAATAGACGATATTAATTGTATCCTTGTTTGTTCTCCTGAGACATTTCTTATGCAGGAATGAATCTTCAAACACTCTATTTCAAAATACTCTATTTTGGTGCAATTGTCAAGCCTGTTATCTTATGTAGCACTATGTTCAACTCATATCATGATGGATGGTTAAACTCTGGGTTCAAATTCCAGACCAAGTTTACTATGGCTCTAAGCCATCGCTCCATCCAGGAATTTCATGCACATGAATTAGGTGCAAAACTATTTAAAAAATTGCAGTTGCTCTTCGTAGCATTGTGATGAAGAGACAAATTATGCTTTTATGCCATTCATATACAGGATACAATGTTGTGGTGAAGAATCAAATTCTATTTTTATACCATTCTTTGTTTCTCAACTTGGTTCTTTACTTTACTCATTCTTCTTGCTCTTTTATTATTATACATCACCGTAGTTTTTTTCTTTTTTTTCTTTAAATTTACCAAAGACACTAGGTGAATTACGTTTCTCCATGGCATTCAACTCAACCTAGAGGAGGATTCTTGCCATTCACTCAACCTAGAGGAGGATTCTTGCTATTTTGTTCCATTTCTCTGCCTCATTTAATAAAGTCTCTCTCATTGTTTCTAACATTAAGTATAGTATAGTTTGTATCATTGTTTCTACATGTGAAATTCCTTCTTAAGGGCCCGAAGGGCCCAAATTTTTTTTTAATATAGCAATCAACACATAACTATCATTAACATTAATTAATACAAACCATTGCATCCAACACATTTAAAATAAAATCCCCACAAAACCCCTTTTGGTTTGGGTGCATATTCACACGGGGGGTGACGTGGGGGGCGAGAGCCCCTAAAATCATGTTTTGCACGTACAAAATCAATACCATATAGTACATTACCTCAAATCTTATAGTATTTTACAAATTTTGTTATACAGTATACCAAATCCTATACATCCATACCCCACAAATGAGGAACTTTGTGTACGGTGTAGATTAAGGAATAAGGGGTGAATATGCCTATCCAACAGCTCTCGATGCCCGGAGTCACCCCCCGTGTGAATATGCACCCAAACCAAAGGGGGTTTCAGGGGGATTTTATTTTAAATGTGTTGGATGCAATGGTTTGTATTAATTAATGTTAATGATAGTTATGTGTTGATTGCCAAGATCAAGTTTTAATCCTTTGTAAAACGAGAAAGATTACCAGAGTACCTTAGCATCGTTTTAAAGGTGCAAACATAAAGCAACAATTTCCAACATGGGTAGTCAAATTCATGTATTTGTAGACACTTTAACGCCTTCAGTCCTTCCAGAGATAGTCATCTTCTGATGCCAAGTCTGCAGCTCATCTAAAACATATTGGACAAAAGGAATACATTAAGAAGAGAAGCCCGTACCTGCAGCCAATCAATACATCATTAGCCTGATAAGGGTAAAGATGCAAGGGCCAAAAGGTACCTTAGGCTTCTCGGTTGTCAACCGATCACCTAATGTAAACCTTTTGCCCAAAAGATTAAATGAGAACAGGAAAAAATTAACAAGCTAGTTTAAAACATTGAGAGAGAAATATCAGTGAGCAGAATGCAAATACTCATTTTAAGTATCACTGTTCTAATATTTTAAAGGCCACCTATATTTTAAACGGCACTTAAAGCCTGAGATTACAATCTTTGTCTTAATACTTGGGACACTAAGGCAAGTACCTCAGAAGACATAAATAGTATCTTTCCATTACAAATGGGGAAGTGCGAATGCATGCTTAAACTAGTTTCAACAACAACGGCCATAACCAACTACTTCATACGATCAATCCAAATCTAAGTAGAAGTCATAAGAGCCAGACCCTTAAATCAATTAATGGATAACCACCTAAAAACAAACCTGTTTTAGGCATTTAACGAACTAGAAAACATTCCCTTCTCAGATCTTTAAGTTCAGATTAAGTCATGATTGCATGCCATGACTAACATCTGTATTCTTGCACTGCTAATAACGAATTTTCTTAGCTATTTTGGAAAAATATAATGCCATACCTGGTTAACCACAAAGCATTGCGGATTAAAAGATGTCTTCCATCTCGGACCCTGGAACCTAATCAGACATTTTCCATAGCTTTGCTTAATGGAAGAATATGATATTAATGCTGATCACCGAAGCCAGCCCTGCTTGCATTATTTGCCCTAGGTTTCCATATGCAATCTTTCAAAACAATTCCTTGCATACATAATGTGATTACTCTATCCAGCTGTGCCGCATGTGCCTCATACCAGTTCAGCTTATACACTTCAGCTTATACACTTCAGAAAGAGAGAATTCGTCCTCAAGAACATCTACTCCATAATCCGTGCTAGCAGAGCTCAGAGCTCAGAAAATTCTAAGGCAAACTCTTAAGGAATATACGATTTGCAAGGGTGCATTGGGCATAGCCTTGCACGATGCTACGGCCTTCCGGATGCCGATTTCATTCATTCCTCATCTTGAATGATAAATGATAAATACAAGTTCAGAAATAATTTAATTTAATAGCAAGGAAAGCATTCCCTTATGACTTTATTGATTTGGTATTAGCTCGGCGGAAAGAGAAATATTCAGTGCATGCCGGACTAAAGCAGCCCCTATTATAAATACAACTCAATGTGGTATAATTGAGTTAAGTTATCGCTTAAAACATAACTCAAAGGTAAATACAAACCTAAAGGAATGTTTGATGGTTTTTCAAGGCCATTTTATAGATCAAAATAGAGTAGGTATGGTGCAATTAGAGAACTCCAATGTTCTATAATGCACTCAGCCTATTGGTTATGTCCTCATAAGGACCATGGACTTAAACAAGTCAAAATTAACCTCAATCTAGGAATATTTGAACTCATCATCAATACATGAGTCCACACTTTAGGGATACATTTAGAAACATCTAGGGAAATAATACAAGTAGTTTTAAGGTCATTCTACCCCCAATTGAGTAAAAAAAATTCGGCATGCATCATAAAAGTTTAAGAAATTAAAGCACAATTAATGTAACTCACGGGAAAGCCTCCAGTTAACTCTTTTTAAGGGAGGTCCTCAAGCAACATGCATACAAAAAAAACCCTACCTCCTACCGTAAGGAGAGGCCAATATTCTTCCTGCAACACAGTTTTCATAGGGACGGCAGACCCCTACAAATGCAGGAATCATGCCTCACCTTATGAGAACTGTTTGCCAATACTTGAAAAATAATAGAATGCAAAAGATATGATCAAATAGCATAAGAAATTCTCGTTTATTTCTTGTAATAGAGACTAAGATTGAAAGTAATGTTACCTCAAATTCAGAAGTAGATGTTGAGAGCACTTGATGCATGGGAAGTCAATCTCCCCAACATATTTAAGTTGTCTCTTTTTTAATTTCCATCCGTCAAAACCATCTGCCCATAAATTCCTGGAACAAGTTGGTAATATCTTTGGTAATCATAGAAAATAATAATACAGACGAGTGGCATGTCAAGCCGAGTGGCAGTATTGGACCACAGTCCATATATGCTAGGCCAAGTGGCATAAAATGCACATGCACAACTTACAACAGCAGTATATTGTAAGTATAATACCGATTATTATACCTTAGAATTTTTGGATTAGTACACTATGCTGCACAAAGCATAAATGAAGAATTCCCATCTCACAAATCACAAGTTGCATTCCAAATAGGAATAATTATTGAACTCTGGCTCATCTAGATTCACAAAATCTTCCTGCATTAATATACCAAATCATGGAATGATAATATCGTATAACATGTCAAACATGTCACTTCAACTTGAATAACTGAAATGTATTGATATCAAAAACATCAGCTCACTAGTTCTGGATTCCAAGTAGGGTGCCAAATAACATATTTTGAGTATTTGAATTTTCTCAAAACCACCAATACTAAAATTTGGTGCAAAATAGCAAACTGTGAAAACAGTCCCTTTTAGCTTAGCTGCTCATTACCCATCTCCTCTTGATCAAAATCCGAGCACTCAAGTTCTGAGTTCCAAGTTAGAATTACTATTTTGAACTCGGTCTCCTCTTGATTTATAAAAATGCCTGAAAACATATCTCGGAAGTATGAGAAATTAAAAAAGCAAAGCTTAATGAAGATGAATCCGAAGATATCTAAGCCATAGTTTACAATCAAACTACATAAGCATTAACTTGTAAAATTAACCTTAACCAAGGAAATATGGCAAAGACCGATAAGACCAATGCACGTATGTCATGAAAAAACGGCTTGAACTAGTTAAACCTAGCGCAAACCATCAGCATCGGTCAATCCCTCCGCTGTCTTATCTGGCCATACATGAACCTTTCGGTCCAAGATGGTACCATAAATCCAGGGAAAACAGTTTTCAACCAGTAATCATAATTCCATCATACCAAAATACAACCTCAAATAGTGCCAATAGGATTATGGTCTTTGATGTCCTATAGAAATGGTAAGACCATTAGCCCTAGAAGAATCAGCCCTAGAAAACTGCTTCACCAAGTTACATAAGCATAGTAAAACTTTTCAACATCCATCAATAATGGCCATGTGTGACTTGTTCAAAAACTTTATAGCAGTATATTTATGTCAGAATGTAGCATATACAATAATGAGAGCTTTTGTTCAAGAAACCAGCTATAATATTCAATATAATCATGTAAGAAATACAATCATCCAGCATGTAGTCAACCCTGTAGTCAACCCTGGCCAGCAAGATAAAGACCTTAGGTACAAAGCCTAATAGGCATTCAAAACAGTAATGGTTTATGTGAGATCCCATTACCAGCTAACTAGAAAGTAACAGCCAAGATCAAGTTTTAATCCTTTGTAAAACGAGAAAGATTACCAGAGTACCTTAGCATCGTTTTAAAGGTGCAAACATAAAGCAACAATTTCCAACATGGGTAGTCAAATTCATGTATTTGTAGACACTTTAACGCCTTCAGTCCTTCCAGAGATAGTCATCTTCTGATGCCAAGTCTGCAGCTCATCTAAAACCTATTGGACAAAAGGAATACATTAAGAAGAGAAGCCCGCACTGCAACAATCAATACATCATTAGCCCGATAAGGGTAAAGATGCAAGGGCAAAAAGGTACCTTAGGCTTCTCGGTTGTCAACCGATCACCTAATGTAAACCTTTTGCCCAAAAGATTAAATGAGAACAGGAAAAAATTAACAAGCTAGTTTAAAACATTGAGAGAGAAGAACCTCTACATAATTACGAAAAATATCGCTGGAGCGTAATGCAAATACTCATTTTAAGTATCACTGTTCTAATATTTTAAAGGCCACCTATATTTTAAACGGCACTTAAAGCCTGAGATTACAATCTTTGTCTTAATACTTGGGACACTAAGGCAAGTACCTCAGAAGACATAAATAGTATCTTTCCATTACAAATGGGGAAGTGCGAATGCATGCTTAAACTGGTTTCAACAACAACGGCCATAACCAACTACTTCATACGATCAATCCAAATCTAAGTAGAAGTCATAAGAGCCAGACCCTTAAATCAATTAATGGATAACCACCTAAAAACAAACCTGTTTTAGGCATTTAACGAACTAGAAAACATTCCCTTCTCAGATCTTTAAGTTCAGATTAAGTCATGATTGCATGCCATGACTAACATCTGTATTCTTGCACTGCTAATAACGAATTTTCTTAGCTATTTTGGAAAAATATAATGCCATACCTGGTTAACCACAGTGCCAGTGCCAGATCAAAAGATGTCTTCCATCTCGGACCCTGGAACCTAATCAGACGTTTTCCATAGCTTTGCTTAATGGAAGAATATGATATTAATGTTGATCACTGAAGCCAGCCCTGCTTGCATTATTTGCCCTAGGTTTCCATATGCAATCTTTCAAAACAATTCCTTGCATACATAATGTGATTACTCTATCCAGCTGTGCCGCATGTGCCTCATACCAGTTCAGCTTATACACTTCAGCTTATACACTTCAGAAAGAGAGAATTCGTCCTCAAGAACATCTACTCCATAATCCGTGCTAGCAGAGCTCAGAGCTCAGAAAATTCTAAGGCAAACTCTTAAGGAATATACGATTTGCAAGGGTGCATTGGGCATAGCCTTGCACGATGCTACGGCCTTCCGGATGCCGATTTCATTCATTCCTCATCTTGAATGATAAATGATAAATACAAGTTCAGAAATAATTTAATTTAATAGCAAGGAAAGCATTCCCTTATGACTTTATTGATTTGGTATTAGCTCGGGCAGAGCAGAGAATATTCAGGTGCATGCCAGACTAAAGCAGCCCCCTGCTATAAATACAACTCAATGTGGTATAATTCAGAGTTAAGTTATCGCTTGAAAACATAACTCAAAGGTAAATACAAACCTAAAGGAATGTTTGATGGTTTTTCAAGGCCATTTTATAGATCAAAATAGAGTAGGTATGGTGCAATTAGAGAACTCCGAAAGGTTCTCAGAATGCACTCAAATTATTGGTTATGTCCTCATAAGGACCATGGACTTAAACAAGTCAAAATTAACCTCAATCTAGGAATATTTGAACTCATCATCAATACATGAGTCCACACTTTAGGGATACATTTAGAAACATCTAGGGAAATAATACAAGTAGTTTTAAGGTCATTCTACCCCCAATTGAGTAAAAAAATTCGGCATGCATTATAAAAGTTTAAGAAATTAAAGCACAATTAATGTAACTCACGGGAAAGCCTCCAGTTAACTCTTTTTAAGGGAGGTCCTCAAGCAACATGCATACAAAAAAAACCCTACCTCCTACCGTAAGGAGAGGCCAATATTCTTCCTGCAACACAGTTTTCATAGGGACGGCAGACCCCTACAAATGCAGGAATCATGCCTCACCTTATGAGAACTGTTTGCCAATACTTGAAAAATAATAGAATGCAAAAGATATGATCAAATAGCATAAGAAATTCTCGTTTATTTCTTGTAATAGAGACTAAGATTGAAAGTAATGTTACCTCAAATTCAGAAGTAGATGTTGAGAGCACTTGATGCATGGGAAGTCAATCTCCCCAGCATATTTAAGTTGTCTCTTTTTTAATTTCCATCCGTCAAAACCATCTGCCCATAAATTCCTGGAACAAGTTGGTAATATCTTTGGTAATCATAGAAAATAATAATACAGCCGAGTGGCATGTCAAGCCGAGTGGCAGTATTGGACCACAGTCCATATATGCTAGGCCAAGTGGCATAAAATGCACATGCACAACTTACAACAGCAGTATATTGTAAGTATAATACCGATTATTATACCTTAGAATTTTTTGGATTAGTACACTATCTTTTCAAAGCATAAATGAAGAATTCCCATCTCACAGCTCACAAGTTGCATTCCAAATAGGAATAATTATTGAACTCTGGCTCATCTAGATTCACAAAATCTTCCTGCATTAATATACCAAATCATGGAATGATAATATCGTATAACATGTCAAACATGTCACTTCAACTTGAATAACTGAAATGTATTGATATCAAAAACATCAGCTCACTAGTTCTGGATTCCAAGTAGGGTGCCAAATAACATATTTTGAGTATTTGAATTTTCTCAAAACCACCAATACTAAAATTTGGTGCAAAATAGCAAACTGTGAAAACAGTCCCTTTCAGCTTAGCTGCTCATTACCCATCTCCTCTTGATCAAAATCCGAGCACTCAAGTTCTGAGTTCCAAGTTAGAATTACTATTTTGAACTCGGTCTCCTCTTGATTTATAAAAATGCCTGAAAACATATCTCGGAAGTATGAGAAATTAAAAAAGCAAAGCTTAATGAAGATGAATCCGAAGATATCTAAGCCATAGTTTACAATCAAACTACATAAGCATTAACTTGTAAAATTAACCTTAACCAAGGAAATATGGCAGCACTGATAAGACCAATGCACAGAAGTGTCATGAAAAAAACCGGCTTGAACTAGTTAAACCTAGCGCAAACATCAGCATCGGTCAATCCCTCCGCTGTCTTATCTGGCCATACATGAACCTTTCGGTCCAAGATGGTACCATAAATCCAGGGAAAACAGTTTTCAACCAGTAATCATAATTCCATCATACCAAAATACAACCTCAAATAGTGCCAATAGGATTATGGTCCTTGATGTCCTATAGAAATGGTAAGACCATTAGCCCTAGAAGAATCAGCCCTAGAAAACTGCTTCACCAAGTTACATAAGCATAGTAAAACTTTTCAACATCCATCAATAATGGCCATGTGTGACTTTTTCAAAAACTTTATAGCAGTATATTTATGTCAGAATGTAGCATATACAATAATGAGAGCTTTTGTTCAAGAAACCAGCTATAATATTCAATATAATCATGTAAGAAATACAATCATCCAGCATGTAGTCAACCCTGTAGTCAACCCTGGCCAGCAAGATAAAGACCTTAGGTACAAAGCCTAATAGGCATTCAAAACAGTAATGGTTTATGTGAGATCCCATTACCAAATTAACTAGAAAGTAAATGACCAAGATCAAGTTTTAATCCTTTGTAAAACGAAAAGATTACCGAGTACCTTAGCATCGTTTTAAAGGTGCAAACATAAAGCAACAATTTCCAACATGGGTAGTCAAATTCATGTATTTGTAGACACTTTAACGCCTTCAGTCCTTCCAGAGATAGTCATCTTCTGATGCCAAGTCTGCAGCTCATCTAAAACCTATTGGACAAAAGGAATACATTAAGAAGAGAAGCCCGTACCTGCAGCCAATCAATACATCATTAGTCTGATAAGGGTAAAGATGCAAGGGCCAAAAGGTACCTTAGGCTTCTCGGTTGTCAACCGATCACCTAATGTAAACCTTTTGCCCAAAAGATTAAATGAGAACAGGAAAAAATTAACAAGCTAGTTTAAAACATTGAGAGAGAAGAACCTCTAATTACAGAAATATCAGTGAGCAGAATGCAAATACTCATTTTAAGTATCACTGTTCTAATATTTTAAAGGCCACCTATATTTTAAACGGCACTTAAAGCCTGAGATTACAATCTTTGTCTTAATACTTGGGACACTAAGGCAAGTACCTCAGAAGACATAAATAGTATCTTTCCATTACAAATGGGGAAGTGCGAATGCATGCTTAAACTGGTTTCAACAACAACGGCCATAACCAACTACTTCATACGATCAATCCAAATCTAAGTAGAAGTCATAAGAGCCAGACCCTTAAATCAATTAATGGATAACCACCTAAAAACAAACCTGTTTTAGGCATTTAACGAACTAGAAAACATTCCCTTCTCAGATCTTTAAGTTCAGATTAAGTCATGATTGCATGCCATGACTAACATCTGTATTCTTGCACTGCTAATAACGAATTTTCTTAGCTATTTTGGAAAAATATAATGCCATACCTGGTTAACCACAGTGCCAGTGCCAGATCAAAAGATGTCTTCCATCTCGGACCACGAACCTAATCGGGACGTTTTCCATAGCTTTGCTTAATGGAAGAATATGATATTAATGTCGATCACCGGGCCACCACTTGCATTATTTGCCCTAGGTTTCCATATGCAATCTTTCAAAACAATTCCTTGCATACATAATGTGATTACTCTATCCAGCTGTGCCGCATGTGCCTCATACCAGTTCAGCTTATACACTTCAGCTTATACACTTCAGAAAGAGAGAATTCGTCCTCAAGAACATCTACTCCATAATCCGTGCTAGCAGAGCTCAGAGCTCAGAAAATTCTAAGGCAAACTCTTAAGGAATATAATGATTTGCAAGGGTGCATTGGGCATAGCCTTGCACGATGCTACTGACCTTCCGGATGCCGATTTCATTCATTCCTCATCTTGAATGATAAATGATAAATACAAGTTCAGAAATAATTTAATTTAATAGCAAGGAAAGCATTCCCTTATGACTTTATTGATTTGGTATTAGCTCGGGCAGAGCAGAGAATATTCAGGTGCATGCCAGACTAAAGCAGCCCCCTGCTATAAATACAACTCAATGTGGTATAATTCAGAGTTAAGTTATCGCTTGAAAACATAACTCAAAGGTAAATACAAACCTAAAGGAATGTTTGATGGTTTTTCAAGGCCATTTTATAGATCAAAATAGAGTAGGTATGGTGCAATTAGAGAACTCCAATGTTCTGTAATGCACTCAGCCTATTGGTTATGTCCTCATAAGGACCATGGACTTAAACAAGTCAAAATTAACCTCAATCTAGGAATATTTGAACTCATCATCAATACATGAGTCCACACTTTAGGGATACATTTAGAAACATCTAGGGAAATAATACAAGTAGTTTTAAGGTCATTCTACCCCCAATTGAGTAAAAAAAATTCGGCATGCATCATAAAAGTTTAAGAAATTAAAGCACAATTAATGTAACTCACGGGAAAGCCTCCAGTTAACTCTTTTTAAGGGAGGTCCTCAAGCAACATGCATACAAAAAAAAAAAAAAAAAAAAAAAAAAATGCTCTATAGTACTGGATGGGCGGAGAGGAGGTTCTCTATCCTCTTGTTATGATAATGAAGAGGTTGAGGGCGCTTTGGACAGAGTACAGGGGCATCATTTTGTTGAGGTTCTCTAGTTTGGTGGCTGTATTGTTATATATGTGTTAATTCTTTCTATCTGGTGACCATGTGCTACTTCTTCCTATAAGGCCTCTGGGCCGCTTTGTAATAAGGTCTTGGGCCACTTTTTATTAATAGAAAATCATACTTCTTACCCTCAAAAAAAAAAAAAAACCAATAAAAAAGGAATAACTACCCCTATTAATGCCTCCTTAATGCATGCTAGAAAGGTCTACCTACAAGAATTAAGATTGTGCTTCAGAAGAAACAATTCTTCTCAGCTTCAGGAGACACATTCTTCTAAAAAATCAGAATTTTTGCATGATGATTGTGCAGAAACTACATTGAAGCACACACATTATAAATAGAAGATGGAGCATGCAAATACCTTGGTTCCTGAGCCTTGGCCACCATTGACTTAAGGATCAAAGTTTTGCACTATCCAATCAATAGCTAATGTTCTATTACTAAACGTGGCTTTTTAAGACATCGGTGATCTTTTTAAATCAATTTTTTGCCAGTAGTTTACCAAGTAATTTCTCTAAAACAGTTGTTTTATCAGGTGTACTAAATGCCACAGTTCCATATCCAGTCCGTATGGGTTAACTGTGCAATGTGATGGGTGCTATTTTACTCGTGATCTATTTTACTGTGGAGTAAAGCTCTGTATCTAATAGAGTCTCGGGACTGCACAGACCGAGAAGCTTCAATCCGGTCATCCATAAGGAGCCGTGTATCTGCCAGATAAGGAAATGAAAATAGCAGGATAGAGATAGAGATGCCGGCTTCCATTTTGATCAGCAAAAAGTTCGTGAATGAACCCTAACCCTAAGATTGTGATAACTTATAAATTTACTTGCTAATAAAAGAAAAATCGTTTTGGGATAAAATGACAAGGCCCCAAATTAATTGAAATATTTTCACTCAGTCTACCTTATATTAACAGTGGGGATTTTGCTATAGGCCAAAGATTAGGCAAGAGTTCGAATGACAAAGTCTCTATAAGGCACTAGAACCATAACAAAATTGAAGTTGTACGGAAAAATTTAGATGCCATCTAGCTGAAATATATAGGAAATTAATAACATGGGTCGCTTATTGAGTTATTCATCATTTCTTGAAAAAGGACACCCTAGATGCGTTCGGGATAAATATGAAGTTGGTCAAATACTAGTGGAAATATGTGAAAGAAAATCCAAAGAGAATGAGAAAGATGGTATATCAGGTCATACTGGAGGTCATAGTGGACAGTAACCATAAACGACTCAGATTAATTTTGATACCTTGACATAGGACAAGAATGTGCTCAAGTGCTTAACCCCTTTGACTACGACTATAGGGAAATATTAGACATCCAACGCTTTGCATGCCAAGTTATTTGAGCTGGTCAGAACGGAGATAAGTTGAGTAGATATATTTCTGAGCAGATAGCTAATTCTATAGTCACACAGTCTAAGGATATACCTTTAGAAAAGAATATATACATAAAAAAAAATACCTTAAGTCCTGAAACAAGACATTTAGAACTAAAATCCCATTTGAGAAATTAGTCTCCAATTAGCAGCCTTAGATAGTATAGGTGCCATATACATCTAAATATTGACTTGGTTATCATGATTAGATAGAAGAAGTAGACAGCAAGACATAAGTCAAATGCATCAGATAAATGACAAGTTTAAAACATTTTCAGTATAAGACCATTGAACGTGATGAAGACCATATATTCCAGCATGTCTTAGCATTTCAAAGATACAATAATGTTTCAGATCCAAAATCAAGTAGAAAGAAAGTAAATAAATCATTTTTAAGATCCAAATATCACAGTTTATAACAGTAAAAGTGGAAGCCCCTCCAATATTCGAAGTAAAACTCCAAGAGAGACGCTCCAATGAATTGATAGATAAACATATCAATGCAAAGAGTAAAAGATCCTGTTACCTGCAGTAAACCAACAAAAAATTAGCCTAATGGGTAATCATGGCAGCACTAGCAGGTGTCATGGGATCTTTTAGGTTATCCCCTTCACTCTGCTTGATAAACAGAAAGATAAAGCAGAAAAATAGAAGATGAGGATTAGTCTGATAATATCCATACGTTTTTACATCATAGCAGTTTTAAAGAGTAGCTAAGATCTGTTGTGCAAGATTCTATGCATTTCTAGCACTAAATTTGGCTAGAATCACTGCTATATTATTAATAAGAAAATACAGAGAATAATCTCATGTTTGAGCAATAGGAACTGAATATAAAACTCACAGCCTATGTGTATTTTTGGAAAGCTATATCCCCTCAGATTTGATATGCAGACCAGATCCTTAACCATATATGACAAATAGTAAACTATGGCAATGTCGTTTTCTTGATCCAGATCTATCTAGAATTTAAGTCTTTCATTAAGAACAAAAGGACCTAGTTAGCCAGATTCATCATAATTCATGTGGTTACTTCCACCTATCAGAGAAATTTAAAGCAATGAAATAAGCAGACCTAGTTCTGTTCTAGGTGTTTATTCCATGCATAAGAACAAGAGTTTAAGATACAAGCATTTTCCTATGTCTATTGAAAGTAAAAAGATATGTTGTAATACATATTTCCAAGACCTCAAACCTGAGTATGTTGGTCTGGACCAGAGGTCTCCATTGTCTTCAGATCTGATAAATTGCTTGAAGCTAGATTGCATGAGTGAATATTGCTATCTGCTATCACCTGTGCATCAGCAGCTTTTGTGGACTTGCTAG
Source organism: Isoetes taiwanensis (assembly GCA_021234155.1). Lineage (NCBI taxonomy): Eukaryota > Viridiplantae > Streptophyta > Lycopodiopsida > Isoetales > Isoetaceae > Isoetes > Isoetes taiwanensis. The sequence goes on along the minus strand of JAJEKV010000002.1, from coordinate 21,744,178 downwards.
CATTCCAGCATATTGAATGGTATTGCATGCAGGATTATTAGCACTTACTTCATTTCCTTTCTTGACAGGAAGAACAACGGTATGAAAATAGAACATCTCCTTGCCCTTAGCATTAACGCTCTTCTCCTCCTGAAGCTTTTTCTTAGTGGAGGCATTGAATCCCCCTTTCTTCTGTCCATAAATCTAGATTGCATAGATCGGTGCCTTCTTCCTTCCAACCCGGTGGAAGCAAATGAGATGGACCAGAAGAGAGGTGTGCATACCCATCGTGCAAAAAATAGATCGGATAAAGGAGTTCCTTACCGGATTAGCATCCAGTCGGCAAGCATTCTTCCATATATGCTCCACGTTAGGTTTTGAAACCCTAAAATGCAATCTCCACGATTTTAGAAAAACCTAAGTTAGAAATATAGAGCATAATAACTTATTTTTAATTGTTAGGACATGTTCCATGTGGGGTTTGCATGCAACTTTTGACCCCAATAATCAGTTTCAACCGCTTTAAGATGTGCACTTTAAGATGTGCAGATTGATACCCTTAGCTTTCAGACTTGGGAACATTACCAAATGTGCAGATTGATAACCTTAGCTTTCAGACTTGTGAACATTTCCAACATATGAGCATTGAGTACCTCAACTTATCCTCAGATTGAAAGCACCTTGTGGCCCGTATAACCTACCACCACAGGCATATATTTCTCAACCTTACATTCCAGAAAATGGCTTAGCATATTTGATGAGTAGATATAGACAATTTCTTCTATAGAACATCATTGAAAATGGAATACATAAAAAAAAAAAAAAAAAAAAAAAAAAAGAAGGAATATGCTCTATAGTACTGGATGGGCGGAGAGGAGGTTCTCTATCCTCTTGTTATGATAATGAAGAGGTTGAGGGCGCTTTGGACAGAGTACAGGGGCATCATTTTGTTGAGGTTCTCTAGTTTGGTGGCTGTATTGTTATATATGTGTTAATTCTTTCTATCTGGTGACCATGTGCTACTTCTTCCTATAAGGCCTCTGGGCCGCTTTGTAATAAGGTCTTGGGCCACTTTTTATTAATAGAAAATCATACTTCTTACCCTCAAAAAAAAAAAAAACCAATAAAAAAGGAATAACTACCCCTATTAATGCCTCCTTAATGCATGCTAGAAAGGTCTACCTACAAGAATTAAGATTGTGCTTCAGAAGAAACAATTCTTCTCAGCTTCAGGAGACACATTCTTCTAAAAAATCAGAATTTTTGCATGATGATTGTGCAGAAACTACATTGAAGCACACACATTATAAATAGAAGATGGAGCATGCAAATACCTTGGTTCCTGAGCCTTGGCCACCATTGACTTAAGGATCAAAGTTTTGCACTATCCAATCAATAGCTAATGTTCTATTACTAAACGTGGCTTTTTAAGACATCGGTGATCTTTTTAAATCAATTTTTTGCCAGTAGTTTACCAAGTAATTTCTCTAAAACAGTTGTTTTATCAGGTGTACTAAATGCCACAGTTCCATATCCAGTCCGTATGGGTTAACTGTGCAATGTGATGGGTGCTATTTTACTCGTGATCTATTTTACTGTGGAGTAAAGCTCTGTATCTAATAGAGTCTCGGGACTGCACAGACCGAGAAGCTTCAATCCGGGCATCCATAAGGAGCCATGTATCTGCCAGATAAGGAAATGAAAATAGTAGGATAGAGATAGAGATGCCGGCTTCCATTTTGATCAACAAAAAGTTCGTGAATGAACCCTAACTCTAAGATTGTGATAACTTATAAATTTACTTGCTAATAAAAGAAAAATCATTTTGGGATAAAATGACAAGGCCCCAAATTAATTGAAACATTTTCACTCAGTCTACCTTATATTAACAGTGGGGATTTTGCTATAGGCCAAAGATTAGGCAAGAGTTCGAATGACAAAGTCTCTATAAGGCACTAGAACCATAACAAAATTGAAGTTGTACGGAAAAATTTAGATGCCATCTAGCTGAAATATATAGGAAATTAACAACATGGGTCGCTTATTGAATTATCCATCATTTCTTGAAAAAGGACACCCTAGATGCGTTAGGGATAAATATGAAGTTGGTCAAATACTAGTGGAAATATGTGAAAGAAAATCCAAAGAGAATGAGAAAGATAGTATATCAGGTCATAGTGGAGGTCATAGTGGACAGTAACCATAAACGACTCAGATTAATTTTGATACCTTGACATAGGACAAGAATGTGCTCAAGTGCTTAACCCCTTTGACTACGACTATAGGGAAATATTAGACATCCAACGCCTTGCATGCCAAGTTATTTGAGCTGGTCAGAACGGAGATAAGTTGAGTAGATATATTTACGAAGCGATATAGCTAATTCTATAGTCACACAGTCTAAGGATATACCTTTAGAAAAGAATATATACATAAAAAAAAAAATACCTTAAGTCCTGAAACAAGACATTTAGAACTAAAATCCCATTTGAGAAATTAGTCTCCAATTAGCAGACCTTAGATAGTATAGGTGCCATATACATCTAAATATTGACTTGGTTATCATGATTAGATAGAAGAAGTAGACAAACAAGACATAAGTCAAATGCATCGATAAATGACAAGTTTAAAACATTTTCAATAAGACCATTGAACGTGATGAAGACCATATATTCCAAATGTCTTAGCATTTCAAAGATACAATAATGTTTCAGATCCAAAATCAAGTAGAAAGAAAGTAAATAAATCATTTTTAAGATCCAAATATCACAGTTTATAACAAAGAAAAGTGGAAGCCCTCCAATATTCAAGTAAAACTCCAAGAGAGACGCTCCAATGAATTGATAGATAAACATATCAATGCAAAGAGTAAAAGATCCCATTACTGCAAGTAAACCAACAAAAAATTAGCCTAATGGGTAATCATGGCAACTAGCGGTGTCATGGGATCTTTTAGGTTATCCCTTCACTCTGCTTGATAAAACGAAAGATAAAGCGTAAAAAATAGAAGATGAGGATTAGTCTGATAATATCCATACGTTTTTACATCATAGCAGTTTTAAAGAGTAGCTAAGATCCATTTGTGCAAGATTCTATGCATTTCTAGCACTAAATTTGGCTAGAATCAACTGCTATATTATTAATAAGAAAATACGAGAGAATAATCTCATGTTTGAGCAATAGGAACTGAATATAAAACTCAAACCTATGTGTATTTTTGGAAAGCTATATCCCCTCAGATTTGATATGCTTAGACCGGATCCTTAACCATATATGACAAATAGTAAACTATGGCAATGTCGTTTTCTTGATCCAGATCTATCTAGAATTTAAGTCTTTCATTAAGAACAAAGGACCTAGTTAGCCAGATTCATCATAATTCATGTGGTTACTTCCACCTATCAGAGAAATTTAAAGCAATGAAATAAGCAGACCTAGTTCTGTTCTAGGTGTTTATTCCATGCATAAGAACAAGAGTTTAAGATACAAGCATTTTCCTATGTCTATTGAAAGTAAAAAGATATGTTGTAATACATATTTCCAAGACCTCAAACCTGAGTATGTTGGTCTGGACCAGAGGTCTCCATTGTCTTCAGATCTGATAAATTGCTTGAAGCTAGATTGCATGAGTGAATATTGCTATCTGCTATCACCTGTGCATCAGCAGCTTTTGTGGACTTGCTAGCATTCCAGCATATTGAATGGTATTGCATGCAGGATTATTAGCACCAAATAATACGAGGAATAGGTCATGAGAAACTTACATTATTTTCTTCAAAATCCTTGTTAAGTCCTCAATGTCATAAGGTAAACCAGGAAAGTTGTTTTCCTTCAAAGTTTTTAACACAATTCTGATGACGTCCTTCTTTTGGAATCCATTATTACAAAAGGCTAAAATCAAGCCTAAAACATCCTCAGCAGCAGTAACTGGACTGGAATGGGCATACACGTAGGGAAACACTTGTGAAATGATCACTTTACAAGCCTGCCCATAAGGTCTGCAGCCACATGCCTTTATGAATTTGTTGATATTGAAAGGAAGCTTTTTTCTTTTATCATATCTGGTATATGAGAACATGCCATTATTTTGATCGTCAACCTGTATAGTGACATTTAGGAAATTAACTCTTTGTCCCAACGTTGTATTTTGTATGTACGTGGTCTCATCTTTTATTCCGAGGTGTTCCATATTATAAATGGAGCATGCCGACCCATTGGCAAAGAACTCTCTCAGGTCTCCCCCATTGATGATGTTGAGGTCATCAATATACCTCGATGCATGTTGAAACCTAGGTATCTCTTTCAGCCTATTAAGATGGGCTAGTTTAAGTATAAACCTTAGTTCATACCATGCTAAATACATATTGCACCATGCTGGGCTGCAGGAGAACCCCATAGGTATGCCCTTGCTTTGTCTCCATATATCATTGCCCATTTGCAAATAGCAATGACTCAATAACCATCCATTAATTATCTTGAAATCATCCTTTGTCACAACTGTTTTCATTTTAGTCATTCCAGTATTTACCTTTTCCCATTTCGTGCTAAGAGTACCCATCTTGTTCTTGACTGTAAGCTGTGTAAGCGGTTTTTTGTGCCTCATGAAGTCCCACATTAGGTCTGCAACATCATTTATGATCTCAGTGATTCCCTCATTACCAGTCAGTGGTATATTTTCATAACATCTTGTTATGTCGGCTGAGAATACATTGTTAATTTTCTTGGGAAAGTTCAAGACTAGATCGTATGTAGAATTGATCATCCAGCAGGGGTTAACTTTATCTTTTAACCACATTCTGATCTCAGCAGTATTCCAGTTACAGATATCAGGCCATGCTTCAATGAAATTGTTGAGAATCGTAGTTAGAAAGTCTGCCACACCAGAGAAAACAGTATTGTGGGCATTCGTAATCCAACGGTATTCTCCTTTATGGGCCTTGAATAAGCCAAGCAGATATGGTAACCTGTTACTACATGGTTCAGGGATTTTCAATAAACTTTTTATCCCATCAACACACTCAGTTTTGATCTCATATGGACTTAATGGCATTTTTTCAAAGTCATTGCTGTTGAGTCTATTTAAGGCCATCTCAAAGATATGTTTTTGACAAATGAATGAGGCATTATTAGTCGCCTTGTCCAAACCTGAAATATACAAATTTTGGCCAAGCCAATTCAAGTTTTTCTTGACATCTCCATCATCCCAGAGGTATCTTTTAGGTTTTAGCATTTTTTTGTACAAGACAATTTTTTGTTTAGCCAAATCATGTATTTTGTCCTTAATAGCAATAATGCCATCATTACTGATGTGTAGCAATTGAAAGTGGTGAACCTGAAAGAATTGATCACATGTAATTTTGAAGTTATCCATGAACTCTTGTACAGAAAATCCGCTGTCCGGGATATGATTCAGGCCATTGGTAAATGCCATCCTAAGCTTAGGACAATGTATGATCTGCAAATCGGTGGTTCGGATATGGCCAATAGTGGGGTCAATAAATTTTGTCAAACTAGGGTTCTTGCATGGACACTTTTTTGGTTTGCCACTAGCAAATACGTTGAAAGGTTTATAAACCTTATCTTTTATTTGATCTCCATATTTCCAGCCGAATAAAGTGCAATCCAACAACTCGTTTGCCACATTGGGCACAGTTTGTAGCAATATCTCTTTGAAAATGTCTCTCGTGTTAAACCTTTCCAAGGATTTTGAGAGAAACGTGCTATGGACAACCTTAACTTTCTTATTATCCTTGACAGTCACCATATGTCTTTTGTGATTACAATCCTTTATAATAATCCTTGTGTTGTTTTGTTCCACCTAAAAAGAAAAAGGATGTAAATTAGAATGTGGGCAAGATAGGACTAAAGGTTTACCAATTCAAATCTGTAAACAGAATTGATCTCATATAGTAGCCCATGCCGGGCTAATCTATATTTTGTGCTTTGGTAAACCCAAGGTAATAAAGGTAATAGAGATAGTAAAAGTTTTTTTGTGATACGCACACAGCCATGGAAAAACTCTTTCCATAAAAACCCATGGCTGGTGGAACAGTAATTAATGTTATTATCATAATAATTATGAAAGTAAGCATTTAAAAGAACTTGCAAGTATCGAAGTAAATTTAGAATAAAGCATAGGCATTAGACACATACCCGGTTGCTTCTTTGTAGTCCAGTTTGGTAGGAATGCTGTCCTCCAGTGAAATGATCGCGTTTCCCCCTTTAGTAACAGAGTACTGGTCATCATTTTCCCCATCCATCAAGGCTTTTGCATTTTTGGCAACTTGTGCCTTATCCAGATTTTCAGTATTACGTGGATCCATTGTAACCCTAGGAGGTCGAATATTTGAACAGTTTTTGTTTGGTCCACTGCCACAACTGCTTCCAGAGATTCTACTTTTTGGGGTCTGATTCTTCCTGAAAGATACTGGCCTCAGGGTTAATTCGGCAATTTCTGCAAGTTTGTTGTTACCAAACACTGCCCTAAGATTGCTGTTAGGGTTTTCAGCATAGAATAGTGTCATATCAATGAAAATCCTTCTTACTTCCAGATAAGAGAGGTATGCAATAACAGCTGGTTTAAGGATATTATGCAAGAGTTTAGTGATGCAAACCATCTTGACATTTGGAGTGGCTCCAGGATACAAGAGCTCAAGGTTATTTAGGATAAACCAAACTGCATGGTCAATCCACACAATCCCACTATCGCAGTCCTCTTTTTTCTTTTCTCTATCATTCTTTTTCATCTTAACACAGCCACAAGTGAGAAATGGGCAATGTGTCCTCCAAAGTTTTTTCTGAAAAAATCCGTCTCTTTTGTCATCCGAATATGCCATGTTACTCTTAAACTCACATGCACACCAGATTCATGGAGCACTCTTGGTCAAAGAAATTAATATCAAAGGGAACATTGACTTCCTTTTTGGAAAGTACTTCTCAAGTCTGCCTGCTTTTGCAATACCAGTTCTGATTTCGTCATCAATTATACCTGTAAGTGCCTTCCAAGTGTCAACATTTATTGGCGCCAAAGCCCCGAAGTTTTGGCTCTTCCACAGGGCATGTCCCCAGGCAGCCCCATAGCACTCCACGTTCTGCTCAGGAATTATAGGAAATTTAGATGAATTTAGCAAAGTCAAAGTAGGTACCTCATCTTGTTCTGAACCACCTTGTGAACTGTCACTGTTGTTATCCTTATTTCCCTTATCCATATATTTCAGATCATCTTCAGTTAGGTCATTTTCTGAGAAGAGACAATTTTTGACTTCATTTTGTAGGTAGTCAGTCGTGTCAACGTTCAGTTCTTCATCCATTAAAACTGACGACTTCATATCATTGATATCTTCTAGATGTGTAAGGCCGATCATGAATTTTTTACCCATTTCATCTTCTAAGCAAGTTCTATCATACAACACCTTAGGCATGTCATTGTATATGGCAGAAATTATACCTTTACATGTCTCTAGCTTGAAATTGGATTTTTTCAAGCAATTGAAAGCTTTAAACCAACCATTGAAACCCAAATAGCTTACAGGTGACTTATCCTTTTCCATGAGAGTCTTTTCTTTGTGAACAATGTACTGATGGACTTCCACATTTCTGATACAGGCAATTAGTGTTTGTACAGCAGGATTTGGGCTGGAAATGTTGCACTCATTGTAATGTAAGACGATGAGCTCTTTGATCCAATAATTGCTGAAGTCCACTTCATCTCCAAGTTGTATAGGATCATTTCCTCTATTCTGTTGTATAGGATCATTTCCTCTATTCTGTATCAAGTAAATAAATGTGTGAGATAAAACAAATATAACACCTTAATCCATATCAGGGTCCTAAGTTAGACTTGGGAACTGGAGTAACAATAAAAAACCCCCAAGTTTGTCAAGACCATAAGAAATAACAGACCAAGGTCTTATAAATCCGTTTGGAAGAATAAGAACCTCAACTTGCAGCCCTAGATAAAGATAGGTGTACTCTAAATCTAGGCCCAGATATGGACTAGTAGACCTTTCTGAAAAAATACAGTTTAAAAGACTAACTTCCACAAGACGAATTTTAGAATACAAGAATAAGCAGTACAATAAACGCCTAACAGATATTTCTTTCAATCTGCCATTATTTTATATCATGGATACAAAGAACATTGAACTTATCAACAAATAGAAATCTGAAATATAATACGAGACAAACAAGCATATTTAATACTTAAGATAACAATGTTCATACTAGATATTTGACAAATTCGTTTTTGTCTTCAAAAGGATATTCCAAAGTAGTCATGTGAATACAGAACAGCAGGAAATAAGACTGAATATCAAAGTTTCTAGATAACATGGTATCTGAAAATTCTTATGAAAGACAATTAACAGAAAAAAATTCCATCTGAGAGTTAACAAAGTCAACAGTGTTCAAATGTAAGTTAAACAAAGCAAAAAAGTCTGATATTCCTTGAGCCTTCGCATAAAGTTAAGAAAGCACCACATAGTTGAGTTCATCTCCAAAATTATGTCCACAAAGCATACGCAATGGAGGGATAGACTTGGTTACCTGCAATAGAACCATAAGCAAGTTAGCCTTGAACAGGGTAATTGCCTAAGCTATCACAGGTAAGCTATAAATCTATCCGGCTTAACGCCCTTCACCATCTAAGCTATCACATTAGACAGCAGATAAAAAAGATAGAGGATACAATGACCATATACACAAGACAATTTTTTGTTTAGCCAAATCATGTATTTTGTCCTTAATAGCAATAATGCCATCATTACTGATGTGTAGCAATTGAAAGTGGTGAACCTGAAAGAATTGATCACATGTAATTTTGAAGTTATCCATGAACTCTTGTACAGAAAATCCGCTGTCCGGGATATGATTCAGGCCATTGGTAAATGCCATCCTAAGCTTAGGACAATGTATGATCTGCAAATCGGTGGTTCGGATATGGCCAATAGTGGGGTCAATAAATTTTGTCAAACTAGGGTTCTTGCATGGACACTTTTTTGGTTTGCCACTAGCAAATACGTTGAAAGGTTTATAAACCTTATCTTTTATTTGATCTCCATATTTCCAGCCGAATAAAGTGCAATCCAACAACTCGTTTGCCACATTGGGCACAGTTTGTAGCAATATCTCTTTGAAAATGTCTCTCGTGTTAAACCTTTCCAAGGATTTTGAGAGAAACGTGCTATGGACAACCTTAACTTTCTTATTATCCTTGACAGTCACCATATGTCTTTTGTGATTACAATCCTTTATAATAATCCTTGTGTTGTTTTGTTCCACCTAAAAAGAAAAAGGATGTAAATTAGAATGTGGGCAAGATAGGACTAAAGGTTTACCAATTCAAATCTGTAAACAGAATTGATCTCATATAGTAGCCCATGCCGGGCTAATCTATATTTTGTGCTTTGGTAAACCCAAGGTAATAAAGGTAATAGAGATAGTAAAAGTTTTTTTTTTTTGTGATACGCATACGACCATGGAAAAACTCTTTCCATAAAAACCCATGGCTGGTGGAACAGTAATTAATGTTATTATCATAATAATTATGAAAGTAAGCATTTAAAAGAACTTGCAAGTATCGAAGTAAATTTAGAATAAAGCATAGGCATTAGACACATACCCGGTTGCTTCTTTGTAGTCCAGTTTGGTAGGAATGCTGTCCTCCAGTGAAATGATCGCGTTTCCCCCTTTAGTAACAGAGTACTGGTCATCATTTTCCCCATCCATCAAGGCTTTTGCATTTTTGGCAACTTGTGCCTTATCCAGATTTTCAGTATTACGTGGATCCATTGTAACCCTAGGAGGTCGAATATTTGAACAGTTTTTGTTTGGTCCACTGCCACAACTGCTTCCAGAGATTCTACTTTTTGGGGTCTGATTCTTCCTGAAAGATACTGGCCTCAGGGTTAATTCGGCAATTTCTGCAAGTTTGTTGTTACCAAACACTGCCCTAAGATTGCTGTTAGGGTTTTCAGCATAGAATAGTGTCATATCAATGAAAATCCTTCTTACTTCCAGATAAGAGAGGTATGCAATAACAGCTGGTTTAAGGATATTATGCAAGAGTTTAGTGATGCAAACCATCTTGACATTTGGAGTGGCTCCAGGATACAAGAGCTCAAGGTTATTTAGGATAAACCAAACTGCATGGTCAATCCACACAATCCCACTATCGCAGTCCTCTTTTTTCTTTTCTCTATCATTCTTTTTCATCTTAACACAGCCACAAGTGAGAAATGGGCAATGTGTCCTCCAAAGTTTTTTCAGAAAAAATCCGTCTCTTTTGTCATCCGAATATGCCATGTTACTCTTCTGGCTCACATGCACACCTGTATTCATGGAGCACTCTTGGTCAAAGAAATTAATATCAAAGGGAACATTGACTTCCTTTTTTGGAAAGTACTTCTCAAGTCTGCCTGCTTTTGCAATACCAGTTCTGATTTCGTCATCAATTATACCTGTAAGTGCCTTCCAAGTGTCAACATTTATTGGCGCCAAAGCCCCGAAGTTTTGGCTCTTCCACAGGGCATGTCCCCAGGCAGCCCCATAGCACTCCACGTTCTGCTCAGGAATTATAGGAAATTTAGATGAATTTAGCAAAGTCAAAGTAGGTACCTCATCTTGTTCTGAACCACCTTGTGAACTGTCACTGTTGTTATCCTTATTTCCCTTATCCATATATTTCAGATCATCTTCAGTTAGGTCATTTTCTGAGAAGAGACAATTTTTGACTTCATTTTGTAGGTAGTCAGTCGTGTCAACGTTCAGTTCTTCATCCATTAAAACTGACGACTTCATATCATTGATATCTTCTAGATGTGTAAGGCCGATCATGAATTTTTTACCCATTTCATCTTCTAAGCAAGTTCTATCATACAACACCTTAGGCATGTCATTGTATATGGCAGAAATTATACCTTTACATGTCTCTAGCTTGAAATTGGATTTTTTCAAGCAATTGAAAGCTTTAAACCAACCATTGAAACCCAAATAGCTTACAGGTGACTTATCCTTTTCCATGAGAGTCTTTTCTTTGTGAACAATGTACTGATGGACTTCCACATTTCTGATACAGGCAATTAGTGTTTGTACAGCAGGATTTGGGCTGGAAATGTTGCACTCATTGTAATGTAAGACGATGAGCTCTTTGATCCAATAATTGCTGAAGTCCACTTCATCTCCAAGTTGTATAGGATCATTTCCTCTATTCTTTGTATAGGATCATTTCCTCTATTCTCAGATCAAGTAAATAAATGTGTGAGATAAAACAAATATAACACCTTAATCCATATCGGGGTCCCTAAGTTAGACTTGGGAACTGGAGTAACAATAAAAAACCCCCAAGTCTGTCAAGACCATAAGAAATAACAGACCAAGGTCTTATAAATCCGTTTGGAAGAATAAGAACCTCAACTTGCAGCCCTAGATAAAGATAGGTGTACTCTAAATCTAGGCCCAGATATGGACTAGTAGACCTTTCTGAAAAAATACAGTTTAAAAGACTAACTTCCACAAGACGAATTTTAGAATACAAGAATAAGCAGTACAATAAACGCCTAACAGATATTTCTTTCAATCTGCCATTATTTTATATCATGGATACAAAGAACATTGAACTTATCAACAAATAGAAATCTGAAATATAATACGAGACAAACAAGCATATTTAATACTTAAGATAACAATGTTCATACTAGATATTTGACAAATTCGTTTTTGTCTTCAAAAGGATATTCCAAAGTAGTCATGTGAATACAGAACAGCAGGAAATAAGACTGAATATCAAAGTTTCTAGATAACATGGTATCTGAAAATTCTTATGAAAGACAATTAACAGAAAAAAATTCCATCTGAGAGTTAACAAAGTCAACAGTGTTCAAATGTAAGTTAAACAAAGCAAAAAAGTCTGATATTCCTTGAGCCTTCGCATAAAGTTAAGAAAGCACCACATAGTTGAGTTCATCTCCAAAATTATGTCCACAAAGCATACGCAATGGAGGGATAGACTTGGTTACCTGCAATAGAACCATAAGCAAGTTAGCCTTGAACAGGGTAATTGCCTAAGCTATCACAGGTAAGCTATAAATCTATCCGGCTTAACGCCCTTCACCATCTAAGCTATCACATTAGACAGCAGATAAAAAAGATAGAGGATACAATGACCATATACATCTTCAATCCTGTTTTCATCTATCCATATAGTGCTGGGCACAAAGCAAACTCTTTCATGTGCAACATAATTATGAGCACACTTTGTAATTATAATCTGTAAACATAATTATAATCTGTAAACACTCTTCAGGTTATGCTTTGCAAGGTAGTGATCAGAAGTCAGCTTATACATATAGTGGATCAGGGCCATTTTATCTGCAGCAAACGAATTTTTCCACTGGGTCTACACGAAAGAAACATTTTCTATTTTAAACAGATCAGGTCAGTTTATAAAAGCACTAAATTAACAAACCAACTAGTACTTTAAGATCTATTATATTTTCCTCAGCATGTACTCCATGACTTACAATATACCAACAACATCTTTGCTATAATTACATGGTTATGAAAGGATCCCACTCTGTATAATTAGATCTCAGCTCATGTATAATTTTCAGCAAGCACTATGAGATAGAATATTCAAGAGTGGCCATGGAGATATCAATCTAATTTAGAGAAGGGAAAATCAGTGGCTAACAAGGATCCATTTATTTTAAGAAGATACAACAACACATGAGTCAACTAGGGGGTCTCAAAACATCCGTTGCTAATAAGACCACTGGGGGCATGATTTTAAGAAGAATTAGCAGTGTATTAGTCAATAAAAAAAAAAAAAAAAAAAAAAAAAAAAAGGAATATGCTCTATAGTACTGGATGGGCGGAGAGGAGGTTCTCTATCCTCTTGTTATGATAATGAAGAGGTTGAGGGCGCTTTGGACAGAGTACAGGGGCATCATTTTGTTGAGGTTCTCTAGTTTGGTGGCTGTGTTGTTATATATGTGTTAATTCTTTCTATCTGGTGACCATGTGCTACTTCTTCCTATAAGGCCTCTGGGCCGCTTTGTAATAAGGTCTTGGGCCACTTTTTATTAATAAAAAATCATACTTCTTACCCTCAAAAAAAAAAAAAAAAAACCAATAAAAAAGGAATAACTACCCCTATTAATGCCTCCTTAATGCATGCTAGAAAGGTCTACCTACAAGAATTAAGATTGTGCTTCAGAAGAAACAATTCTTCTCAGCTTCAGGAGACACATTCTTCTAAAAAATCAGAATTTTTGCATGATGATTGTCGTAAAACTACATTGAAGCACACACATTATAAATAGAAGATGGAGCATGCAAATACCTTGGTTCCTGAGCCTTGGCCACCATTGACTTAAGGATCAAAGTTTTGCACTATCCAATCAATAGCTAATGTTCTATTACTAAACGTGGCTTTTTAAGACATCGGTGATCTTTTTAAATCAATTTTTTGCCAGTAGTTTACCAAGTAATTTCTCTAAAACAGTTGTTTTATCAGGTGTACTAAATGCCACAGTTCCATATCCAGTCCGTATGGGTTAACTGTGCAATGTGATGGGTGCTATTTTGGGACGACCATCATGGCTTCCAGTACCAAAAGATGCATTGAGACTAGTTCTAGCAGAAGGCGCTAGTTTGGTATGTCCAGGTGCATCCTAGTCATTTTTCCAATATTTCCTATTATTTCGTTTCAAGTTCATACCTATTTTTCCTTAGGTTCCTGATGGCCAAAAGGTGGTTCCAAAAAGGTTACAGGATTTGAATTTCTCGTTCAAGTATCCAGGTATAACGACTGCTCTTCAAGATATTCTTTCTTGAGGATGTGATGTACATAAAGAATGTATGTTGCTTTCAAACATGCCTTTCTGTCGTTGTAAGGCATATTAATCACCTTGATTACTTTAATAATGTAGTACTTGTAAAATAGTTTGAGTCAACGGCGTTATTGATGGCTTGTCTCACAAGTATACATTACTTAACATGATACCTCTTTGTGGCGTAATGCAATAATTTCTAGTGTGCCTACTACCTAGCAGAACGTTGATGGTTTGAGGACTGATTTTGAAGTCAAACCTAAATGAGGTTCATTGATTAATTTATATCATTATCATGGATGCGGAAAATACGACAGAAGATGAGAATGACCTTAAGCCATGAAATTAAAACGTAGTGGGATATAAGACACTTTATTTTATGATACCTTTTCGAATACTTTCATTATACATGGCCTCGATGTTTGGATCACTATCTTTATGGTTATTTGTCCTTGAAATTAGTTGTAAATTCCTTGTTTCCTTCAATTGTTTTCGCCAAAATTCCAATTTAATTCTTTAATTTACAGGCGTAAAACATCCACCTAACACGAGCATTTTAAAGAACAATTATTAGGTTGCACTTACTATCTAAAAGAAGATGTCGCCTCTAATTAGCACATTATGTATGAACACAATATAATACGTATAAAAGTTCTGTTATGCCACCTATGAGTAAGAAGCTATGGCCAGTCCATAGGGCTATATGCATAGACAAAATCACTGGATTCGTGATTTGATTGTATTACATATGCCAATGTCAAAACCCTATGCCATATACTCTATCTTTCAGAGTTGTAAGCATATAGATTGCTTTTATAATGCTCTGCATATAGAATAGAATAGAATAGAATACATTTATGTCCCTTGTGCCATAAGGCCCCTGGACTTGTGTAGCATGGGCGAGCTCCCTAAGAGGGTGCTACTAGCACATCACGCTGTTATAATGTAGCCTTTTCTGAAGGCTGACTTTTTTCTTTTAATACCGGCATCCCGCTTTACCTCGGCTTCCATCAGAATACAATCAGAACTTGGGAAATTACAATTGGGAAATTACAATACAATCAGAACTCAAAAAAATTGCATTCATTGATGACAATGGCTGTTGAATGAGTGCATTAAATGCAAATTTACTTATAATAAGGTTCACTTCAGGATGTCAAAATTATTCATCTTAGTAAGAGCTTTATTCTTGATCATTTGTGCGAGTTTAAGCAAATTCTTAATTCTAATTGCTACTGTTTGCAAAACCTTTCTTATGGTTTTCAATCCAATATTTAGCTTTGCAAAGCCATAAAGCCGCACTGAAGTTATACTTCAATTTTGGTATGCCAGATTCTGGAAACGGCGGACAATTTTCAGAACAACATATGCATGCTTTTTAATATATTTTTTCTATTGCAGTGTGCACTAATGCGTAGATCTAGAGAGTGCATATGCTAGGCAATGATTTTCTGGCTGATTTTACTGGTTAGCACCCTTGTTTTTTTTTTTTTTTTTTTTTTTTGGACGTATACACTTGGAATTCTTAAGGCTTCTTTCTAGCATGTAGAATCGAGGTAGCCAATTTAGGGTTGAAGTTGTAGTATGTTGACTCTTCTTCTTCTCCTTCTTCTGTTTTTATTACCATAGCAGATGGCACTGCTTGTGTGCTTTGCATGGTGCGAGTGCCAAGCAAGCAACGAGAGGTTGTGTAGACGATTAAAAATTTAAACATAAAGTATGGTATAGAAAAATATCTGGGTACACTAAACAATGCATTTGGAATGGTATATGTGGCTTTGCCATTGAGGCATTTCAGGCATAAGGAACAAAAGTAGGTATTGCCATAATCATGGCTATTTTCGTTTATTGAATTATATTCCTGCGTATCATTGAAGTCAGCTCTCTCTGATCAGATGCAACCCAAAAACAGATGGATTTGGGGATCTTTCATAGTTGCAGCATATTCAGATAATTAGTTCCCCGTACGTGAACTATTTTCTTAGGCATATAACAGTGTTGATGCAAAAAGGGCCAAGTTTCTCTGTAAACAGAATTCATGTGCAAGGAGATGAGAATCCATTTCTAGCTATGATACCAGTTCTGCTTGACACAATGATCTGTGTGTACCTCATGTAGCTCATAAGAGGAGGTAGATTATAGGTTTTCCTCTGGTACCAAAGGTATTAGGTTAAGGTAACAACTCCGGCATTCTTCAGTCTATTTCTCTCAGTCTACTTTAATTTAAATATAGATTGTGAAAACATGAATCACAGTTTGATTTAGGCCACTTCACCCCCAAGAAACAGGAAGGCAACCCTTTGTGCACAGCACTTTGTTTCCAATTGTCTTAATTTACTTTAATCATTTTCTTTGTGCAAACATTCTAAAACAATGCCAGCTAGCTAAATCTAGGCCTCAAATTATTCCAGAGATGCTAGAAATTAAATTACTAATCATATATTTCTGATAAGAATGATATTAGCTAAACGAGTCCGAAATTCATCCCAATAGTTTCTATGGCTAAGCTAAATAATACAAAATTTCACTCTTTTAATTTTTAGCATTTGGCTAAAGAGATCGAAAAAGCTAAGCTAAAATTATTATTTTTTTCTCAATTTTTTCCATTTACTTTAGCCAACAATTTTTGGAAATGTGCTAAACAATTGCCAAATAGCCAAGTTTAGCCTTTAGCTTATTATATGATCACAACATCCCAAGCAACTCCAGATGAGGCCTTTTTTTTTTTTTTTTTTTGAAGGAAAGAAGATATTTTATTCATTGGATGGAAGTATTACAACATATAGATCCCTCATGGATCAAATAGAAAATTAAGCACATAAGATCCCACACAAATCGAATATCCTATCTAAATCTTTGATACTCAGAGGCCTCTCTCAACCTCTTCTTCAATCTAACTAGTACTACAGGGGAAATCACCATCTTCTTCAATCTAACTAGTACTACAGGGGAAATCACCATCTTCCCAGCTAGAAAGAGTACTAGAGGAGACTAAGTACCAACTTTCCAAAAGATTCAGGTAATCCCTGAATGTGTATAGGAAAGCCTAATAGAGGTGAATAGAAAAAGAACTGCAGAAACATGAACATTTTGCCACCATGTTCAAAGAAGTATCACTGCTTCCAAAATCTAATCAACAATATAGTTAAACCAGTAATTCTGAAGACAAAAGTATGAGACCAAAAAAGATGCTGCATTGTCGGGACCTGTAGCAATCAGCTTGATGCTGGCCAGATACAAAGCCCAGCCGTCAAACTTCTCCCCAAAAGCCTGGTTCAAGATGTAAAAGCGTCTTCTTGCCCAGATAATCCTTAGCTCGGCAATCTAAATTGATCTCACGTATTGCTGCTATGTCTGTAGAAATGAAAAGATTTCCTGCTGCTTTTTCAAGAATCAATCTCTATACCTTTCTGCTAGCAAGAAAGAGCAGGAGAAGAGAGAAAATCCATCTGCTGGAAAGATCTGGGAAATTAAGACTATGATGCTAAATTCAAGAACCGTTTTTCCTACCAAGATTGCAAAGATTCTACTCCACCTTATAAGCCATAATTTGCCCTTTCGATGTGTTTCTGCATAAAAGACGGCTGCCATCTAAGCAGAAAATAGAATGCTTCATAAGAAGCATGGAGTTCAATGCCACGTTAGTGGCTTGGCAGCATATCCTGGAAAGGACCGCCACAAAACGCTCTCAAATAAAACATCAACAGAAGAAACCAAGAACTCACTGGCAGATGGCAAAACTCTTGCTAGCCCCAACACGAAAAGATGGCCCTGATATGCTGCAGCAGTGCCGGATTGAGAGAGAGGGGTGATCCCCCTCTCACGGCTGCTCTAACCGCTGACGGAGGCCAAGAAACCATCGCTCAGCTTGTACAGTTATGTGAGCATAAGTTCAGATGAGGTAGCCTACAAGGATATAAATGAGTTTGATTGCTTTACCCATGGCGATGAGCCTTCCATAGAAATGCAGCGACACATGATGAACTAGAGAAATCATTATCCATAATGCAGTACACTTCTGCCGGCCAATAAAGATACCAGAAGCTAAAATAAAAGAATCCAACAAATAAGACATCGTCTTATAGATTTTGGTCATTTGCCCTTTAAAGAAATTGAAAGCATCGTCCACATACTAATATAAACCTCTTATGACTCGTTGCTCATGGGGAGTTTATGTAAGATTTCTTCTTTATTGCCAAGAGAGCGAGGGCCTACCACGATTGTAAACAACTACGATGCCAACAACCCTAACAGAGGTCTCCACCAATCTGAAAGAATAATGTAGAGGGTAAAGAGCAACTGAGAAAGTAGAATAATGAAGCTTCATGACGTTAGCCATGGATTTGGCACCAAAACCAAATTGTGATACACTTTTCAAAAAACATGGAATACAATAATGACCGAGATTAGCCAAATATTGGCTAAAGTAAATGGGAAAAAGTGTCACAAATTTTTTAGACCTCCCTTCAGACAATTCCATCATGATCGACCTTGATTAGACCTAGACTTGGAAAGATATTTGGATGGACCTAGAAGCTAACACCAACATCTGTATAGACTTTCAAAGTTGTCAAGAAAGGAAAGCACATAATGTCTAATTGAAATGTGCACTAGAATATAACATTGCATTCCAAAACAGCTACTTTGATCTCAAATCCAACTAGGTTCCGTGCATTAGTGCATCGCATGAAAATTTCTAGTAGATATTATGCATATTTCTATAAAGGCATTACAAATTTTGGTTTGGAACTTGAAATATCCAACTATTTTAAGAAAATATTAGAAAATTTCCTTGATAGGTTTGCCCAACACATCTGCTTTAACATGAGCATTATCACTCTTGTTGACCTACTGTCGTCCTATATCATGCCACTGCAACGTGAAAAACTTGTAATTTATTAAATTGAGAATAAGAAAGAATAGAAAACTCCTCAATACCCATTGATTTTATTTGCAACTTGTGATGATGCAAACCTATCTTTTTGTGCAAAAGCCTTTCGACTAAGAGTAATAAGACAACCTTTTAGAAAATTCCACCTTGACCATGCTATGCTAACTAGTGTATGAGGAGTTAATATAGATCTAACGATGCCTAAGATTTATGCACTTTGTTTAGGCGTTCAAACTTTGCCTTGATGGTCATTTTTTGTAGGAAGTTGCTGAGGGTTATATATGATGAACATCAACCTAGTAGGACTTTTGTAGATACATGTCCTCAGACCTTGCTTTAAATGTCATTTCTTAACCATTAGGATTGGCAGAGGAGAATGAAGATGTGAACCAAACCGTGGTCAACGACGCTATGAAGCTTCATGCGCCTCAAGTAGTCTATTTAGGAGATTAGGCAAACCAGGGAATCACTCTCATCTAATTCTGGTTAAATTTAAGGATGTTGATGGATGCAACTGGGAACTTCAGAACTGACCAGTTTTAAAAGATCAAAAATTTTGGTTAGATGCAGTTTTAACTCCAACCCAGTTAGAAATCTTGTAAAAGAGAATGAGTAAAAGTGAAAGCAGGACGAGATGAAGACTCGTTAGACAGGACAGGTAAATCCATGATCACTTCCAGAAGAAAGAATGACTAGGGATTTCAGCCTCTAAGGGTACTGACTTGAAATATACAAGGGGTTGTCTCAAGCCAAAGTACATGCCCGTGAACATGTTTGGAGGAAAGCGGACATCAGAAACATGGGAACATCAGCTGCGGGATTTATTACAAATTGAAAAGTTCAATGCCTTAGGATCAATCTGGAATTCTAAGGAAATTGATATAGGGCGTGAGCATGGTGGACTTACAATATATGTAAGACAAGATTTAGTATGCAGAGTCTTAGATTCGGCAGGGATCATGCAGGTCAGCCGTCATGCAGCGGGGATCGGGCTAGATGCATTCTAGGAATGGGGATGGGCATATAGTCATAATAGGATGCCTTCATCTACGGCTATAATGGGAACATTGCCATTCCTTATGCCGAGATGACTGGCAAGCCTTAGGCATGATAGGCTTCCCCTTTCTTTTCCTTTTCTTCTTCAAAGGGGGTGGTCCGTTCAACCACAACATATAAATTAATTTATAGACACTGATATCTTGTAATTCTGCAGGCCAAAAACGTATA
The DNA here is from genome assembly GCA_021234155.1 of Isoetes taiwanensis. NCBI lineage: Eukaryota > Viridiplantae > Streptophyta > Lycopodiopsida > Isoetales > Isoetaceae > Isoetes > Isoetes taiwanensis. The sequence continues at coordinate 21,724,252 of JAJEKV010000002.1, read as the reverse complement.
GCTTAACGTCTGCAGTTCTTCTACGGGTCACTCTGGGCCCATGTTCTTGTTGTGATATATATTTTCTGTTTGCACTGCCAGGCCCTATAGGCTAGGGACCACCGAGGACCAATAGTGTGCTTTGCTTATGTATTATATCTTGAATGTCAACTTTTGACAGGACTATGGTCCTACACGATGATTGATGATGGTCCTACACGATGATCGACGATCACCTACCTAAATCAGTCTACCTTCCTTAATTTAATTTTTCTTGTAAGTTAACCACCTAACGCAAATGCCGACGATAGCATAAATCATTATGTCCCCTTCCACATAACGTTGTTCCATTAATTACCGTTCACTTTTCATCGAGTTAAAAATTGCACATTACACATCATTTCAAACTTGATCACCTTGAACATGACAACTTTTGTGTGAATTATAATTTCGTGTTACCTCTTTAAGGTGGGGTGACTTGCCTCCAACATGTCATGTGTTGGTCCAGAGCAAGAATAGTCTTGATGCTGAGGACAACATCATTTTCAAGGTGGGGAGAATGTGACGTTCCACATATTTATATGCCTTTTGGATATAAATACATGACACGTCACTATGAACAATTAATGGTGCATTAATTATTCATAAGCTAAGGATAGCTATGTTAATCATTAATTGTTAAGGGGAAACCTAGCCCTAAACCCTAATTCGAATTTAGGGCTTAACCTAATATTAAAAGGGGTTAAAATATTAAATTAGTTAATATAACCAATCCAGAGTTGCCACCTGGCCCAAATCGATTGGGCAAGGCAGGCTTGCTAATTTGGGACACCCAACCCCAATTTGCCCCAATTCAAATTGGGGGAGATTGGTGGAGGAGGAGCTACTGTTCAACCTTGGTTCTAGCCAGAAGGATGGAGAACCAGAGAGATAGCTATGATACCGGTTAGTTTTAGCAGTTGTATTCTTCTGACCCTTGTTTGAGTAGATGGATGATTAGATTCTATTCTATGATCTATTTATGATGATGATGGATGTTTGTATCTGATTGTTGTTTTCACTTTCGGTTCCTCTCGTGTTCTATTGGATTAAGGGGGGTAGAGACCTAAAGGCTATCTAGATTTAGTGATGCTCCTAGCTAGAACCCCTTAAATCCCATTAAATGCGGCCTGTGCACAATCCTCGCGTTGGGGCCGGGTATGCGTCGGACACCTCCTGGGTCGTAGGATACGTGCCTATAGGGACGTCCTGGGCTCGATGGGTGTGCCAGAGCGGCCTATGGATTTTGGGGGTTTAAAGTCAGGTACGGATGCATGTTCACCAAGGGTGGCACAATCCTCTAGCCACCCATGGAACCATCATGTTCTAGGAGTGAATTTCTTTCCTCCCTGCCTCATCGGACGGGGGTGATGTAACTGGAGTAGTCTCATAGGGTGAATCCATGAGATTGCGTCTCTGGAAGGCTATAACCATGCCATAACATGATTCAACCTATCTACAAAGGGTGCACAGGAGGAGCGGATGGAGTGGACTACCCTAGCCATTGTTCTATGCCAGCCAATGCCATTGTCGTGATTCTGTCTGTTGTTATCCAGAGGCCCTGATTGTCAGTCTGATCCCCTCCCCCGACTCCCCCCCACCCCCCCCAGTCTGAGCCCGGGGTAGAATCCTTGTTCCTGATGCATTTCCTATGTTGTATTGGTACTCTGTTGTTATTCGTGTGATGATGGATGGGCCACCCTTCGTGGTGGCATATTATCTAGTTGTATTGTTGCCAAGTGCTAACATGTATGTACGCTTCCGCTATATAGGATTCCCATAGAAGGCGTGGGACGAATAACACCTCCGTGTCCTTCACCCGGACATCTGGCCATCACAGGTGGTCCGAGTCAGACGGAGGGCCCTTACGTGGTGATGGAGTCGCCATAGGAGGGGAATTTCCCGTATCTATACGATGGGAGCATCGTATGGATTCGGGGAGCGTCACGCTAAACCAATCTATCTTTGTTAATTCAATTTAGATCAAGATTGCTTGCAAAAAGTTTGCCAACTATCTAAGGCATCTCAAGAGGGTTGTCCAATTAAAATGCAATAGATATCAAGGGTTCATAAAGTAGCTACTAGCTTTTCATCTTGATAAAACGTGTTGAAATTAATAATCCACATAGCTCTAGTATTTCTTAGGATTGTTTGAATATGTGGAAAGAACATTGGGCTCCTGCTAAACATCAATTTATTTTAATTCTAAAGTGATAGTAGAATAAGTAAAACAATACTAAATTTAAGCGTCAAAATTTTAGTACAATAATGAAAATTGTCCATCTCAAGATATTTGTACACCATCCTTCAGTAACTAGTTTTGTAATTAGCTTTGTGATTAGCGTTCGTGTTCCAATGAGCTATTTGATATAAAACTGATCAAAGCCCATTCCAATCGATGCTCCTACATCTTCTATTTAACTGATTTAAATGTTCAAACGTATCATGACTGCCTCTTATTATCAACATTTTAAAAGTTGTACGTCTTTCCTGTTGCAGTTTATTTATTGATGATATTAGCAACAATGAAAGAAAGAAAGATGCATGAGCTGGATAAGGCAACATGCATCCAGGAAAAGAATGGAGCCAAGCAAATTTTAAACATGACCTCTTTTGCACCGTAGATGCATGAGCTGGACAACTGAAAAAGATAGAGCTAGGCAGATCTATTTTGCACCGAGCTAGGCAAATGTAAACATGACCTTTTTTGCACCATTTCGAACTGACACAAATCCATTATTAAGCATGCAATGTCATGAAATGCTACAAAATGCTTTAAAATGTTTGGCATTAATAGCGAGTCAACTCTCATAGTTTTAGAACCAAAAGAATGTTTGCGCCTCCATAACTTTCTTGTAGTTAATAAAAACCAAAATTGAGTTAAAAAAAGTCAACTTAACCATGGCATTTGCGAACTTAACAAAACATATACACTGAAAGAACTATCATTTAAATTAGCACTAACTTAGCTGCATGTGCGAAAGGCTTTAACTAGTTTTCGTTAAGTTAAAGTCTTAACAGAAAGTTAACTTAATCTTGGTGCGAACAAAAAGATCTCTTATTAATTTAGTTAAAAAATTTAACTTAATCTTAACTTAAAGGCGGGCGAGAAGGTACCCTAATGGTGAGATATTATGCCACATCATATTTTATTGACATGGAGATGATACGTGGATAGGCTAGAATTGTAGGAAAGGGTGAGGCCTGGTGTGGCTAGTGTGCTATGAAAAAACTATCCCTAGACACAACCATGAGTTGTCAATACAACATAAATATGCACCATTGCCTATCCTTGGCCATTCAAAAGCGCCATCTCAACTAGCTACATAATGTTGATGTATTTTTCTTGTAATTTAAACAATTTAAAATGCCAATCAATATTCCATTTGACCAGCAAAGATTACAAGCCAATACAAGACAAATATAGGTGGTTAAGGCTAAAAGAAGATGCCACCACATTGCTTTCTTGAATGAAAAGTTAGAAATTCTTTGTTTTATATGTGCTACTACATTTTGACAAACATTTATTTTGTTTAACCCTATATATGTTTCTGCTACCAAGACGATCAGTAATACCGTTATAATTCTTTTACTTCTTTCCTACTAGACTAGAAAATGGTGAATATATTATTGGTTGTGTGATAACAAGACATAGTTAACTACATATACCCTGGAGAAGGGAATTTATCCATTTGTTATTTGTCCCCTCTTTTTTTGTCTACTTACAATAAATGAAAACGACATCAATTGGAAATTACAATGATTTTTTTCAAGCCTATCTTGAAACATGAAATGCCCTATTGTGGGCGTGATGTTTTTTCTTAAAATGGCTTGTTGAATGCCATTTTTTTCCTTTTTTGGCATATGTTCTAAAACTTTTCTGTTGATGTCTTTTTTGTCATAGAATGGCATTTGACAAGACGTTATCATGAACAATATGTAGTGAAATTGCGTATTGAAGAAGGTCCCTTCGACAACAACATAATCAACAGTAGTCCATTGGACTGAGAAGTCGAAGATATAGCTATATTTAATCTAAATGGTTTTACTATGTGTGTCATGTACATGCTTGGATTCATTTGTTATTCATTTTCTACCCTTCAGATCTAGAGGTTTAATCGTTAGATTCCATGTAAAAAGGGGTGTTGGCTCTAATGATGGATAGATTGATAGATAGAGGTTGGTATCAATATAATGTGAAAGTGAAGATGCTTAAGAAGAAGGCTACAAGCTAGGCACATTCGTCAGTTTGGAATTGCAGAAAATGATATTTTATGTTGTGGACCACAGAGAGACAGTGGATGATGTTGTTGTTAACAGTGACACCTAAGGTAGATATATACTATATTGTGAAGCGCGTCTGGTATAGTAGTAGTTACAAGCGTAAATTTATGGATTAGGCTGATCATGAGGGCAAGGTTGTGGCTAAGGAGAGGCGAGGGTGTCGGTGTCGGCAATATGCACTATGCACGAGCCTTTGAGACATTAGCTAGATAGGATGAATTGAATTGAATTGAATTGAATAGCTTGGTTACCGACAGACAGAACGTGAGGTTTTTGGATGTTGGAGCCTGGAGGAAAATGTCACACGTCAAGTGGCATGATCAAAGTTTTTTTTTTTTTTTTTTTTTTTTTTAACCTTTGGGTTTTTTTTTGGTCGGTGTAAGGGAATTCGAACGTGAAAAAAATCAGAGGGTTGAAAAAAGACGAGGCGTATAAACGGCCACATTGAAAGCGCTACTTTTTCCAATAAACAATGTCCAAAATACACCTAGGACGGGTATTAATTAATTATAAATTGACGGTTAAATAGGTAAAATACATAATAAAAATAATATCTCGTATGTCGGGCCCATGGCATGGCATGTATATGGGCACATGCATGCCTCCATTCAAGCAGGAAAAAACATGGACGTTTTATTTTCCAGGCCGGACTTCTCCTGCCTGCTGATCCGGTAGCCGGCTCTACCCTTCCTTCGTCTTTCCAACACAACCAGCTTATTGGTTTGTTTCTTCACCCATTTCGTTACCACCCCATCTCGTATCTTCTTAAAAGAGACTTAACTTTCCTTTCTTTCTATCTTAAGACTTAACTTTCCTTTTTCCTAAAAATCTTCCATTTCAGGTTCCATGAAGGAAATTCTTCCAATGCAAGTACAATTCCTTTGTTAGCCCCTTTTCTCGCGCTCTGTAGACCTCGCTTTTTAAATCGGCATGGATACTTCAGGATTTATCACCTCTATAGTGACTTCTGCTATCATATTAGTTATTCTGTTTCTGATATATTGGTGGTTTTCCAAGCGTCCAAGTAATTTTGTGATATACTATCCGGCACTCATTTTGAATGGCCGGGGGGCACCAGAGGATGCAGAGTTTAGAAGTCCCTGGAAATGGGTTTTAGATGCATGGCAGGCTACTGAAGAGGAAATAGTGTCTGCTGCTGGTCTGGATGCTGCAGTTTATCTGAACTTGTTCGACACAGGTAAGAGTTTCTTTCTGATTTGACAAAGAAACTAATTGTGTGCAATTCCTTAAGACTGCTATTATGTTCGTACTCTCATTCAAAGGAATTGAAGCATCTTTTGTTCGCCCCTTGTTTTTTGTTTTCCCTTTGTTAAGAAACTAATCGTGTGGAACATTTTAAGACTGCTATCATCTTCATACTCTCATTAAAAGAAATTGAAGCATGCTTCTTATTTTCCCTTTGTTAAGAAATGCCATATGGCAGCAAGAACTTATATTTGTTAACCCTCTAGCTTCCAAAAGCATCTCTAGGAATTGGACCGTTTCTGGGCTTTTGCATCAAGCTTAAACGTTAGAAATTGTTGTCTAGGCTAGAACATGGTTGTCAACATTTTAGCTTCTTAAGAAAAACATGCATGGTGTTCATTTGTTGTCATATGATATTAAAGAGTGGTACTTTTGCAGCTTTGAAAATTTTGGGCTACACTTCAATAATCGGCCTCCTGGTGCTTGTACCGCTGGCAGCCACGAGCGACCAATTGAAACAAAGTTCTAAAAGCACAAGTTCCACAAACAATTCCTCAGCAAGCACTGATGTTAATTCTACCTTTAGTGGTTTTGACACACTGGCTATGGGCAATTTGAAGGTTGATGTTATGCTATGATATGCAACTTCAGGAATTCTCAATTGCTGTTTAAGGCATTGGTCCTTGTTTCCCTTATGACTGAAGGTTACTTGCTTGATGCAGGAAAGAGATCCAAAAATTTGGGCATTTCTTATTGGTGCCTATTGGTTGTCCATTGCATGTTATATGGTGCTTTGGAAAAAATATAAACATATCATCCTACTTAGGAGCAAGGAACGTTCTTCTTTGAAATCTAAACCTGAACATTACACTGTGGTAGTGAGAGACATACCCCCTGTTAAAGATGTTAAGGATGGTACAAAGGATGGTACACGGACGGAACAAGTCGATTGCTATTTCCGGAAGATACATCCAAGAACTTATGAGAAGTCTATAGTTGTGACCAATTTAAAAAAGGTAAATTTGGAGATTATAACTCGTTGCATAGTTTTCCTTGTTATTCTTATAGGTACAAGTGTGGATTTTCAGGTTTCAAAATGTTGGTCAGAGTTGGAGAAGAATAAGAAAAAATTAGCTCATGCAGAAGCAGTCTATGCAGAATCTGTAACTAAGGGAAATCAAGAAGGTAATCGTCCTTGTCACAAGACGGGTACTTTAGGACTTTTAGGTCAAAAGGTCGATTCCATGGATTTCTACCGAGATAAAATTAAGGAGTTGAAGTTGAAGCACGAAGAGGAACAGAGGAGGACCTTGTCTAAAGAGCAACAATCATCAGCATTAGTTATCTTCAATGATAGGGTGGAAGCAGCTGCTTCAGGTCAGTCTGTATATTCACGATTTACTCAGCAATGGTCTACAATCCCAGCTCCTGAACCTCGAGATGTTGTATGGGAGAATTTGGCGATCCCATTTTATCAGCGTCTCATAAGACAAGCAGTGGTCTATGCAATTGTTTTTATGACAGTTTGTTTTTACATGATCCCTATCAGTTTTGTGTCTGCATTGACAACACTAAGTAATCTTCAAAAGGTCCTTCCCTTCCTAAAGCCTATTGTGAAAATTGGTGTTCTCAAATCTGTACTGGAAGGCTACCTCCCTCAGCTGGCCCTTATCATCTTCTTAGCCCTTCTGCCATCTTTTCTTCATTTTCTATCCAAGTTAGAGGGCATTCCTTCGCGAAGTCACTTGGTCCGGGCTACTGCTGGGAAGTTCTTCTATTTCAATGTGTTTAATGTCTTTCTGGGTGTTACTCTTACGAGCTCACTGTTTAGCACTCTGAAGCAAATTGAAAAAGATCCCAACAGCATTGTCAGTCTTCTTGGTAAATCTCTTCCAGGTTCAGCATCATTCTTTGTAACATTTATTGCTCTCAAGTAAGTGCTCTTGTCTAAAGCAAGTACTATAATAATTTTTTTAATTGCTCAACTAAAATATAAAGGTGTTCAATAGGTTTGCAGCTGGTTATGGATCAGAGATCTCACGGGTCGTGCCCCTTATTATGTATCACCTTAAGCGCAAGTTTCTTTGCAAGACTGAAGTGGAAATTCGAGAGGCCTGGGAACCTGGCTCCTTTGGCTATTCCACAAGCGTTCCAAGTGATATTCTGGTACTAACAATTGCTATTTGCTATGCTGTAATTGCACCGATGGTGCTTCTGTTTGCGTTAGCTTATTTTGGTCTTGGCTGGCTTGTTCTCCGAAACCAGGTGTATTTCTATCCCTGGAACATTACCCTCCTCATTTTGATAACTTGTATGCTGATTTTTCCAATCTTAATCAGGCTCTAAAGGTTTACGTACCAGACTTTGAAAGTGGAGGGAGGATGTGGCCACATATACATAATAGAATTTTGGCAGCACTGCTGGTTTCCCAAATTGCAATGATTGGTTTTTTTACAGTAAAGAAATTCGTCTATACAGTTTTCCTGGTGCCACTTCCTTTTGTAACTCTCATATTTGCGTATATCTGTCGGAAGACCTTCTATCATGCATTTGAAGTGACCCCACTTTCTGTTGCAAGTAGTGAAGTCGAGGAAATGCCAACAGTTGCTGCAATTGTGGAGGCATATACACCAACATGCTTATCTGCAGATGATGAAAAGTTTGAGGATGCTGAGAAGTTTGAAGATGCACGTTCTAACATGACATCTCGAACAACCTCTGGTATAACATCACCAGCGTAAAGGCAGCTAAGTGAAGGGCTTGTATCATTGAAGTTGTATTTCTATTCTTAACTCTTGTACTAAAGAATCTTTGTAGATGTCGATTCTTTGTTCTATATGTACAGCATGCACCCGTTTGATTGTAACATAGACACGGGTTCCTGAGTTTGTAGTGAATAGAACTATCTTTGTTGTATGGATGTATATCCAGCTTGAGAATAACAATGTCAAAACTCAACCTGAGCGTTTACATACAGGTCTAAAATTGGTAAATTGGTGATTTGTTCTCAAATATAAAACGTGAAGAGCAGAGGGGCCTTTTGTAGTAGTACATAAATTTAAGGCAGGCATATTTCTAGTTGTAGAAAAAAAATTTCTTTCACCCCCATCCAAAACTAGATCAATGCAAACCTAATTATCCACGTCCCACTATGGATTTGCAACCATTGCAAGGTGCCACAGCAGAACTTTAAAGAGGAATGTATTAATGGGCGAGGCTCATGTGGATTCAATTGATTGTATGCTAAAGCATCTCTCAAGCACGGGGAGAAGCACAATTTGTTGGCATGAAACCTGAAATTGCACCAGGGAAATTCAAAGAAATAGCATGCAATTTGTATGCCTTGTTTCCTCATATGTTATGCCGGAGATCAAATCTACAGAAGAACGAAAACCCAATAAAGAAAGACGAATTGAGGAGCATAGCCAGGGCACCAAGCAGCGTGGACAATATTCACTCGATCTAATTCATCATTGGATTACTAGGAATCCACGATAATCGGCCTGAAGAAGCTGCATATGCAAATCGTCCTCGCTGCCCTGCGCGTAAAAGCAACGCTGCAACTAGCAAGCCAGGGAATCGAACACCCTGCAGAATTATCCCGTGTTAAAGAATAAGTTTTCGAATTTTACAAAATCAAATTGGAAATTCCAGTTTCATCTAAAAAATAATGGAAATTTGCCCGTTACATTTAACTTTCAAAGGTTGCATTACTCTGAGCCTTCTGAGGAGAGCACTCATAGCAAGCATGGGAATTCAAAACCTGCCGCTTGCTATGAATGCTCTACTAAGAGAGCGGGAAATCGAGAAGGGAAAATCCAATGTGAGGCGAGGAGAAGAGATGTCAGATTTTTTTTTTATAGAAAAGGTTTTGTAGTTTTAGTTTTACTATCTAACTAAATATAAGATTACTAGAAAAAAAAAAATTTGGAATTATCTACGTATATTGGAATGCTTTTTCCGGCGTATTTTGTTTTCCGGGAATACTCGTATTTCCCCTTCGCTTCGAGTTCTGGCAGGAGCATGCACTACTCCGTCCGGCCATCCTACACCAGCGAACCTCCGCTATTCACAAGCTCGATTGGAACGAAGCTCTGAAAACTCAGCCAAAAGCTTCATACCAGCAAAGAGCAGAAGAAGCGATACGAGACAAACACAGGTACGTTCTTGGGTTAGTTTCTAAGCCAACGAGGCTGCCTATTTAGGTTGAGTATAGCTTTTCTTCTTTCAGACCGCTAAGGCTCTGTTTAAATCGCTGAGTTCATTCGCCAGTACTGTTGAAAAAAACCTGAGCAAAGAATCGTATGAAAACCCCAGAGTATTTAAATGGCCTTTCCGGCCGAAAGCTATGAGAGCATGATCAGGGGCTTGGGTCGAGCACAGGAATATAGGTTAGGCATCTTACTATGGAGCCATTAAAATTTAACGGTTAAATTGGTAGAGGTCAATTCAGGGAACATTCCTTCGATCCAAGCAATTCAGGTAACAACGAGTTTCCTCTGCACATTTATGCTTTGAAATCACATCAAATTCAGCATTTTTTACCATAAACCCCCTGTTTTGCCATCATTTTTTATGCCAAAAAATTCCTTCTCGGCCGTAAATCTGTAAATCTAAGACCTGAAAGCAAGGCCTCGAATGATTTTTCTGTCATTGAGATATGGTGGATGACAATGCAATGTGGAGCAGTAATTCCAATTTCAAACACAACATTCACTGCCCCTGCTTACGATGAACCATTTACTGCATTTAATTGGGATGGTGTTCATCCGCCAGAAGCCTTTACCCAAATTGTTGCTACATCGTTTCTATCAGGTCAATTCCTGGAGCCTGTAGATGCATTTGCGAATTGTGCTTTCAATTTCACAAATTTCATTTTGTAAGATCAACTGGTATATTCATCCCTGCCAACGCAAGCTGCAGATGCAAAGAATTTCTGTTGCAAGCCTAAGCTCTATTGCATATTTTTACTGAGTATACAAAATGGATGCAACTATCATCCAGTTATCTCATACGTTATGACTTATTCATAACAAACCATCAAAGTCCAGATATACTGGAAAAAATTTAAACGGCAGCTTCGAGAAGCACAGGCAAATGGAGGTAGGCTTAAATCCCTCTGCTGCTGCAATAGTGTTTAAGGGTGTTCATAATCCCATTTGCTTCATCTTTACAGTTGATAAAGATCCTCTGCGAGACCTTAAATCATTCGATAAAGCTCTGTATGTGATATTCATTGGAGGAAATGACTAATAATGCAAGGCTTTTTGGGTTCAATATGACGATGGTAGAGATGGTAGCTAGAGTGCCAATCGTTATCACATCAAATTCAGCATCCCTGTTTCGCCATCATTTTTATGCCAAAATTCCTCCTGTAAATCTAACATCTGAAAGCAAGGCTTCGAATGGTTTTTGTGTCATTGAGATATGGTGGATGGATTTGGAAGCAATCTTTACAGATACAGTTTTTGAGCTTACAATTGAGAAATACAAGGATTCCGGCCTTGTGTCTACTAAAAGGGAGGATGAGGCCTGAAAAGCTATGGAAGTGGAAAAGGTGTGCTCTTGATACTGTGGTGGTGTGCATGGCCATATGAACGAAAATAATTGAGCGGATAAAACTGCGTTTGGGTTCAGCCATATATAGGAGACTTACATTCACTTGAGCCTGTTGATTTCTGCAAAACCTCGCAAATCCCAGCTCTTCTGGGGTGCATGACGATGAACACCATGCAAAGTTAGTGGCCGAACTGGCAAGAATTTGAACTGTTAAGAATTGTCTAAATGAAGAAACGTTGAAATCAATCCTGTAAAGCATTCGCAATTAATTCATATATTTGGTAATTTGTATTGCCCCAGAAGAATGAATTTATTGGGCCTAGGTTTTAGTGTTTTCAAGCTATAATTATAGTAGTGGTTTTGCAGGAAAAATGCACAGAGCATTATCGGCCCCCTGTGGCAACAAACAATGGCAGCCTTGCGATTGCGGAAGTCGAACCGAACTTTTGAAAGATCAACTTTTGAAAGTTGTTTCGAATACAATTCGTGCCATAGTTCCAACTCAAACTATCATCTGCAACATTTCCAAGTTTTTTTGCATTGTGAATTTGTGGCATCTTAGGCCAAGATTCTAGAGCCAATTAATCGGAGCTAAAATAATGGTTTTCATTGGATTAATCGCCTCTTTGCCAAATCGCCTTTTCTTGCTTTGGGCACAACTAATCATTTACTTGCACATGGCAGGGAGATCTTGCACGTGGCATGTTGAGGTAGATGCGTTGCCTACATGACAAGTGTTGAGGTAGCAGGTTAGGTTTAATTTAAAGAAGCTTCATCAAGCCAATTTGCCCAATTGTATAGGGGAATGGAGGTTGGGGCCTCCATTCCAGGTAGTGGAAGGGCATTGCGGGCTGCATTAATGGCACCATAATCACATGTCCAACACAACCGGACCACAGCATCTGTGAAAAGCACAAGCTAGTCGGCTACATTCCAACAATGAGGCATATAAATAGGCTCTATCATATTCAACAACACTAAATATATAGCAGTACCCCACTTCAATCTACATGTAGTATCTCGCTTCAATCTCTCTCTGGAAATGAAGTTTTGGATCTCCTGAATGCTTGCAACAGAAAATTTTTCCAGGCTATGTAAATAAACCAAAGGCATCCCTGGCAATAACGAGCATCTTGCTCAATAATTTTTGCAGCTCATGCATATGCGAAAGCGTCTCAGAGCTGTGTCAAATTCCGCAACATTGGCCATGGCAAATCCGCCTTCTCGAATCTGTCTCTGGAAATAGGGCTTTTCTGCCCTAGGAGGAGGTACCTAAGGTCTAAATTTTGAACAAAATGCAAAGTTGCAATCCGGTGAATGGATATAGTAATAATCGAATGTTATATTAAGTAAACATGTGTTAGCACATTATAAATGCTTCTATAAATCGATAGGCAACTTACAACATCATTACACACAAACGACCTAGGCCATACATTTTTTTTTAATGCCGACCTTCACTTTGATATACTTCATGACTAGTTAGATTATAAGATTAAATATATTTGGGCTTCACTCCTAGAGTGCACAAGGCGCTGGCTCCGCCAGCGCTAAATTCTTGTATTATATATATATACAAGTGATTGTACTATGAGGGAGTGTACAAAATTTGAGCCATCCAGTGAAGATTCTATAAAGATTCTCTTAGATTCTCCAAGGGTTAGAAAAAAATTTCCTAGATTCTCGAAGATTTCACGAAGATTCCCTTAGATTCCTCAACATTCTCTTGAGATTCTCATAGATTCTTTAAGATTCTCTTCAGTTTCCCCTAGATTCTCAAAGATTAACCCAAATTTCCTCTAGATTCTCCAAGATTCTATGTAGATTCTCTTAAATTCCTATAGATTCTACGAAGATTCCCCTGCAAAACACATCCAATGTGAAAGATTCCCTAAGATCCCACAAAGATTCTTCTATATTCTTAATATTCTACAAAGATTCCTCTAGATTCTCTAAGATTATATATAGATTTTATGTAGATTCCCCTAGATTCCTTTAGATATTATGTATATTCCCCTAGATTCCATTAGATCTAAGTACATTCCCCTAGATTCTCTAAGATTCCATTAAAGATCACGTAGATTCTCAAAGACTTTACGAAGATGCGCCTAGATTCTGCTAGATTTTCTAAGATTCTCTTAAGATTCCCATAGATTCCTTAATTCTGTTGAGGTTCCTCTAGATTCCCCAAGTTTCTATGTAGATTCTCCCAGATTCCCTTAGATTCTATGAAGATTCCCCTAGATTCTCAAAGGTTTTATAAAGATTCGCTTAGATTCTTAAAGATTCTCTTATGATTCCCATAGATTCCTCAGGATTCTATTGAGATTCCTTTACATTCTTTAAGATCCTATGAAGATTCCCTAGATTCCATAAAATTCCAAGAAGATTCTTAGTATTCGATCATATTCCCTTCAACTACGACGAAACGATATCAAAGCATACTCACTGGAAAGCTCTCGACGAGAGGAATCCAATGGCGTAGGCCCCACCTTCATCCGACCCCTCTGCTGCAAGTTACGGGCGTTTGAAGATAATTATAAAAAAGAAGCTTCCTCGAAATTCCTTCCATAAATGTTGGTGCCACCTCATTACTTTTTTATTAAATGAGGATGCCACCTCAACTCCTTTAATAAATAAATTGCAACTTAATAAAAAACTTGATGGCCAGGATTTCTCCTCCCCCTTTTGATCCAAGGGCTGAGATTGGCCACACCAAAAAGCACCTTTAGGGACCTTCCTTGCACCTTCCCTAAAAAAATCAAGGGCTATGATTTTGCCTTCCCCCCTTGATCTGACGGTCTAGAGGCATGGTGCATGCCCCATGCATGACCCCATGTAGATCCTAAGGCCGTAGTTGTGCCACCTCATTGGCCCCCAAATAGACGGCCTAGATTGATTTGAATATGTAAACAATCCATGGGTACATCGTTTCCCATGGACACATAGAATAATTATATATATACAAGTGGTTGTACTATGAGGGATTGTACAAACTCGACCAAAAGCCAAATGTAGAGCCATCCAACGAAGATTCTACAAAGACTCTCTTGGATTCCCTAAAATAGTGTAAAGATTCCCCTAGATTCTTTGCGATTCCATCAATTTTTCCTTATATTCCACAAGATCCCTTGATAATCCTCGAGGTTCTATAAGATTCTATATAAATTTCAAATATTCTTCTAAGTTTCCCATAGGCTCCCTAAGATTCTCTTGAGATTCTTTTAGATTCCCAAAGAATATTCCAAGATCCCTCCAGGTTTGTCAAGGTTCTATCTAGGTTACCCCTAGATTCCCTCAGATTCTATAAAGATTACCCTAGATTCTCCAAGATTCCATCAAGATTCCCCTGGAATCTCAAAGATTTTATTAAGATCCACTTAGATTCCATGTAGATTCCTCAACATTCTTCCAAGATTCCCATAGATTCTTCCAAGATTCCCATAGATTCCATGTAGATTCCTCAATATTCTCCAAGATTCCATCAAGATTCCCTTAAATTCTAAAAGATTTTATGGAGATTCCCTTAGATTGGCCTAGGTCCTCAAAGTTTCTCCCAAGATTCCCTTAGATTCCTAAATATTCTATGTCAATTCTCTTAGATTAATTAAGATCCTATATAGATTCTTTTAGATTCTCCAAGATTCCATCAAGGTTCCCCTAAATTGTCAAAGATTTTATGAAGGTTCCCAAAGATTCTCCTGAGATTCCTATAAATTCCATTGGATTCTACAAAGGTTCCCTTAGGTTTTCCAAGGTTCTATCAAAATTCCCTTAGATTCTCTAAGATTCCATCAAGATTCCCATAAATTCTCCAAGATTCTATGAAGATTCCTCAGATTCCTACTTAGATTTCAAAGGTTATCTCAAGATTCCTCTAGATTCCCCAAGATACCCTAATATACTATGTAGATTCTCCTAGATTCTCTAGTTCCTATGAAGATTCCCTAGATTCTCCAAGATTCCACCAACATTCCCTTAGATTCTAAAATATTTTATGAAGATTCCCTTGGATTCCTTAAATTCTCAAGGAATTTTTTGTGATTCCCATAGATTCCCTAATATTTCAATGAGATTCCTCTAGATTCTCTAAAATCCCATGAAGATTCTCGGAGATTCTCCTAAATTACGATAGATCCTGTAAGATTCCATGATTCCTAGAAGATTCTCAGTATTCGATCACATTGACTCTTACTACGGAATAATACCAAGGCACCACTCTTTAGAAAGCTCTCGACGAGAGGAATCCAATGGCGTGGGCCCCACCTTCATCCGACCCCTCTACTGTAAGTTACGGGCGTTTGAAAATGATTATACAAAGGAAGCTTCTTAGAAAGCCCATTCATAAATGTTGGTGTCACATCATTATTTTTTTTATTAAATAAGGGTGCCACCTCACCTCCTTTAATAAAAAATTGCAATTAAATAAAATACTTAATGGCCAAGATTTCACCTCCCCCTTTTGATCCAATGGCTGAGATTGGCTGCACCAAAAAGCACTTTTAAGGACCTTCTTTGCACCTTCCTTAAAAAAATCAAGGGCTAGGATTTATCCTTCCCTTTTGATCCAACGGTCAAGACATGTTGTGCATGCCACATCCAGATCATGACACACTGCCACCTTAAAAAATGGACGGTCGAGATCGATAGTGTTTGTAATATGAGGGACTGCATAAAGCCCGAAGATTCTATGAAGATTCTCTAAAATTCTATCAAGATTCCCTTAGATTCTCAAAACTTTTAGGAAGATTCCCCTAGATTCCTAAAGATTCTCTTGAGATTCTCTTAGATTCTCCTAGATTTCCAAAGGTTTTCTTAGATTCTTAATGTTCTACAAAGATTCCCCTAGATTCTTAAGATTCTATGGAGATTCCCCTAGATTTTATTAAGATTCCCAAAGATTCTCTAAAGATACCCCTAGATTCCAAAAAAATATCCCAAGATTCTTCTAGATTCTCCAAGATTCTATCAAGATTCTCCTAGATTCTCCAATATTTCATTAAGATTCCCATTGATTCTTAAAGATTTTATGAAGATTCCTTTAGATTCTTATAGATTCCCAAAGATTCATTTGAGACTCCCTAAGATTCTCTAAAGATTTCCCGAGATTCCAAAAGAATACCCAAGATTCCTCTAGATTCTCCGAGATTGTATCAAGATTCTCCTAGATTCTCTAAGATTCCATTAAGATTCTTCTAGGTTCTTAAAGATTTTATCAAGATTCCCTTAGATTTCCAAATCCCATAGATTCTATGAAGATTCCCTAGACTCCCCAAGATTCCATCAAGTTTCCTCTAGGTTCTTAAAGATTTTATCAGGATTTCCTTAGATTCTCTTACATTCTCAAAGATGCTCTCTTGAGATTCCCATATATTCTCTGAGATTCCCATAGATTCTCTAAGAATCCCATGATATTCCTTTGGATTCCCTAAGATCCTATAAAGATTCTCCTAGATTCCCTCAACTTACCATAGATTCCTTGAAACTCAACATTCCAAAAAGATTCTTAATGTTTGATCATGTTGGCTCCAACTGCGACAAAATAGTGTCAAAGGACCACTCATTGGAAAGCTCTCGACGAGAGGAATCCAATGGCATAGGCCCCACCTTCATCCGACCCCTCTACCGCAAGCTACATGCTTTTAAAGGCAATTAAACAAAAGGAAGCTTCCTAGAATGTGCACTAATAAATGCTTTGCCACCTCATTACATTTTTTTATTAATGAGGGTGCCACCTCACCTCCTTTAAAAAAACAAGATGCTAACGCATCAATGGATTGCCCTTTGGAGGAGCCATTGATGCATGCGTAATTACTTTGGACGTTTTTGTGCCGAATAATATTGTGTATAAAAAGTATGGCACAAACCTATGGGATTGGATTCACGTATCGTACAATGCAAAAGTGTGTATGTAATCAATGTTGATGGGTGATTTGTTGTTTGCAATGAGGTTTTTGAAACTGAGTGGAATGATTTGTTCAAAGGACACATTTCTATAGATTGTGGAGGTTTCGTTTGTTTAGTATTTCTTTTCTTGCATCTTTAATTTTAGCATTTCCCAGCTCCACGAGGTAGTTATATCCACATGATTTGTAGAAAACTTGAATTGCCTACGTGACACAGACGTGACATAGACATCGCTAGAGACACATCGCATGCGACGCAGTACGCTAAGTAGTCTTAAATCGGGATAGGTAATCTCTATAACCTCTTGCACTCGCTATTAATTCCTATTATATTTGGCCTATGCATAGTGAGCCTGCTTGATTGTGTGCCAAGGGCCTCGACTGGCTTGAAAAAGGGATTTAGGGATCCATGGTGTTTACTGGAGAACCATAGCAAGCTAGGCCTAATACCTTGTCATTGCGAGAAGGCAAGATATGGATTTGACGCCTACTAAGTGATGCATCACCTCAGTCAGCAAGACCAATAACCTTACCTTTAAGTTCTGTCTCATTTTGCTTAGATGCCGACTATTGCCTTTGTCTTTGTTATAATACACTTGCTCATTTTAAGAAGTTTTAAGAAGGTGACGACCTCTTTTTGCGTATGTATATGGTATATGGTACGTGCGTCCTTTCCATGATTAATGGCCTGTCATGAGATGCACCTAAATGCAGACTATAAGTCCTAACAGACTATTGCCATGCTCAATTGTAGAAACCTTGGCCTTATATAGAACGTCTAAAGTGGACTGTTTTCATCATCAACAGCCGGAATATCTTATCCTCCTTAGTGCCTAAATGGTGATGCATGTTGCACTCTCTGAATATGAAATGAAATTGATCTCGCTTTCCA
Organism: Isoetes taiwanensis; assembly: GCA_021234155.1. Classification (NCBI taxonomy): domain Eukaryota; kingdom Viridiplantae; phylum Streptophyta; class Lycopodiopsida; order Isoetales; family Isoetaceae; genus Isoetes; species Isoetes taiwanensis. The sequence continues at coordinate 21,706,387 of JAJEKV010000002.1, read as the reverse complement.
CGATAACATGTGGGTACCATGATAGCATGTTGGGTTTTATTTAATTCATGAATAACTAGGATAATCTAGTTATTGTCGTGCGTGCATCATTGCGGTGCGTGCATCATTGCAGTCACCGCATTGGCGCATCATCTCTATTATTGCTTTGAAAATCACTTGAACCCTTTTTATAGATGAAAAGCCCTTGCATGTCTTCTTAAGACAGGTGTACAATTACAATTTATGCATTCAGTTGGCAGTGCATGCATGATGTTGGATTATTAATCCCTTCCCTTGCTCAGGAGAGGTAATCCGAATCATCCACATTCCCTGCTTGGATATAGGTCTCTTTGCTAAACCTTCTCAATAACCCTCAGCTTAGAACTTCTACATCTCGGGTTCTTCATTATCTCATCCACTGTGGATGTGATTGGCTTTTTGGTTAAAATTCTGAACTTCCCTTTATCTTGCTGAGACACACCATCTCCAAATATGTCTGAAGGTGTTTGCAGCCCTGCAGCATGCAAAAAATGGTGTTTTACAATCCTATCTTCCAGGCTGTGAAATGATATAACTGCTAGACGTCCATTAGGTGCCAAGCAAGCCAGAGCTTCTTCTAAAGCTAGTTTTAATGATCTTAACTCGTCGTTGATGGCAACTCTTAATGCTTGAAATGTCTGCATGGTTGGATGTTTCTGTCTTTGACCCATACCTGCAGTTTGAGGGATAAGAAGAACTTAGAAAATGACCCCAAAATACTTCAGCTAAGCTTTACTTGTACCTGTAGCTTGCTTATAAAATCTTCCTCCAATAAGGAACTAATTGAGATGTTGAGGTAATGCCACCAGATAATCTAGCATCCACAATCTTGTGTGCTAAATATTTCCACCGTTTTTCTTCTCCATATTCGCGCAAAATATGCCCAATTTCTGATTCAGGCCAGCTGTTTAATATGTGTTCTGCATGCAAGCTTTCCTACAAGCATGAAATCTGATAATAACATGAGCTAAAGCATGTCCTTACTGTCCTTGAAGGAAGGTGCAGTGCATAATAACATGATGCATGGCTAGTGCAATCCTGGCAAACATACCAAAAGCTCTATAACTGCATGCTATATTATGTAATGACTGCTATTTCTAATGCCATGAAATACGTGGCTAAGATTTTTTGAAGAGGAGCCTGGTAGCATCAATGGACATTAAAATGATGAAGATATTGCAGATAGGTAACGGCTCTCCCTTACATTGTTTGGTTATATATTGATTGGATCATCGCAGGTAGGAATATCATAAATGAAGTTGTGGAGATTGAATAGGGGTAAAGTGTCATGTCTATTCATATAACGTGTGTGCTTAGTGGAAATACCACAATGACTACAACTCCAGTCTATTGAAAGTTCTGCACTTTCAACCATTGCCTATACTGTTGCAGAATCTGCATTGCAAGATCCAAGTTCCATTCTACACCCCATTATAGTTAAATGTGCAGTTGGGATTTAAAGCAACCTTATTCCAATGCTTGAGGTTATGAAATATAGAAATAGTGCAGATTGCAAATGTAAAAGATAGTCTAAGCTTTACTGGACATACAGAGGGATCCATTCGCATATCGACAGGAGCATCATGGTGATAGCTAAAGCCACGGTGAGAAGATTCCACCTGCAATTGAGACAGACACATTAATAAAAATACAGAAGAGTCACAAAAGTTTTAAGTATTAAGACAGAACAAACCTGCATGGATGATACACCTAGATCCATCAGCATGCCATCAACTCCAGTTGTTAACAAGCTCTCATCAACTTTCTGCAGCAACTCCTTGACATGTTTAAAGTTGCACTGAAACAGGAAGTGATTTGTACCGAATTGGCTATCTATGGCAGCTTCAATTCTAGGGCGAGCAATGGAATGTGCAACAGGATCAGCATCTAGCCCAATGAATGTCTCAAGCTCTGGATGAGATTTTATAATCTGTAAAGAGAAGAAAAAAAGTAAAACATTCTACTTAAACTCTGCTAAGAAAAACACCATTTTAAAAGTAGAAGACGTACTGCACAGGTATGACCTCGGGCTCCAAGTGTGCAGTCGACAAAAGAGCTTAATTTTCTCCCTTTAAATTGTTCTATAACCTCCTCCAGCAAAACAGGAACATGCTCTGAACATGATTCCTGTTTTGCTGTTCTAAGGAGGCAGCAATAGGAGCGACTAGAAGCACTAATAGAATATGGGTTCCGGCCATTTCCGAAACCGGCTTTAGGCTTTAGGGCAAATTGTGCATATCTGCCATGGCCGGAAAAGCTTCAATACCAATACTTACAACATCATAGAGATTGCCACTGACTTCAAGGGCCTCGTAGTACCGTTTTTCCCAATTCTTGCCACGGTAAATCTTAACGGCCTTTTCGACTTGCACCTGACTTGCACATCTCCACATTTGCACCTGACTTGCCCTGAAAGTGGTCTTCTTATCGGTCTGCTCACACATCACATTTGGATCAAAGCCATGGATCAGCCGGAACGAAAGAAAAGGAAGCATTCGTGCCATGGATCAAGCACATCGCAGGCAAATCCTCACCGTCTAACTGTCACTGGGCCTCACCAAAACCCTAAAAAAGCACAACCCATCGCATCCGATTACATCGGATATTCTGGGGCATATTATTCTCAAAACAAATCCGAGCCTTCAAACCGTCACTCCACCCTCCAACAAGAGGGTTGCCCCCTACGGGCAACCCAAAAAACTAATATAATATTAAAAAGTTAATGGCTAGGATTTATGCTCACCTTTTGATCTAACGGTTAAAATTTGCCACACCAAATTCACTTTTTGGCACCTTCCTTGCACCTTTCCCATAGAAATGAAGGGCTAGGATTTTGCCTTCCCTTTTGATCCAACGGTTCGCAGATGGGGTGCATGCCCCCATGCATGACTCATGCATGCCCCCATCAAAATCCAAGGGCTTAAGCTACGCCACCTCACCAACTTTTTATCCAAGGGCCAAGATCAAAACTTTATATTCGATATACCATTTTGTAACTACCCCCATACCATTTTGTAACTACCCCCATGAGTTTCTATATACATATTAAGATATTATTATATGATATATATTATGATGTTGTGCTATATTCTTTAGGTAAGTTTTTCCAACCCCGAAGATTTTAAACTAGAAATTTGTCGTCCCTACAAAATCACAACATGCAATCATGTATTTTTTGGTGGAACCACCTCCCAGCACTCTGATGTTCAAAGTGGAAATCTCAAACATCAACCGGAATTTTAAGGGCCTAACCCCCAATTTTTCAAACCCTTCCGCTTGGCATTTCTGGCATGAAGTATTTTTTATAAGAATATTCTATGCATCAATGGCTGAGGTATTAAGTGACGCAGATAATAGGGTTCTTTGACCCATCTAAATCTTGGATGGACACTTGCCATTTGTCATATGGAACATTCTCATGAATATTCTGTGCATCAATGGTCGAGGTCATATTTTTGTTTAAGGTCAAGTCACTATACAGTTAAGTTTGGTAGACACCTTACATATCCTATCCATAAAAGGTTGCATCGGATAGACAATATACATGTATCAATTTAATAAAAGTTCTACTATGTTTGAGGTTATCATTAATATAACCCTTAGCGACTGCATTCAAGACATGACATCTAATGCAAAATTTGAGTACATGTATCAACAAAAGTTCTAGTATGCTAGCAACTCCCTTCAAGAAAGGCGCAACAGGAGGCTTGGGCGGTTTCAGGCTTGGATTTAGTTTTGCATTTGATTAGGTTAGGTTGTCGAGGAAAACATTTATAAAACAAAATTTTAATAACGAAATATTCAAAGTAGGCATTACAGTGACCTTTGTTGGAGGAAATCAAGTAAAGAGTGGAGGATTTGATTGCCCGCAAGCAAGATCGTGAAAATCATTTATAGTTAGAAAATCATCCATCCTTTATAGTTAGAAAATCATTCCATCCGAATAGCCCCAATGTTTTCTCTGAGCCTCAAAAGCTTGTTGAACAGGAAATGTTTTGCATCAGAAGAGGGGCGTAAATTGCCCTCTTGCAGAGCATAAGTCGAAGAAATATGGCGCAGCTGTCTCATTGCATGGCTTACCTTACCTTTCAAAGATAGATCATTTGTGGCTCACTTCTTCCTGAGTTTTAAGACATTTTGAGCACTACAGAACCAATATGATGGGTTTCTTGAGCAATCGTAATCTGCTCACCTTAAAAGCTCATCTTTGTCACGGCTATGTTTTGTACAGGCCTGCATATTCATTCCTAGTCCTTAAACAACAAAGTTCATATAATTGATTGGAGAGGTGCAAGAAAAAAGCAGCTAAAGGAAATAGCAAAAAAATAAATACATACTGGATCGAAAACAAAAACTAATCTCTTTACTTCATTATTGCAAATGGAAAGAGGTAGATTCATATTGATTTTCAAGGATTTTACAAATAGAAGGCATGAATTTAGAGTAAGGGTAGAGTGTTCAAGACATGAGATGTTCTGGCTGATTTACATACCAATCACTTTTGTAGAAGGAACCTAACGAACATTCAAGTAGAAAATCCTCCAAATTCCAACATTACTTAGGGGATTTAAACAAGCCATATAAAGGTAGCTTCCAGTAAGGCCACGCTAGTAAGGCCACGCTGCTTACTTGAGCATGCATTATTTCTCATAAAGCCAGTCCTGTTTCGGTAACAGGATTGTAAAGAATTCATGTAACAAATAGGGGACACATCCCATCATGGTCTGGACCCATGGTCCCAAGATGGCTGGAAGAATAGACCACGAAAAATAAGGAGAAAATGCAGCCAGGTTGTGCTTCACTGTTCTTGTGCATTATTTATGGGAAACTGAAGGGGTGCTTGAGCTGGACTTCCGCGCCTGCGAATGAGATAACCAAATAATATGCTGAGGAAAGCAATGATAAAAACAACTCGAAGAGAGAAACTGCATCTTGGTTTCACAGCCACAGTAGATCTAGACTGTACATTGGACTTGGTCACCCGAGGTTAGGCTGTTGCGCTAATAATAATAATAATAATAATAATAATAATAATAATAATAATAATAATAATAATAATAATAATAATAATAATAATAATAATAATAATAATAATAATAATAATAATAATAATAATAATAATAATAATAATAATAATAATAATAATAATAATAATAATAATAATAATAATAATAACAAGAAACTTATCGCGGCGGCCAAGGCCGCCGCGAACATTTCTCTTTCCAACCGACTTACTATTGTTTGAATTATGGTAGTTAGGCCTAACATAAATATGGATGTTCGAAATCCGTTTTAGTTTGAGGGATTGCAAAAGAAGCCATTGACATTAATTAAATTAGATACTTTTATCCATCAAAATGTTGTATCTCAAATTTAAAGGTTCTATTTATTGGCACCTCATATGCTCTTAGGACTTCTCAGGACTTCTCGTAGTGGCTTGGTCCTAGATCGAAGTTATCAAAGCTGCTACTCATTCAATAAAAAGGGGAATCAATTTCATCAATGCCAAGCCTGTCGTGAACATTTTTTTTATTCAAATTTTGTCATTTATAACCCTTGGGATTGAATTCTGTATCAACTTGTAGAAATATCTCATGTTATAAATGAGGAATACAACTATTAAACAATCGTACAATGAATATGAACATGGACAGTTTAGCAAGGCTAACATGTCAAATGACAATAAGAAAAAACTTCACTTTCTGAATGTTTACACATAAATAAATAGATAATGCACATTAGAGAAACCCATAATGTGTGTGAACATGAGCTTCTCACCAACCTTAGAGGAAGACCAACTTGTTCTCATAAATAAGGAGGTGTTTAATTAGGAAGAGCTGCCCATCCATCTGAGATGCTTTTTTGTTTATGAGTTTGTTGGCCCGCTGAGCTATTAATGGAGACAGATTAGAATACTGCTAGGTGCACCTTTAAAAACCTGAGAATAAAAGAATAGAATAGACACTGCACCTGAATAGACACTGAACATACTCCAATGCTCTCCTGCGATGAAGAATGGCATGTGAGAAATAATGGACAGCTCAAATGTGACCAGAAGTGCCACTCTCTCATGTACCTGTGCAAAGCCAGTAAAAATTGCTGGTTCAACACAACAGTAAAGCTTTGCATATGATAGACTTGATGAACCACCCAATTCTTGCCTGTGTCTTCCCTTTCCCAAACACAGACCCATCCGAAATACACCTTGTACAAATATGGTGTAAAACTAGTTTACTCTAGTAAGCAATTCACGTGCAATCCAGTGCTTAAATGATGCCGCATGCCTTAAAGCTCTAAACCAATTCCGCCAGAGAGGTTCATCCTCGGCATGAAGTTCAGAAGGAGCGAAGTCATAAGTTGAGTTGTCGAGCTTTCAGCTATGGTTCTATATATGGCTTGCATATTTTGCCCACCAAAATGGGTCATCCTTCAAATGGGTCAGCATTTCGGCCTCCCCAGCTCATAATCTCTTCCCTGAATTTTGCTTCCATCAAGAGCTTTGATTCTGCACCCCTCTGTTTGAATCTGGCTCATCCTTCAAATGGGTCAGCATTTCGACCTCCCCAGCTCATAGTTTTTTCCCTGAATTTTATTTCCGGCAAACCCAGCAATCCTAATCATTGCCTCCTCCCCCCAAATTATGGAAGGGGAAACTTCTAGAAGCAGGGGATTTTTGGGGGAAACTGGCCTTGGCGGCTTCTTTCGTATTTAGGAGTTATAAGGAAAGCAAATCCGTGGCCCCTGCCAGAACCCCCCTGTATTAAAAACATAAAATTTGTGGTAAAAGACACTACCGAGCCATTTTTCGGGCAGATCGTGAGCGGCTTGGCGTAAACTATTCTTCCAAGCTGGTTATTTGACAATCCGTTAAGCTTGAGCTGTTCATCTGCTACTGTGATATTGTCCCAAGCTTTGAGCAACTCGAGTTGTTTTCCTTCAAATTTTGGGAACCAAAAATCGGCAAATGAAGGGGAGAAAATGAGACAGATACAAAGGAATAGTAGAACAGAACCGGATCGAGCCCTGACCATGGCGGAATGGTTGGGCAAATTCGGCAAAGAATGGTACATGGAGCTGCTTAACGAGCCACAGCCCAAAACTTGTCCCACTGTTTACAGAGAGATAAAACTAGGAAGCAGCGGATTTGAAGCAGGCGAGGCGGCCATCCTTGGACATGCTTGGAGCGTCTGGCTATGCCGGAATAGGGATGCCACTAGTGCCGAAGTAGGAAAGCCAGGTTTGCTTGCAGAGCAAGAAACAGAGCAAGAAATATTTTTCTATTAAAAAACTACACGTGTCATGCTCAGGCTTTTTCCTGGGACGGAAATATTCCATCAAAGAACAAATGAATCTGCTTTATATATGTTTAGATGACGATGACGATGACGATGACGATGACGATGACGATGGCGATGGCGATGGCGATGGCGATGGCGATATGGCGATAGCGATGGCGATGGCGATGGCGATGGCGATGGCGATGGCGATGGCGATGGCGATGGCGATGGCGACGGCGACGACGACGACAACGACAACTAGTCAAAAGCACGTTTGATTACTTTGCATAAAAAATTGTATGATATGTTTTGGGTGGTGCTTTTGAGTTGTTCCAGCAAGTGCCTCAGTATTTGGCTTCTTTGAGCAAATGCCAAAATGTAGCATGTCCTCAAACATTATTGTATCTAGCTTTATCAGAGGATATAACTTGCCATGATTACTATAGTACTTGTCTTGTTTTAGCCCATTTTTAAGCACAGTTTTGGTAGCATGCCACAGTACCATGCAATTTTTCCAGGGCCGTTTAGAAACAAACACCTCTATCATTTCGAGCAAAGAAAAGCAGCAAAATCATGAGAACGATTTGTCCATAACTTTCATAGCATCTTAGCTTGGACATTCAATTGTAATACATTGTATAAGTAACAAAATATTTTTGGCAAGCGCCACTACACATGGTATTTGCAAAGCAGAGGGACTGGTCCAAAATTTCAAAATAGCGACATCGAATGAACTATAACTCCCTGATCCATATCCAATCCTTCATATGAATCATCATTTGGCAAGAACCTATTTATGGAGCTAAGCTTCGCTAAACTAAGTGAGAATAATTCATCAACAAATGTGACTTTAGATTTGACCTCTTCTTAATGTATACATTTCGTCAAGACTTTGGAGCAAGCTTGGACGGGGGATTTCGAGCAGGTCTGATGCTGGAACTTCTACCTTATAGCATCTTCACGACCTTATAATTTTACTCAAGCTTAAACTTTTAGAAACTAGTACAGATAATCGAGATAATCGATCTTACGGCAAGCAACTAGTTCTGTGCAATGGTAATATTAGCTGGTGTTGACAAACATAGTATACTTCACTGGCATGTGCTAATTGATAAAAGCAAGTCTTCAGAGGCAAAGGTAGTGCTTTCGTACATGCTTACAATGAAATGATCCAAGTATGTGTGCGTAGTATCTCCTTAATTGAATGTCGTTTCAGCACCAATATCTATAGAGGAAACATCAAAACATCAAATCGATTAAACAGTGGAGCACAAATTGCATTAATTTCTCTGCAAACTTCTGAAAACTTTTACTAGTCTCTATGACATGTCAAGTTGTATTAAAGCATGCATGCACTTTGAGACTAATGCAATGACAAATTGTAGACGCTAATGATTTTTTGCAGAAGTACTTGACATGCACACGAATGAAAGCATTGCACATAACATCTTTTGTAGTGATTGTCTTTAGCCATAAACCAATAACGCTATTATTCTGTAGCTCCATCAGTTTTAGCCTTTTCGTTTGCATACTAAAAAAATAATAGGTTGAATCTTTCCAGTTAATATGTCTATTCACGCTCTCACGATACTTGTGCCTACTACGATGGTGTTTGCGAGGAAGTCATATCTTTCCCTTGGTTCTCTTGTTTTTGTTGCTATCTTTAATGTGATTATCTTAACATTAAACACAATCACAAAAGAGCTAAAGATTTCCAACCTCTTGCAACACCTATTTGATTTTATGGCTTCGTTCTTGTACTGAAAAAGTATTGGTCTTGAAATCAAACCTTTATCTGCAGTGGATCATTTTGAAGCTTTGAATTTCCAGCCAACAAGCATCAATCATAAGAAAATCCATCTGCATGTACGGCTCCAGTGTTTATATACGTTGACCTGCTCCAAGTACCAATACCTTTAAACAAAAAGCATGTCAATGCATGTGCTCTAAACAGAATTCAAGGATAATTGAAAGCTAGACTTCTTGCAAGTTTCATGTTTCTTGCTCCCTCTGTGGTGGGCTATAAGGAGAACATTCACCTTCACCAGTAGCAAAATGGAGCTTTGGTAACATTAACTCTAAAGATTACCTCTATCTTATCTTCTACCTGTAACATGCATGAAGATTTATAATTCAAATTGTATCTTAGTTTAGCTTCTTGTACAAGTCTTTTCAATCTGAAATTGCTGTTCTTCCCAGGGCTATAGACTCAAGCTCATCATGTGACATGCTCATTAAGCCGATCTTTGACAAATGATTCTCCTTTATATCATATAATCTGTGAGCAAGACCTCAAGTGTCAATTTGCAATGGCACTATAAATTGAGCAGGGATAATACCGTATTATTTAACAAAACTTACTGTGTTCCAGCTTCCGATCTGCTGCTACTTCCTCAGCAAACAACGACCCATCTTGCTAGCTTAGATATTACATTGAATCCTTTGAATATTACCTACCTGCATTGAGATCCTCCATACACACAGAATGTAGTATGAAGCTTATCTCCCACCTCTGATGCATTGTTAAAAGTAAGGAAACAATGAAGCAGCCACAAGGACTTAAAACAGCAATAAAGAATAAAATTATGATATGGAGACAGTCTTTCATTAGGAACTAAATCCAGCATATCTGATGGCATTAAAGCACTTGACTCCAAAGGGTCCTAAGACCTCCAAGACTGAAACATTATAAGTCACTTCTAAGAAAAAATCCCATGGAACTCCTTCATATAGGAGCACCTTATGATATTGTATGGTTCATGCTAACACGTCATGTTTGTTCAGGCCTCTCTTAATTGTAGAAGTCATTACTTTTGCAAAGCATGACACCAAGGCAATGTGCAATACCATCTTATGTATCTACTTCCAATAAAGACACATGGATAAGTACACGAATGCATTGCAGTGGACTTAGTTCCTTTTCATGAAACTAGCAAACTTCCAGTATAGAAATGCATTGCACTGGAACAGAAGACTTAGTTCCTTTTCAAGTACGTTGCAAAATTCTAGATAGCAAACTAATTAGCAAACTAGATCTGCTCAACATAGGCATTTGGGGGAATTCACTAAATATCACAAGCCGAAGTTGCAGAGGCATGTGCAAAATAAACTTAATTCTATGCCAACAAAATTAAAATTGCAAGAGCTGAATTACCGTGTGGACTTGCACCTGCACTGCCAGCTTCTTCATTTTCTGCAATTAACAACTCCTGGAATACTGCAGACTTAGTAGCGATTTATTCTCCTCAAGAAAGCCCTGCTCATTTGAATGGAGCATATCCCATTCTCAGAAGAGGCCTTTCATAGGCCAACCGGTGCCTCTTCCCCTTCCTTTTGTAGATAACAGACAGGTTTTCCCCCTTTCTTTGCCTCGTGAACTAAGTCTTGCACCCCTCTCTGGACATTTATGCCACCTCCTAGGATCCATCCCTTGCAATCACAGCTACAACGACACTCAGTTTGTGGTAGTCAACAAATGCTGAAGGACCAATAGGTTTGTACTAAACTGTGCACCATTCAGACGTTTCAACAAGTTGCAGCTGTCAGCGGAATCTTGGAATGCAAGAACGGTGCTTCAAGTTGAAGCCAAAGGGCTTCTAGCATGGGCTTTCTTCCTATTACACAACGTCAGAACGCCGGCACAACGCGGGCATAACTTCCCACGCTCCTATGACCACCTGGAATTTTGACGAATTTTCACGATCGTAGATGAAATTAGACGATTGAAATAACATCCACTTGCACAAAAATCCCACTTGGCGGCAACGTGGACACTCTGAAATTGCTTCAAAGTGTCCACTTGCGTTTGTGCAAACGTGCTAATAATAATAATAGAATAGAATAGAATAGAATATGATTTTATCGTCCACGGAGACCAACTGGCCTATGGGACCCAAGTACAAAGAGAGAGCAGCAGGCGTATTACTACCAGGATTAAAAAACCCCCGCCCCGAAGGGTTTTCGGGGGAAAAACCTTAGTAGCAATAAGGATGTTTGACATCCGCATGATATATATACATAATCACAAGTACAAACCGAGGTTAATGTCCATTGACAAGGGGCATAACCGAGTCCGCGTATCCATTACCTCCTGGAGGTACGATCCCAACAAACCTACGAGAGGCCGTGCTCGAGTAGCTCATGCAAGGCCTTCTTTGGGGGCACAACTAACCGAGCATACCGAGCCCGGATATGCTCGTCTGCACGGACAGGGCACGGAGGGCGTGACTTTCATCCTCAATGGCGCTGTTGACGGCATTGACGGACTCGTCCTCACGCGGCTCCCGAATCCATCTCCCCGCCTCAATGCGGAGGTGGTGTGCACTGTCGCGAATGGAAGCAATCACCCCCGCTTTTTCATGGGTAGATGGGTGCCGCGGTAGTGGTGTGGGCCCCTCGTGAGCATGGGATTAACCTGGCCGTCGATAATTTGCCACCTTGACATGTGACAGGGGCCTCTGATCCCAAAGCTTGGCCATGAAGCAAGCATCCAAGTACCGCTTGCTTCAAGGCAAGCGCGTTCCTTCGGTGTATGCACCGGTCCACATCTCGTATGCCCGCACATTCCATAGCGAGAACCACTGGCTTGCTTGTCTTTCCAAAGAAGCTTTGAGTCGCCAAGGGGCCCATCGCCACTTGCCAAAGCAAGGTTGGGCGGCGGGCTTCATCCATAGCCACCACCTTCGAAAGTAAATAATGTGACGTTCCGGTGCAGCCCTCAGAATGGAAGGAAGCCTGCCTCCTGGAGCAAGATCCGATATGGGACCGTGGATTTCACTCCCAGTGCCCGGGCCAAGAAGGCCTTCTGTACCTGCTCTAGATCATTCCAAGTGGTGAGGGATATCACTGGCCCCCACACTTCTGCCCCATAGAGGAGGACCGGTTCAACCAAGGCCCTGAACAAGTGTGCCTGGTGACCCCATGCATCTGACTACGCCTTGTGATTTGTTTTTTGCATTGCATCTGGGGGCTTTCCGACCTGCGGTGACCCCGTAACGATGGATGCATCCCAAAGTGGTAGTAGAAAACTCAATGCCCAAATACTTATAAGACTGAGTAATAATAATAATAATAATAATAATAATAATAATAATAATAATAATAATAATAATAATAATAATAATAATAATAATAATAATAATAATAAGGGTGAGATTCGACTAGGACTTTAAAATGTTTAATTTTAATTAATTGCCCAATATAATTTTGCCATGTCAAAAAGTCGTTGTTGTGATTTATTCCACTTGAGTGGAAGTTAATTAAAAATACTTATGTGGCGTTGCCATGACTTTTTTTTAAAGGACAGCCAATATTGGCTGGCCCTAAAAAATAATATATGTGTCCCTTGCTCAAATATTGCCACGTGGATCTCTATTTTGTTTTTTTGTTCTATTTTTCTTTCTTGATCCTTTAATGTGTCCTACGTGGATTTTTTATGTTTCATATGTGGAATCACCCCGTAGAAATTGCTACTTAAATTAAGGAACTTTAATGCCACGTCATTAAAGAATGTTCACCGTAATGGAATCTATAATAATAATAATAATAATAATAATAATAATAATAATAATAATAATAATAATAATAATAATAATAATAATAATAATAATAATAATAATAATAATAATAATAATAATAATAACTAGAAACGTGTGCCCGGCGATGCCGGGCATTAATCATGGACGTGTGAAGGCATTTATGTGCGTTAGCCACGGTCATGTCATGAACATGTGCAATGCATTTAAGGCAATATATGTTTAGATGCAATAGACACTTGGTTCGGGAAACTTTTTACAAGTCCAAGGAAAATTTCCTGGACTTGCTTACATAACCCGGTTATAGCCCTTTCCAGCCTACAATTTCCTACGAAAAACAAAACATACATGCAATTTTCCTAAGAATTAAAAATGAACCGGATATATACAAACTTTAAAGATTGGGTGTTCTGCTGCCGCTTTGCTTGCCGAGGGAGGAGAGGGAACGAACGGCCCTCCTCCATTTGCTTCTTTGCTATATCGCATTTGCATAGGGAGCCGAATCGCTGCTATTTCGGCCGCTTTGCGGTGCTTGCTTCTTCGAACACGCAAAGGCGCCTTAGTGCCACGACCGCTTTCGACCTAACGTAATACTAATAGAGAAAACCTAAACCTAAAAGGGAAAGTGCCAAAAAAAATAAATGCAATAGGGTGCTCGTGGAGAATCCGTGAAAAAAAATAAGAGGCAGCTTTTTTTACGTCAAATGATGTCCAAACCCACCAATTTCCTAAAAAGCTAGAAAATTAAACGGGCCCACATCCGTCAACTTTGTTACCAACCTGTCAATTTTTAATTTTAAACGGTCAGATGCTCTTTAACCCCGGTATTTCCCGAACCAAGAATAGACACATATAGATAGGGAACAAACTTTAGCTTTAAAGTGTATACAGGTGAAGCTCATTTGCGAAGCTGACAGGTATAGAAGCTCCTCTCATCGTGCCTACGTTGGCGAACATGAATGTGTAAACATGCTCTGATATCATGTCCCACACTTGCAACTCGGATCTACCAACAACAATATTATACTTGGTTAGAAACTCGGAAAGCTCATAATCATCAACTGCGTCGTGTGGGATCGATGTTCAAGCCTTGGACCGTCTCCCATCACAAACACCAAGATGCCTCCTAACTTAAAGCAAGTTCTCCTGCATGTATATTTAGAGGGGAACTTTTTGTTACTCCAACATAGCAATATGCCAGCGTGTGTTATGAACTACCGCGTAGTTGCATCACTCCAAACTATTTTCCAAAATCCAACCTTCTCCTTATTACTGCTTCAGTTGGTGGTGCATCTCCATCATCATCTTGGAATGCCTCTGCATGCCTTAGGTTTATCCTCCTCATGCTAACACGTGCACCAATGCTACTTGGTTCTTCATGAGGCACACTTGCAATAGGATTTAAATGCAATACCGCTTTCAGTGCATCACTATTTGCAACAATACCCTCACTCTGCATGGGAATAGTGGCCTACACTACGTCTCCAAATCCAGAATACTCATCCAACATTGCTCCAATGCTACCTCCTATAAAGTTTATTTTATTTTATTTTATTTTTGTCAATAGCTCACAATTGTGCAGTTACGCACTCGTATGGATGCAAAGATTATCTATGGAGTTATTGCCCAGCTATGTTGTCTAAATTAAAATGCACTTTATAGATAATTCTACATAGGTGCGTGAAATGTTGACGCATGGTCTATAACGTAGTACCCTGCCTGAATCTACCTCCTTCAATACATATATGCCAGCTCAAACTTCTATTGAGTTATCCTAATCAAACATAAGTAGAAATGTATGCCCGGCAATACTGGGCATTAGTCGTTGAAGTGTGAAAGGGGCGATCATATGGTGTGGTTGTTTTTGTGCATTGTGGATGTCTCAAACTTGTAGTAAAAAATCTTGGACATTAAAGAGACAAACATCGATGGGCATGTGATTTGATAGGACTCAATACTATTTCTTTTGTGTTGTTTATTGCACTTGATGACATATTGTATAAGCTTAATCAACTTAGGGGAAATAGCTTATATTCAATTGCATCAAGTTAATAGAACATTGGTTATGCTTAGAAATCCTTCCTGATAAAGGAGAACTTGACAATAACCCTGTCAACCCTTTGATACCTTCTTCATGTTTGAAAGCTTTTGATGCATACTCATAACATCCATCTTTTCTCCATTCTCCATGTGTTAGTTGTGTCTGGGACCTGGGTTCGATAGTTCCTTAAAAATTCCATTGGTTGAGGGGTGTGACGAAAAAATGGTAAAGGGTTATTGTTGGAAAATTATGAGCAAGAAAACATGGATGTATTTGCCCTTGCTCTATAATTTCACATATTTTGTGCAAATTCTATGTTGGTAGTAGAGTGTGTGATTAGGAAACTGTAATTGCTTGAATGTCCCATAATGAAGAACGAAATTATTAAAAACTCGCAACCTTAACTTTAAATCTGTAAATTTTGTACAATAATTGTTGCATATCGGTTAATCCGAGCTAGATCTCTTCTATATCATTCAATGACTTGCATTGTATTGGCTTTGTCACCTTCTGCAGAATATCATATTACCATATATAATTGCCTCCTCAATCCCAAAAATCAAATTTTCTCAAGTTTTGCAAGAAACGTATGCCCAACGATGCTAGGCATTAGTTGTGTACATGTGGCATGTCTATAGATGGAACAAAGTATAAAGATATTTAGTTTGAATGATTCACGTTGAAATGGGACAGTTCATTCAATTGCATCCACCTCAAGCTCATAAATGACTTCCCTATTATGTGCAATGTTAAATGCCTTATCTTTAGAAACAACAGCTTGCACCTTGGCAGGGGATTTCACTGCAAGCTGCACAAATTCACGATACATAAAGAGTGCTCATTGGCAAATATTAAAAAAGAAAAAGCAATTCCTCATCATCTGAGCCGTCTTCAAAATTCTTCTGAACTTTGTCAAGTTTTTGCCCATTAAACAGCAACTTACAGGTGTTTTAGCTTGAGCTGATACTTTTACTGTGTTTTTGCAGCAAGCTATACAAATTCAAGGCTAAATTACAATACAAACAATTTGGGCTCCAAACACTATACAGTGGATGATGCCTTTACTTGGTCAGCAACTGCTTAGACAGAAAGACATTTTTACTAATGCTTTAAAGTCATGGATGTGAAGTGAAAATGTGTTGGGAATCTGTAGTATGTAGAGCAACTTAATATCTGTGCCATGATCTAGAATGTAACAAAGTCAAACTAATACTCAGATGGCAAATGCTAAAATTTATGTCAAATTAAAAAAAGAAACTACATCCAACAAAGAAATTGAGCATCTAAATGACTAATACAATAAGTAGTAATCATGGCTCAGCTCATCATATGAGATGCATCTCCCATTTCAATTTTTCTACAATCGTGAATGGATCTGCACAACGTTTTCAAGCTGTTACAATGCATTCCTGCAATCACAAAGTAATCACAACAAACACATAACCTAAAATGACATCAAAAAGACAAATTCTTATGCAGACCATTGCAGACCCAAAATGTGTGATGACAGATTTATTAATCTTCTCTTGTAGAAACACTTGCTTACCTTGGTCACAGGCTCAACTAAGAATTTCATGCAGTCCATTACAGTTCAGCTCTAATTTGTCCCTTAGCTTCTGCAGTGCTACTTTCTTCACTACATTACTAATCAAGAGAATTGTCATTTTTTTAGTACCTCTTAGCACAGTACATTCACCAGCACAGCCAAACAGCTAGTTTTGACCAGTCCTGCTTTCTGCAAGGCTGCACAAGTAGCAAGCGCTTTAAAACAAAAAAAAAGAAAGGCATGTGTATCACACCTTATTTGCAAAATCCATTGTGATCATGAGTGGCAAAGAAGCTTCTATAAATCCATATGCCAATCTCATGCCACAACAATTGCTCACTCCAAACATGAATCAATAAGTTGTTCTTCTATAAGTTTTTCTATAAGTTGTTGGGGAAGGCCTCGTACTATTTGCAGAAGCTGACTTCAAATTTGGGGGTACTCCGGGTCTCCATAGATATGTCTGATTCGTAAAGAAGCTATGGCAGATTCATTCCATTGCTTTTGAAAGCAGGGCCTTAAAAATTCGAAATATTCCTCTGTCAAGCCGCATGATTCCACATTGAATAACCTAATTCAAAACATAAAACATTAGTGGGAAAAGCCCATCAGGAAGCCATAAAATGCCCCACCTCATGCTCTAAAACCTAGATCTGCATATTATTTTTCATGTAATGGCCAATCACCTATCTTAGTTGTACTATCGCAGCACAACTATATATTTTATGGTCAAAGGTATTGGATAAAATGCAAAGGCAGACATTCAACTTTTCATGTAGATGCACATATAAAATAATAAATATAGATAGATGGAGGTACCTTTAGAGCACTGGACTATGGTAATGGATGCTAACCTGCAACACATGAAGAATATCAAAACTGCAAGCACATACTATACTGAGTTTTCAAGCGACGAATTTACTGATAAATAATATGATCCTTTCTTTGTTTCTTGAATCAAGAAATACTGCAAACTTAAGAGATGAATAAAAATAATTGGATGAAATTGTAATATAGACGGGTTGGTGCATTTTACCTCTATCTGCATGGTTTTGCAAAGCTCTAACAATGCCTCAGATGACACGAACCGAATAAATCTGAGAAGAGTGCATATTCAGATCCTAACCACAACCTGGCCTATTGAATAATAAAACTACCTAAAAACTGAAGCCGATAAGCCGATAGATAGATGTACGTTAGAGCATTGGACTATGGCAGCAGATCCTAACATGCAGCATATGACGAATATCAAAACATATACTATACTGAGTTCCCAAGAAACAAATTAAGAAACAAATTACTGATAAATAAATACGATCCTCTCTTTGCTTTTTGAGGCAAGAAATAGTGCTAAACTAAGAAATGGAGATGAATAAGACTGAATGAATGACATTTTAGTGCCAAATTAAGAAATAGAGATAGCAGAAGCAATGCGACCTAAATAATGCACTGCATATGATAGCAATATCCTCCTTGTAATGCAAACCAAAACTCATTCTTCTAAACCTAGATCTGCATACCATTTTTCATGTAATGATCAATCACCCATCTTAGTTGTATTATAGCAGCACAACTATATGCTTTTACGGTCAAAGCTACCTTGACAAAATGCAAAGGCAGAGAAAAAAAGTACATTGCTTTCATCCCTATCGCACAGAAGCACAATACAAATAAAATGGCAAATCTTCTTTAAGAAAAATACCTGTTTGGCTGTCAAAAAACTTCAACGGTCTACTTTTGGCACTACATTGGGTATTCCGGCAAGCAAACAGAGGACCCAGCTGGCATGTAATAGAGCTAAGCTCTTCGCCCAAATCCGTAACTTGTTGCTGCTCTGCAAAGGAAAAATCGTGGATCTCCATGTCCAATCTACGGCCTAGGCAATAGAGAAATAAGAAAAACGACCACCGTGCCTTCTTGAAGATTTGAAAGGAACCCATTTGCAAATAACTGAGGGGAGCAAAAGCCTTTTCGAATCTGAGTAAATGCTGCTTGTAAGCATTTTGGACACCTCTATTGTGCCTCAAAAGAATGCCGAAATGCTCTAACCTACACCATAACCTGCGGAAACATGGAAACTCTTTTAGTTATGAGCGGGCAGAACAAAAGCCCTGAGAAGAATAAAAGAAAATACCACAGATTGGTAGAGGGGGCAGAGATACTCACCGCCATAGCTATGCCAGACTACCTTGCACAGGGTGGTTCAAAAATGCCTCCTCTAATTGGAGAATTCAAAATCGGCATTGAATGCCTGCAACCAATGTCCCGCAAGGGAACGCAGGGAAACCGCAAACTGAAAGGGAACGCCGCATGCGGCGTAACATGCGGCGTTCCTTGCACGGTTCCCAACCCCATCACAAAATAAAAAAGAAGATGATAATAATAATAATAATAATAATAATAATAATAATAATAATAATAATAATAATAATAATAATAATAATAATAATAATAATAATAATAATAATAATAATAATAATAATAATAATAATAATATATTATCATGCTTCGTTGGATCCTAAGGGTCATGAAGCAACAGTTGTGAACCATGGGATTCCATTCAATATTTTCAAACCACATATTTTGGCCAGTAGTCAAGTCGTGTAAAGGTCAGTCTTCGTATTCAGCGGGGCAAAATAGCAAGTGGCTAAGTATATTAATCTGTTGTATCTTCAAAGGCTTATCAATTAGTGTCGACCAACTTCTTCACGAGGCGCAAGACAGATTGGTGAAGGCATACCTATATTTTCAGCTTGCTCTTCAGAAAAAACGTTTGATTTTTAAGGAATATTTGGGTATCTTATCTTATGCATAGACAGGTGGCTGCACTCAGTGGATTATCTTTATCTGCTGAGATTTTATTCATGTCTCTGCATCTATGTGCATACTTCTTCTGGAATATTGAATAATAGTTTGTCGTCGTTCAAAAAAAAAAAAATTAATCTGCTGCCAATAATCAACGCAATCCATAGAAATTGGTTATATATATAACACGTGTTTTCTGATGATCTTGGCGTTGCATACTAAATCTTGTCTTACATATATTGCAAGTCCACCATGCTCACGCCCTATGTCAATTTCCCTAGAATTCCATATTGATCCTAAGGCATTGAACTTTTAATTTGTAATAAGTCCCGTAGCTCATGTTCCCATGTTTCTGATGTCTGCTTTCCTCCAAACATGTTCACGGGCATGCACTTTGGCTTGAGACAACCCATTATATATTTCAAGTCAGTACCCTTAGAGTCTGAAATCCCTAGTCATTCTTTCTGATCATTTCTTTATTGGCAGGCAGAAGTGTACTACATTATGGATAATGAATTCTCTAGTTCATCATGTGTCACTGCATTTCTATGCAAGGCTCTTCCCCATGGGTAAAGCAATCAAACTCCTTTATATCCTTGTAGGCTATCTCATTTCGAGATGGGATGTTGTGATTATAGAATAATTTAAGGGCTAAACTTGGCTATTTGTTTTTTAGCACATTTCCAAAAAATATTGGCTAAAGTAAATGGACAAAATTAAGAAATAAATAATAATTTTAGCTTAGCTTTTTTCCCGCCTGCACAAATCTTCGATCTCTTTAACTAAATGCTAAAAATTAAAAGAGTGAAATTTTGTATTGTTTATCTAAACCATATAAACTATTGGGATGAATTTCGGACTCGTTTAGCTAATATCATTCTTATAAGAAATATATGATTAGTAATTTAATTTCTAGCATCTATGGATAATTTGAGGCCTAGATTTAGCTAGCTGGCATTGTGTTTAGAATGTTTGCACAAAGAAAACGACTAAAGTAAATTGAGACAATTGGAAAAAAGCTATAGGAAGCTTAATGTTTCCATCGACCACTCCACAGAAATCCTTGGGATAAATTTTGGTTAGTTTAGCTAAACATTAGAAAGTACGAGATGGAAAATGTATAAAGTTTAGGTAAACTACAAAAAGTTTTGGGATTAACCTCGGGCAAGTTTGGCTAAAGCCATTATGGTAACCAGAAATACGCGACTAGTAATTTATTCCTTGGTTGTGATTAAGGATTTCGAAAAAAGCATCTTCTGGTGGTCCACATCCAACATATTGATGGAAAGAAGTAATGTTGTAGCCAAGTCAATTTTTAGCAACATAGGTCTATATATGACCTCATTCATATTGGCACTACAAAAAAAACGTAGCTCACTATCGAAGTAGTGACAAATTTCACTTGGGATGGCACAAAGAGGAAGGCACTAATTGAAAGACCGTCGAAAGTATATTTGGAGGTCTTGGGGTGATCAATTTTCTTCTATAGAGCAGAGTGATGATCTACAACTAGAATTTTAAATGTTATTGACGAGTCTCTAGGCTCACGTCTTGTTTATTAGTCCTTCCTTACATATGTGTGTCTCTTCTAACTCTCCATTTATTCAGTCTCCTCCATTTTACCCATTGTTAGTATACTCGAATGCTTTTCTTTTCTTAGGGAAATGCTTATTGCATGGGAGATTGTACGATCTCTATTCATCTCCCTTTGGTATTCCAATTGCATCAATATCATGGAGATCAGGTGTGCATATGATTTATGATTGGTAGAATGAGATATGGTTGCTGACATAGCAGGGATTTAGAGCGAACTTCCTCCTCTTAAGGAAGAATGTGGCTTCAGTTCTCCCTCCAGTACCACATGTAGAGGCCCGCAGTTTGGGATGTCAAAGAGAAAAGTTAGTCAATTCTATGTATAAGATCTTACTTGCTCCTGAGTGCTGCTTCCTTTTGAAAAGTGGCCTTTGATTGTCTATATGGACAACATAAAACAAACAATAGCAGTCCTAGCTTCGCAATGGGTCCGACAAACAGATTAGCAGCCAGGCCATCGCTTGCAGCCTAAAAAGAAGCAACACATTCGTTGCCACCATCCACACCCAAAAGCTTCTGTACACAGGAAAAATAAACCGGAAATATGTATACCTAGATTACTTGCCAAACTGCCTTATGTATGTAGTAGACTGACATCTTGGTAGTGTACTAGGATTAAAATGGCCCATATATAACTATTTCTTTAGTTCTTTACTTTGAAGACAGCTTGCACATAGGGAATGAGGTAAAAAACGAAAAATACATCGTAGTCTTCTTTAACAATGAAAGTACGCCTTACATGCGACATTCTACATGCGATATTTGTCATAGGCAGGGTTAAACCAATAAGGTCAATAAAAAAAGCAATACATCCTTTCTTTAACAAAGGTTATTAGACAATGCCAGGCCACGATATTGGTCATATGAATGGCCCAAGTCAGTTTTGTTGTCATGTTGAAATGAACCACTTCAAGTAAAGGTAAAACAGTGTTCATAACTTTATTTCCAAAAGCCCCTATGCCCGGGTTATATCAAAAGGAAAAGCCAGCATCTTGACAAAACTTCCAGACTTGTGAACCATTTATATGCTGTCTGAATAAACAAGCTTCCAAGCTTTTCAACTTTTTATGCTGTCTTTCGGACTGTTTAGTCTATATGTTGTCTTGCAGCATAATGGCCAAAATAAGAGATGGCACCTCTCTTTTGTCATCTACATGGAACTGCAACAAACCCGACCAAAAGATTGTCTGTTCCTGATAACTTACATTGTTTTCATTGTATTTGTATCTTCTATCACAAGCGGGGACATATGCACATTAGTGCTCTGTTTTCACTTTTATATCACCATTTGACAATAGACCAGATGCCTGTAGAGCTCGTCGAGATTCCTGCAATGTAATTCATGACAAGGTAATCAAACAGAAGATACATAAAGGTAAGTGCACCATAACCAACAGGTAATAACTAGGACATTCCAGCTTAAGCTGTTAACAACATTGTTTCCAAGTTAAGATGTTGCTGTCATGTAACCAATCATTCCACAAAGCCAATGAGTGCAACAACCTAGAAAACACTTTAATGTATTCAACATTTCCAACTAGAATGTAGTTTTTGGGCAGGAGAAGATAACAAGGACTTGCAATTTATAATAGGAAAAACGTCCAAACAATACCAGTGCTGATGCTGTACGAAGTTGTCTATATGCTTCTGTTTCTTCTGGAAATGCATCTTCAACCTCTTCTAGTAAGTGTTTTCGTATCTCCTACAAAATGCAATGATCTTTCGCATAAGATACCAATAGAAAGTTAGATTAAAATATAGAACATCGGCAAAGAAAATATGGAAGAATATCGAGACTAACATCAGGTCCTATAGCAATACCAAATATGAGCAGAGTTAAATTAGCTTTAAATTTGTAAAATCATCTTGCATGGATGGGATCCTATCAAATAGAGAAGTACTAAGATAACAGTTCCATTGAATCTGATAAATGCTTGGTCACTATGGAATTCGTTGTTAAATGAATAATACGAAGGAATAGCACGAGGCTCTTCATAATACATTCTGTAGGATGTGTCATCTGCAGTTGTAAAATTGAATACGTATACCTCATAATCAAGTGCTCATAAACTCACCTTAAACGCATCAACTTTGCCCTTTGTAGCTTGATTCCGTTGGACACAGTTATTCAACAAGGCCTTTGTAAATTCGTCAGGATTTTTCCCTTCATCCACCAAACTGAAGACAAACAACATTGTTCAAACTCTTCCGATCAAAACATGCAAAGAAACATACAGGAGACTCACTTAATTACTTCAATTGGAACTTGCACAGTACAATCTTCAGCTGCAGAAGACATGGCCTGCAGATCCTGCACTAGATTATTCCTATATGCCAAAAAAAAGAGACCAATCAGAACAGAAAACGGAACCTAGGCCAAAAGGCACAAAACCTAGAGCTGAAAATATTACAGTCGTTCGAGCACAAGAAGTTGGGAGGGCATGGAAAAGGTCGAAATGGAGCAGTGGAGCTGGTGAAGAACTGCGAGAGCGTGTTGGGTAGCTTCCTCGGCTGCAGCTTGAGGATTTTTGGGCGATGGAGAAGGGGCGGGTCCTCCAGCGCCAGGTAAAGGGGCTCCGGCCTCCATAGCTCTTGGAATTGATGGTTTGGACACTTGTGCTTCTTTGGCTGATAACGGAGCCTGTTATTCGTAGATAATGATATCCCGTGATAGACCGCGGCTGAAGCGGGAAAATGCAATTGCAGTTGAAGTGCTCATGTGGGCAGTGCCAGGAATGGGCGATTATCGAGCTTCAGGGCTCTATCGAGCTCAAAGATCAAAACCATCTCCGAGATCTAGACATAGGACCTCTTTGTCGCTCTTCTGCGGTGCCCTTCTAATCCCTTTCTTTAAAAAAAAAAAAAAAATTGCTCTGTTCCTTTTTTTCTTTCAGTACCTAAGCTTGCGTTTTCCTCTTCTTCCAGGATAAGTTTTTCTTCACAGTTGGTTACCATGAATTGGAAGGACGTAAAGTTGCATTGAAGAAACCTCTGCTAGTAATCAAGAAGGTTAAATCTTTGGATTCAATGGATGTAGATGTCGCTTCAATACAGCCAAATCCTAATGTTCAGTTGGAGGTGGTAGGAGTTATCCGGCATAAGTTGCTCTTCAAAACAAGACCAAAAGCACTTATTTCTAGTATGTTCCTTTTTCTCTGTATTCTCTTGCATATCAATTTCCATTATGCTAAGTAGTACATAATGAAGAAACATATTCAGAACTGCTATGTGGTGTATGATCACATCATAGTAGAAAATTATAGAAGATCAGTAAATACAACATAGCCGATGTTTCATAAAAAAAAAGTGTATTCGTGACCGTGAGGTTCTGTGGTCTCAGCAAATTATTTAGGGTGCACGTATCCTTGCAAATAATGT
The DNA here is from genome assembly GCA_021234155.1 of Isoetes taiwanensis. Taxonomy (NCBI): domain Eukaryota; kingdom Viridiplantae; phylum Streptophyta; class Lycopodiopsida; order Isoetales; family Isoetaceae; genus Isoetes; species Isoetes taiwanensis. The sequence continues at coordinate 21,682,195 of JAJEKV010000002.1, read as the reverse complement.
GCAATGAGAACCATGAATAAAATGTGCTTTTTGACAGCTTAACAGCAGGACATTGTTAAGATAGTGCTAGCCTTATGCATGCTTATCTTGGTATAAAGTCTGCCTAAATTATTCATGACCAAAAAAGTCTTTATGGCCATGTTTTCTTCAAGTATACACGTATAAACCACTCTCATTTCTCAGGAAGTATGATTGCACTGGCTTGGCATGCAATTCTGAAAATAATGATCTTCTCTGTGTGTCGATACAATTCACAAACTTTACGTGGTCGATTCGATTCTTGTTGATAAGGACCACATTAGGGACTACTATTTACCACTGCTATATAAGGCTCTGATATCTCTGTGTCTCTCATGGCACAACTTCAAATATGGCTCAAAATATTCGCCGTCTTTGATGAGGTAGAAACTTCTGATGCAATGACTTGATTCCTGCTTGATTGCTACTGATTACTCTGCTCATTTTTTCTTATATTCTAATAATTCTGCACTTGCTGTTCTGAAGTTGCTATTATTAACAGCTGGCTGACCTATGACTCTTCTGATGCTAGAACCAGAATTGAGAGTCAAGAAACCTCGTACCACTTCAGAGTTCATACCTGTCTAATTTCAAGTAATAATGGAGGCCTTTAACGTTACATCATGTGCTGACCAGGACAAGATTCTGTTGCAACAAAAACAAATTTGTATTTAATTTATGGTCCTCATAACAGAACAAAATGTACAGCTATATTTTTTAATGCTATACAAGTGTTAGTTCATTGCTTGGATACGAGTAACATAATTGCTCGTAACCAACTTGAAGAACAAATTACTTGCAGTGTAAGCTAGTTTCCTCTTAATGCATGTTCATATAATCTGGTGTAAGGGATGGTAGTGATGGCTGAAGGAGCAAAGGGCGTTGGAAGGGCTCTCTCTTTTGTCTGCCCTCTTAAGGCAACTTTCTTTTTCTTGAAATATGATAATTTGGTTTAAGGGATGTAGAGTGATATGGATGAACGTGCAAAGGGCATTGGAAGGGTTCATTTTGTTTGCCCATTAAAGTTGCTCTCAGGTCAATCTCGTGGACATCTAACTGACATGACTTTTCTAGATCATTCAAATTGATAAAACGTGACATAAAAATGGAAGGGGACTTTTTGTATAGAAGTGGGAGGGAGTTTTTTTATAGAAATGTACAGAAAATATGTATACAAGAATGTCACTTTAGGTGACATTTTGACGTGGAAACAACGCTAGAGGCGCGGAGCAGAACGTAATTTAAGTGGTTTTTACGTTCAAAAGAATGTAGAGATTGTTTATGGGAGATTATCTCTTTTTTCTTTCTTTTTGCCAAAATCTAAAACACCAATAATCTATAGCCACTAAATAATAACATGTAAAATCTAGTTCAATAGCATGCAAATCTAGCATAAAAAAAACACTTCGTGGTGTTGATTAGAAACAATACAAACATATTTGAAACTTCACAGCTAGAAAATTGAAACTAAAATACTTGAAGATCCTCCACCATCTCTTCCAACCACAAACAGAGGACGAAATAAGAAAGAAAGAAATAATGATTTTTATTGTCCACTGAGGCCAATCGGCCTATGGGACCTAATAAAGGAGCGCAGCAAATTTATTATTGTCTGAGTTAAAAAAAGCCCATCCCGAAGAGTTTTCGAGGGAAAAAACGTGGCAGTAATAAGAATGCTGTCAAACTGTACAGGTATACATCATCATGAAATATATGTATATATACATGTCAAGTGTGTGCCCGAATATATAGCTGATCTCGCATATCCATGACCTCCTGAAGGTATGATTCCAGCATCCGTACGAAAGCCGTGCTCAATATCACATATAGCGGCTGGCCAGGCCTGATTAACTCAGCATAGCGCGTCCAGATTTGATCATATGATGGGCAGCTTTGAAGGATACGAGGTTCATCCTCAATGACTCTCATTTGGCAGCATTGACAAAGCCTGTTCTGGCGTGGCTCACCAATCCATCGGCCCATCTCAATTTGAAGATGGTGTGCCCCTGTGCGAATGGAGGCAATGAGTCTGCGCCTTTTCATAGGCAAGTGGGTGCGCAAGTAGCATTGCGGGCTCCGTTCCAATGTGGAATTTATGTGGCGCTGGTAGTGTGATGTCTTGACCTGTTCAAGGGCACTGGCATCCCAAAGCTTGCTGAGGGTCAAGGTATTGCCTCAAACTATGGCGATCTACCTCTGTTTGCACATGTATGCACCTGTGCTTCTGCACATTCCATCTAGCTAATTATTGAGCTCTCTTTTCCCTTGAGCAGGCATTGAGGCGTTGCGGCCCCATTGCCATGATATAAGCTAGGTTGGCAAGACGAGCATCGTTCATATTGACCACCTTCTGAAAATAGACAATGTGGCGATCAATGGCCGTCCTCTGAAGTGGTAAGAAACCCGTCTCCTGCAACAGAATTTGATATGGGACTGTGGACTTCACCCCTAGTGCTCGTACCAAAAAGGTTTTCTGCACCTGCTCCAAGTCATTCCAGGTAGCGAGGGACACTACTAGGCCCTATACTTCAACTCCGTATAAATGGACAGGCTCCACTAAGACCTTGAATAGGTGCGACTGATAGGCCCACTTCTTCCATCACAGAAATAGAGGCAGCATTGGCTATGGCGGATAAAGCCCACAGGGCCCTAAATGTATAGGGAAAGGGAAGCATGGGCTCTTTTTCCACAAAATCGGCAGGGGCCATGCGACTGGCGGCAGCGGGAGCAGGTCTGCCGAGGGGCTCCCCTTCCCCTACAAAATAGAAATAGGGGAGTCGGTTTTAACAAATAGAAAGTTCAGGGGATCAAACATGGGTTTTTATTGAAGATCTAACAGAGTTTTAGGAGTGTTTGCAAGATCAAACCATAGTTTTTGGAGAGTTTTTGCAAGATCGGCAGAGTTTTATAGAAGTGACGAAGATTCTGCAAGATTCGAGGAGTTTTTACTTCATTTTTTCTTTGCTACTCCAAAAATCTGAAAAGCTTTGATCATTTCGGCACCAAAGAAAGCCGTTGCTCTGTTTTTTCATTCTTGCAGCCTCTTGAAATCATTGAAGAACTCGGTGGCAGTCTAAGAACTGTAGAGGTTGACGAATTCTAAAATAAAAGATGAGAAAAAAATTATGGCGGTCATAAACAAGAAGCTGGCAAACAAGAACCTCACAGAAAAGCTAAGCAACAACCTACGTAGCCAGTCAAGCGGAATGGATCTACCCTACTTCCATTCCACGTTGTAGAGTGATGCCAGATGGCGACAGGTGAGTGGTCGCCAGCAAAAATCGACGACCCTATTTCTATTTTGTGGAGTGAGAAGCAACTGTAAGCAGCCTGAATATCTACTCCATTTGTGCTATTAAAATTGATAATGTTTCTAAAGATTACCTTGTGAACTGGAAGAGAATCTTGAGCATGATGTGTGGTAGAATCTCGCCCCATCTCTCAAAGCTTACTTTTTCTTTGAATCTGCTTCGTGGGATGCTGCGACCTGGATTTCTTGCCTCCATTGCCCCTTGTTTACGGGATCTCGCTTCTAACCAACTTCTTTTGCCGGAGGCAGAAATGCCAGCAAGGGCTTGGCAGCTATAACAGAAAACAAAGCTCTGGCTATGGCGGACGACACTAGATCTCCCGACTGGATTTTTTTTTTTTCCTTTCATTTTGTCTCAAACCAACAGAGTAAGAACTAAACCCAATAAAGCCGCTTCATATTCCCTTCTTTCTTCCTCGAATAGACTAGGGCAAAGAGCCACTCCAGATTCTGAACCCACAAGTCCGGAATAGACTAGGACGAAGAGTCTTCAACTTAAGGGAGCATTCAACTAAGATGTCTGATGCACAAACTCGGTTATGGCTGGTAATATTCTCAGGTTAATGCATAGTTGGGAGTTAGCAGTTAGTAGTTAGCTAACAGCTAACGCGAAAATAACGTATAACGAGTTATCACCAGAGGTGATAACGAGTTATTTTTTTGCCAAAAAAAAAAAAACATTCGATTTTTAACAATTTGAAACTTGTTCTTTACTAATTCAAATACGTTGAATTCAAATATGCAATCAGAATTCTCAAACACCTATTCTAACCTACTAAAACTTCACAATAATGCCCAAACCTGTATTGCGCGCTGAATTCGGTCTATGTCCTTGACCGCCTGCTAATATATAAGACAAAATATCAATATACATGTAAGCCCTGTAAGACCGCCTGCTACAAACATCTTGGCCTGCTGCCCCAGATCTGAATGATAATTTACATGTGCTTTTACTGCATCATACAACATATCATGTGATGGCATTATGCCTGCAACGCTCATCACGACTTCGCGGAAAATTTCAGGTAAATATCCAGGATTTCTGATGGCATGCACCAAGTATATTTCTGCAATACTCATCACCAAATCATGAAATTTTTGAAGTGAATGTATAGGATTTTTGCCAAAGCGCAACAAGTACTTTCCTGCCACATTAGCCCTCTTTGTACAAATCCTTTCTTCAGTTTGATTTATATTTGAATCAATAATGAGAAATGAAAATGTCACAATGTGAAGGTTCAATAGATGTTCCTCATCTATTGAATACAAATACCAACTCTTTAGCATTGTTACTTCATCTTTCACTATGCCAAACATGGAACAAGCTTTTGACAATGAGAAAAGGTATTGAACAGAGGCCTTCACTTTAGTTGAACATGCTTGATAGGTTATACTTTCATGAGAAACTTTGTACAGCCCGGATCAAAAAACCAATCAAGAGTTCAATACTTTTCTGGTTGTTTGAAAATTCCACATTTGAATTCATCAACCACGAGCGTATGGCAGAAGCTGAGTTTATAAATGTTACTCCTTGCTCCCTGAAATTGTCAATGACAAGTTGTAGTACATTAGGCTACAAATTCGTTAGCCCTGTTAAAAGACTTTGGATATCCAAGTACAATGAATCTGTCTCGTTTTTAATGACATGGAAAGTAAGGGCCAATATGCAGCCATGGACAACACCAAGAATTTCCTCAGAAAAAGAATTAGGGGGCAAGCAACAGGGGCTTTGTCTCACATTCTTTGTACTGGTGAGGCTAAAATTAGAATATTAAGGTCTCCAAATCTAGGAGAAGAGGGCTCTGAATGCTGCAACTTGTCTAGCCATGAATAGATGCACCAACTGGGAGCTCAGATACAGCTCCAGGCTGATGCTATACAAATTGGAGACAATAAGGATCCAGCAATATGCTTTACTAATCCAAAAACTCCTTCCAGTGGAGATTCGATTTGAAGTAGCCCAATAGCCTGAATGTTAATCTGCCTTCTACAGATGGTATCAATGCCTATGCCTACAGATTTCAGGGCTCAGACTTCTCAGCAAGGGAAGAACGATTGTTTGCAGGCTCAGACTTCTCAAACTACTAAAATATGTTGATTTGGGCTCAGAACGATTGATTGCAGGAAGTTCCAAAGAAGAACAGCTCAGAACGGCAATTGCAGGCAGGAAGAATTGGATTTTATGACATTGGATTTGTCGATTTATGCAAGAAGAATGCTTTAGAGAGACCCAATACCATAGAAACAGGCTCAAACAGGTTCTTATCTGGGGATGTTCGAGTAATAAAAATGACCGGATTAGAAGCTGGAGCAACCACGATCGTCGGATTGGAGGCTGGAGCAGACGCCAAGAACACGGGAGAATTTTTTTTTGGGAGGATAAAAAAGCTCTATTTTTTTTTTTGGAAAAACTAATACACGTGATTTCCCGTTATGTTTTTCAATCATGAATAACGCGTTAGCAAATTGGGGCTAACGCGTTATCTGCCAACCATGGGTTAATGTTCGAATTTGTCCTAATATTCTGATGTAGATTGAGATGCCATTAACTTTTGAAACTTGCAGGCTCCGGCAAGACATTGCAAGCACTGCATGATGCTACCATTTGCTCGGATTTTTGTGTAAAGCACATAGTTATGGCAGACAACCTGCTTGTTCTTTCTTCTTGGCTGACAATTCTGCTCGTTCTTTCTTCTTGGCTCGTTGATAAGCTCTGAATTATAGAAGCATTAGAAAAGCTTGGTATAGTGATGGAGATATCCTGCCAAGTAATAAAGGGTTGTGATGGGGCAACAAGTGCTACCACGGATTTTTTTGATGGGCTTAACGCACACAGAGCGCAGGTTGCACCAAGATTTCAGAGCTTATAGTCATGCAATTCCACGCTTTTCAGAGCTTATAGTCATGTAAAGCTTAGGATTTCAGGGCCTGCTTATTCAGCGCTTCCTTTCTCGCCTTGGGCGAGAACCAAAATAACTATTTACTTAATTATATTAATTAATAATTACTATTTAATTATATTAACTAATATTTACTATATTATTTTAATATATATTAGTACATGGCTTTTCTTTTCTTTTTTTTGAAGGCAAGGTGGTGGGACTTGTATTAGTACATAGCTTTTCTTGATTAGTTAATTGTTTTTCTTTCTTTTTAGGATTCCTTTCACCTCCCTCTCCCCCCCCCCCAATTTGCCCCTCTCCCTTTGCCCCTTTCCATGCCCATCCCTTTCTTCCCTTCCCCATTTCCCTCCCTTGTCCCTTTGCCCATGTCCCCTTTTTCCCCCCATGTCCCTTTGCCCTTCCCTTCCCCTTCCCCTTTGAATGGGCCTTCCCTTTCCTTCCCTCCTTCTCCCAACTTCTCCCCTTCCCCAACCTCTTCCCTCCTTCATCAACGTGTGCCCCTTTTGCCCCTCTCCTCTTCCCCTCCTCAACATGTTTTAATTCATATAAAATTCAATGCAGAACTTACAAAATTTTAATGTGTATCATTTTTCTGCATGAGTCCCAAACGTCAAAATATGACCCATTTTAATTAAATGCGACTTATATGCTATATTAAAAATTATGTTGATGTTGCCTTGATGATAAATGTGCCACCCCTCGAGGTGGTTTATTATTTATGTATATTATTGCTAGGTGCTAACATGTGTATATGTAGCACAATAACAGGGGGTTACTTTTAGATTTTTATACGCTTTTTCACATGGTTTTTCTATGATTTCGTTGTTGTATTCGTTGAGATGTACTAAATAGTATTTCTAGAGTGCACCATTTATGGGCCGTTGATTTTCGTTGGTGGGAACAATCCGAGGGTTGTTGTCTTTCTCTGCATGTGTTTGTGCATGAACACTGCGCATGTGTATGCATGTGCATGTGCACATGCATGTGCAAGTGCAAGTGCAAGTGCAAGTGCAAGTGCAAGTGCAAGTGCAAGTGCAAGTGCATGTATGTGCATGTGTGCATATGCATGTGTACTTGCCCTCTTGGATTCTTATTGCCAAAGTGGATTTTACTACCACGAGATGGATTTTTTGCTCACACTTACAAAGGTATTTGTTTTTTAATGTTTCTTCAGTTAGCATAATGTTTTTTTTTACAAGGTATTGGTTTCTGATTCTACAATGTAGTCTTTTGCAAAACCCCTTTTGTTTCCTTCCTAAGATTTGCTTTATGCGATTCAAGTTTAGGCCCTCTGTTTGCTTCCAACTCTTGGATATTCCCGGGTGCTGCGGATTGTTCATAGCGGCCAGCCTTTAGCTTCAATCAACAAATGGATTCTTATGCACACAACAGGCGGACTATTCCACGCCCTTTTCCATGTCACGTAGATCAGTCAAACAGTGGCCACAAGAATGCATTTATATTGTAGGTTTGGAACTTTAATCGAACCGTAAGGTACCTTTCAGCTAGAGATGGAGCATCCAAAATTATAATGGATTGATAAACAATGGTGTCATTGTGAAAGAGAAATAGTTGTAGCGGAAGTAACAATATGTAGCATAATAACAGGGGGTTTTCTTTGTGTTGCAAACTTTATGACTTTCAGAATAAGGGATCAATCTGCTCTATCTTTATGGTAACTTTTACTTATGTTGTTCTATTTGTTTTATTGTGATCAAATTCAAAAGCTACAGGTGATGAAATTTTTTCTGGTTTGAATTCTAAAGTTTTTGTCACACCGGGGGGGGGATGTCCCTAAGGCCCCGAAGGGGCCAAAAAAAATTTTTTGCAACACAAACCATTAACATCCAACATATAAAAATTAAATCCTCCAACACATAACAACCAACACATAACAACCATTGACATTAACAATCAACACATAACTACCATTGACATTAATTAACACAACCATTGGGTCCAACACATTTAAATTAAAATCCCCCTTAAACCCCCTTTGGTTTGGGTGCATATTCACACGGGGGGTGACGTAGGGCAGCGAGAGCCTTCATAATTGTATTTTGCATGTACGAAATCAACACCATATAGTATTCTGCTTGAAATCTTATAGTATTTTGCGAATCTTGTTATACAGTATAGCAAATTTTGTACTTGCATACCCCACAAACGAGGAACTTTATGTACGGTATAGATTAAGGAATAAGGGGCGAATATGCCTATCCAACAGCTCTCGTTGCCCGGAGTCACCCCCCGTGTGAATATGCACCCAAACCAAAGGGGGTTTAAGGGGGATTTTAATTTAAATGTGTTGGACCCAATGGTTGTGTTAATTAATGTCAATGGTAGTTATGTGTTGATTGTTAATGTCAATGGTTGTTATGTGTTGGTTGTTATGTGTTGGAGGATTTAATTTTTATATGTTGGATGTTAATGGTTTGTGTTGCAAAAAATTTTTTTTGGCCCGTGTGTATGCTTCCGCTATATAGGATTTCCTATAGAAGGCGTGGGACGAATGATACCTCTGTGTCCTTCACCCAGTCACTTGCCCATCATAAGTGCTCTGAGTCAAACGAAGGGTCTTTCCATGGTGATTGAGTTGCCATGGAAGGGAATTTTTTATATTTATACGATTGGAACATCGCATAAGTTCGGGGAGCATCACAGAAGTGTTTTGAGACATACAAGTATTTGGGCTTCGATTTCTGTTTGAATTACTCGTGGAAAAAAATGTGTTCAAAAAAAGAATTATTGTTGGCAAATGTGCAATGTTTAAGATGGTTAGAGACTGTAATAAAATTGATCTCCATGATTGGCATACTAGATGCATGTTGTTCAAAACTTTGGTGCAGCCGGTTCTTCTCTATGGTGTTTAAATATGGGATCCAACTATTTCTACAAGAATGTGGGGGAAATTTGAAAGTGTGATGAAGAGTTCCTTACAAAAGGAGCTTGGCATTCGGCATTAAATTCCTTACCAAATTTTATTGGCTCAGACGGTGCTTCTACCTCTCGAGGGAGGACTTATGTGTAGCCCTCAATTTCACATGTAATTTGAAAGGTCTTGATGACTCATGCCTATCATGCCTTGCTGTAGGAGAATCTGAAAGAAAAGGATGGAATCGTGATGTGATAGAATGGGGACGCAAATGGGGATTAAGGAAAGGGATTGTTCTGACATAGATATAGCTATTAGGGACCTAGTGCAAACAAAATGTGTGGGCAAAATCTCAGAGACTGAGATTGAATTTTATAGAAATCAAATAATCCAATGTTAATGTATACAACTCAGAGTTGCTTGAATACCCCGATATCTAGGAGTATGCGAGGAATTATGACAAGATATAGAAATGGCTCTTACTTGCTCAGAGTGGAGATTGGCAAGTGGCCAAGGATCTCAAGGGAAGAAAGAAATTGTATGCTATGTGAGAAAGATGAAATGAAGATGTTCTTGAACAGCAACTGCTACAAAGAAATAAGAGAGAGCCAAGATAAATCACATTGGTTATTAATCTCTACAAACACTTGAACCCGCAAAAACTTGGCAATTATCTCAAAGAGGTGGAATTGCATTGAAATGTTTTGCTAAAAACTTTGAGATCTGGTGTAAATATGTTCGCTTCATGGTTCGTTGGGTCTTTCAGATGTGTAAATCAATTTAATCTAATTTAAGCAAAATTTACCAAAATAACTTTAAGTGTTGACTTAATTCCCAAAGAGCCCTTTGTATTTTTGAAATTCTCAAAATGACCTTAATTCTTAAGTGTAGAAAATCACCAAGAAGCACATTTTACATTGTTAAAATATAGTACATGGATTTGAAATATTGTGAAAAGATGGATTTATGTAGAACTAAGAATACATGGTGAAATAAAAATACATGGTTTTCAAAATATTGCATGGTTGCCTTGATTATTGAAGAAATTAATCAACTAGAGATCCTGGACATAAAAGAACCCAAATTAAATCTATCTCGTTCCACAATCTATGCTAAGACCAAAGAGCAAGGGGGAGGAGAGGATATAACTGGGGCCCTATTCGATAATGCACCTGCAATAAATATGCCAACTAAGCCTGTAGAATTATAAGGCAAGAAAATACAAGATCATAGAATTAAAAGGCAAGAAATGGTCTTAAAAGTGAAGAGCCATAAGAGCATGTCTGCCACAATAAAATATTTCAAAAGTACACCACCACAGCTCCATAAGCAGGACAATCTCTTTGAATACCATTCCACAACCTCATCAACAGAACAATCCCGTTAAATAACAATTCTTCTATATGTCTGTACCCTCTATCCTCTGCCATATCACTTCATGATGCCAAAATCAAAGCATTAAGATCCAAAAAACCTTATATGCATCTCAAAAATCTCCAATGAAGCTTTGCGATGGAAACAAAAGCCAGAAAGAGGAAACAATGAAATTGGAGATAAGAACGAACCTGCAAAAATATGCCTTGGCATCGAGCTGGATATAATGCCTTAGCATTTAATGAATCAAAACACAATCCATTGAATGAAGGCAAATCGATGCCTTTCGGAACAAGACCAAAGCATTTGTGATGGATCTAAAATCCCTTATATTCGTTTGGAAAAACTTCAATGAAGCTTTGCCATAGACAATGGAGGAAAACAACATGGAAACAGAACCTATAAAGGAAAAACAATGAAATTTGACCTAAAGAATGGGAAATAATGAACCTGCTGGATGGAATGCCTTAGAACCGCTGCATGTCTTGACCTGCAGCCAGTGCTCTGTCTGCACACAGATGTTGCACCATACTGCTAAATGCTTCTAAAACATCCACAATCTGTGCTGCAATGCTTAATTTGAATATCTTCAAAGGCAGAATAGAAAAATACATGCTGCAACGTCTTCTCTAATTTGAAATTGCATCAGCCAAAGAGCTTCAGTTGCATCTTACGATCGGCAGCACAATGCTTGAGCCCTACATTTCAATTTCAATTTCAATTTCAATTTCAATTTCAATTTCAATTTCAATTTCAATTTCAATTTCAATTTCAATTTCAATTTCAATTTCAATTTCAATTTCAATTTCAATTTCAATTTCAATTTCAATTTCAATTTCAATTTCAATTTCAATTTCCACTCTTTGCTCCCAAGGTTTTGAGAGCTAGATAAGAAACAGAATGAGCACAAAGAAAACTATTCCACCATTACATATCCAACAAGGTAGCAAAGCGAATAGGGCAACCTCTTTGAATAGGGCGACTTCTGGTAGAATTACCGAAATGTTGACCCTAAACCTGGCTTAAAGGTCAACCATAAGGAACCAATTCAAGTTTTCACTCAAATTGGGGTTAGAACCTCCAGATCACTTGAGGTGATCAGTCTATGCAAGGAAATCCCAAAAACAAGTTCAAAAAGTTTGAGTTCTAAACCTTTCCCATTTCCAAAAAATGGTACCTTTGCCAAAACAAAATGTGGTGTCGAGGTGCAGATCGATTTTTTAAGTCAGATGCAATAGACTTGGTCAAAAAAGTGGTAGTTAACCAACGGTAAAACCTCTGACCAAGTCAGAGACTGAATCTGTGAGTTATTCGAGCTCAAAGTGGGGTCAAATTTTGGTCAATAGAGGTCAAATGTAGAAAACAGTGATCAGAAATTGAGATTTGGAGTTGCCAATCATCTTTTTGAGAAATTCCAAAGTAGATAGATTGCAATGGTGCTAGGGATGAGGGGCAATCAATCAAATCTTCATTTGGATGTGTGGAAGTATTTTTTGTGACTAGATTTGGCAAAATACAGTCAAAACTGTCCAAACCCGAGAGCAATTTTTTTGAATTTGAGCTATACTTGGTATTTTTGAATGATTCCAACTCCTTTGGTTTGCACAGGCCCTAAGAATAGATGGCAAGTGGTCCAAAAGAATAGAGAAACACACTAAAATTTTCTGTAGAATATTTTGTAGCAAGAATTGTAGAATAACATATCAGAAATGGATTTGACAACTTGGCAATCGATTTGAATTGATATGGAGGCAAATATATCATGATAACAGAATATAAAGATGCTTCATAGCTTTTAATCACAGGAAAATAATCTTCTCAAGTCAATAAATAATTTTTGAAGGTAACGTCAACTAGATCTTGTGAATCCAATTGAGGAGAGCTCAAGAACTTCAAGGATCGTCCAGATCTTGCTCAGCAATGATCAATGTAGAATTTGAATACTTCTGGGCCTTCGAAAATGTTCTGATTGCGTTTCCCCTGTATATAGTTTTTGAATTTCGGTTCCAGTGATTTCGGGTGACAAATTTAGGCTTAAATTATTGCTTAAGTTCAGGAATCCAAGAATAGATTGGTTGCAGGGAGAATGGAATCAAATCCGGCGTGATTCGAGCCAGAAACTCGGATTTAGGGTTCTCGACCGTATTTTTCATGAAAATGGCGCGATACGGTTCGGTATTTTTGGAGGTATATTCCCATAATATGCTGTATTTTGGCTATTTTGGATTTTTCGAGCATGGTTCTAAGTATCTCTTAGAAAAAGGCAAGGAGTACTTGGGAATTTTGGAGACCATGGAACCTTTGCATGCTTGAGATAGAATCATAGAATATTCTAGGGTATTTTTATGTCTTGAGTAAGTACACGCCATGAGGTGCAATGGTAGAAGAAGAAAAATGAGTGGTGGTCACAAAGGTGAAGGAAGATAGCATGGGAAAAACAAAAACAACAAGGTCCCATAAGGGTGTGCAAAGATATGGCAAAGAAGGAGCAAACTTGGAGAGCAATGGTGTAAAAGTGGCCATGAAAAATGAATAAGGAAGATGTCATGGGGAAATTAGCAAATAAGGGTAATAAGATAGGTTAGGGATATAATAAGGAAAAAGTGGCTAGGCGAAAATCAAGGTGATAAGGATGGAACCATATAGGGGAATCTTCCAAACTCCAACTTCCAAACTTCAAGCAATGTCTTCCAAACTTCATATCCCAGAATCTTCTAGAGCATATTCTTGACTAAGCATTTTGATCTCAAATAAAGTACCTCATGTGAGTTTTGAGCCTTGAGCACTTGTTGACTTGAAAAATGAACACCCTTTGACCTCGACAACAATATTGAATGCCAAGGATCTTCCAAACTTTGACCTAGTATTCCAAGATTAGTTGACCTAGTTTTGAATGCATGGATCACAATTAACATGTTGCCCTTTGGGGGCAACATCTCGCCAAAACAAGAAAAAGGCTGGTCCCCTCAGCCATATAATGCCAAGAATGAATAACTAGAGGGGTCTTCAACTTTGTACCAAAGTGTCTATGATAGAGTAAAAGTGCAAATGTTGGTGATGGTGAAATGATGTGGATGGGATATGGTGAGTGAGAGAAGGCAGAAATGAATGTGAAAATGACAAGGTGATGATGGAATGATGGTGAATGGAATATGGTGAGTGAGAAGAGATAAAAGTGAATGTGAATATGACAAGATGATGATGAAATGGAGATGAAGTGAGTGTACAAGTGTTTGAAACTTCGCCAAAACAAGAAAATGTGTATATCCTTCTTGATCTCCAACAAGTGCAACTCTGCTATGATGGTAAAGATGAATTGCAGAGTGCTTTTCTTCTGTAGGGAATAAGAACAAGAATGAGGAGTTTAGATGGAAGGTAGGGCCACTTATGACAGATGAAAAACATGGAGGAAGAGTGCACCTGTCATGGAAACACATAAACCAATTAGTCTCAAAACCTTGCAACTCTGCTATGATGGTGAAGGTGATTTTTGCAGAGTGCTGCTAGGGTATGGAAAAACAAGAATAGAGGATTGGATGGATGGTAGGAATGTTTAAGACAGGTGACACTTGGTAGTCATTAGTATCAACCCTGTTCTTGAGATCACCTGTACTGCTATCTGGTCAAATCAACCTAAAAACATGAAACCAATTCTGTTAGAGTAAAGTGCTCAAAGTCAGACTGTTCTATCTACTGAAATAGTATGCTTAAAGATCTAACTGATTTAACTACTTTAAACCTACCATAAATCTTCAAACTTTTTAATGAGAGAATAGGGACAAGCAAGCATGCTGGTCCCAATACCTTTTCAGGTGCAACATATTGATTGGATTTGGCAGGGGCATTCCTGAGGCAACCTCTTGTAGCCAATAAGAGTTAGTACCTGCAGGTTCCAATACTACAAAGGGTCCTTCCCAAATATTGTCAAATTTGCCAGCTGAGTCTTCCTTTGACTTGTTCCATTTGAGAACAAGCTCTCCTTGCTTAAAAGTACCTTGTATTTTGTGTGCAGCCTTGAATGCAACCAGATTCTTGGCCTTTTTCAACAAATTGGTATTCTCAGCCTCCATCCTATATTCATCTAGGTGCAGCACTGCATTTTTTTTTTTTTTTTTTTTTTTTTTTTGTCTAGCCAGCTTCAATTGGATTGCCTACCCCGACAATGCAGCATTTTATTTGATGCAATTCACAGGTGATTTATTTGAGTAAAGCTGAGAGACCAGAATCCATGAAGCAGTGGCAGCTTCTATGAGCAGAGTGGCAGGCTACTCTTCTTACACTGATTTGTCTCTTTATTTCACTTCTTTGTATCTCGGTAAGAGTAAAATGTGCAGTGACAGCTGGTGGCATAGCCGGTCTTCTATGCCACTTCAAAAGTAGTATACAGGTAGACTTGGTGGTAGTTGCCATGATTAACAAGATGGATGTGCTTAGTTATCAAGGATGTATGGGCTCCTTGATGGGATAATGGAAGTGGAAGACTCCCTTACAGGGTGACCCTTTCAGTGGAGATTGCCGAGCTAGGGGGCTATACAGGAGTTTCTATATCCTGCACCAGGCTTTTAGGGGAGGAGTCTGGAGGCTGGGCTTGTACTAAGCCTAGCTAGCTTTAGGCTATCTGTGACCCCGACAATGCAGCACTCTACTATGCACCTCAGACACAACATTTTGAGAATCAGGTTTCTTATCCATTGTTAGCTATCTTATACTTCTTTTGTTTTGCTGTTACTCATTTGAATAAGTTTCAGTTCATAGAGGATGAAGAGGTTGAGGTTATTCCTGTAGTAATCCTCTGTGAAGTTTGAAACATTGTACGTTGTACTTTTATTGTATAAAATATAAAAAATTCCTTTTCTCCAAAAAAAAAAAAAATAGGGCGACTTTTTTTATGTACTAAAGGCCAAATAAACAAGCCCAAATTTGCAAAAGGCATGGGCAGACAGAAGCAGAGGCTAGCGAAGCTGCAATTTTGATAATTAAGGACTGGATTTATGGACTTGCACTTCAAAGCAGGCAACACAGTAGGTTCACTATTCCAATTTCTGGCCAATGTATGGTGAGGGTCGTGATGGTGCATGGAACCCAGCCCAAGGGTTGTCCCCAGCCCAAGGGTTGTCCCCTACGGGCAACCCAAAAAAAAATACATACCACACCGTTAACGGAGGGCATCATCCTTTGTACATGGAAATTACACTAGCATCTAAACTTCACAAACAATTTCCGCTCAAGCTACTGGCCCTTATTACCGACCATTTTAACATTCAAAACATTTTTTTAAGATTCAAGTTCCCGTTGAGAACAGTAAAATGAGGAGAGGATACTTGATCACATTCTTGCAAAACACATGCCAAGAAACCAAAAAGAGAACAATATATTGAATGAAGAATAGAAATTTGCTATACAGAGCAAAGCAAGAATCAATAGAAGGAAAGAGAGCTGCCAAAATGATGGCATTGTATTTAGATAATCTTCTGATTATCAAGCTTAAAGTTGAACCATTTTTTCTTTGCCTTGTCTTTATCTTTCCCATCTGATGTATCGTCTTCTTTTGTGGGACTTCCTGCATCTGGCTGCTCCGCTGTCTTTTTCATGCTCGGAGAGAATGATTCATGAATTGCTTCTCGTGTCTTTAAAAGCTCATCAACCTGCACAACAAGCAAATGAACAGCAGTTCTGATATGACGCAATCTTCACATTACTTACAGCCTGTTTTTCTTGTTGATATCTGTTTGTAACAGCGGTAAATCGGCTAACCACCTGCAAAATGATGGTACTCAGGCAAAACTGAAAGGATGACCAATCCTATAAAACTTCAAAAATATGAAAAAAACCATTCCTGAGCCACATCACATGCATTTCTGGTTTGAATTACAAGGGGCTTCTTCACACAATGTAATGTTACAACAACCAAGTGCTTTGCATGTAACAACCTCTCAAGGTTATTGTCCTGTATCTTATTAAGGCATGGCATCAAATGGCCCTATTATTTTGCTGTTCCATGCACCATACAATGACAATAGAAAAAACCTGAAAAATAATCCGAAAATTGCTTTTGCATTTAGCAGATTCCCTCTTAGACCTCCACATTTCCAGTTATCGTGTTACATGTTACCAACTGATTACTTGCTAATAATGGGCATTTCAAGATGCATCAGGACCAATAAAAGGTAAAAAGATGCTTGCAAAGGATAAAGACTGTGGAGGATGGCTTCAGTAAAAACTAGCAAAATAACATCAGAGCTACTAGATGCCAGAAAACGTTTTTATATAGGGCAAAAACTTCAGTCAATTATGCAGTTGCATATACAGAATCTAGTCTTTCTTATTTGCATAGGATCAGTTAACCTGGGGTCCATAATGCTAGCTAGGAAAACTGAAATTGCATGCCGCTCATAAAACAATCAATAAGCACACAACTATCATGATAATTATACCTCACGATACTCTGTCTCAAACTGCTTAAGCTCATTTCGTTTTGTTAAAATTTGTGCTTCAATTTCCTTAAGCTTTTCAACGCTCTCTTCGAAGGACTCTGCACACACTGCTTCGATGGTGTATGTTGCACTCTTGAAAAAATTATCACCTGTATCAAAGCAATTGAACCACTAAGATCTGCGGCTATTCCAGGTGAGGAACATTGTATCTTACCATATACTGCAAATATATGTGTTCCAGCATTCAATTCTGTCATTTCACATGGTTGCAGGCCATCCAGTTTTTTGAAGAATGCCGCATCTGGATCTTTAGCCATAGCAAGCTGAAATAAAGCAATTGATATCCATCTCACACATGCAACTAAACACAAATTTAAAAATACCAAAGATTAACAGCTTACTGCATTCACTGCAGGATCCAACCGATACACTTGAAAATGAAGAAAATACATCCCTGCAGAGGTGACTTTTCCAGTCTTACAGCTATCCTCCTGAAAAGAAGTACAGATTAGATTGCTACATGCATACCGATATCCAATAAACTGGCACAAAAATAAAATTCATATGATTACATATTAATGCAATATCCTGTATTCTTTCTACCTCCCTATTGGGCCAGATGGCAGCAACAAATGCTGTGAATTTCTTTAGCATATTGGAGTTGCAACTCTGAGAATTGAGAACTCAGTAATCAGCTGCAGCTAAAGAGAAATGTAAATCCCTTCTAAGGTGGTTAGGCCTAGGTGGAGTCTGGAGAGAAAAGGAATGAAGAGAACAAGAGACAAATAGGCGGCATGCCTTGTTCCTGACAATATCTGTCCCTTGCTTATACGCTTGTGTGTAGAGTCATTCTCAAAGAAGAGAACTAAATTTTTTAGCCAGTACTCACTTCAGTACAATAAATGATGCTTAATAGAATCGTTCAACTAGGTTTTCCTGTGGCATCATTCGTAGGCAAATAACTTTTACCTGAAGAGCTAAACCCAATCCACTATTCTCCTCCTGCTCAAAGTATAATAACTGCATAGATCACAATACATTAGAATATAATGCCCATTACGAGATTGCTCTGCGTTTTGAGAGAAATCACCTTGAACTTGCTTTGAGCTGCTGATGTGACACGAACAACTACCCCAGCCTGTGCCTGTTCTGGTGAGATTGTTACTCCGTAGAAGTGGGCGCCTTGCTTTTCAACCTATATTCATGATATGATGTAATTCTAGAAAGTAATGCCAATGTATTACTTTTATAAAAGACTGTACCTTGTCATGACAAGGCCGGCCAAGAGGCAGCGGCCGAACAGTCACTGTCCCGTTCATTGCATCCTCAAGAACATTTGCTGAGATGGTAGTCTTGATGGGGACTCCAAGTTTGCTATATCATTGAGACACAATTATGAATCATCAGGAATTAGGCCAATTAATCTGGCGCTTAGGAAATGAGAAATTTACCTAAACAAAGCAGCAAACATTGTGGTGACTGTTCCCAAATTTGAGAGATCCAACTCCATGTCCAAACCATCAAGGTCAACAGCCTGCATAGAAGATAAATGACAACTAAGAGAAAAATCACAATTACAATAAAGGTAATTTTATAGTTGTCAACAAAAAATTACAATCTATGGCCTGGTGCATCATTATACTTTCATAATAATTTATAGATACATTGTGTATATTAACAGTTCCTCTAAACATTAGAATCGCCTAATGGAGTGTATAGCTTAATCTTTCTGAAGCCAAATAAGCCCCGTACATTTATTTGCACGTCCACTACAAAATACAAAGACACAATACGTATATCAAAAATGCATTGAGGTCATCAACGCAGGAAATATTATGGCTACAACTTGCAACAAAAATAAAGATACCTCAAATCCCGCAGCATCATACTTTCTCCTCTTTTCTGGATCTGAAAGTAACCCATATGAATATGCAACTTCTTTGAACTTCTCAGCAGCTTCGGGATTGCCTGTATTTTTATCTGGATGATACCTGCCAGCTAACAGGACCATTTTAACTATCTGAAAATTGTTTCCAAATGAACACTGTGACCCTAATCATATAGCAAATTAGCAGGCATCGTATTGAACTAAGCACAAAACTTCTGATATAGGTTATAATTATGAAGGATGCATTTTACTCCTAATGGAGAACATACAATCTTGGCCCCTGTAAAGAAATCCAATTAGCTTCAAGAAGACAACTAGAAGGACAATTTATTCTACACTATTCTTATTGCATTATATTTGGTCGATATTCCTGAGCTAGTAATGCACTATAAATTTTTGAATCCACTCAGCAGAGGAGATATGTTCTCAAGTTAATGCTAAGGGAAATGAATCAAAAGCATTGGAGAAACTCAATGAGAAGAAATGCCGCCATTTCAGAACTTGCTTAAAGCAAGAAAGAAAAAAAAAAAAAGCATTGACTTCTACAGAAACTTACTTCAGAGCCATCTTCCGATATGCAGTTTTTATTTGATGATCCGTGGCATCTTTTGGCACACCCAACACTTCATATGGATCCTTCCGAGCCACATGTGGTGGACCGCTTTTAATGTCTGACATTTCCCCTTTCTCAAGATTCAAAATGCGCTCCAAAACCTTGCCCAGAACCTGCTCTTTCTCATGACCTAAAAATCTCACCCTTACTTCAAGGCAGCCAATGCTTGCCTACCCATTTACCATTCCGCAAAAGCACACAGATCTACTTCTTCCCATTAATCCACATGAGCATCATTAATAGGAGGCACGCATAGCAAGAAACTGCGAGATAAAAATCTGGTGATTTGCAAATATGGGTACCAATGATCCAGCTCCAAGACTGATCCTGAACAAATGGATCCTGAAGAAGGAAAACTACAAAAAACGGGGCAAAGCAGGCAGGAGCACGATGAAATTAGATTTGGCAACAATGAACAAATGCGCACGAAACACGTTGGTGCCGGCCTTCCTTCTGCCCCGCCCCCGGATCGTCCTCCCCTCGATGCCTTGTACCCTTCTTCTGCCCCGCCGGAATATTTCTCAGGATGCCTGGAATATTCTTACCCCGGTCTCAAATGCAGGGCCACATGACATATGTTGTGTTGTGTCATTTTGGTCGCTAATCCGATGGACGAATAATCTCAGGAAGATTCCATATCCTAGCATCTGAACCGTCCAACTCTGTAGTTTCACATACATTATACACAGACAGATGTTGGGCGATATTATTAATGGCCTCGGCCTCATTTAAATATACATAGGCCACATATAGGATTGCACAAAACCGCCGTCAGATGATGGCATCTTCGCGGGAATATGTCGGCGAAGCAGATCCTGGCCTCTCCCTCTGGGTCAAGATGGGGTCAAATTGACCCCTTATAGGGGTCGTCCCGGCATAAATACCATTGGCTTAATGAGCACAAACACGGTATTGTACAAGAAAGCAACCCTACACCCCAAATACTGCATGCGATCTGGGCCTAGGGAATTGAACCCCAATTACATTCCAATGCCCATGGATCTAAGGCCACACTGGCCTGTATGCCGGAATTCAGAGGCCTGCTATGCAGATGACAAGGGCACCAATGGATTCCAAGAAGGACGACATGATCTAAGCCCCCCCTGGCCTTTATGCCGGAATTCATAAGCCTGCGGTAGCAGCAACCAAGCGGGCAAAAGAGGCAACAGCAAACAAAAAACGAGCTCCTGGACTAGCGGGCATGCCAAAATTGAAAGAAACAGAGGGAGCGGGACAACCACACATACTTCTATGCCGAAATTCAAACAACAAACTGTTTTCGACCTCCTGGACAACCCTGGATGCCGGAATGGAGCAACCCAAAAAGCAAACAGGAATCGAACTCCTGGACCAGCCTGGATTGGGAACCACTACGGGTTATTAGATCGCCTGTGTGCTAGATTTCAAAGCATAGCAGCGATCAGGTAGATAGCAAATCGGACAGGTGGAACACCAAACTTAGCAATCAGGATAGTCTGCGACAGTTGGCTCCTACCCACCAAGAGACCATGTGAAGAAACAGAAATACGCTTTCTGAATCGCATCTGTGATGCCACCATCAGCAAAATACGTTTTGGCATACCAATTCCTTGTCAAACCATGCACAATCTTATGTAACAAATATACGGTTCCTGATCGCGGGCACATTATAAGAAGGTGCTACACCACAAAGCGTTGCTCTCTAATCTATTTGACCCATTTGGTCTAAAAATTAATTCAATTCAATTCAATTCTCTAGTCCTCCACTGTTGGACAAACTTTTTTAACCCTATCGAAAAGTTTTCTGATGTTTCCTCAAATAGTCGGATATTTCAAATTTGCAATCTAGAATTTGTATTACCCTTATAGGGATATGCATCACAATCTACCGGAAGTTTTCCTGCAATCCTCTAGCTCAACCAGAAATTCTTAATTTCAATTGGAACAAACCTTTTCTGCCCCAAAATGTGTCCAACTGTGATATAGAGATATTTGTTTTGTTTTAGTAGTGTCAACATTCGATTTGAGTGGACTTAAGGCAATGAGGTACGCTCAGGAGGTTGCAACAATTGAGTTTGCTTCTTGTTGTGTTGTTCTCATTGTGGATTGGGCAAAGTGCATTATGCGCCTAAACTTTGTGGGGGGATGGGGATGATTCACTTTCTTCTCCAGAGCAAGGTGCTGATTTCTAAGTTCATGTGGCGGATTCTAAATAATGCTGATAATTCCCCAGGGTTGCAGCTCATTCACCAGTCTTTACAGATGTGCATTTCCTTTGGCTCTCCATCCATTAAGCCATTCCTCCCATGGGCATTATTCTATCCACTTTCTCCATATCCTAATGCCTCTCCTTTCCTCAAGGGGTTGCTAGCTGCTTGGGAGACTGTGCGCACTTTGTTTCAATTCCATTCGATTCAGATACGCAAGTGCCGAGTGATGCTTGTAGTCGCACTGTAAAGGCGTATAAGTGTTTTTCCTTAAAGGATGATGTCAAGAATGTCATTTGGGAGCGATATCTTCAGATTCAGGCTTATTCATAGCAAACAGGTGTGCTCATGGTGATATGTATTCTCTGCTTTTCTGTGTTATGTATGTGGTGGATAGTGTTGCTCTAGTGGACATCTTCTCCACTAGGTTTTGAGTCCCCCATGTACTCTTTGTATTCTTTTGAGTAATAAAGATCCACATTCATCAAAACAAAAAATGTATTTTTACTAGTTTAACACTTACAAGAATTTGTCGCGGCGGCAGTCGCCGCCGCTAGTTTGTCCTTTTTACTGGGTACTTATGTAATGGGACTTGATAGCAGGCCTCGAATTTAGATTTTGCACTAACCAGCAAAAATGTCGCCCTTTATTTATGCTTACCGGATTTTTGAGAAAAATACCTCAAACTTGCTGGATTTAACACTATTTTTATGAAATTTCGACCGGAATTTTGCCTGCATCTACTCTAGCAAATCGGATATTCTAATTTCGACCCTTGCTTGATAGTTGCCTCCAAAAATATTTTGTTCTTAACCTTATGTGACCCTTTGGAAATTGAGACATCACTAATAAATGGGGTCAGAAGCATCTAGACATCTATTTTATCTAGATTTGATGATGTTCCTACATACTTCCAATGAGAAGGTCCAACAAAAAGGTGATTTTACATCTTTTCAAATGTGTATAAAAAAGATAAACTAATCTAGCATACTTCCAACGAAAACGCGTCCTATAGCTTTTTAAATGTGTAGCAAGAGATGAGACTTCTAACAAACTAATATGGCATTTGTGATATTATCTCTCTAAAGAATTTAATTCCCTTATGAGTCGGTAAGAGATTTGATCAACATGCAAAGTTAAACAACAAAAAAGATAAATTCCAGTAGCAACAACTAGAAAGACTACTTATATATGGGAATTGCACAAGATATTTTACTAATTCCATTGCATGCGATAGATAGAGAAATGAATTCAAAGAGCAAACATATAACATATAAAAATGATGTTATTGAGTGGCAACGGAATGCATAAAATTGTTATTTATATTTTATGCTGTCGATTATTTATACAAGAAATTTATCGCGGCGGCCAAGGCCGCCGCGAACATTTCTCTTCCCCAACTCCCCTGTATTTGGCAGAATTAGAAGAAGGGAATCCTCTCGGGGAAAAGATCTCTCGCACAATCCCACGATTTAGGGTTTTAAAACATCATCCAATATTTATTTTCCATGTCTAGCAATGTGATGCAAAATCATATTTCACAAATTTCGACTAGTGGAAACTTTATTGGTAGCCACTGTGCAACAAAGCCCTACGGTTGAATCAAATAATCGGATTCAAATTAAAAAGTTTCGGTCCACATGAAATACTCTAGGATATATCATGAAATACTCTAGGATATATGACCGGCCAAAAAATTGCGTACTCTATAGAAGAAGAAAGACGATCCATTAAAGAAGGCAATCCAAGAGTGCTCAAAGAGCACAGACTTGTATAAATTTTAAACCAATTAACCCCAAATGACTCAATTGGGTTGGGCATGCTAGGAAGAAGATCCCAGACAGCCATGGACTTACTCCCAAGATACGTCCTGCAATCAACTTAATGATTGAAATTTGAGCAGTCTCAGTCGAACTTTAACAACACAAATTCAAACCAACGACACAAGAATTTACGGATGTTGCCTAAAAGAAACCTCAACAGTGAAATGAATGTGTTTGCAAACTACCTCTAGAAAAATGGCAGCCTGTTCATATCTCCTTGCCCTTGTTTACCAGGAATATAAGAAGAGATTTCCATCTCTTTCTATCTTTGCAGAAGTTGAAACTGCAAGCTTGAGCCATCTGGAATGCCTAATGGCATATCTTTGCAATTACAATCTATAGAATAACGTTCCCAGCGCATTATTCCACACTTCTCCAAAGCACAAGTTATCCTTTCTTGTTGATTCTCTGCAAGCCAAAGTCCATCAGGAGATACCAAAATGGCACCTGTATAGGATAATCCAGCTCGATTAAGGTCCTCGATTCAAACCAAGGATCTCCCAATTTGTTACCACCAGTCAAAAGGAAATCCACCTGAAGCAGCGATTAATCACCTGAGGCAGCGATAAGAAATTCAATCCAAGGGCTTGAGACAATTGCATGCCGCCGGCGCTCCTTTGGAAATAGCTGCAGCTTCCTATCCTAACAGGCTTTTTGCCCTGGCCGATAACGGCGCAAATTAGGGAAAAAAACAAAAAGAGGTCGACCAATTCTTCTGCTGAGATGCTAATCTCCAAAGCCTGCTCGTTTATGCAGCGTATGAAGAGGCCAATGTGAAGCGTATCTTATAATATTGACATGGGTATGGGGATGGGCTCTAAGATTAGGAGGAGGAGGACGCCTGTGTGGTGGAATATAGCCTATGCTGCTTGTTGGAGCTTCTGCATTGCTGGTCGAATCTGGTGCTGCTGCTTCTGAAGCCGATCTTGCATGAGGCGAACATAGCCTATGCTTTTGTCTGTTGGAGCTACTTAACTGCTTGGAATGAGCTGACCTTAATCATATCTAATGATCAGGCGAAAAATCCGGCAACAACAGAGTGCAGAACAGATCGCCGGATTTTCATATCTAATGGTCCCTGGAAGGGATGGATTTGTGGAAGCACAAGCCCATTTTCATATCTAATGATCGCTCAAACCCAGATAATATCTAATGGGTTCAAAATCATTGACGGGCAAGAGTTCAAAATCACAAACCGGCACTCATTGCTCACAGTGGGCTCAATCCAAATTCGCAGCCAACCAATCTCCTGTCTCGATGCTGGATTCAACTCTTTGAAATATTTACTACTCCTAGAAAATCAGCGGAGTATCTATAGCAGCACACAGTAACAAACCCCCAACGAAGTTCGTCCCGAAGTTCGAAAGCAGAGCAGGATCTGTATGCCGCGAAGTAGCTTCGAGAGAGAGACAAATGTGGCGTCATTCAGATTTTTATCTTTTATTTTTTTTGTTTTTCGAATTTTTCCCCCGGACAGAGTTGTGGACGTGTCGGCTAATTAAAAGAGAATCAAAAAACATATTCTCGAGGAATCTTGCCTATAAGAATTATATAGTTTAGATATTGCCTATGGCCAATTACAAAAGGTGGTGGTGTTTACATTTTGGTTACCTTTTCTATGTGGTTCTTGGTTGCTATATGCTTCTTTGCTCCATATCTGTTCAACCGATGTGGTTTGAGGGGCAAAAGATTGTGGATGATTGGGATGATTGGAATAAATGGATTAATTAAGGTATAGAAGTTGTACCATCAAAGAGTTGAAAATCTTGGTGGAAAGAAGAGGAATAGTATATGAATCATGCTAGCCTTAGGGGCAAGTTTATGGAGATAATACTAAAATATTCATTTGATGGACTCACTTTTTGCACTTGCACTATAATCCCATTGATCCGAGCCATCGGATCGCCATTCTGGGAAGGGACGAGCGCCTATATTAGGCCTTTTCCGTTTTGGCTCGGTTATCGGCGTCTTCTCACAGCAGCTCTTCTTCTCCTCTCGTGGCTTCCCTCCCTTCCCGCCCTGCTGACGGTGGCGCATGAGTCTTTTTCATTTGTATGTTTTGTTGTTCATACCTCTTCGTTGTTCTCCACCTGTGAGTGTTGCTATTCTTATGTTTCTGTTCCATCGCCCTCCTACTGTGTTGTTCTCCACCTGCCGGTGATGCTGTTTATTTCCACCTCGAGAGTGATGCATATTTTTACATAATGGTTCTCCACCCGCTGGGTGATGCTTTATGCTGTTTATTTCCACCTCGAGGGTGATGCATATCTTTACATAATGGTTCTCCACCCGCTGGGTGATGCTATCTTTTTCTGTTATGTTCTTTTTTCCTCTGTTTTCATTTTCGGACTTTCTTGGTGCAGCTTGTGCTATTTGTTTTCTCTGACCATTTACGGGTGTTCTTTTTGGGAGTTTTGTTGGTATTGCTTGCAGGATTCTTGGTGCAGCTTGTGCTATTTGTTTTCTCTGACCATTTACGGGTGTTCTTTTTGGGAGTTTTGTTGGTATTGCTTGCAGGATTCCGCCGTTTTTCGCCGTCTGCTGGGGTCCTGTTCTATTTCTGTTCGCCATCACCCCTCTCCTTCGGGTCTCCATGGACACATTCGGGGGTCGCTTTCGCCGTTTGCTGGGGTCGTGCTCTATTTTGCTTTCGCCACTCGTTTCTCTCCGTTCTCCAGGCAACACATTCAAGGTTGTTGGCGACCATTTCTCATTAGGGTTTTCCTCGAAAACCCGAAAGGGCGGGGTTTTTTATCTCGATGAGAAGTTGTCGCCATTACCCTTTTATTTTGCCTTGGCACATTTTCTTTTTAGGGGGTAGTCCGATATTGTTCCTATGGTCGGCTATCCCCTCTCTCTCTCCCTAGTTGTCCACGCATTGTATACTGCTGCTGTGATGAATGACAAGCCTAATAGATAGGCTTCTCATTCATCTCAGCAGATTTTCTAGGTGGACAGTGGATAGCCGCACACATGCGAACTACCCACGAAAAATAAAGGGAAAATCCAATTATATCATTTGGACCCCAAAACAAATACAATGCTAATAGATGAGTGGCTGATGTACCTGCCGAAAGCTTATCACCGGGATTAAAAAACCCCGCCCTTTTCGGTTTTCGAGGAAAAACCCTAGTGATAAGCCTTCGGCAAGGGCTTAGACAAACATAAGGCATAGAATCGCCCCCAAAACCCGCCGCATGGAGAAGTCGAAACGGATGGCGCCGCCAACCCGCACTGCACGCACATCACCAACAACAAACGAAAACATACCAAAGAATAGCATCACCCAGTGGGTGGAAAAAAAGCATCACCCACCGGGTGGAAAAACATGATAAACAGAACTTGTACAAAATATAATAAACAAAGAAGGGGGGGAGGGTGGGTTCAAAGAGAATAAGGTACTGCTGAGAGAAGAGGAAGCGCCGATGAAACGTCGATGAAGAACTCTGCAATAAGTAGAAAACGCCCAACCTGATGAACGGCCCAAAACGCATGCGATGCATGCATGCAATGCATGCATGCTCGTCTTGAGCAAGAATGCCGATTCGCTACGCGAATCGACGACATTCTTGCACTGCGACTCGCATGAAACCAACAAAGCGCCCGAATACCAAAGGACTTCCTTAACAAACTAGGATCGAGGACGAAGGTCACAGGATGAAGGCTAAAGGCCGGAAAGGACAGCAGGAAAACAACGCCAAATTGGCCAAACCAGGCAGGAAGAAGCCCCTCCCCTGCCTGGAAACAAATCAAAGAGAATAAGGTACTGCTGAGAGAAGAGGAACCGGTTTTGTGTCTCCCGCGAGTCCCTTCCCAGAATTTGCACTTTGCAAACCATTGGAAGCATGAAATCTGTTTGGTATTGCCATGGAATTTTATCATTATCCTATGCAAAAAAAGGACTAAATGTGTTTCAATCACGTGGTTCGTCATGTGTTTAAATTGTCAACGCTCATGCTTGACACCCAAAAAACATACTGATATAGTGTATAATAAGCTACATAGCTAAGAAATGATGACATTTGCAAACCTACATGTTTTCAATGAGCGTAAAGAGTTTATTTATTGGTGAATAAAGGTTTGGGAAAACCCGTTGGTGCATATCTTTGTGATTTTTAATGCCTTGTATGTTTATTTGATATGGATATGGATAACGAGAATATATAATTAGGTTGATTAATGGTCAAAGGTTCGGTGAACTATAGTTTTGGTGCTTTTAAAACCTTAGCTAATTCTTTACCATATAATACTCAGTACCATTTTCGTGACATAGTAGACCTGCAGAATAGGAATATTTTGAGGGTTTGTCAAACCCTAGGCTATGGCCATTGCCATTTCTCTGTGAATGTGCATAAATCCTACAATTTTCTAGAAATTTCCCACCAACAAAAGGAATCTTTAAGAAATAGAAAAGAAATCGTCATTTTCACAGGAAATCTACTTAAACCTAATTAAAAATCTACTTAAACCTAATTAAAAAGGAGGATATGCTAGTATAAACCTGTTTAAAAATTGAAGCTCCATAGTGGATCAAACGTATTCCTCGCTTAATGTTGCATGAACATGCATACAAAAACAGAAAGAACCGACATGGTTGGATGGAGTGACAGCAATACGGGTCATCTAAATAACGAGCTCAGAGAAATATTCTCCAATAAAGCTCACAAAATCAATCAGTGGATCCTCGAGTGGGGCCAAAACTTTGTTGGACCAGATGCATATTTGACACAAGCAAAGCTCTGCAAATGCAATTTATCCTCCAGAAGGCTGATATTCAAGGAGAACAACATTTACGGTTGTGCTCCATATATTAACGAGAAAGCCAATGACATTGAGCTTCACAACTGCACAAATAGAATATGACTGGGTATCTCTAAACTCTCAATTCAAGTTGAAAAAGTAGAGAAATCGGATAACATCCAGTCTGAATTCAATCTCTATTTGTATATACACTTCTCTATATTTGGTTGACAGTCTGGAAAACCTCTGAACTTCAGTCCGGAAATGTCAATCTCTACCTTCTCAGATGCTGAGGCTATTTAAGAAAATATTAATCCCTCCTTTCTCTCACAGGCAGCGTCTTCTACTTCAGAATTGCAAAACTACAGCTTGATTTCCACTGTCCAATCCAGTAAAATAAGTTAGAACTCTCCAATCCAGGCAAAAATAAACCAACAGCACTGCGATTATGAGTATCTTGCGTTTTAAATGAAATTTCATCCTATTCAGTTTTATGCTTCTCTTCATAAGAGAATTCATCTCGGATGCTACATGCAGATATTCTTTTAAATTTCACTTTTCTGGAGAAGTTCTAAATATTTGATTAGCTCCCGTGCGCTCACAGATTTTTCTAGAATATTCAAAAATTGCTGCTGAATGTTAGCAATTGCGGGTGCACAGTAGTTACCTGCAATGATCCAAATTGCTTACCTACCGTTGAAAAGTTCTCAATCTCCAGCTTCTCAAGCCTCTCGATTACATCATCAGTAGAAACCAATTTTAATTTCACGTTGTCATTAAACGAAGAACTATCAGCCTTCAGGAGCAGATATTCTCACTATGCATCACTTTTTGGTCATCACAAATGCTTCTCGTTGCCTCTAGATGGACGTTTCACAATCTCCACAGCAACTTCTAGAAACAACGATATCCTTCTAAGAAAATTTGGTGCTTACACGTATACAACACTGAACATAGAGATTATTTTAAATAAGTTACTTTAAGCTGCTCCCTTATTGTCCATATTACAATTATATATTAGAGATATATGTTCAACATTTAAAATTATGCTACGATGCATCCTAGTGATTACTATGTTTTGATTCACAATTCCATTAAACATGTTTGCAAATGTATACCATCTTTGATAACCTAAAAGAAAAGGTTTGCTTTTTAAGTTATACTAGTAACGAGTGTTCGGTGATGTCGAGCAGTATCTGCAATGGCAAACCTTGATGCTTGTGGAGAGTTCATGTGATTCATTTAATCTTGGAGTATTAAATGCGTTATATAGCATAATAACAGGGGGTTTCTTTTGAATTTTTGTATGTTTTTTGCAATGGTTTTCCTATGATTTGATGGGCGTATTGCATGAGGCCTACTAATCCGTATATCTAGAGCGCAGATATACAATTTTAGTTATCAATGACATATTCCAATGGTCTAGCCCCCTTTTTTTTTTAATATGAGAAGATGCTTATGCTCTCTGCATGCAAGGGTCGAATTCTTTTTTTTTTAGGGTCCGTGAGTGTAGGCCTTGTCGTTGTTGTAAGCCCATGGAAGATCATCCTCTAATCATGTGGATTAATCATGTGGATTTGCTGAGTACTAAAAATCTGGAGCTTGAAGAATCTGAACTTTCCCTTTTCTCCAACTTTTTTATTCCGTGCACAGATGGGCTTCGTGCATTTGGACCCACCTGCTGCAACAGACTTCCACAGCTTCACGTTTGTATTGGGAAGGTCAGGATCGATCATGCCGTGCTCTATTCAGATGGAGTTTGCAGATCAAGATTGCAATAAGATACAGAAAAGCATGAAGCCATAAGATGGAGTTTGTTACCATATGATTGGAATGCCGTATATCTACTCCGGGATGTGGTAAACCCGGACACATGTCCGGGTTAACCACTGTCATGTCCGAGTTAACCACACTTTTGTCCGAGTTAACCACTTTTTTTTGCTGGGATTACCACGCGGTGAACTGAGCGTGGGACTGTGTTTTGGCATGCTGATCTTTGAATAGAGCTTGCAATCAACTTATTGAACGGTTGAATCCGGTTCAAACACCATTGGAATCACCTTGGCAGCCCCTAAAAACCTCATTCTATCAAGAGAGCAAGAGATTTGAGCATGGATCAAGCAAGATCAGTGAAAAAACATGCAGAAACCGTTGTCTTTTGAGCTTGAAACTGAGCAGCAGTGGTTAACCCGGACATGTGTCCGGGTTTACCACATCCTGGAGTAGGTTTACGGCCATCCCCATATGATTTGGTTGATTCAGGTTTGAAAACCATCGTTTACTCATAGTGGCTGCGTGCAGAAGGCGACTTGGCATAGGAGCATAAGTTATAGTGCAGAGGAAGCACGATTTTTATTTTCAGGTCCAACTGAATGCCATTATTCCAAGCAACATACTAGCTTTGCTTATGTGCCAGGTCCTTTTCACCTTAAACCTACACATCAACTTGTTTCTTCCTTTCGTGCATTTTTCCTTGTAGCACCTTTGGCATCTAGAGCACCTCCGAAAGCATTCTAAGTGGCTTGCGCGAATCCAACAGCACTAATAGCAGGTAAGGTTATTCATGCCAGTATTATTCATGGTGCATTTGATTCAAATGTAATGTTAGGAAATTCTCCTATCATGGTCTATGTGAAGTGTGGAAGTCCAAAAAGTGCAAAGAGATTATTTGAGAAACTATTTGGACGTGATATAATTTCATAATTTCAGGAAATGATAGTTTACAGCATATGCTCAGGATGGAACCAGTAAAATTTTACAGCAGATGCTATTTGAAAACATGAAACCATACACTATTGTATTATCTGCATACACTGAGCCTACCTGCACATCCAAGGTTCCTAGTTGGCAGCATTTCACCTAGTTTGCCAATTGACAAGCGGCAAGCCTATCCATGTGCACATTATTCTAGCCAAATTTTACATTTGCAGAATTAGATGGATGTATGTGGTCTCCTGAGCTTGTATCAGTCACCTGGTTTGGAATGCACCTAGTCTGGTTTGGAATGCAGCTGGTTTGGAGTGCAATTACTGCATTATGTGCGCAGCATGGCAATGCAACGGATAGTCTTACCATCTTTCAACAAATGCCTTTCAACAAATGCAAGACAGGGATATTCGGATGGTATGGATGTTTATGTTGGTTCAAATCCAACAAAGACTGAATAGAGCATCTATGCTCCAATATATGCCATCCTCAATTCTAGTTCTTTATTTACATAATTATTTTGTTAACCTATTAACTTAATCTGCAATGACGTGTGTTTCCACAGGTTCATAAGAACTGTATGTGGTCGTTTCTTGCTGTCATCTTGCAAACCTTATGTGATCGTTTCTTGCTTTACTTCTTGCTTCGTAGTCTTTATATAGTTTATAAGTTCTATTAATGCCTCAATGACTAAAATCCACACTTTTATTATACATGGACTTATTGAGCATATATCTACTTCGTTCATCTAAGTTTAACTATGTTTGATTTTCTTAGGGCCCGAAGGGCCCAATTTTTTTTTAATATAACTACCATCAACATTAATGAACACAAACCATTACATCCAACACGTTCAAATTAAAATCCCCCTCAAACCCCCTTTGGTTTGGGTGCATATTCATACGGGGGGTGATGTAGGGCAGTGAGAGCCCCTAAAATCATATAATACGTATAAAATCAACACCATTCAGTACATTGTTTCAAACCTTATAGTATTTTGCAAACCTCAATATACAGTATGCCAAAACTTGTACAAGCATACCCCACAAATGAGGATCGCTATCTACGGTCTAGATCGAGGAATAAAGGGCAAATATGCCCATCTGACAGCTCTCGATGCCCGAAGTCACCCCCTGTGTGAATAATGCAACCAAACCAAAGGGGGTTTGAGGGGGATTTTAATTTGAATGTGTTGGATGTAATGGTTTGTGTTCATTAATGTTAATGGTAGTTATATTAATAGAATAGTCGCTGCCAATGTGACATTACGTAAAAATTGTCTCTAAATTTATTTTTGCTAAACAATGGCAAACCTTATCTTTCACTTTGAGGCATATATGGTGATGAGTTTGCGGTGGTACCGCGTCTAAGACATTGTGATTTCATCACCAATATAAGAGGTGCATATGTGTTATGTATTTGGAGTGTTATGCAAACACACTCCAAAGGACATCTTTTAATGGATATGTCTTATTCAAGCATGCTCTAAGAATAGGCAGACATAGTTAGACACTTGGGGCTGTTTGTTAATCCAAGAAATGATGCTTGGATTGATAGTTCACATAAATATAAAGGAAGATAAAATAGCATATAGGACCAACATGGAACTTAAAATGTACCTCCTAAAGTTCAATCTGGTAGCTTTATGACACCACGTTCTAATACTTTGTTGTTGTCTATTCAACCTTAAAGAACATTTGTTTCTTTTGCTTTTCTTTAGTGTGAAGTTGATATTTTATTAATATTCTTAGAATACATGATCTTCAAAGGATTGTGCATAACTAAACTTTGTGGATGTCGCATTCAAATTCATATAACTTTTGACATTTATTTAGTTTATCTTGACCTTGTGAAAATATGTTCGTAATATTTGAAAGGCAACATTGCCATAGGTTACAACCTTTGGATGTGGCATCCTTTGCTCCATTCAAAAGCAGCATTCAAGAGGCATCGGGCTGCCTATGTGGTCAGCAAAGGGAGGACAGAGCCAAAGAGGGAGGACATTGCAGAATTGATCTCCCAGTCAATTTAGTATGGCCCAACTCCAAACAATATCAAGCCAGGGCTCAGCACAACAGGCAATTGGCCCTTCAACTAGGGTTCAAGGTTTGGTAGGGTTGCTCCGGAGGATAATGCAGCAATAATGGAGCAAGTTGAAGAAGGCAACTCTGAGGAAGATGAACTGGAAGCATTTAGAATAGATGAAATGTAGCAACTATGGGAAGCACAACCAGCACCCATCCAAGGTGAGCAATCAGCCCAACATATGAATGTGAAGCTCACACATGCGACTAGAAATGAGCATGGTTCCTAGGTTCAAGGCACACGGGGATGTGGATAGTCAAGTGTACAACCATTAGATGTCAATGCCAATAATACAAAGGTTTTTGCATGCCATATCTGCCACAATTCATTTAAAGCCATTCGACATAGCAAGGCTCCAAAAAAACACGACATTTTCTAAGACTCTTTTTCAGCTCAAGCATCTTAGAAAGCTTGAAGTTTGTAGCAATGAATGCACACAAAGGAAACCGACAACACTCAAGAGATGAACATGATAAGACCTTAAAACAAGTGTTTTCAAGAGTAAACCTCTAGGAAGAAGCCTTCACAAAAGACACTCATGCATAAGCATAGAATCTATTTTAGAATAAAACACTAAGCTTAAATTTACATGCAAGCTCACTTCATCTAAAGCTCATACAAAACAATATTCGCAAATCCACTTAAGTACGAACTTACTTCAAAATCATGACATTTTAATTTTGGTAGTGGGCCATAGTTTTGCAAAGCTGCATCAAAGAATAGAAAACATGTGGCCCAAATAATGTGGCCCAAATAGAAACTCGTTGTACTTGGAATGGAGTACCAACAGGTGGAATCCTATTTAGTTAAGGGAGAGTGCCCACATATGGGGCACCTCCATTGGACGGTTTAGGGCTACGATGGCTAACGGAAACTATTTTTTCTGGCAACGGTGCCCCCTAAGCATTCCCACGACAGTTGGGAGATAGGGTTTAGGGTTTGTTGAGGACGAAGATGGCCACAGTTGTGCCCTCTGATGGAGACCCCCTGCACTACCACAGATATGCAATCTTCCACAACGGATTTCCTTTGTCCTCCATGGAGTAGGAACGGTCTTCCTATAGGGATCTCTCAAGCAATTTCTTGAGCAGCTGATGGAGTTTTTGCGCCAAAACTTGGGCTTCAGAAGGGAGATATGGAGGCCAAACTTTGTAGCTGCTCTATGCTACGAAACCAAAAGCTAAGTTTTCCAGAAACTTCTTATTATTTCTTATCTTTGACTTGAACTTAACTGACTGTGTTTCCTTTTTTTCAGCCTTAGACATTGCATGCATGTGGAGATATGGTTTAGATCAAACCATACAAATGGTCAGGGATGTTTGGATTGATGCCTTGGCTGCGTCTGCAGCCACAGGTTTGTCTTCCCCCTTTGTTTTAATTCCCTCCATTACTGTGACATTCTAGTATAATATATGCCCCAAATACATATATTATACTACCACGTCACACGTACATGTCATCATGACAAGTACTAGCGAGACGTAGAGGGTTGCACATAGGGGGCAAGTATTGCACCTAGGGGGCAACCTCGTATATTGTGCATGTTTGATAAACATATGCAACTATATAAACCCCATGCCAAATGGCAAAACCCCATTTGGCCAATGTTAACCTAACCCTAAGGGTTTCTATATAAGGGCTTTCCCCTTAAACCCTAAACCCTTCTTCCTTTTTCACAATTAGGGTTTCACAAAGCCATTCCGGCCAAGCCAGGACTCTAGTTCGCATTGCCAGGCTCTGAAAAGCCGCCCTTGCGCAACAGATCTTCCAGCAGCAGCAGTCTTCAACAGGATCAGAAGCATAGATGCATTCCAAGGATCTGGAGCAAGTCAGGTGCCCATTTTGTTGTGCAAAGCCGTCGTTTAGCTTGGCAATGAGCTGGTTTTGCATGTTAGTTCAGCCTTAGAGGCCTTATAGATCCCGAGATCATAAGCTCTAACAAAAGAACCTAACTTTGGATGTGTAGGTTAGATAGATTAGATGTTATTCTACAATTCAGCTCTTTGATGATTACGGTGTTCATTCTATGCTCTCCCGTGTATTGGGAAGGGGGGTAGAGACCCTAAAAGCCTCTGTAGCAGATGTTCCTAGATAGCCTCATTAATACCCAATTAATGCGGCCCGTGCACAGGAGCCCGCCTGGTTGTGGGTGGCGGGGCTAGACCGGTTGACAAGGAGGACTTGTCCCATCGCAGACTGATCCCTCTGGTGTGTAAAGCCTACCGGGGATCTTAGTGGGCTAGGCTTAATGGTTTGCCACTGCGTGTGGGCAAGGCATGAGCTCGACACCTCTTGGGTGATGCATCACCTTCAATGGGGTTCAAGTCGAATACGCGCAGTGGCCCTCTAGCCGCCTGTGATGGGCATGCATGCCTCTGGAGGGGAGGAGACTCTCCTCCTGCCTCATCGGGACTGGGGAGATGTAACCCAGCAGTAGCCCCTTTGGCTATGCACCCGGCAGACTACGGTTTAAGTGGGAAGATTTCATCCACTTAGTAGAGTTTGCCTACAACAACACTAAGCAGGAGTCATCGCAGATGTCTCCTTTCATGATTAATTCTGGGTATCAATGTCTTACCCCAGATACTTGGCACAACCCAGTGTCAAAAGTGGAAGTCTCCCAGCAGATGTTATCGAATATGCAGCAATTGGTGGAGGAGGTAAGAGGTTACCTTCTAGCAGCGAGAAGTAGGCAGAAAAGCGTAGCCGATAAGCATAGAACGGTAAGGGAATTTCAGGTGGGAGACAATGTGTGGTTGAAGATAAAGGTGAAGCAGACCAAGCTCCGCATCGGCAATTGCAAGAAGCTTGCTCCAAGATGGGCTGGACCTTTCAGAATAACCAAAAGAGTAGGTACCCAATCCTACAAGTTGGACCTGCCAGCACATCTCAAAATCCATAGGGTCTTCCATGTAAGTCTCCTAAAGAGGCATACTCCTAATCCAGGGGAAGTATTGGAGATAACCGAGTTACTAGAAATGACGGACGACCAGCTTGAAATCGTCCCTGAGGTTCTTCTTGACAGGGCCTATAAGAAGACAAGAAGATTCAAATTTCTCCAATACCTTGTGAAGAGTGCAATTTTTTTGTGGTCCTTTTTATAATGGTCTTATGGTCTTTATCCCTCAAGTTAGAAAGTTATCAAAAAGTACTACAATGTGATTAATGTATTATGCTACGAGTATAAGTAAGATTTGATTTCAAGTTCGAAGCTTATATTTTAAAGTAAGATTTGATTTCATGTTCAAAGATTATATTTTGAAGTTATTTTAGACTATTACAATTACGTTTTTTGGCAATATCATTTAGTTTAACTGCTTCTTTTTATTTCTGGTTTTGTAAAAAGTACTACAATGATTAATGTACTATGCTACGAGTATAAGTAAGACCATATAGCATTTAAAGCCTAGAATGTTCATAGTTGCAAAGTGGTTGGCAATGTTTAATTACAATGTAAGAAATCAATCAATGTAAAACTACCAATCACATAATGTTTATTAAAATCCAACAAACATTAGTTCCATAAAGCGAAATGAGTTGTAACTCTGTTAAAAGACATGCAATAAGCTATCCAGAAGATCGTCACTAAACACTGGTTGGAGTGACATGTCAATGGAGGGATCTCTGTGAAGCTCTGACTGGAAGATGTAGAACATATGCTTGCATGGGATGAAGCTTCCCTTTGCAACCCTCTTCTGATAATTAGGACAGGTGCATGAAGGCTCTTTCTTGATGCTAACAATATACACATTGCCATTTCTATTCAAACTGAAGTCCACATGTCTCTTATGAACAATCACATTACTTAGAACTGAGACATCCATGTCTTTGCTTTGCTCCAAATTTAGTTATGCAACTCTACTAAGTTTAGTCCTTCTGTTTACATGCTTACCATCACGTCTCATGACAAAGCATTGACTTCCAGAACTGTGAACATACTGAACATCTTCATTTTGATGGGTATATGTGGTTCTACTCAATCCTTCCAGATTATAGCCACCTTTTTCCAAAGTCTCGAGCTCGTTAGGCTTAAGTTTGACACCCTTATGTACTGGCCACAAAACAGGACGATTGGATGTGGAAACCATATCAGCATTTGGGTACCATGTGCACCTATATTTATCAGGACAAAACCAAAAAAATTGCTCGCATGTTCCTCCTCTATAAGACCTTATACCATAATATGATGGCGCTGCAACTGATGATAGGCCCTTGTTAATCAATTTGTCACATTTTTTACCATTTACTGAAACCCTGCCTTGACATCTCACTTTACTGCCAACATTTGTTCTACGAATGGCCCAGTTGGTATCAAAGATTTCTCTCTCATTGACGTCAATAGAATTTGACCCAAATAAATTTTTGACTACTGGATCTGTTCATGCTACTCTAGGTATATTTCTTGCTTGCTTATCTGGTCTATGTGTTCCAAACTCACCTATGGTTGTGGAGCTGTTCATGCATTTTCTCTTTGATATTGTTTGATCATTCCCACCATAACCACACTGAAATATTGGTAAACCCTGTCTGCTAACTTCCTGAATAACTGCATCAGTAACCTCCTTACTCCTGATCCCACTACTTAATCTACCTTGCAACCTTGAGAAAAGTGTAGATATTCCTGGTCCTGATCCAACAAAGTTATGGTCGAGGTGTGACTTGTATTTACTACTTTGTAAGATAGCTTCTGTCAAATCAGACAAATTAGCATCATACAGAGTTAAAGTTTTTTTTATAACCTGTAGCTGCTAACCAACTTGCATGTCTACTTTCAGACAAATTAGTATCAGGTATATGCATAGCATCTTCTATTGAGGCACAAGCTTTCATATAATTTCCCCATCGGCTCACTCTCTGATGCCACCAAGCCATCCACGAACACAATGCATTGACATTTGATGCAGAAGCCTTCTCTAGAAGACAACATGTCATATAAAGGTACAATTCATTTGGATTATCTGAGTTTCTCCATTCTCTGCAGACTTTCATAAACTCCTCTCTATATTCAGGACTGAGATGCTTCTTGGCCTGCCTCTGCATACATTGTTCAAAGTGAAAGACACAAGAGCGCTCTTTTTCACACACTTCTTTACCTTCAAATAAAACATCTCTAACTGCTATCATGTGATGTTCCAGCACAGTATACGGTCCGGACGTATACTGTATTGCCTCGTCACACGTACACGCCATCCTGATTGACGTGCACGCCGACGTGTACCCAAGCAAGTAGCACCCTAGGGGGCAACTTGCAAGTGTGTGCACATTTATTCATGTGCACATTTATTCATATGTACACATTTATTCATGTGTATACCTTAGGCCACTTAATTAATATAGGCAAGTGGGCCATACCCATTTGTCCCACATGCTCAAGGGATAATGGAAGCCCATCTCTAACTTATAGTCTTTATAAGGCATAGGAACCCTAACTTTTCATTTTCGTCCACAACCTTCTAGAACTCTGTTTTGCTTGCCCTTGCTCCAGGAGCCAATCCCAACTCCCAGAATCTGTCTGAGCAGCCTAGCTCATCAGCTTCCCTTTCTAGCTTCATCTTCGAGCAATTCTATAGCATGGATGCGTTCAGAACAGGAGGAGCAAGCCAGGGATCAGGTATTTTGCCAATTCAATAGTCTAAACCACCTCCCAGACATAGAGTAAGTAGGTTTAGCCTATTGATTTGCCCATAGTAGCCATCTAGACCTCTAGATATCAAGCCATAAAGAACCTAACTCTGTGATTTAGATTAAATCTTATTCTTTAGTTTTTCTATGATATGTATGTGATGATGATCTCTGTGGACTCATTGTATTGGGAAGGGGGGTAGAGGCCTTAAAAGCCTAGTAGTATGATGCTCCTAGCTAGCCCTCTTTAATGCACTATTAAATTCGGCATGTGTACAAGAACCACACCTGGTTGTGGGTGAAGGGGCCAGACTGGCTTACAAGGAGGTTCATGTCCTGGTTCATGATCACGTCCCTCTGATAATAAAGCCTATCGGGGACTACAGTGCACTAGACCTAATGCTCTGCCACTGCGAGCGGGCTTTGCATGGGTTCAACACTCTTGGGGTGGTGGACACCTTCCATGGAGTTCAAGTCGAGTACGGGCAGTGGCCCTCTAGTCACCTTGAACCAGCATGATAGTCTCTGGTGGGAGTGATCCCTACCTGCCCTATCGGGACTGGGGAGATGCAACCCAGGAATAGCCTTTGGCTATGCACCCGGCGAGCTACAGTCAGGTCCCAACACTTTTCATCCTACTCTGCAAAGTGTGCACAGGAGGGGCGGATGGAGTGGACTACCATAAGCCATGTTCTTATGCCAGCCGAATCCATTGCCATGAATTCTGTCTGCAATGACTTCTGAAGGCCCAAGCCGTCAGTCATCCCCTTTGAGTCTGAGCCTTGGGTAGGATCTCCATATATGATGTGTTGATCTTTGTCTATGCAGATATGTGGTGAGCCATCCTTCGTGATGGTCATGTGATGTTGATGTTGTATACTGACATGTATGTTTATGCTTCTGCAGCTAGGCAGGCCCTGAAGGGAGACAGGGTAAAATGACCCCTTCATTCTTCCCACTGGAACTCATCAAGGTTGTAGTGACACGTGGAGGGCCTTGTATCAGCATGGAGCTGGTATAGGGGATGAACTCCTGTTTGTATACGGTGAGTGCACCAT
This sequence comes from Isoetes taiwanensis, assembly GCA_021234155.1. NCBI lineage: Eukaryota > Viridiplantae > Streptophyta > Lycopodiopsida > Isoetales > Isoetaceae > Isoetes > Isoetes taiwanensis. The sequence goes on along the minus strand of JAJEKV010000002.1, from coordinate 21,642,560 downwards.
ATACGAGTAGGGGACGTCACAGTGGTATCAGAGCAATGTTCTTGGAGACAAAGAGCAAAGCACTGGCCATGCTCCCAGTAGTACTAACTTAGTAGAATTCTCAAACCTCGAAAAAGTGGGAAATTTTTTTTCTCATTTTTTGTAGTTATGCTAAGCTAGTAACAGTTAGAAGAATTGGAAACCAAGAAAACTAAAAAGTTGAATTAAATTTTGACCAAATGTGGAAATGTCTCACGGTATGCGCCAGAGCACCAACCTAAAATTTAGGTTTAGCCCCAGGCGCACACCATGAGTAACTGGCCATAAACACCTTGAAACTTGATGAATTTTTTGCATATTTGACAGAAGAAGTGCAAGCCTCCATGCCCAGACTGCTTAAAAAGCACCTCACCACAAAAAAGCAGCGTGTTTCCAGCATGGAGACTCGCATCCAACAATTTGAGGATGACCTTCGCCTAGCACACGTTGAAAGGCAGCAAGACAGAGCGCGACTTGCGGATCTGCATACTACCCTTGAAACCCTGTTTGCCAGAATGGATATCATTTCGAGCAGGAGACCTAGACATATCTTTTGCCTCTCCGCACAGAGGCAGAAGAGAGGGCAGCTACAGTCCAAAAGACCTTATAGGCAGCCAGTGAGGCACAATACCAACACCTCCAGACCCTCCAAGACATTGCCCAGGATAGCCGTCTCTGTGTTCAACACCCAGACTGCCCACACATTGCCAAATTCACAGTTGCCGATGCATTGGTAAGAGATGCCATACTATGCTAGTGGCTGAAACTAAAGGGCACCTCAATGTATATCGATCATGACCTCACCCCTCGACAATAGAAACAACGTTGAAGGGAGCTAGCTCGTGTGCGGACCATCAACTGCACCAGAGACGCAGTGGCCTTGGTCGAAAGCAAAGCACGAGTGTTCAAGCCACCCAATGCTAAGGTCGGGGATGCCATGCACAGAGCTACTAAAACTCCGCGGGTTGCTGCTGCCACGACTGCTAGTAGGGCTCTCAGAGCTATTGCTGCACCCAATGTTGAAGCTGATGCTGATACTACTGCTTCTGCACGACCACTTTTGCTCAGCATGTTCTACCGTTTCGCCCATTGCATGTCCTGATACCCCTTGGGCTGCTTCTTTTTCCGCTGCTGCTACATCTGCTACTCCTGCTGCTCTTGCACAACGCGTTGATGCTGCCCCCCTTGCTGGTGCTGCTAATCAAGCCATCAGGCCAATCTATTTGGCACGGAACCTTTGGATCCACCAAATCAACACAGATTCCATCCAATTTGCAAAGCTCCCAGTCTATGCCTGTGTTTGTAAATGAATCGTCAAACAAATCTGCCCTCTACAGCCGAAAAAAATTTACAGATCCACAAATCTTCATGAAATTTGTCCGATCCAAGACATCCTGTCTTATAATCACCCCTTCTTGCAAAGAAACGAACCCTAATGCTTGCAAATCGTAGCCAGTTCTTGGCTTGCCATATTCCACTAAATCTTCACTAAAAAACTGAATCCCGCTTCAAAGAAGATGTCAAGGCAAAGCTGCCTTTCAACTAATTGATCTTGCAAGAAACTCTTGCCAAGAAATCAGCTCGAATTCCTCCGATCCAGATTACACCAGGATGCTGCCCGGTGTCAATCTGATCCAGCCCTTGAAAGCTTGGCTCCAAAAGCAAATTTTCTTGAAAATTTTTGCTGATCAAAACCAGATCGATCCTACACTCTCTTCCTTCTTCATGTAGGCTCTGATACCATGATAGAATCCAGTGAGCTCATCGAGTTTTAAGGCAAGAATTAGTTAGATTCGTATATCATACCCCTAGGAATATGCCTAGAAATCATATAATTTAGTCAAAAATGCAAAAGTGCTCACGGTATGCGCCAGAGCCTTGATCTAAATATTAGATCAGGCCCCCAACGCACACCATGAGTAAATTCAATTAGAAAACTCTGAAGTAAGTACATGTTATAGGCTAATAGGCGCTTTGGCACATGTAAATGATAAACTTAGAATTTGACCTAAAATTCGCCCAAACTATAAATAGAGCCAAACCCCTCTCATTTGTAGACTTCCTGTCTAGAAGTTAGCTCCACACTTCGAGGCAATTTTTGGGCGCCCGACCTCCGTTTGACGTGAAGTAAGACGTGGCGCGAACCAAACAGACTGCTCGGAAATATCGATCAGGTGAAACGTCTAGCGCCCAAGACAGGAGGCACATACAGCAGCTGCTTTGGGAGCGACTTCTCGCGAGAGGGGACCAACCTTCATCAGGCGAGGAGAGCACTTCAGAGGAGCAACAGGAGGAGAGATCCGAGCAAGGATCGCAAGGAGAGCAGGTTGACGTCTTCAACCAGCAGGCAGACGAGGAAGCAGATCTTGGAGCAGAGGACGACCAAATCCAGAGAGTGTTCGAGCAGATGGAGAAGGAAAAACAAGAAAGGGCAGAACGAGAGCAGGAGGCCAAGGCACAGGAGCCCACCCCCGAGCCAACAGTAGAGGAAGAGCTCGAGGTCTGGATCAAGATGCACGAGGCAAAAGCACGACGCCGCGAGAAGAAGGCCGAGAAGAAGAGGAAAAGAGAAGAGGCAAAGGAGGCCAAGGAGGCGGAAGCCAAGAAGAAGCTCAAGGGCAAAAACGTGGAGGAGCCCAAGAGGAAGACGAAGAAGACCCCGATGACAAAGATCGTCATCGAGGAACGACCCCCCCGACAAGCCCCCATCCTAGGATGACTCAGACGATGAGGATTACAATTCTCATCCAGAGGGAGGGAGCTCCTCCAAGCCCCCAGATGAGGAGCGGACGGACCAGGAACCACAGGTGCAGGTACCCCCGTCCTACCCGACATGGGAGAAAGACAAGGACACCAAGAAGCCGCCCCGGCCTGCTCGAGAATCTTACGTGGTAGACCATCTCAGGGTCTACCAGAAGAAGTTGAAGGCACACCAGGAGTTCATGAAGAAGTGGGAGGCCTACAACTTCTACTGCCAGGCGAACAAGGTGACCTATGTCGAAGGAGGACGGCCAACGAAGAAGCAGACTCTCAATCCACCTCCAGAGAAGCCTATTCCCCCCCAAGAAGCCGAAAGCCAGGAAAGCTGGATCGAAGCTGTCACGAGGAATGCGGGAACGAGGTTGCAGTGATACGTGGAGGGCCTTGTATCAGCATGGAGCTGGTATGGGGGGTGAACTCCTGTTTGTATACGGTGAGTGCACCGTATACGAGTAGGGGACGTCACATATCCAATTTGCCTGAGCTTCATCAGCCATAAATCCATGAAATTGAGCAGGCTCGTAACCCTTAGATATCATCACTTTATTCAACTTTTTCCAGAATTTCCTTTGTGATTGAGCATCTTCTATTTTCATATCACAAATTGCTATTGTCACCAAGCTTCTTAATCTGTAATGTGGTAATGTTATTGTGTCTTTTTTTTTTTTTAATTTTGTGGTATAAAAGATGCACTTCTAGACTATATTATAATAAATATAACTACACCAAAGTAGTATATTGTCCATACAATTATAATAAATACACCATACTCCTTACTATGTTATGTCCATACATCATACTGCCCATACTATTATAATAAATATAATTGCGTTAGTGTTCATATTGTTATTATCATGTCCACAGTATAGGCATAGAAAAAGAGAGCATTGTAAAGCAAATTGTTTGAAGTAAACAATGGAAGCCAAAAAACTATGAGAAACAATAATGTTATGAAAATACAGCCATAAGAAGTCGTCATCCTTCTGCACACTCATCATCTACAAGCCGACAACGTCGACGTCTCCTTTCCACTTGAATTGGGAATTCCCTTGTTGACAATAGTGATGCTACTGATTCTGCATACACAGGAAGAATGCTAATACGTAAAAAAAGTTAAGTAGCATTGACATAAATGCTAAAGAATTACAGTAGAAAAAAACAAACATACTATGAAGGTTCTTCATCTTCCTCTGCCACTTCGTCGTCTGAATCCTCGGGATGATCAATGTTCCTTTTATCAAACCTTTGTGAAACACTTGCTAAGCCTGAAAGACGAGATGCCTTTACATGATCCACTAACAGTTTATCATTGTCTAATCCATAGCAGTGACGAGATAAAATAGCAGATGCTACCAATGCTGAACCTGTGCCGCTAAGTAGGTCCAATACCAAGCCTTCTCTTGGACTAAAATTCTCAATAATAAACTCCATGAAAGAAATGGACTTCTCGGTGGATTTCCTACCAGGCGTAGTAGGACTTGCTGTAAGTTTACTGCCTTCCATGAAGAAATGAGCAAGAGATAGATTGGAGATTGAAAGACGTTTGTCTGAAATGGACAAATATTAATAAAACATGAAACCAGATATAGTAAAACTAAAACATAAAATCAATACACATCAAATAAGATAGCTTATAATGTAATAGAAAAAATTGAAGATCACTTACTTGAGAACTGAACATTACTCTAAATGCTTGGTGAAGTACCCTTTCTTGACCATACAGTCACTAGCAACACGTTGCTTGTGAACTTCCCAATTCTGTCCTTTATGTATCCGAAAGGGGCATCCTGATGCAAGTAGCAAGTTCTAAAGGCCTCTCCACTATTCTTGCTTGTTCAACCGAAGAAATGGAGACCAACCAGCCATCATCATCAAGGCACAATGTGCCGAACGAGAAAGAGGCTTGGATTAAAGAAGTGTTGCATACGTTCCATGGAGGAATCTCAAAATCTTCCCCGCATGACATGTTATTTGTAGGGAAATCAATAAATATTAACTCAAACCCCCAATCCCTGACATTACCACCTCTCTTATACTCATGCGACTTCCTAGCATTTCTCTTTGCAAAATCTCTAACATTTTGAAAAACTGGAGCTTCTATCTTCTTTGAATATTGTTCATACGTACTCAAAATGTCTCCACAATGCAATTCAAGCGAAGTGTTTGTAACCACCTTGGCAATGTCAAAATATTGGACATCTTCCTCTGAAGTAGCCTCGGATAAATCCAAATCAATTGTTGCAGTAGCTGCCACATGTTTAAGAAAGTGTCACATGTTTGTGAAAGATCTATATTCACATGAATGCAAAAAAATGAGTAAAATTATGTACCAGACGCTTGTGACTTTTCTTGATTTTTTCTCTTTCTTTTCACATCTCTTTTATCGATTGGAGCATCCAAACTTCTTTTTATCTTTTCACTAGAATCCACTTTGCTCTTGAGCACTGAAACTTTCACATTTGCCTTATACTCTTCCTCCTCACTTAATGGATATTCTCCACTAGCAAAATCTATCCACCAAAAACAATTTTGAGCTTCATAATCACTTAGACCACCTGGCCTATCCAAGTTCCCCTTTTTTGAGCACATGGAATTTTCATCTGAGGACTTCCAACATTCCAATTCAGTTGGAAGATTTGCTAAAAAAATTTCACTGAGAATGTGTATGTAATATCTGCAAAATTGCACATAACATTTAGACGGATTCTTACAAGAGAAATAAATGCAGAAACTTTTATACCTGTAGGCTACTCTTCTTGAACTTCTATCTATCTCATAGGAAGAGACAGGAGCCGTAGTTGCAGACATATGTTTGTGATATGGCTTGAACATATTGGCTCTGTTCTTTAATTTGAAGGCTCGGAACCAACTTTCCAGGTCTGCACCATGTGGAACTTGAATCTGCAATTGATATATTGCAGAAGTCTCAGTGAAGACCACAAGACTTCTTAACCAAGTGCTCCAACCAAACTTCCTTTTTTATCCAGTCCTTAAAGCTTTTGTCACCCTTAGGCATCCCATACGTGCTGTGGATAGCAGACCCAGACGACATCCAATGCACCCAACGATCTCTTATGTCATTGGGTACCTTAGCCTTCACCATGTCAAGCAACTTTTCAATGGACAATCGCGAAGCTTTGGTGTCAAAATCAGCTCTAGTAACAGCATCTAACCAACTTGGACCCAATGCAGGATTGACTATGGCAAGCAACTTTCCCATTTTCTGTACCCATTTATCTTGGACCCTTCTTGTGGCTGTTGTCCGCAAGGCCTCTTTGTCATCACTCACTTTTGCTGCTGCCAATTCAACTGCTATCTCCTTATCCATTTGTCTCTATCACAATTACAAGGACAATCCAATTTGTTATGAGCACACAAATGAGGACAATAAATTTAAAAGGGTTAATAAACAAGTATGTCATGTAACCTGGAATAGTATCTTGTAGTAAGCCAAACGTGGTAATTGATACCATTGTTCCGTGCCAGTGCTGGAAAAAGCATTATCTTTAATCTTTAATGTAGCCAACTATTGAGGATCCAGTTTGGAAAAATATTGCTCTGGATTTGCTGTACAATTTTGTGGACACTATATATTGTATCCTTCATTGTGTTATGAACAACACCATCTTCATTCAACCTGAAATACACATGAAAATCATCAACAAAATTCAAAACCATAACAATGCAAAACATTCAACCCACTTACTCGTTAACTCTATTGAGGGCCGAAATGAGTTGTTGAACATGACACTTCTCCACGTCAATGAAAGACACTTCGACTCGAATGTGCCTGCTCTTCTCATAACAGAATTGATGGTTGTAACGTACCTCCCCCATCCATGCTACTGTTCTATGGTTACCATCCCAACAAAGGAACATTTTACCTGACAAGTCCTTCCACTCCTCGGAAGCTTCAAGTTCCTTCTCAAAGTCATCGTTAACTTCATTCCAGTAATCATCCCATTTAGAGCGAATAGAGTCCGTAACTGGAACATCACATCCCTTAATGGATTTCATAGATAGCACAAATTTTCCCTTCTCAGGTAAATATCCATCATTACGAAGTATATCCCTCATCTTAGTATCAGATTTTGAGACTGGACGCACGGCTTCATTTCGCAAAACACGACAAAGGGGAATCTTGGGAGGCTCTGTTCCTCTCTCAATGCGACATTTGCTCATTATGTCAGCCACCATCTCGTGAGCAAAAACCTATACAAAGTTCATGATTAAATATTTCACGGGGAGAAAAAGAAAATGATCCAATTCGAGAACCACTCACCTGTGCAAATTCTGGATCAGTGGCAGTCATATCCTGAACATCACTTGGTTTGCCTTTCTTTGCCATTGGACTTTTTATATCTTTGGTCATTGCTGATTCGGTTAACACTAGATCGGGGGCTATAGATTTTGTTTCTTCTTTGGATACCTCCAGTGAATGTGAATGCTTCTGTCGCCTTCTCTTTGGTGGTGTGTAAGCTAGAGGAACAAATGGGATGGGAGTTTTGTTTCTAGTGTGAACCATAACAGACCATGTCCCTAATCTGCACAACACCTAAAGTATTCAATATATATAAAATGAATGCATTGAACCTTATTTTTGGTTTAACAAACAAACATTATGAATGAAAGTGCCAACCTTTTTGGAAGAGGTGCGCCGCCACACTGGGTCTGTAGCCTAGTGTCCGGTTTAGATCTTTGTCTTCTGCTAGATAAGAGACATCACCATCAATAACAACTATCTGACATGGATATGCCAAAAACATCACTACAAGAGGATAGGGATTTTGCGTCAATTCCTGTGTCACTACATTTGAAGGTTTGTCAAATTTGTGTCAGAAGCTCAAAAGTGACACAAATTTATTTGATTGTGTCGAAACTTGCGTCATTGAAGTTGTGTCAATTATAGCGTCACTTTTTTGAAAAGGATGTGTCATATTTTTGGTACTTTTATGTTAGGTTTTGTAATACTAATTGCGTCAACTATTGTGTAATGTTTGTGACATATTTTAGAGTCAATCATATCAATAAGTTTGTGTCAAGTATAATCTCGTTGGTTCTAATCTTTTGTGGCCAATTTTGTGGCATATTTATATCATGTTTTGTGATATATTATTGTCATGATATCAACAAGCCCACATACGCCGTGTTCAACAGCTCAAGCAGGGGTTGGTGAACCACAATTAACTGAATATACTGTGCCCGGATATTATCGAACGCTGGGCAGGTCTGAAGGGCATGACATTCATTCTTAATGACACTCTATTGGCAATACTGACAGAACCTGTCCTCACGTGGCTCCCGAGTTCATCGCCCTGTCTCAATGCGAAGGCGGTGCACGCACCCGTGTGAATGGAAGCTATCAGTCTGTGCTTCTTCATGGGCAAATGCGTGTGCAAGGAGTGTTGTGGGTCTCTTGTGAGCATGGGGTTGACTTGCTGCATGTAGTATGCCATTTTAACATGCAGTAGGGCATCTGCATCCCAGAGCTTGGTAAGGAAGCTAGTGTCTAGATAATGCCGCAATGCATTGTGCTCTTTCGCCCCCATCTGTGTGTCTGCACATTCCAATGTGAGAACCACTGAGCTTGCTTGTCCTTCCAATAGGCTTTGAGGCGCTGTGGGCCCATTGCTACTGCCAATGCAAGGTTGGGCAATCGGGCATCACCCATACTAACTACCTTCTGAAAGTAAATGATATGGCATTCCAGTGCAACCCTTTGAAGGGGTAGAAAACCCGTCTCCTGGAGCAGGATCTGATATGGAACTGTGGATTTCACCCCAAATGCCTGTGCTAAGAAGGCCTTTTGTACCTGCTGCAGGTCATTCCAAGTGGCGAGGGATATCACCGGACCCCACACCTCTGCCCCGTACAGGAGAACTGGCTCGACCAAGGCCCTGAACAGGTGTGACTGGCGGCCCCATGCATACAACTCTGCCTTGTGGCTATTGCTCTGCATGACATATAGTGCTTTCCAGCCTGCTGTGACACACAACTTGATGGAAGCATCCCAGTGCGTGGTAGTAGATAACTCGTGGCAAATGGGAAGATTATTTTTTCCGTCATTGCATTGCTTTATCATGCACAAACAAATTGTTTGCAGAATCTGTGATGGCAAATTATGCAATTTTATTAGATGGTATGATCATAGTGGGAGTCTGCTTTGGTGCATCTTTACTTTTTGCCAGTCATTCCAAGTTGACAGATGCTGGCATTGATAGTAGAAGGCTAAATTTACTTCTAAATGTTATGATTAAACTTAACCATGACAAGGCTTCCCACGTGTTCTCACCATCAAAAGTGATGATATTGAGTATTGTAATTCCTTGGGGGTGAGTATCACAAGTTGGCAAAAAATTTCAATCGCAAACTAAACAAGTTTTTTTCCTAATTGCAGTGTAATAAAATAGTTATCGGTTCAAGGGAGCTTTTATACATGAGGGAGGTTCTGAACACTATGGTGCATGCACACTTTGGTTCAATAACAAGATGAACATATCATGTTTCAACATCGGCCCATCTGGGGTACTTTTATATCCTTGGTGGCAATTAGTTTAGTGATCTCATGGCATAATTTGATAGTCATTTTTGTACTTTATAGATATGACCGATAGTGTTCACGAAGATAATACCATGTATCCTTATCTAGTTGGTTGAGAAATGAATACATTGGAATCACCTTTTCTATAGAAAGATCAATCTTCTTATGATCACAGGGTGGCTATATGCATTATTATGTACCTCTTGTTGGTCAAAGACTTGGATTTATGGAGCACAATTTGCATATCAAATGAACTTACACGAAAGCGCGAGGGCAATATGTCTTTGGGGATGAAGATTCTCATTCTTGGAAGATGCTTACAGAATAATTTTCTTCCTGCTTTGATGAAAGCACATTAGGGCAACCCTTTGTGCGACAACACATTTTTATGTTTTTCTATTAACTATGGAGAACACCGAAACCATAGCTTAGGAAAATCATAAAAGAAACAAGTAAAAAACAATTCGAGAAAATGTAAAAAATGTTTTTACCATACCCTAGGATAAAGTTTGCACAATCTTTTGTGTATTGTGGGAGGGTATTCAGGCAGTGGTTGGGCATCAGATTTCTAGGCAGTATTGTATTTGTGATCGTATAAATACCAAATTTGAGGTGCTTGTTGCTAATTTTAGAGCTACTTAATTTCTTGACTTTTTTTTTCGAGTGCTTCCTGTGTAAATGGTCGAGGGATGGGATTTGCTCGGGCCAGAAGTAGAAACTGCCCGGCAATTGACACGAGCTTCCAGCATTGAGAGGCATGCCGAATCTGATGGAGCATACCTACATGTGTTCAGCTTCATAAGTAGTGTGATAGGATCGAGCCCCAGGAAGTTCCCTTGTTTTATTGTCCGTTGTACTGTACTCTAGGCTTCATGGGCTACAAACCCTTTGCTGATGAATGTAATGATCAGCTCATGTAAGTCCTTTGCTGTCCTTGCTGGATTGAGCATGATCGCTAAAACAGGGCTTTGGTGAGGCCGCTCCGGCTTGGGGGTTCGATTCCTCTTGCCTCGGTTTCTGCCTACTAGGGTTCAGGTTGGAAATACTGCAGGAGGGTTTCTGTTGTGGATCCTCCAGCGATTGTAGAGGTTGTAGCGATTATTCAGCAGGATAAAGAAGGGATAAGGGATAAGGGTCAGAATGTGGATGTGTGATCCGCAATGAGAGATGTAGGGCAAATTACCTATGGCGGTTATTCAAGATTGTGGCCTTGCCTGCAAGCCATAGGCAAACAACTTGTTCTTTTTTTCCTTGTGGAAAAGTACAACCATTGCTCTATGTCGTGATAATAAATTTTATATAGCTTGAAATATTTCGCACCATTGCTTCCTGCAAGAGTTTTTAAGCGGAAAAAATGCTGATCTTCCATGCAGAAGATTCCATGGAATTTTTCACAATCTAAGGGTCCCGAATTTACCATAAAAACATGAACCACTAAAGAAAGCAAAATCACAAGAAAGAAAAAGGGGTAGTAAAAAAAACGAATCAATAAAATGTAGAAATCTTTAGCAGGGTTGCCTAACCCCCCGGCCCACTTTCTGCGTTCTGAGCTATGCCACGTGTCCTGCCACGTCGGCTGTTTTCCATCTCAACCATTAGTTTCCCTAATTTCGCATCGGACGGCCATGAAAATTAGAAAGTACTTGAAAAATCTTCTTCTCTGTTCGCGCGCGGCCGATCTGTTAGGGTATGGCAGATCTGACTCCCGTTGGTGTTTATCTTACTTCCTCTCCTTCGACCCTCGCACGAAATGGCATTGTGCAGATCTTAGACTAATAACAAGTTCATCCCTTTGCGTGTCTATCAGCGCCAAGAGGTCTGCAAAACCTCTTCTCTGGTATGTTTTTCTGGTATGTTGCTACAGGATGTCCTCTTGCAGCAACTCTGTCTTTAAGGAATTTCAGTGCCGTATGGGGTACCAAGCCTCGAACATATTTTAGCCATGAGAACGTGATCCACTTTGACAATTATACTTCTCCAGCACAAGGCTTTCAATGAGTAGGATGCCACAGAGCAAGGGTTCTAGGTAGAGGATGGGATGAATATTTGGTAAACCAGTCCTATCAATGGGTATAAAAAGTAGTTTTTCATTGTGTGGGCCAATAAATTGTGATTTTTAGAAGGCTATGCTTGGCCGTTTTTCATCGCTGCCTAAGCTGTGTAAGTGAGAGTGAATTGGGTACAAGGGACAACGACTGGAGTGCTACACAGGGTCTCAAAAATCTTTAAAGTGAAAGCTTCTGCGTCATTTGCTCTCAAGTTACCTTCCTTCCTCGATTCCATTTTTGCAGATTTCATCTGTTTCTAGAGAAAAGCATCTCTTGTGGATCTTCTTTCTCACGTTTGCCTTATACTATTAAGCAATAGTCAGGAGGAAACATGCAATAGGGCAAACAGTTGAACATGCAATAGGGCAATATTCAAATCAAGTTATGGAGCCATAAGCATGTGTTGCAGAGTTGACATAAATGCCAAATGGGAAGTGCTGGGAGATACCAATTACAGCACAGGCTATGCAAGTAAGTCATTCCATAGCCACTTAACGTGTGTTCTGCTCCAGTTTACAAGAAAAACATGGCTCCGGAGACAACATGCAGGGCAATATACATTTGCATCTACTCCAAGTTGTTTTGAGGATCCAATGTCCAAAGCACCGCCAGGTAGGTGAATTAGTAGTCATTTTTATATTCAAGTTTTAAATTTAAAGCCTAGCATGTACAAATAAGGTGCAGCTTCTTACAAAAAGTGATATTCCCCCAAGAAAAAATCAGGATATTGATTTTTTGCAGATGAATTGGCATTAAATGTGGCCCCTGTAACTCCAGGGAAATTTGACTTATGGCCCGTTCGGCCTCAACTGACTGCTCTTATTTTCAATATGCCAGCAGCTGCCCAAGGAAGGAGAGGTCCAAATGGTGGAAATCCTATTGGAAACAGGCCAGCTTTAAGCGAAGAAGAAAATACGAAATAGAAACTCAAATTTCGTCTTTCCTGTATGCTTACAAAACAGTTGTAATTGCATAATGTTTCTACATCAAATTTTCAATCTTAGATTGCACCTCAAGTTGGTGCCAATTTTCTTGGTGTTTTGTTGCTTGGATGCATAAATGCAGGAAAGCATTAAACGATGCTGCCTTTAGGGAGGGCCAATAAGCTGGATTTTGCACAGATTTGAAGCATTTCAGACTACAGAGCATGTTAAAAATAGAAAAAGATGTACATCTAGTCAAAATGGTTTAAGAAATAAAAAGGTTAGTTTGTTACCTTGCTTGAATGACAGCAGAGATATTAACATAAAATGGAAAGTTCTGCCTTTTGCAAGGTCAAGTAATTTATTTATAGAAGGTAGATCAAGGCTTCCATATATAAACTTGATTCATCTTCTTATCAGGTGGAAGAGTAAAAGATGAAGCTTCTTTACATCATCGTTTGTGTGGTTCAGAAATATGATATCAAAGGGATGATGCAAACATAGTACCATGATACAAGAAGGTGGTGTATTAGTCCACATGAAGTGAGTCGATCCTTTACAGAATTGTATAAATGCTCCCTTTGGAGGATAAAACCTGTTCAATATTATCTTGCTCTTAACATTTACTTCAACGTCAATGTTTTTTATTTTGGCTTAAGAGTGCGCATTCTTTCCTGAAGCAACGCAAGCAAAATACCCATCTTTAGGCCTTCTCTGCATCAATCAGAGTACCTTGTACCTTGAGCTCAATGCCTGTACATTGTACTTGATACCATTACTGCTAAATTTAGATCAATATTTGCACTATGTTATGGGTTTGTACATTGGCATGCATGAAAGTCAATGGCACATTGGAAATGGACAATGGCATTTATGGTGGGGTTTGTACATTGGCATGCAGGAAAGTCAATGGCACATTGGAAATGGATAATGTCATTTATGATGGGTTTACATGAACGTTTAAGGAAATCCAATGGCATTTATTGTCACTTACATTGGCATTGGCATGTAGAAAAGTCTATGGCACATTAGTACCGTAGAAAGTCTTAGCTTTGGGTTCACATTGTAATCAAGAAAGTTATTTGCACATTAAGAATGGAGAATAACATTTATGATCCATGCTTGTAGCTGGATGTCTGATTGTGCAGGTTGATTTAATTTAAGTGCGGGTTGATTGGGAATCCGGAGAATCTGGTCTATTAACAGAAAAGTTCTGTTTCTCATTGTGATGTTGCCAACCATTTTTGTTCAAATAAGCTTGATTTTGATACAGTATGTTTTGAATCTTTCTCATGCTCTCGAGAATAAGTTCTGTTTTGATGAATCATATTGAAGAGATATTTAATGCATAAAGTTATTGAGTTCCATGGGACTTCAGGCCATTTTGTGACACAATGGAAGCTCTACCAACAACAAGGATCTTTTTGGAAATTCCTACACTGCATATATGATGCTTGTACAACAAGAACCTGTGAAGGCTTCTGTTGTTCAATGGTGGCACATACAAGGTATTTTAGGAACGTATTAATTGCTTCTGCTGATAAACATTCAGATGAGTCAAATGTAGTATTATAATTTTATGCCATGTGGATATGCCAGCTACAAATACATCAGATATCTATTTAGCTTTTGTAGTCTAGTCTAATTAGTCCATAATTTTCTCTGCAACTAGCATATCTTCACTTCTTCAATTTTTAAATTTGCATCTATTGCAGATACGTTTCAGTTATAACTTAGAGAAGGTACAATGATTGATGTAGAGGCATTGCAGGTTGTGGACCCTTTTCCAAGGTTGACATTGGTCGCAAACAGGAGATGCGAAAGGCATCATGGTCCACATCGACAACTCTCCCCAACCGCAACACATATATGTCAAACACAATAGAAGGCAACACAATAATGGTCGTGAGAAGGGCATTCATGCCAGGTCTATTGTACGCGATGTTGTCACGAATAAACGACAGAAAACAACTGTCGACTGTATCGAGCCAAAGATCCACAATAGAAGGCAATGCAATAATGGTCATGAGAAGGGCATTCACGCTAGGTCTACTGTACGTAATGTTGTTATAAATAAAGGACATGAAACAATTGTCCATTGTCTCGCCAATCACGACAACATACTTCGAGCCAAATAAAACACTGCTAATATAGCAGCAACTGCACACAAGGTAACTGCCATAACCTTGCAGTTTAATGTACTCGTCAATCGTGATAAATTTTAGTTACATCAAGTAAGTGGAATTGCACCATCTTTCCCTATCGCGCGTATGTATGTGTAGTTGCACTAATTCTAAGCGCTAAGAACCTTTCAGTTCATGTCTGATAGCTCATATCAAAATCACCCCAACAACTACAAAAACTATCCAACATGAAAAACTACATATACGTAAAAACTGCTACAACCTTGCAATGCAATGTACTCGTCAATCATGAAAATCTTGAATAACCTGCATCAATAATGTCATCAAATAGCCCTATCACATAGCATTCAAATCCACGATACCTTCTAAATGCCATCGTACAGCCCCACTGAAATTCACACCCTTTCCCTATAGCGCCTCTATATGTATAGCTTCCACTAATTCCAAGCGCTAACCAACTTTCACTTCATGTCTTAAACACACAAACTCCACAAGATACCACAAGACAATCGTGTCAAAATAAGCCTCATCAATGTAGCTACTCCATCCCTGCCCTAACCTTCACCCCAACCCTGCATTTCCGCTAGTTTTTATTTATTTTTTAGTTTTGGCGGGGAACTAAGTTGCCGCTTTGATGGGGATGGCGGCTACCATTTTTGCATACTCAAGGTACAGCGGTGCTAATTTTTTGCCTTTGATTAACAGGTTTTGCATGCTTTGTTATGTTGCACCAGAGGATCAGGAATGATAAAGTCTGTTGGTCTTGTCGCATTGTTCGTCTTCCATCCCATGCCATGGTCACATTCAGCGGGATGTTACGGTGAGAATTTGCTTCAAGCATATCATGATCTTTCTTGCTTTGCTTATCAAAACCATTTCAGAGTAATGTTTCAATATTCTTATTAATGTCAGTGGTGCAGTAAAATTGGGGCACTTGGTGTTCTAACGTATTTGTTTGACACTGGTGATAGGCAGCATGCAGGGTTGGCTTTTGTGGTCCTTACCTTTTTGTTAATACAAGTTACTCTTTTCCTAGCCTGCTTCTGCCTTGCTTTTGCTTTGTTTCAGAATGGCATCTGAGGTGTGACTATGATACGATGTCAAGTATGGGGCCTTTTTCTCTTTCCTTTTAGTTTCGTGATTTTGTAATTTCTGGTTTCTTTGTGTCCATGTATACCTTGCTTATCTGCATGTTTATTTTTTCACACAGGGTGCTGCATCACAATTTTCATTTGTAAAGCTGGCATTTGGTCCTTCAGCGTCACTCCTGGACTAGCTCATGAACATGCTGCATTTTCAAAGTACCCTCCCAAGAAGGTATCTACCATCCTTATAATTATTATTAGCAAAGAATGATGACGGTGTTTCTTCCAATTTTTATTGATGACATTGCAAAATGCTCCTCCTGCACTTGAGCCTTGATTGGCAATAACGTTTCCCTAGAGTTGTTATGGAAGATACCATATGCTTGCAGCTTGAGCATGGTTTTATGGTGAGATTTGAGAAGCTGGCCCTTGAAAGTGTTCTTTTGAATCACGTTGTTTGTTTTTTTAGCATGTTGTTGATGTTTCTTATTTTTACAGAGGGATCTTTTATCAAAAAACATCAATCATCCTTCATGTGATGATCTGCATGTAAGCTTTCAAATAATTCGTTTTTACTTGCAAGTTTACTTCTCTGTCATTAATTGATCTTTTATGTCACCTGCCTTTGCAACTGTAAATGCATAATACACTTCATGTTTTGCTTTTAAATTTGTCCTCCTCTGCGTTTTAATGCAATTTATGTATGGACATTAGTTCCTGTGTCCTTTATTCTATCTTTCTCTATCTACAATCCCATATTCCTGTAATAATAGGAATGTAAGGCGCCAGATGATTGATTTGGAAAGAGTTGAACAAGGTTTCCTACTTCAAAAACTTTCCTATTTCTAAGCATTATAAATCAGCGATTGTCTTTGATGTTGCAGGGTCTACCAAGATACCAAGAAATTAGATTGTTCAGCCACATGCATTTTGCACCAATCATATTTTTCAAGAGCAGGCATATGGAAGCAGGGGTTAGGGATTGCCAACTCAAACCATGATTATCTTAGCCTCTCTGCAAAACATTTCCCTTTGCAAATCAAGATCCATCCATCATATTTAATATGCATTTTCTTACGTGTTTTCAAGGTATACAATTTATATTGTCTTTTTCATAGAAGCTAATTCTCTATTGCGTACATTGAGGCTATTATGATTAGTCTTAAAAAAAATTGGACCTTTTTTTTTCCTAGTAATAGTAGAGAAACCAAATGTCCAAATGGTGTTTGCCGTTTTGTTTAGAGATCGGGCAGATCCTTATGAAACATTTCTCTTAATTTCGTATATATCTTTCGCCTATTTTGCATGGTTCTATCTCTGATATCATATTATCTCTACTTTTTACCTTAGGGTGTACCTATAAGCATGAACTTGGATGAATTCTTGTTGCAGTTGTTCAAAGCATTTTGGCTTTTTCTAATTTCTTTACTACTAAATTCCTTTGCAATAAACATTTGGAGACCATAAATGGTACTGGGTGCCTTCTGTTATTCTCATTGTCTTTCTTTTCTATACTTGCAGTAATCTTTCTCCAGCAAGGTTGTGCTTTTATATTTGTGCTATGGTTGAACTTCCAAGTAAGTTGTACAACAGCTTTGAAGTTATTTTGAAACTTGAATTCAAATAGGTTAGTAGATGATTGATTACCTTCATTATTTATGATGACCAGGCAGTTCAAAACTGTTAAGACCTCAGCGGATGTAAGGATGTCTAACTGTAAAGATGTTCACGTTGGACCTTAAGATGTTTAAGGTTAGTTTTTTTAAGAATGGTTCATCTCTTATATAAGCAGGTCTGCTGATTTAGTAATGTCTAGACCTCTAGTGAAATTGCTCTTGCACTTGAGATCCTCACTTTACTAAACTAGCAACTGCGAACATGTATATGAGCTCAAAGGAGTTCTACCACAGGCTTGAGTATATCTGCCTCTCATTTTGTGCTCAATTAATAATGTAATGTACTTAGGGGATTCTTAGGGGATTCTTAGTTTGCATATGAACTTTGATCCTTATGCAATAAATTAGTTTAGGAGTTGAATAATGACCGGAAGGGCAGTCAATGACACTTGCCTTTCCATTTCTTGCCAATGTTCTAACATTTGTTTTGATTTGGATGGTGGCAAAGAAGGACGTGCTTGGGTGTCTAATGATGCTCATGTGATACTTTTTGCTTCAACTTGATGAAGATCTTTACAGATATTTAACAGGATGCTATGCATCTTTTAACATGATTTGATGTATAGTGCCTAGTGGGATTCTATATTTAGAACCTACGTATGGTTGCTTCAATTCTGAAACTCAAGTGTGATATGGAAATACCTTGTGTGCAAGGCTTTCAAGAGCTGTCTTTCTCTGAGATTTAAGCGGTATGAAATTATGATCCTTTAGAATGAACCTTTGTAATTTCAACATTTACTTGGTGGAATTATCTGCTAAGATATTATTGTCTGGGGCTAATTCATGGCCCAGATTCAGTCTTTTACTTGTTTAAACATTGATGCAGATTACATTGACAAAAATGGCTTCAGTTTCAATACAAAGTGCGTAACATGTGCATGTATGTGGATTTTTCTATATACAACTAAGCATTGTGAGTTTGAGTCAACTAAGTTATAGGAATGATCTGATTACTAAATGCGCGCTGAATGTAATGAAGATAACGATAGTGCATATGAACACAATAAGAAATGCACTTAAAACATAAAATTGTCAAACGCATCTATTGATGAATATAAAAATGACAAAAATTGGAGGTGGCATTATCACAAAAAATATTTGTAATGTGGACACACCTATGGTATAACATGTGTCCATAAAGTTGACATGTAGATGTCGCAAAAGACTTATAAATATTACAAAAATGAAATGACTTGACATAATTCGTTCACAATCATGTTATCAAAATAAAATAATATCGTCAACAAAATAAAACAAAACATGTTATAAAAGGGTCACAAATATGACGCAAATGATGCCAACCTGCGAAACAAAAATGTAAATATAGTGTAACAATCTAGTTACGAAGTTGAGACTAATACAATACAAAATGTGACACAATAATCAAATAATTTGGATATGAGCTTGATATAAAAATGTCATGCAATTGCCACAAATGTGGTCGTTGTGTCATTTTTGCGTTATAGAGCCATGACACAATGTTTGACGCTAAACTTGACGCCCATGCGACATCAAAGTATGGCATGTTTAGCGTCAACTCTGTGACATTTAGTAGGAATTTGGGAATACACATAGCGTCACTTTGCTTGACGTTATACTTGACGGAAAACCCCCTATTCTGTTGTAGTGATAGAATATTTATTTACTCTAAACAAAAGATGAAGAGAGAGCCACATTATTATCCATAAGGGATCTCAACATTTCAAAGACATGTCAACAAAAAAGCAAGAAAAAATACAGCCGAGCAAATTGCTAACAAACAATAAACAAAAGAGCAAACAATAAACAGCCGAGCAAATGCCTCTAAGACCATAACAAACAATAACTAAAGATGACAATAAACTAAGATAACAAACAATAACTAAAGAGTGGTGCAGCTTTTCAGAGGGGAGCCACCCCATATAAAATGTCCAACAGATACCCATTATAAGGTTTGAGTTATTATTAAAGTTTAATAGAATTGTAAAACTTATATCCAGATATAATATCTGGAAACCCCAATAAAATGTCTGGAAACCCCAATAAGTATATATCTGAAAACCCCAATCCAATATCCGGAAACCCCAATAAACCCCAATATAATATCTGCATATTCCAGGTCGGAGCTGAAATATCCGGGGAGTTCCCAGATATCTGGGGAGGAAAGTGAGTTTACATGTTGCCATTCATATTATATAGACTGCCTCAACATAATTCTTATGCAGGCTCTGCGACAATCATAGCATGGATGTGGCTATAGCTGTAACACTAACTTTTACAGTTTAGCTCGATGGGTTTGCAGAATCTTATGCAGAGAAGACCTTGCTTAGTGCCTAAGAGTTCTTACAAGCAATGCCCAACATGATGTATGAAAGGCTTAAGCAGCTTACATAAACAGAGTTTGAGAACATAGACATCAAAATTTGAATGTTTGAGCTTACCTTCCCAGAAGAGGTGCGCCGCCGCACTAGGTCTGCAGACTGTTGTCCGGACTTAAATGTTTGTCTTCTGCCATCAGGTTCTGAGCAACAAATTGTCCCAATTAATCTCAAGAACAACGACATTTCAATAGTCCAGTTTAAGTCTACCAATTATATGCTCCTTCACAGCCATTGCCTAATGTGTCTTCAACATGGCAAATAGATCATGCAAGTACCTAAATAGACAAATTAATTCACATCCTACCAGCTGCCATTTACTCAGGACCTTAGGTCAGATTTATAAGTAGCTCTTTCATATCTTACACTGCACCATATCTCTTACAACTATAGAAATTTCTGTAATGTTGCTGTAATGAGTTTTGACTAACCTGAACCATTATAGCTAGGAAACTAACCTGTTTTACAAAATACGTCAATGGCCTGTTTTACAAGGAAATTGCGAGTCCAGTGTAGACACACAGAAATTTGGATGATTAAAGAAAGAAAAAGGAGCTATCTTCTTGTTGTGATATCCTGATTCAAGGTGTAATATTTGTACTTTCTGAGACCCAAATAATGACAAATAGATGCGACAAATTCCTGAGAATCCTACTGAACATTTGTGTCTACTGAGTTTGCTCACCTTCCCAGAAGAGGTGCGCCGTCGTACTAGGTCTGCAGACTGTTGCCCGGACTTAAATGTTTGTCTTCTGCCATCAGGTTCTGAGCAACAAATTGTCCAGCGACATTTCAACATCCAGTTTAAATCTACCAATTATATGCTCCTTCACAGTCATTGCCTAATGTGTCTTCAACATGGCAAATAGATCAAGCAAGTACCTAAATAGACAAATTAATTCACATCCTACCAGCTGCAATCTACTCAGGATCTCAGGTTAGATTTATAAGTAGCTCTTTAAAGACCCATATTACCAGATTACTTTTTGGGAATAGGTTGAAATTACCAGATGCATCATATTTTACACTGCATCATATCTTACACTGCACCATATCTCTTACAACTATAGAAATTTCTGTAATGTTGTTGTAATGAGTTTTGACTAACCTGAACCATTATAGCTAGGAAACTAACCTGTTTTACAGACTACGTCAATGGCCTGTTTTACAAGGAAATTGCAAGTCCAGTGTAGACACACAGAAATTTGGATGATTAAAGAAAGAAAAAGGAGCTATCTTCTTGTTGTGATATCCTGATTCAAGGTGTAATATCTGGACTTTCTGAGACCCAAATAATGACA
Source organism: Isoetes taiwanensis (assembly GCA_021234155.1). Lineage (NCBI taxonomy): Eukaryota > Viridiplantae > Streptophyta > Lycopodiopsida > Isoetales > Isoetaceae > Isoetes > Isoetes taiwanensis. The sequence continues at coordinate 21,621,707 of JAJEKV010000002.1, read as the reverse complement.
AATAGATGCGACATTCCTGAGAAACCTACTAAACATTTGTGTCTACTGAGTTTGCTCACCTTCCCAGAAGAGGTGCGCCGCCGCACTAGGTCTGTAGGCAGGTGTGTGAATGTATTTAAACAAAATAAAAAACAATCCATTCTTACCTTTCTGGAGGATGTGCGCCACTACACTGGGTCGGATTGACTGGAGCAAGGGTTCAGATAATATATCAGAAACATTCACAAAAAATCATGGAAAACTATATCAGAAGTCGCCATTCAAAAATAACAAGCATCTGGTTTTTCAAATTGAACTTACCTTGCTGGATCAAGTGCGCCGCCGCACTGGGTCTGTAACTGGGCAGATGATTTTCCAAACACAAATGATTTTCAGAAAGACCTGATAGCAGAGACTAAGATTTTCAAATAGAACTGATAGCAGATACGAAATAACATGTACGTTTGCCTATTGGTTTGAAAAAGCAATGGTTCGAAAATTAAGTTTTACAAAAGCAATAGAGGTTTCAAAAACGCCTACATTTTCACACGTCACATGTCCCTAAAATATTTAAATGTTTTAAACGGGCGAAAAATATTGCATTTTGTAATTAGCATACGAAATTGTTGGCATGCAATTTATTAATTATGAATATTTGTGACCGTAATTAATTATGTTGAGGACCTCAATTGATTGTTCAACGTCTTCAAATTAGCTATTCTTGTTTTAGTAGTCTAGTTTCCTGCGAGAGAGTTGTCTGTGTAGCATGAAGTTATTTGTTGTTGCAATGGTTGCAAACGACTGTGAGATTCTTTCTTTCACTGCAAATGACGTGATAATCTCATCACCTGGTAAAACATTGAGAATGGTATGCTCTTTTGTGAATGGAGAATGTCAACAGTCTAGGAAATGGTTGTGTGAGAGTTTTCAAATTCGTAATGAAAAATTGTGTGTTGTGCAATCCAAGAGTGGTAGAGGAATGACAATTCTTCTGACGAAGTTGTGAATCAAGAGGGGCAGAGTATGTATGTGGCCCTAGCCTGTAATGGGAACTTTGTCACAGTCGAAGGCACACCTATTATTCTTGAGGTCAGCACTCCTCATGCACCAATAATTGTTGATAGTCCGATCCAGCATATTTTTGAGAGTATTGTAAACATTGTTTCCACATTTCAAACACTTGTTGATAGTTTTGGATCTAGCAAACTTAAGAGATTGTGTTCATCTGTTACTGCACCAATATCAGTGAGGTGTCTACCCTCTAATTACAATGGCAATGTGGTATTTGAGCTGCCTCCAGATGATTTGAATTCTATGGCAGGCATGGAAAGAAAGTTTGATCCACATCTCTGGACGAAGCCCGATAAGACAAGTCATTCATTCGATGGCATAGTTAAATATTCCAAGTGTTGTGGTCATTTAAGATGCATGAATCCAACGTGTGACTATTTTCTTTCCAGAAGTCTACCAAATGATGTCCAGTGGAAGGGAACTATGAAGCAGCTACCTGCACTTGGTCCTATATCCCGTTCACATGGAATTCTAGCTTGCATTAGAGGAAATTTGAGATCTCATTTTATCCCCATAAGAATCCTCCAATGGAATGACTACCCTCTATTAACTGCAATTAATGCAGCACCAACAACTTCATTGCTGTTGTTTTTTCCCCATAACTTTTGATCCACTTGTCAAAATGTTGCGGCGTTTGTTGCATTAGATGCGGAATGAAAAGATCTTTCCAATGATATATGCTTATGATGTATTTCAATATGGTCGATTTTTTGCTTATTTCTTATATATTTATATCGTAAAAGATATATGAATGGGTTATCACTAGATAGATCTTGTGAAGACGAACCCATCGCTACAAAACGTTTTTGAATCGGAGTTCTGGATCAAAAGTTGTAATGAAAAAATGATACTACAGAAGTTAGTTGCAGCTGCATTAATTACAGGCTGCCACATAATACTGGAATGAGATATACTGGAGCTCTTCTCTTATTGGACAGTTTAAAAAGCTGACATGGCATTTTAAGCATCCCTTAATGGGACAAAATGTGATCTCATTTTTCCTCTAATGTGAGTACTGTGAGGAGCAGCCAACGTGCCTCGCACTATGCAGTTGCGTGATATATTATGTTATACCTGACGAAGCCATGCACACAAGATTATCCATTCATGTTGGTTTACATGATCATCCTATCAGAACTCCTCCAATTCGTGAAGAAATAAATTTGCTACACCAAATGGTCAATAGTAGAGTTAATGCTTCCATAGGAAGCAAGAAGGGACAGATACAGATGGAGGTACCCATGGAGCTCACTGTCAACAACTTGATCACAACTACTGATTGTGGTGGGGGAGAGATAAAATAGACAATCTTTTGAAGCAACTTCAACCTTTCTTATACTCAAGTTTAAATAGTAACTATTTGATGATCTTCATTTTCTAAAAAGTTGTTCTGTTGTAGGATACGCCAATGGATAAATAAGAGTCAGTAAAGTCCACCAAAAAGATGAAGTTGGAAAGATCATATACTTAAAACAGCACTGCAAATATCGAATTTTCCACGGTTCCAAGTTTCCATACCAACTTCATGATGAAGAAAATGGTCGGTGCTATATCTTCAAAATGTCCACAACAAGAGCAGGTTCTGGAGTTGAACTCGTCAATCGAATGAGTCCAGGAGGAGATTTAGAAAACTCTTGGGTACATTTTGACCACGTAAAATGCACTGTTGGGTGGACTACTTTAGCATGTCATGTGTACGACTCAAGGTGATATTTTTTTCATCATGTTTTTCACTTGCCATTTCAAAGTATTTATTTACTTACTGTAATTTCTGAAATGTACAGTATGCGTTGCCTTCTTACAATAGCAACATGTGACATGAAAATGGAGGATATAGAAGCTCAGATAAAGTTCTGCACAAAGCTAAACAAAGTTATGATACTAAAGAACTCTGTTGAACCACAAGTGGTTCAACAAGTTTTTGTAAGCCAACATATTTGGGGCATATTGTAATGGTTGATTTTAAGGGTTGGGATTAAGTGGTGGCAGTGGATGGTTTAAGATGAAGAGGCAAACTTTATGGTTGTGATGAAGAGGTGGAAAACAATGGTGGGGATTAATAGGTGTAAAGGATAAATAATTTGAGGAGATATTCTCTCCTCCTCTTCCCTTCACGTTTCTTCATTGGAGCATGGTGGCAATGCTCATATGAGGAGGGTGGCAGCCTCCTCATCCTTATGTTGAAGGCACTTGCAATATTATTTCTTATTGAATATAGCTCTCCTTTTGAAATTCTGGTGCAAATCTGGTTTAATGTTATTTAGTGATTCAATTGAAAGGTTTTTTATGGGCGTTGGCCTGGATTTGGGGAACTAGGTTCAACATTATGGCACTCCTGGTGGGACTCTGTTCTATGAGCAGAGTTTTATTCCCCAAAGCACAGGCTGTATCAGAAAACAGAATATCTGAGTGCTTTATGAAGATATTTCCATGAAGTTTGTGGCTTCTTGCAACAATGTTGTTAATCTCAAGAAAAAGTCCCCCCGTAGCAGACCAATGGCTAAGTGCAGGAGAAATATATATGCAGAATCATTGAAGAATGTGTGTTACCTGTTCCCTGCTGTTCCAGAAGACTCAAAAGAAGATTCAAAAGAACGTAGCCTTCCCAATTTTTTTGCCATAGATTCTGCATCCCTTCTATGCTTTCTATCTCTGATACACTCATTTTCTTCCCTGAAATCCTGAAAGCTACCATAAGCCTCACTTGGTCACTGTGTTAAGTTTACAAATTTTGAAAGCAATGATCTAAAGACCTGGATCTGCTACTGCGCCATGCAATCCGAAGGTGCCTGAGCTTTTTGAACTGCTCAAAACCAGCTTGTTCAGAATCTGCTTTTCTAAATATGCCCTCAAACCTGCTAAAATGCTTGGATTCGTAGATTTTTGCCTTTGCCGACTCTGCCTATCCATATGCTGATAGATGCCATTGATCTCCAAAGGCCGCCACATCTTGCTGCCGAAAACTCAGCCTTCTATATTTTGCCATTATCTAAACTGAAACGGCTTTACCGAGTTTGCAGCAGCGTCTCTATAACCTAATAACCTACCCTAGAAATTATTTGTGCCTTCGACCATTGCCCCGACCCTTTGTTTGCTGTTGCCAATATTCATTAGCGCACCCCATGGTTTTGTTGGGGCACCCCATGGTTCTTGTTGGGACACCCTAAGGTTTTGTCAACGTGTGACATGCACTAATGATGCTATTTTGTAACTTTTTATATTTTTATTTTCCCAAGGAGTGTTACTTCCGCGTGGACCAGAGCCACAGTAGCCAGTGCGGACGTTGGGAGTACTTTTTTGGACTTGTTGAGTATGGTTATCCACACGTGGTCCAGAGCCAAAGTAGCCAGTGCGGGCGTGTGGATGTGCCCAGCTCATTTCTATGTACTTCATAATGTATCTTAAGTGCTATATTATGTGTTGGGCCGAGGGGACCGGCCCGCATCTTTTTTGGGGCATAATGTTGAACCACAAGTGGTTCAACAAGTTGTAAGCCAACATATTTGAGGCATATTGTAATGGTTGATTTTAAGGGTTGGGATTAAGTGGTGGCAGTGGATGGTTTAAGATGAAGAGGCAAACTTTATGGTTGTGATGAAGAGGTGGAAAACAATGGTGGGGATTAATAGGTGTAAAGGATAAATAATTTGAGGAGATATTCTCTCCTCCTCTTCCCTTCACGTTTCTTCATTGGAGCATGGTGGCAATGCTCATATGAAGAGGGTGGCAGCCTCCTCATCCTTATGTTGAAGGCACTTGCAATATTATTTCTTATTGAATATAGCTCTCCTTTTGAAATTCTGGTGCAAATTCTGGCGTTGGCCTGGATTTGGGGAACTAGGTTCAACAAACTCACCACCTGCTCAGTTCAAAGGATTCATGGCAGACGAAGCTCAGGCTAATTGGAATGCAATTCGGGTTGTGTTCCATGGAAGGAAAGGAACGTGGCTATAAGTTTCATTGGGAACAATGTCTTCAACGACACACAAATAAATACATATTCCAAGAGCATAGACAAGAGCATCTAAATTTATGCAGGGCATGGAGATCAGCACACTGCAGAAGACGCTGAGGTTGCTTTTCAAAATATTGTCAGCTGGTGGCCTGGAAAAACTAGCCCTTCAGACATAAGTTCATTAGGTTCGTGGCTAGCATGGTGGCATCAAAGAGTGAGCAGATGGGGCAACTTCATGGAAGATAGAGTGAATCTGGCAACTGCAGCTCAAATCCCTAACACTAATCTATCAGAATCTGTGCATGCTAGTTGGCTAGCATCAAGAGGGTACGTGAATAAATTATCCTTGTACGATGCATGCTTGTACGATTTGACAGAAGCTGTGCTGCAAAGTGCAAAGTGCAAAGTACATAGAGAACACAATTTTGTTGGAATAGGTCCAGGGATGGATACCTTAATGCGCAGAATGGGCACTCCAGTGACTAGTAACGTTACTCCATCTGCTTGTGTCATCGAAGTCAACTCGGCAGTTTTACATAGTGGTTTAAGGCCCATTCATGCAGGTTCAGAAGGAAACAATCACACTGTGCTAAAAAGGGCCAGAGATAGCACGGAATATAACAAGGATGTGGGTTCCGGTAGTCATCGTCCAGACAAGAGGGCCCATACTCAGTCTAGAGTTAGGGTAGATGCTTCAGCAAAACGGAATATAATATTTGATGATGCTACATACCTTGTACAGGAGTATGATTTGCTGCCAGGGGAATAGGTTATTAGAAGAACAGAGCCTGGTAGTAAAATAAGATGTCAAGGTAGAATAAAGTCCAATGGTCGAAGATGCAATGCTGAAATTAATAAATTTCGTACAGAGTCTACTATTGCAACATGCTTCACTGGACAGAGGAAAGTAAATGGGAGAGAGATCACACAAAGGTTTTGATTTTGTCCTCAAAATGTGCAGCATACCTACTATCCAGCTGCAGGCATCATAGCCATACCAACTCGTCCAGCAGATTGGCTTGTGGCAAAAGGAGTAAATATAACTAGTGCAGAGTTGGAAACATTGGAGAGAGGGAACTATTTCGTTAGAGGGATTACCCCACGGAACTCAATGTCCAATATGACTAGTGTAAATTCTTCTACTTTGAACAGCTCTGTCCACTTTATGGAACGTTTTGGCAAGCGCATGAACAGACGAGGGAAGCTTTGTGTAGAAGCTGAAACAAAGCTTAATCAAGCTTTACAACTGGAGTGTGATATTGAGTCTGTAAAGGTCAATATCACCAATAGGGATGTTGCATACCAGTTGCATCGACCAGATGAAACTTATACAGTGAGGGTATGCAAGCATCCCACCTGCACATGCCCGGATTTCAAGGGTAGAGAACTGAAAAGGATATACGTTCCATGCAAACATCTGATGTACGTATTTGCAAAAGTCCTAAACCACGACCCCAGGTTTTTCTTGGACATCATTCAGCGTGTATTGACAGAGGATGTTCTCCAAAGGGTCCCCGCCTGAGGAAAAATAGTCCTTGGTAGGAAGATTTCCATATCAAATTATAATAGTTATTATTAATGTGGTAATTAGCGAATTCGCTAAATGTTGACTCAAACTGATTTCATTATGGTATATGTTATAACCTTCACACTACACATGTTCATTAACGCAAATTTGTTTTATGTTAAAAGGTCTTATAGTGAATTTTGCTACATGGAAAAAAAATTGGCGACTGGTGCGACATGCTACAATAGAATATTCTAAGGAATATTCTCCCATGGAACCCTCCAAGCCATCTCCAAAAAAACCCTCCAAATAAAATTCCCCGCCTAGGTTTACCATTACACTTGCATGTCCGGGTTTACCACTACATATGGCTCTCCAGGCTAACCATTACACTTACATGTCCAGGTTTACCATTACACTTGCATGTCCAAGTTTACCATTACACTTGCATGTCCAAGTTTACCATTACACTTGCATCTCCAGGCTAACCATTACACTTGCATGTCCAGGTTTACCATTACACTTGCATGTCCAGGCTAACCATTACACTTACATGTCTACGTTTACCATTACACTTGCATGGTCCAGGTTTACCATTACACTTGGTTGTCTAGGTTTATCACTATACATGGTTGTCCAGGCTAACCATTACACGTACATGTCAGGTTTACCATTACACTTACATGTCCAGGTTTACCATTACACTTTCATGTCCAGATTTACCACCACACATGTCTAAGTTTACTACTAGGCTTGCCTGGGTTTACCACTAGGCATGTCTAGGTTTACCACTAGACATGGTTGTCCGGGCTAACCATTACACTTACATGTCCAGGTTTACCATTACACTTACATGTCCAAGTTTACCATTACACTTACATGTCCAGGTTTACCATTACACTTGCATGTCCAGGCTAACCATTACACTTACATGTCCAAGTTTACCATTACACTTACATGTCCAGGTTTACCACTAGACTTAGTTGTCTAGGTTTACAACTATACATGGTTGTCCAGGCTAACCATTACACCTACATGTCCAGGCTAACAATTACACCTACATGTCCAGGCTAACCATTACACTTGCATGTCCAGGCTAACCATTACACTTACATGTCCAGGCTAATCACATGTCCAGGTTTACCATTACACTTACATGTCCAGGTTTACCACTAACCACTAGACTTAGTTGTCTAGGTTTACCAATATACACTAGAAACGCGTGCCCGACAATGTCGGGCATTAATTGTGGCCACATGAAATGTTTTAGTGCAATAGAATGCATAGGCAGATAGAATGGATTGCTGAAATGGGATGGGGGAGGAAATTGTAGTGAGCATGTAGATGAAGTGAGGATTATATTTGATGTTTGTGAACTAAACGTGATAGTTGTAGCTTCTTATCTACACATGGAATGTTGACTTTATCCAACTGCATAGATGAGATGTTGGTCAATGCACTTGGTCATCGTAAGCAAGCAAGAATCAAAGTACACATAAAGTCATCACTTTGGCGTTGGGGTGTGTAGTTTCCTAAAGATTTTTACTGCATCAAAAAGGGTTGAGAAAAAATAATGGTTGTCTCGAGCTCATCAGAATGGTCTTACTATTGGCAAATATCTTTGTGATTGTAGTACAAAAAAGGATGAAAAGAACCATTAGCATCGATTAAAGAAAGAACCTATCAAGGAAGTGTACAAAATTTGTGTTACATGAATTTCAAACTGCATCATAAAGTCCTCTTAATGTCCAATAACAAATATGCAGTTAAGCACATCAATTACCTCCTGTTTTTTCCAAGTTTGAGATATCCATGTACTTTCACACTTAAAATGGTTTCGAATGCACACATTTAACCGTTCAAGGGTAAAAATACAGACAATTTTTATGGACACAATGCACTTTAAACACGGCATCAGACACATGGGTTTGCAGCTCATTTGTAAGAGAATATTTCCGCTCAGGAAGATCAGTTATACATCTAGACTGAGGAAATGAAGCCGAAGACAGACCTGATTTGCTCCAGCGAAAATATCTTGAATATTTTGTATCTGTTGAGATTGTCTATGTTTCGTCTCAAAGAGCTTATTGTTATCCCTATATTGGTTGCTGCAAAAACCAAAGCCACATGGCAATAGCAATCCATCACCCTGGTGCTCAACCTCAACAGACGAAATGAACAAAGTAAAAAAGCCATGTTACCTAAACATGTCAAACCGATCCAGTCCGTGCTGCAGACATGAAACAAATTATAGAAAAATTAGTCTTTGTCTATTAACAGTTAGTGGAACAATAAAGATCATTTCAGGTGACAGTGCATAGCAAGCACCTTGATCTGCAAGGCAGAGATGGCGGGTGATCTTTCTGTTTGAAGTTTAGTCCAGTCATACACATCGTGCTCAAGGGTGAAGTAGATACCATCAGCTTGCAGCTGCAAATCTACAAACAATAGTATTTTCTCAGCCACAGAGGGAGGGAGGAAGAAGATTTTATTAACATCTGTTGAAGACCCATAGGGTCCATGGGTCATATAAATACGGCATGTTAGGCCTGTTCAGAAGGCATCCAGCATTTTATATAACCATAATAGACAGAAAACCTACACCTTAATTTATATCAAAGTTTGGTCCCTTGCTGCCATGCCTCCTGTTTTGCAGTGACCGCTTTTGCTTTCCGGAGCATTCTATTCTTTTGGAAACCGCTATTGGGATCAGGGGACTTCCTTTTCTTTTGCGGTTCCTCCTCCACACTATCTTCTTGCTCCAGCTCTTGAAGAATAATGGTCTCATTTTCCTTATGGATGCCCCTTCTGTTGTTGAGAGCATTTGTAGAACAGGCCATACATTTCTGGTCATAATTCTGCTGCAGAATTATTAGATCTCTAAAGAGGAAGTGTATCTTCCTCTAATAATGTCATAAACAAAGCAGCTGGAAGTTTCTCAGACTTAATAAGTCCAAGTCACACAAAGGACACTTCCTGTCCTCACGATTAAGATGTTTAGCCCTTCAACCTTCCTTGACAGCCAACTTGTGAGAAGACACCCTGAGTTGTACCATGGAAAGCCTCACCTTGAATGAGAGGTCTATATTTAAAGACCCAGGTCTTTAAGATGAAACTGTCAGCTGAGTATTCAGAAAACTATCCAGATAAATCTTCTTTTCGTGGACAATCCGTATTTGAAACATAAAGCCACTCTAAATCATGTCTGGTTCAATTTATGATTAGGCACTGCTAGATTGTATTAAAATGGTGGAATATTATCACTGAGAAGCACAAAGAGCTGAATTGTCCTGGAAAGCCAACATATGATACCTTGATCAGCCAAGGTTTTGAAGAAACACATGCCAACCAAGGGAGTCTCATCTGCCCCTCTTGTGTGTTGCCAAAAATGGCGTACTCTATGCATATAAGACACTGCTTGAAAGATCACTTAGAATCGTGAAGGTTTAGCATTAAACCCAGCAATTAATCTGTCACGCAGCACTGAAGGTTTGCTTCAAATCAAGGGGTCTTTCTATATCTTCCAGTTTTGCAGGAGGCAAGCTATGGCAGAGAGCGCGTGATCTACAGGTTAGGATAGGCTAGGATGTCTGGCTCTGGTTTTTGCAGAGATGAGGAAGGACGTCCGTCTAAGACAACTGTTGCATCAAGATGTATCAGAGATTTACTTAAGAAATTACTCAATGATAAACAATGATAGAAAAAATAAGAGAGAAATTAGAAAGGTAAAAAGCATACTTACATCAGATGTGCTCCCAATCTGTGCTCATCTTATGCAACAAATCAGATGCGCTACAAAGATTTAGGTTCGCGTCATAAAAGAAGACTATGCCAAAAAAATAAAAAGAAATAAAAGTACATGTGGGATGTTAACTATTTCTTCATGTGGATCAAATAATTTTGCACAAATAATGCAAAGCAAAATGCATGCATATGCATTTTTTTTCCAAAAGAATGATAAGGAATTGAGTCCAAACAAAAAAGAACCTCCATGCAAATAGAGTTTGAATCATTAAGAATAGATCTCATATGCATGCCTCTAAATGAGATATCATAGATATAAGCAGTGAGATACTTACAGAATATTGCTGACAAACCATGCAAACCATGGTATAGAATATTGCCTGCAAACCATGCCACCCATCAACTGCCAGTTGACGGAAATGAGAATATAGTTCCAATAAGCCATGCAGATAGATAAACAGAGAGAATACAAAGGTGCCTTTTAAAACAAAAAGACGAAGGAATACAATCCACATTTTTGAAAGATAAGTTGATGCTTTAACTCTTGCAGCTCATAGTTTAGGATTTGAAGTCATGTTGAAAAGGAGCTTCCTTAATTCAAAGCCCATCATTGCAAAGCCATAACAGAGAAAGACATACATGAGTGACTTACGTGTTGATGATTTCTAAACTCAAATCCATATCTTTTATTGCAAGGTGACAATGCTCGAGACTGCTAAACTGAAATCACCCTTTCTGCATCAAGCACAGCCAGTGTTATCACCAAATCAGTTAAAATATCTGAAATCTAATATCATTCTGCACCGCCTCGTGAGCACATGATCACATTAGTCACTGAAGAAAGGCTGATCTAGTGAGCAGAGAGACTGATTGTGGAAAGAAAGAAAGAAAAAAAAACATGGCCGGATAAGAAAAAAGGTTTGCCAAAAAAATGCATGGCAGAGGATTGAATGGATGAAATGGCAAAGAATGCAAGAAAAATCATAGGGAAATGTTTTCGAAACTTGAAAATCATGAAAGCTCAATCCATATCGTAATGGTTAAGCCAGATGTAAAATCTTACCTGTGATGAACGCCTTCTGCCATAGCCGGACGTGCAAAAATAGAAGAGCTTCTGCTATAGCCAGGAGTGCCAAAATATAAGACAGAGAAGAGTAAGCAAATCCATTAAAGAAACAATCAAGGTATGCTAAATCAAAGAATAAAACTTACAAATTCAAAGCATAACTCAACGCATGCTTACCTCAGATTGCTACATCCTGGGCATACCCAAACAGTCATAAATGACAATGAAAACTTTTTGTTCTGAGCAAGAATAACCTGGAAGACAATCACGTGATTGTTGTCAGAATGTTGATATCTACATCAATTATTAAGGAAGCAAACTAACAAATTAGATCAGAAAAGAAGAACAGAGCAAGATCTCAAGAGTACAATATGACATACAAAATGCAAAGAAGTAGCTTGGTCAGAAGAAGCATAACAACACACAAAGCTATAACATTTTGCTTCTACAGGTGCTAGCCGATGTATGATAGAGTTACAATCATCGCCCTTAGTGGTCAGAAGTGCATCCACAACTGCAAATGCATCTGATTCAAAGCTAGAAGTATGTATACGGCCTTGCCATTTCATTACAGTTAATCTTCTCCTGAAATGAAGCTAAATGGAAGCTGCATCAAGGAAATGGTGCACTGCTCAATAAAAATCGAAGGAATAGAAATGGCACGGATCGTATGATCGTCATCATATGCCAAGAGCAATGCCAAGAGCAGTTCCCAAGCATTGCAACCTCCTCTTCAGCTATGAAGCTCCATAACGCCAAAGGCTTTTGTAAGGACGGCATCTATGCGGCAAAGTTGCTGTTTTCATTCAGCAATTTTCTAGTTGAATGCGGATGGAGAAGAAATGACGCGTGAAAGCGGTACCTTGAATGGGGCCGAAAAAGAAAATGTTGGCTCCCCATCTCAGACGTGAGAACACCATTTCAGAAGAGAAGCCCGGGTCAGGACCATCGCCTTCCTATGCCGCTTCTTTCCCTCTGGAATTTGAACCATTGTAGGAGGAAGACCACCGCAAACGAAAAAGGAACAGACGCAGACGAAAAAAAAGACCCGCAGGCGGGGAGAGGGAACGCCGCATGCGGCGTAAGATGCGGCGTTCCCTTTGGCACGAAACCCAACATGCTCCCAAAATAAAAAAGAAGATGGTTGTCCAGGCTAACAATTACACCTACATGTCCAGGTTTACCATTACACTTACATGTCCAGGTTTACTATTACACTTGCATGTCCAGGTTTACCACTAGACTTGCATGTCCAGGCTAACCATTACACTTACATGTCCAGGTTTACCATTACATGTTCCAAACTATCTAAGGGAATCAAATGTTATAACTGCCAAGGTTATGGCCACTTGGCTACAAATTATTCTAGTCCCAAGGATTTTTCAAAAAATAAGGATACAAATACATTCAAAGCTGGCAGAGGCAGGGGATCTACTTCTAGAGGAAGAAGAACTCAAGACAAAGGTAGGGGTAAATCTGCACAAGTCAACATTGCTATAGAGCAAGCAAGTGAGCCAGAAGAGGAGTTTGACGAAAATGCAGAGGTCAGAAAATCTAAACTATTGTCAGTAATTTCAGAAAACAAACTGAAGAATGATGACAATTTATATGTGTTAGATAGTGGAGCTGAAAGAAGCGTGATTAGATCACCTTCCAAGCTAAAGGCAAAAATCTTCAAGAACTCAAGTTTTGTGCAGATGGGAGATGGAAACATGCAAAAAGTAGAATAAGCAGGTATGCTGGAGTTGTTTGATTTAGAAGGCAAACCAATCATTCTAGAGAATGTATTGTGTGTGCCAAACCTAGTTAAAAACCCGATCTTTGTAACTCAGCTAGTAGATTTGGGATATTATGTTCATTTTGAGACACATTGTTGCAAAGTTCTTTTGAATAATGAAATGAAATTTTTGGGAAAGAGAATTGGCAGACTGTTTGGATTTCACAACAATGTGCTTGGAAGTATAAATGCAATTACAGCTCCTACCTACAAAATATGGCATGAACGCTTAGGACATACTCATGCTAATAACTTGGATCTCATGATTAAATTAGGGCATATTACAGCAGAAAAAAGAAAGGAGGAAAACTTTCATTGTATTGGCTGTCTTAAAGGCAAATCATGCAGACTATCATTTCCAAAGAAAGGACAAAGAGCCAAAGAAGTCATTGAGTTAATACACAGTGATCTTTGTAGACCTTTAAATGTTAGAAGTATACATGGAAAAAGATACTTTATTACGTTTACTGATGATTTTTCCAGAAAAACCAAGTGTTATACATTGAGAACTAAAGATCAAGCATTTGAAGCTTTTAAACGATTCCATGCTGAAGCTGAGCTGCCACTTAATGTACCTAGGGGGAGAGCTAGTGGCCGTTATGGAGGATAAAGTCCAGGGAAAGGTCTCGGACGTTCCGCCCACTGCGTTCTGGAATGGTAAAGGCAGGGCCTGGAAATGCTCGGGAAGAAAAAACGGGCCTCTTTCAAGGACCAGGATCCTGGAATCCGGTTTGTTTTTTAGGATCTGCGAGACGAAGCCCAGTGCGCAGAATCCGCTCCCGATTACTATGTAATCGAAATGCTCCTGCTCGCGAGCTTTTTGCCATTTGGCCTCTGAGAGGAAGAATAGATTATCCATCACTTGACTTCCGGTTGGATGCTGGATGCCTGGCGTTGGGTAGCCGTAGTTAAAATTCCGAGAAGACTCCACCGTTGCCATTTCTGCCATGATTCTAAAACGAAATTGCTGCAGAATAGATTGTAGAATTGAAGCAGTAGAATAGAAGCGCCGGAATTGGGTGCCTCTTTGGGCCTGTGATGTGCTGCTTTTATAAGCGGATTGATAGAATCTTCGTGTTGTGGAGCAGAACTAATGGTCATATTTTCTCAGCAAAAACGTGGCCTACGTGGCCCAGCTGGCGAGGCAATACACCATAGCATACAGCGAAATTCCTCTGGCAAAATCGGAAGTTTTCCTATGGCGCAGAACGTCTAGCCTAGTGATGTTTTAAAATAGTGGAATAAATTCATTGGTCCTCCAGCATGCGTGTCAAGATCTTGGAGCTTAGGCCCAAATCCCATTGAACTTCCTTCTATTAGGCCCAGATTCCACTAAGCCGGAAGTTCATACCTGGACGATTTCTAAGTTTTGCGATTCCAGCACACCCCGACAGTTACTGATGTGGCGGCAATTATCAGAGATCTTACTCCCGGGCAAAATCCCCCGGGAGTTTGCTGGTACTGTGATAAAAACCTGCCATCTGGATGTGGCTGTGTATTGCTCAAGAATTGATGGAATTGTAGTGGAATGGTGGCCCTGGTATTTAGGGTGGAAGATCGAGACTCCAGAGGTAACAGACGGCCGTTTGATGGAATCTGGGCCTTAGCATTCGAGTCGGAGATCACCCTAAATTCCAATGCCATTATTCCACTCATATTCCAGATCGCAGTTTTTTGTCAAAGTACCGTCAAACTCTCCGGGGATCTTGCCCTGGAGTAAAATCTGTAATAATTGCCACCACATCAGGAACAGCCGGGCTGTAATGGAATCTCAAAGCTAAAAAACAATGCTATTGTGGACTTTTCCGATTCATCCAGATAAGAACGTTCGGCTCAGTGGAATCTGGGCCTTAGAAATTAACTAGAAAATTGCCCACCTTCGGTGGGAAGTCCGTCTTGTTACATGACAATACTTTTGTATTTATTGTATATGTTTTATCGTGTGATGTTCTTCATTGTTATAAGAAAATGCTATGAGAACATTGTAGTCATTAAAATTTGATTCCCAACAATAGAAATATTAAAGCATTCATCGTGCCTATGTGGTGGTCATCTAACACACGTTCATTGTTTTGGTGCTCATTTAAATCCTAATCAACCAATAGTGTACTTAGAATTTAGATGTGTCAAGGTAATCTATTCATTTATCAATGTTGTACCATGTGTTCCAAAGCCCACATTGCATTTAATAAACACGTTGCCAATGGAAAAATTACTTGACATATTAAACATTTAAGAGCTTCTTCATTGAGCTTGTATCACCAACAAGAAGTGATTGTAGAATCACAAATGATTTTTACAGACCATCTCCTTCAGGAGTCCAAAAGAGATATATGAAAAAAGACAAAAGGACATTACATTGGAAATTTTAAAAAGAATCATGCCATTGTGGTGTTACGTATTAAGAGCAATATAATTGATTTGGTCATGTACCATGGCAAAATCTGACTCGAAAATGCTGCCTTTCATATCCTAAGAGATTGAGAGATGCCCACCTCTGATTGTAAATTTGCTTAAAGCAGGAACAGTCCAAAGACAGGTTAAAATAGCCTGAACAGAAAACCTTCTCCTTTCAAATCCGCCTTCTAAGAAAACCGGGCTATTATGTGCTACTAAGGTGGTGCTTGCATAGGAGCAGCAAGCCGTGGAGGTTCTAGATGTGGAGAAAATGCCTGTGTGGGTTGCTGTTTGGGAAGTCCATGCAGATTATGTGGAGGTGTTTGTGAAGGCCCTACAATGGTGCAACATGAGGAAGTATTGTCGTCATGATCAAAGGCATGGCTGGTGCAAGAGCCTCTGTCTTGCTCTGTAAACAAAGATTGCATTCCAGATTGCATCCTTGTACTTGATAGCACTGTAACTAAACATATAAAATGAGTATAACATGAACCCAATGAAAATTTCGTGATCTAAACATATACAATGGGATTAACCTGAACCGAGTAAAAAAATTATAATCTAAATTCAATCAAACCAGTGCAAATCTCATATCGAAGTAGATAATATGATAACAACAACATGAAACCACTGAAAGTTTTATGATCCAAATTCCACATGCTTACACATGCCAATACAGACCACATGCAAGGGAGAATAATGCAGATTAAAAGAAAACCAAACGTAAAACGATCTACAAACAAACATACCTTCTCCAACAGGGGCTACACATCCTTAAGCCATGGCTCCTTTTGTAGCAGTTCCATAGCAAGAGCGTGACTTGCCTATCATGTTTAACATTTAATATCTCTCAGTATATTGGTACTCCAAGATGATTTAGTCATGATGCATACGTGGAAATGTTACTGTGATTTGGTAACTTGTACATTTAATAAGCCTTTGTCATTCCTGCTACAAATCTAACTTCTAGAAGAGCCCAATAAATCAGGGACACAGACCTGTGGATGTTTCTTGGTTTCGATCCAATAGCTGGGATAAACTCTTGTGGCCGAAAATCCATTTGCTACATTCCTTCCTGCAAGTTTTAGTAATATATATGATCGGGATGTGCGCAATTCACTGCTTTAAGATTTTGTCGCCTCTCTGAACACAAAAAGCCCGAATCTGTTATGCCTATCGACTATGGCTACGGAGTTGAGAACATACCTATAACTAAATTCCTTGAGCCAGTTCTGGATTCCTTAGCCATAGCTGTGCACCATCAAAGAGCATGGCATTTAGTTCATTGCTTTAGGGAATGTGTTGAGATACAGGAACCCTACCGTCTGGCTTTCTTAAAAGACCTGGGTGTCTGGAGTGTCTGTAATTTGCCATCCCTAAAAACAAATCTACTCTCTTTCATCTCTTAGCTCTTCGAAATGCATCCAGCCAAGACCACCCCAGCTTCTTTCTATATAAAGCAGTGTCCTATTTTTGTTCTCACCTATTTTCTTCCTTAAAAATTACCACAACATGACACATATGTGGACTCATTTATTGTGGGCATTTATGGCGGACAATCATGACACCTATATAATCGCTTCGATCCGAGACATCGGATCGACATTCTAGGATGGGGCGAGCATGCCTGTCTTGCATGCATGCATGCGGCGCATGCCCTCTCTGGTTGGGGTTTCGCTATTTTAGGCGCGGTTCTGCATCAACATCTCATCGGCGCTTCCTCTTCTCTCAGCAGTACCTTATTCTCTTTGAATTCTTTCCAGGCAGGAGAGGGGCTTCTTCCTGCTTGGTTTGGCCCATTTGGCGTTTCTGGCCCTTTCTCGGCCTCGGCCCTTCTTTAGCCTTCGTCCTGTGACCTTCGTCCTCGATTCTAGTTTGATAAGGAAGTTCTCTGGTAGTCGAGCAGTTTGTTGGTTTCATGCGAGCCCCATTCTAGAATCGCTTCAATCCGAGACATCGGATCGACATTCTAGGATGGGGCGAGCATGCCTGTCTTGCATGCATGCATGCGGTGCATGCCCTCTCTGGTTGGGGTTTCGCTATTTTAGGTGCGGTTCTGCATCAACGTCTCATCGGCGCTTCCTCTTCTCTCAGCAATACCTTATTCTCTTTGAACCCACCCTCCCGCCCCTTCTTTGTTTATTGTATTGTGCACAAGTTTCTGTTTATCATGTTTTTCTTCCACCCGCTGGGTGATGCTTTTTTTCCACCCCCTGGGTGATGCTATTCTCTAGTATGTTTGTGTTGTCTCGTTTGTTGTGTTGGTGATGTGCAGGTACAGGTTGGCGAGCGACATCTGTTTCGACTTCTCCATGCGGGGATTTTTTGGGAGCGATTTCTATGCCTTACGTTTGTCCAAGCCCCTTGCCGAAGGCTTATCACTAGGGTTTTTCCTCGAAAACCCGAAAGGGCGGGGTTTTTTAATCCCGGTGATAAGCTTTCGACAGGTACATCAGCCACTCATCTATTAGCATTGTATTTTTTGGGGGTCCAAATGATATAATTGGATTTTCCCTTTATTTTTTGTGGGTAGTTCGCATGTGTGCGGCTACCCACTGTCCACCATTGTAGAAAATCTGCTGAGATGAATGAGAAGCCTATTCGGGCGGTTTTTTGGTTTCATGCGAGCCCCATTCTAGAATCATTTTTTTTATTCTCACACATTACTTGGACGAGACACGTATACATGCTTATTTATTAGGGAGGATTGTGTGATGTCGACATCTCATTTATTGTGGACCCATTTATGGCAGACAATCATGACACCTATATAATCATTTTTTTTGTTCTCACACATTACTTGGACGAGACACGTATACATGCTTATTTATTAGGGAGGATTGCATGACGTCGACATCTCATTTATTATAGAAGATTTTGTGACGTCGATCTTTAGGCATTAAATGAAGCCTATGGACGGATTTATTGTAGAAGATTTACACGCCTTGAAAATTACTGCAACATGACACGTGTATAGACTCATTCATTGCAGGCATTTATGACAGACAATTATGACACCTATATAATCATTTTTTTGTTCTCACACATTTTCTCCCTTCAAAGTTACTTGGACGAGACACGTATACATGCTTATTTATTAGGGAGGATTTCGTGACGTTGACACCTCATTTATTACAGTGACGTCGACCTTTAGGCATTAAATGAAGCCGAAGGACTGATTTATTGCAAAAGATTTACACGCCATGCCACTGTCAGGATCTGAAAGCCCTGTTTCCTTCATGGATTCTCTTCTTGGGAGTGATTTCACAAGATCTCAGATGTTCTACTTAATTCAAGCAAAAGATATTGTCTTTAAGAATTGACAGCAGTATTTTGAAATGGATTCGACTTGGATTTAACAAAGATTTAGTTGGATCTAGCTTGGATCAAAGCAGAACTGCCATGCTGTAAATTGTTTCGTGCAAATCTAAGCTTAAAATTAAAATTGAAGCATTTCACGGTTGATCCTTCAGGCGGATCTGGTTGCAATTGCCAGCTTGGCGACGCACTGGAGTTCGCTTTGCCAGCTGGCGACGCAATGGCAATTTACTGCATCAAACACCTTCCGACTAGAAGAGCCAGAGCAAGCAAAAATAGTAACTTGTGATACAATTCGGCACCCTGTAGTTGCTTCGTACACCAGCATAGGCATGAGCAATGCAATTACTTTAACTTTCACATGTCTAGAATTGGCATTGTTTCAACTTAACAATATTCGGTGGAGAGAAATGTTCGCGGCGGCCTTGGCCCCCGATAAATTTCTTGTATATTTAAAAAATTAGAACCAAGTCAATGGTTCTAACAATAAATAATTATCACCCAACTAACCATTGAACTATTCAATCAGTTATGAAACTTACTATTGCGAAATACCAATGGCATTCATTCAAGAAATTTGGCCCGGCAGGTAACCGACTACTAGTAGAAATTTTGGCGGGCTGGGGAAGAGGCACTGTCATAAGCGGATTGCTTGCATGTTGAATGTTTCACAACCTAGAGTGCTACAAGAGCTCGTATGAACCTAGAGATACTTGATGCACTTATGCTAGTGTCGTTATGGGATGCACCACTTGAATCCATAGATTGGCAAGCATGTTTTAAGGATTGGTATGAAGCTAAAGATAAAAGAGCAATGCCAATTGTTGATTGATCAATTTGTGTTTCAAAATCTTACTCATGTACGCTTTTTTGGTATGTTATTATATAGCGTGCATTTTCTATTATTTTTGTTAAAAATTTGGATTCTAGCATTTTAAATTTTTGTCTGGCATAATCTTACTCATGTACTCTTTTTTGGTATGTTATTATATAGCGTGCATTTTCTATTATTTTTGTTAAAAATTTGGATTCTAGCATTTTAAATTTTTGTCTGGCATATGAAAGGTTGAAATTTGAGAACTTCCTGTCATGTGAAAAGGCATAAAATATTTTCCCCGTCCTTCGAAAACCATCAAATATTCTTTTTTTAATAAAATCAAAAGGTTGCACCATTTGCTATGTAGTCTTCATAACTGAGTCAAACAAGCTTGGAAGGCAATGAAGTCATTGGAAAAACAAAGATAGCAAGGGAAGTGTTAAAGAGCTATGGCGTTGATAATACGTTACAATGCTACATGACTTGGAAGTAAAATGATTTAAGTTTATTTCAGGTCATTTTAACAAGTTTGATGCTTACAAAAACCGGAACAACAAGGTAAAATCACACCCTTAATTGGGTCAGATTTGCAAATACTAGGTTGACATTATATAAAATTTGACTTAGGCAAATGTGCCTCCAATGTTTATACACTGCAATGCATCCCAAGGGGACAAGCAATTATGGTATTGGGATTATCAATGAAGCAAGCCAAGATGAGAGAAAAGGAATTTGGTTTATCCTCTCATAGAAAGACCAAAGCCATAAGGGAAGAGAGGATCATAATTGTGGTCTCCTACATTCATAGGCAGCTGGTTCACACTCTTAAACCAAGTACGTGGGAGCTTGCCCACAAAATCATGATCTCCAAAGATCACATCTGCAATGCCTTCACCTTCCGAACCAGGCAACCAAGCAGCAACAAAGGCATCTATCAGATTCAAATGTGGTTGAAGGACCAAAGGCCTTCCACTAATAAGTATGACCAAGCATTTCAGAGAGCCACACACATTTTCAATGGTCTGAATGCTTTCTTCAGGAAGTGTTAGGACTGTATTATCTCCATCATATTCAGCATAAGGATTCTCCCCCACTACCACAATGCCATAGGCGAAGTTGTGCGACTTCACAAATGAAGAATCAGGATTACTGTTGTACACCACCTTGTCAGATCCAACAGCTTTGTTGATTCCTTCTAAAATGGTTGTTCCTGCATGTAAGGGTATATAAGAACTTCATGCCTCATGTTCTTAAGTCACAAAAATAAATATTCTGTTTTTACCTGCAGTGATTGGCCCCTTGCCTCCCTGCCAGGTTATGGTCCACCCTCCACACTGCAGACCAATATCATTTGCATGGCTTCCTGCAACTAAAATCTTGTTTGCATTCTTGCTGAGTGGCAATAGAGGTCCATCCTTGCCATTCTTGAGCAAAACCAAAGACTTGCGAACGGCTTCTCTCGCAATTTCTCTATGCTCCTGATCAAGGATGCAACTTGTTATTTTCTTGGTCATTTCAGAAACATCAGCAATAGAAGAAAGTTAAACTACTTTACCTCCCTTCCCACTAGGTAAGTAAGGTTGTATTGAGGTCTAGGGTTTTCAAAAAGACCCAGCGTAAATTTCACTCTCAATATTCTAGTCACAGCATCATTTATTCTGTCCATAGAGACAATGCCCCTTTGGAACAAGTCCGTGAGAGTGTTCATAAATCTTTTGTAATCAAAAGGAACCATGATCTGCATAATAAAATCATTCCAGGGTATATGACAATATAGCATGTACGATTTACTGCAAAGGCTGAAAGAATCATAGTCCTACCATATCAATGCCCGCATTAATAGAGGCTTGAACCGAATAGGAGTAGTTAGAACCAGAAGGATTGGTAATTCTGTCAATACCCTCCCAATCTGAAATAGTAAAACCTTTGAAACCAAGCCTGCCTTTAAGAAAATCAGTAATGAGCTGCCTGTTGGCATGCATTTTCACTCCATTCCAAGAAGAATAAGAGATCATGATAGTGCAAACACCCTTCTTAAGAGCATCATAATATGGAGGCATATGAATCCGCATCAAGTCATCATAGGAAGCCAATGTATTATTCTCATCAATTCCCCGAGTTGTACCTCCATCTCCAACGTAATGCTTGGCACAGGCTGCTATCTTTCCTCTGATCAACGCCCATAAAAGAATTTAGAATAAAAAAAGTAACTAGGGTTTAGGGTTTAAACGAGATCAGCACAGCATCACATAGGAATATTACACCTAGGATACAAATAGAGAAATGGATTAGATCAACAAGGGCACTTTACTGATCAAGATAACAGAAGATTCTTATCAAGATCATAACGGGGTTTTAAACAAATAACGGCTCGAGAAGAAAACGCCTTTACTTACTTTGCAACATAAGGCACCCCAGATTGGTGATCAGAAGGAGCTGTTCCTTGCAGACCATCAATGAGAGAGGTCATATTCCGAACCAGGTTTGTGTCCTCGCCATAGCTCTCATAGCATCTTCCCCATCTTGGATCCCTGCAAACCTGCCATTGGTCAACAAAAAATAAACCACAATTTAGCCCGTCAATCTTTAATTTTGAACCAAAGAACAGTTTGCTTACTGCCACACAGGGAGCAAATGCGTATGGTATTCCAGTAGCCTTAACCTCCGAGGCCGTTGCAGCGCCTATCCTTTTCACCAACACTGGGTCCCTGGATCAAGCCAAAAAGATTGCCTCTCAATGTTAAATTTCTGGCATGTACGAAGAATTTTCTTTTTCTGTAAAAACATTCGAGCTAATCAGGATTTGAGTGTTTGCCTTGTCGCCCCAAGCCCAATATTGTGAGGAAAAATTGTTGCTCCATATACATTGTTATGCCCGTGTACTGCATCGATTCCATATATCACCGGAATGCCTAAACGAGTATGACTAGCCCCAATTTGGTAGCTATCTATCATATCTAACCATTGATTAGGTGCGGCATTTGCAGCAGGCCAGCTTCCACCTCCATTTAGGACGCTTCCTGAAAGAAAAGATTTAGAGCAACCAAGAAACAACGAATCGCCACCTAATTAGACAAGACCAAAAAAAAAGCGGGAAGGGGGACCTATTCCATAACGACGGATCACTTCCTGGGAGGCATTGACGCGTTCGATTTGGGTCATTTGGGCGATTTTTTCTGAAAGAGTCATTCTGCCGAGGAGGTCTGCGACACGGGATTCGACAGGCTG
This sequence comes from Isoetes taiwanensis, assembly GCA_021234155.1. Classification (NCBI taxonomy): domain Eukaryota; kingdom Viridiplantae; phylum Streptophyta; class Lycopodiopsida; order Isoetales; family Isoetaceae; genus Isoetes; species Isoetes taiwanensis. The sequence goes on along the minus strand of JAJEKV010000002.1, from coordinate 21,598,848 downwards.
GGAAGGGTCTTTGTAAAGAGGAAGTGCCAGAGCTCCGGCGAGGAGGGAAAGGCAGAAGAGGGGCAGCATTGCAGGCATAATCTCCATAGCCAGAGCTCTGGTACAAACGGATTTATGAAAAGGGTTCTTGAAATGCGGTAAAGAGCGTGGGCAAGCCATCCTTCTTATAGTGTTATGTGGCGTCGAGATTTTTTAATGTGAAAATAAACCTCTTATTGGTTATGTGGCGTCCCGATTCTTTGAATGTGAAAATAGCCTCTTATTTGCCGCGTGGATAAAGTTCTTGCCTATGTCCAATTTCGATAAGCTTCAAACTTGAAAAGCTTTTGGAAACTTTCTAGCATCCTCGTCTTTTTTTGGGTTGCTCCAAGGGGGCGAATCCTCTCCATGTGGGTTTTTAGTATATTTTAAGTATATGCTAGAATATGCCAAAAACCCTCCAAACTGGCAAAGCCAGAAAACTGTCGGTCACCTGTTGGTCGCTAATTTGTACCATGTTTGCGCTCCAGCTATCGCGATGATGGATGCAGACCACAAAAAGTTTCCCGTCTTACTCCGGAACTATTCCCTTGTAAGAAAATTATTACTCCGGAACTATTCCCTTTTAAGAAAATTAAGGCGATGGAGGTCAGGCCACAGTTTCAGAGCGTTCCACTTTTGTTCTCTTTGTTGCTCGATTGGTCAGTTTAAATTCTTGTGTTATTTCAGTCCCGTTAAAATGAGGCTCTATCCAAGGGAAGTTGACAAGCGTGGGCTTCATGAGGCAGGCTTTCTTGCATAGAAAAGACTAGCTCGAGGTCTTCCTCTCAATTATCCTGAGGTCGTTGCACTTATTGCTACCCAGGTACATGGATATTTGATTTCCTTTTTTAAAACTAATACTTCGTTTCTAATGTTAGCATCAAGCCCAATCTAATTTGGATATATGTTGATGATTGCAAGTTCTCGAGTTTATCAGGGAAGGAAAGAGTGTTGCGGAGCTTATGGATCTTAGAAAACAACTTCTAGGAAGGTAGTGACTTTGCATCCTCATCATAAATATGAACATTGTTTTCACAATTCCTCATCCTCTTCCTCGTTCATATTATCATCTTCTTCTTCATCCGCATTTAGCAGCAGGTGCATTGATGAATTTAACTCTACAAACAAGTAAGTTTTGTCTAAGGGGCAAGAAAGATAAAGATGATCGAGAGAGTAGTCACAACATATGGGAAGATTTACTCCCTTCTCACATGTAGCATTTGAAATTATCCAATGGATTTGTCAATGTTATACAATTAGGTCCGATCTATTCTTGATTAGTTACAATTAACAAAATTGCTTACAGAAGTATTTGGGATAGGCTGGACAAACTTACCTATCAGCTATAGACAGTGGACAAACTTACCCTGATAATTATGCACATCCCAGTGTTCCCTACTATAGTTTCTTCCAAGTGTTCCCTACTATAGTTTCTTCCAAGAGTATACATGCTACCTCTTAACAGTCTAGTTGAATCCAAAAAGCACAATGGTTAATACAGCGGGAGCCAATATGTTTGAGCACGTTGCTTAGGTTGCTGGAATATAAAAAATGGATGCCATGGTAGAGAACCACCATTCTAGGGAAAGGGACGTCTGTTTTGGCGCCACGCTAGTTTTGGATCCACTCTTTCTGTGGCCTGTGCTTTCTATAGCGCAGGCTCTCGTTTTGGCTTTGTCATCTATATATACTCTGTTGCTTGCTCCTTTCCTTCATCGGCGTTTCCTCTGAGCTGAATTCTTTGTTGTGCGGAGTTTCCCACTTCATCAATTCCTAGCACATGTACTGCTGCTTGCTCATGCATCTATTGGATTGGTCTTAGGGTGGCGCCTGCACCTCATGGGTCGATGGTACTGGCCTAATGAGCCGATCCCTTAATAAATCTATCTGCGCTTGCCTCTTATCTCCTTCCTAGATTGCTTATGTCTGTGTTTCTTCATCTTGTATGCCCGTTATGGGCATCCTGCCGATCTGTCAGCCGCCCCATTCCCCGTTTGTTCTTATCTTGGGTCTTGATTGCAGATCGGCCTTGCTATCAGTCGCCTCAGCTCTCTGGCCTCCTGTTCTATGTTGTTTTTTCCGCCTTTACTTTCCTTCTGTACCATGGCTGCGATTACCTCTGCCTTTCTCTTGCCTTTTTTTCTCTATCGCAGGCCCTCCTTGACCTGTATGTCCGTTATGGACATCCCGCTGATCTGTCAGCCGCCCCATTCACTTTTTATTCTTAACCTGGGTCTTCATTGCAGATCGGCCTTGCTATCAGTCCCCTCAGCTCTCTGGCCTTCTGTTCTCTGTTGTTTTTTCAGCCTTTTCTTTCCTTATGTACCATGGCTGCAATTACCTCTGCCTTTCTCTTGCCTTCTTTATTCCCATCGTAGGCCCTCCTTGATCTGCACCCAGCCTATCCAACTGCCCCAGCATCGCCAAGCTGGGCGAAATCGGTTTTGTTGTCTTCTTATTTTTTCCTTTCCTAGATGGTTTGGTGATTCTAAGTATGTTGGGATTGGGATTCTTAGCTTGTCGTTAAAGATGCTTTCTTATTCTTAGGCAGAGTCTTGCACAAGGTAGAAATGTGTTCTTAGTCATAGGCAGAGTCTTGTACAAGGTAGAGCATATTGTGATAGTTTGTTTTAATTAATGCTTTTTGTTCTTATCTAGATATTCATTCTTGTAGTTGTCGATTTACGTTTTCTTCTGATTCTTGTCATACTTGATCGTAGTATGTGTACTCAATTCTTGCTATTCTGTTTCTTAAAGGCCTGTGGTGATGAATTATTTTGAATTCGATCTAAGAGGTTTTTTGGCTCTATACAGGTGGAACCAGCATTCTTGAGTACTAGAATTCGAGCACTAGAATCCGATTTTGCACTAGAACTGCTGGCTCCTGGGATTGTGAAATGACCCGTCCATTGCTCTCTGAATTTCAAGCTGATATGCTCTGTTTGGTCTAGGTTCTTTGTATCCTTCAAGTTCTCGTCTACCTATGTGAAACCTCCATCCATTTCTCCGGCGACATGCCCAATTTGTGTCAGCTTTGGTGGCCGCCGTTTTCTGAGAAGTTTTTGTTAGGGGATACTGGGTCCTGGTATCGCATGCCCATTTAAATGTATTATTTGTTTGGTCTTGCTAAGAATTTGTTGTTGGCTTTGTAGCTAGCTTTCGTGGTTTGTAACTTGTGATTGCTAGTTCGATTTGCTCGAATGGCCAAATATTTTTTTGCTTTTTTCTTGAGTTTCTTTCGTGTTTATATGGCATAAACTAGACAACGGTATTTTTCTTTGATCTATTTCCACTACATGTTCGTGCTTTGATATTCTTATTGATCACCTTCACAATCATGTGCTAGATTATATATTTTGTTTTCATGAAAATCTGGTTGGTCAGTACGGAGTCTCATTCATCATTTATATCCAAAATAAATAGTATTCTCGTTTCTTGGTGATCTTTGCAAACATGCATTATATCTCCCTAGTCATGTTTCATTTGTTGGTCGTTCACATGGACTCTCTTATTAAATGCATTTGTTGTCCTTTTCCTATGATAGCGTTAGATTTTATAGATTTGTAAACTTGACACCATGATGCATTTTTATCAGCATTTTTCTTGTCATCGTAGAATTGGAATTTCTTGAGTTATTGAGGGTTACATCGAACGAATTACATGAACTTTACTGTTTTATCATTTCCCAGAACCTTGGTATATTGCATTATTCAACGTTTAGGATTTGGGTTTGCGTCGTGTGGCCGTCAAATTGGTTATGGTTTCTCGTTATCTCACTATGGTGGTTTCCTAGAGTTTACGTTTGCTGACACTACATGTTGTAGTCTCTCATTAACTCAGATCCTTCATTATCCTATGCGTTATGTAGTCGTCAAATTGATTATGGTTTCTCGTTATCTCACTGTGGTGGTTTCCTAGAGTTAACATTTGTTGACATTACATGTTGTAGTATCTCATTAGCTCAGATCCCGCATTATCCTATTATGTTCGCTCATTGGACATAAGGTGCTAGGACTTGCACCATGTGGCGTCGTATGCGCCGTTAGATTCATTTTGGTTTGTTATCCTAATGCATTGTTTTTACTTGGATCCTCACATGGTTTGCTACGATTGACCTTTTTTCAGAGAAAATTTTGAAAGCGCATGGATTGGGTTATTAATATGCACATGATGCCATGTGTTTGGTTTTTTGTCATTTTGCCATAATCATTTCTTTGTCCTTCCAACTCCTATATCTACATTTCATGATGTCTATTGTCTATAGATATTGTTCGCATGAATTAGATCATACGTGTGTTGGTCATGTTAGCCTCTAGGCCAGGGAGCTCTCTCCAGATAAGCATCTATTGCAAGTTATTTGTTTGGTTGAGACTTTTGATCAAAAATGCTAAGAGATACATCTTTGTTACATTGGCTAGTTAGTTACGTTTCTTTATATTTATGGCTGTTGGGTTAGTCACAGTTGGCCAACTAGGGGCTTCTATTGTTCATTGTCTTTGAGTTTTACTATTGATTCCCTCCTCTCCGGTCTTGTTTAGCCACCCATTTTCTATATTAGTTCCTGTTTGTCCCATCTACCCATTTGGCATTGTTATGTGCTCCTTCCCACACATGCCATACAAGCTCATTTGACTTTCTCATTTGATTACCTATCCGAGTTTGTTTCGTGGTTTTGGTTGTTTTTCTCCAAATAATTTCTTTTCAAGCTTTCATTGCATTGTTTCATTTGTTCTCTTTATGCATTTTGGTGTTCTGGTACTCCAGCACAATTCCCTTTCCATCTTTTACCACATTGTTCCATTGGTTCATTTTATGTTTTTTCGTTTTCCGGTGCTGTAGCACTCGTTACTTGCCCCATTTACCTTCTTAGTTGCATTATTCTATTTATCTTTCTTATTTCATTACTTCTTTTTATTCTGGTGTTTTGTCTCTCCTTCCTTGCTCTCTTTCTGTGTTCTTCTGCTTGCTCCATGTTCCCCATCAACTCTCTATCTATGCACTCTAGCTCCTTATTTGTGCATTTTGTTTCATTCGTTGCATTGACCTTGGGTTGACATATGTGATATCAGGACCATTCCACAGAATATCATTTCTTTATTTTGTTATGGTTGCATTGTTTCCTTCTTTGAGTTCCTTCGGCTCGTTGTTCAGTTTAACTTGGTTGATGTTGTTCTCTTTTAGTCTAGTTGCATCATTCCGTCTTTGATTCTTTGTCTCTGGCTCCTTTTCTATTGCTGGTTAGGTTAGTTCAGGTTATAGTTTCTTTTGCTAGTGTGGTGTTTTCTGGTTCATTAGTCATTTAAGATCTTTACGTTGTTGACGTCGTCATGACCTTGTCTGTTGTTCCTATAGCTTCGTTTCCCTATCACGGGTTACATTGTGTCCTTCTTTTTTATGTTCCTTTGCATTGTTCCTTTGGTCCCTCCATGTTATGCACTCATGGATCAGATTCCAACTTTACTTGCTCATTCGACTTCTTCATTGCTCCTTTGTTTCTGTCTCTTCCTTTCCCCTTTTTGCTCCATTTTCCTGGGTTTCCTCTTCCTTCCATTTTACTCTGGTTGTTTTGGTTGCCCTTTTTGCTCTCACCAAGCCATCCCCTATAGTACTCTAGAACTATTGCTTGCCCTTTCTGCCTCATTTGTCCTGATGCTCTCTTATCTTTGTTGTCTCGTTATCCTCTTTTATCTCTGTAATCTTATCTTTCTATTGATGTCTTGTATTCTAGCCATTCTGCTCTGGATTTCATCTGTTCTCTGGATGGCTGCTCTTGCATGAAAGTTTACTTGAATCCGTTATGCATGGATGATATAGGTTGGGTATTTTTGTCTTTGCTTTCAGAAGCATTTTGTCGTTGGGTGTTCTATGTAGTTTGTTGGTACGTTGATTCTATAATTTTGTTTTCTGTGCTTTGGTGGTGGTCGTCGTTGTTATTTGCGTTCATTTTTATACATTTTTTACTTTATGCATTGCAGTTGTCCAGGGGTTTCTTGTGCTCCTTCCCCTTTACTTGCGTTGGCATCCCGCCTTGTCTCCCATAGTCTCGACCTGCGAGAGGAGTTTGGAGGTAGGTTCCTCTTTGTGTCGGTTGTTGTTGTGCAAGGACCTTTCCCTAGAATGCCATGGTTCTCTTCTTATACAGAGAACCACTATTCTAGGGAAAGGGACGTCTGTTTTGGCGTCATGCTAGTTTTGGATCCGCTCTTTCTGTGGCCTGTGCTTTCTATAGGCGGGCTCTCATTTTGGATTTGTCATCTATATATACTCTGTTGCTTGCTTTCCTTCATCGACGTTTCCTCTGAGCTGGATTCTTTGTTGTGCGGAGTCCCCCCCTCGCCCCCCCATATCTGGGTTGGGCTTTACATTGGTTGTTCCACTCTGTTAGGGCCATTTCTTTTTGGGCGGCCCCTTATTTCTTGTCTATATTCTTGTGTATATTCTCTCTTGGAGATATTTTTGCGGTCGGACCTATGTGTTTCTCTCTATCTCAGCGTAGCAATGTAGCTTCTGATGATTCTTGATGAATTCTCGATCCTGCGTTTTATATTCTTGTGTATATTCTCTCTTGTGTATGTTTTCTCGTTTGCTCTCTTTTTCCGTGGGGTTTCCTCTCGGATTTTTTCCCATTGGTCGTGCTTTTACTCTCTCTCTCTCTCTCTCTCTCTCTCTCTCTCTCTCTCTCTCTCTCTCTACATGTCTCTCTCTCCTCCCTCCCTCCCTCCCTCCCTCCCTCCCTCCCTCCCTCCCAGTAGCATGTCGCTTCTGGGTAGGCTCCAAAGGGTTCTTCTATTGGATGTGTCTTCTGGTGTAGCTTTGTGGCTTCCAGAGGGCATTGAGGGGAAGACCCCCTCGGTCGGTGTTAGATTTATTAATGTTAGATATAAAGGTAAGGTCAATGTGGTTAAAGGAAGATGCAAAATTAAGGGCAAGAAATCTAGAGGCGAGATTGAAAATATATCAATGCTTAGAAGGTTGATACAATGGTTGATAATGAAATGCATATGAATGCATGGTTATTTATAAAGGAGAACTATATGTTATGTATAGTTAAAATTAAAGGGGTCGAATAGAATGCTATTGTGATCCTATAGCACAGGCGACCAAAGTGGGACTGATTCGATATCGACTGCAAGCGGTTAGGATCGGATCTATAAATAAACAAAATTGTATGCCCATGCATTGCACGGATTGAAGGTGAATTCGTTTGCAGGGGAATGGTTATTCCTTAAGTGATCAATGCCTTTGAAATATTGGTCAATAGCATTGTAATTTGTATTGACTAAGTTCTAAAGTATTTATGCTGCTTATATAACTTGTGAAAGTTATTTGAGTTAGTTGTCAATCAAATTGCATGGAAATTATTACAAGTTGTTTGCTTACACATTCTTTAACATTGGTATCAGAGCTAGATGGCAACTAGACTTGGTTCCTCTTTACTCAATGGAGTTGAGGTATTTATGGAGAAGCTCGATTTCAGGCATGGAAAGAAAGAATGAAGGATGTACTGCTGGCTGAAGATCTGTGGGATCTAGTCATTGGAGAAAATATTGAAGAAGGTGAGAGCAGCACAGAAAACTCCAGAAATAGTGGTGCTAGTGAGGCGTCAATTAATGCCTGGGATTTTCTAGTTAAGAATTATTGTGGCATCCCCTACTTCTTCTACGATGCTCCCATCGTATCAGAAGGTGGAGTTTATCCCCCTGGTAGCCAAACTGACAGGGGCCATCCACTTGACACCAATCCTTGACAATGGATCGATGAGGAAGAATGGATGGGTCATTTGCCCCGTCTTCCCTCGGGACCGTCCTAGCTGCAGAAGCGTGAGTAAACATAAGCACACGACATCAATATATCAATAGAGTCACCTTGAAGGGTGACTACACTATATCATCCATATAATAGCACATCAATAACATTATCATATGGGGAATCCTACCCAATGGCTCAGACTCCAGGGTATGGACTGACGGCTTGGGCCTCCAGAAGTCATTGCAGACGGAATTCATAAGAATGGATGGGTGGCATAGAAACATGGCTAGTAGTCCACTACATCCGCCCCTCCCGTGCACAATTTGTAGAGTAGGTTGAAGAGTCTAGGGACTGGACCGTAGCCTGCCGGGTGCGTAGCCAGAGGGGCTACTGCTGGGTTGCATCTTCCCAGTCCCGATGAGGCAGGAGGAGAGTCTCCTCCCCTCCAGAGGCATGCATGCCCATCATAGGCGGCTAGAGGGCCATTGCCCGTATTTGACTTGAACCTAATTGAAGGTGACGCATCACCCAAGAGGTGTCGAGCTTGCTCACACGCACTGGCAAATCATTAAGCCTAGCCCACTAAGATCCTCGGTAGGCTTTACACACCAGAGGGATCAATCAGTGATGGGACAACCCCTTGGGAATTAATGAGGTTATCTAGGATCATCTGCTACTGAAGGTTTCAGGGTCTCTACCCCCCTTCCCACATACACAGGGAGAGCATATAATGGAACATCATCATCATCAAAGAACTGAAATACTGAATAAGATCTAATCTATCTTACCTAAACATACATGGTTAGGTTCCTTCATTATGGCTGGTGATCTTAGGACCTATAAGGCTGCTAAGACTGATCTAACATACTATCTTAGCTCATTGTCGGGCTAAGAGTCGGCTTTGCACAATAGAATCGCAGTTTACCTAATCCTTGGCTTGCTCCAACTTCTCGAATCGCGTCCATGCCTTCGTTCTTGCTGAAGACGGCTGCTCCTGAGGAATCTATTATGCAAAGGCGGCTCAGCGACGCCTGGCAATGCAGAATGGCAGCTTGCCTTGGCCGGAATGGCTCAGGGAAGCCAAAATGCGAAAATGAAAAAGGTTTAGGATTTTCTCTTTTGTTCCTTATACATGAACTTTTAGGGTTAGGTTAGAAGGGGCCAAATGGGGTATTGCCACTTGGCAAGGGGTTTAATTGCATCCTATATTATAAAGTTATTCTGTAAGTGCTGGACCCAGCCCTAGATCCGACGGCCAAGATTTGATTAAAAATTTGGACAGTCGAAATATCCTTTCTCTTCTCGCTCTATGCGATTTAGGGATTTAGGGCATCATCTGGCTTGTTCTTCCAACTTAACTATCTCGAGTAAAAGTTATAGGACAGCAAGCCTTGCATCTGTGCGTGGCTTGGTTGGTGTGGTTGATTTGGAAGCGGCGGCGGTTGTGGATCTTTCAGGGGATTCAGCAGCCTGCAGCCTCTCTGATTCCTCGACTCAGGTACAAGCTATTTCAAAGCTTTTTGGTGTTCCCGGGATTAGTAGAGCGGAAGTTTTCCATTTGGCGGGACTTCTTGGGTGTGGTAGATGGTGATGGCCAGTTTGTACAGCAGTAGAGTTGCAGTTGTTGTGGAGTGTCGAGGTATCACTGTCTCTTTGGGGCAGTTCTCCTTCCTCCTCACTTGCTTTGTAACATTACCATTCTTTTAATATATTGCTGACACAGTTTTTAAAAAAAAAAAAAAGTTATAGGCACCGGATCTCCGAGAGCATGGTGGCCGTGTTGCAGAAATCTTCTTCAGCGGTTAGTTCGCTCCGCACCTGACCTGCCAATGTTCTTACCGAAGCTCGAATCAATCTTCTCTGCCAGTTGAAGAGATAAAAAGCAGTGTAATATTTAGGGTCCAAGACGGCCGGAAATTTGAAGCGCTTTGGTTCAGAGATGTTTGTGCAGACACGGGAATTGTGGAGCTCTGTCTATAGTTGCTGAAAGTATGTAAATGCTATGTTTCTACTTTGTTTCTTGAATGCAATCTTCAGCAAAGTCAATTTCAACAAACTCAGTCTTTCCAGTATCGATTTCAGCAAATTCGATTTATGCCTGTAGGTATATTTTTCTTTTGGACTTACAAACTCGGCCTAAGCAAAATACATTTAGATTCTTTATCTACTGTTTGGGTTAATCAGGCTAAAACTCCAGCAGTCTGTGAATTTTGTTATTGTGGACGACTGTCTGATGGAGTTTACTGCAAAATTTTGGCATGTTTATCTGCTGGAGTTTACTGCTGAGTTGTGGCAGTTGCTTGAAGCTGAAGTTTTGACCTAATTGATTCGGCTTTCAGCTTTATTATAATGATATTCTTTTGCCTGGACATACCAGGCAAAATCACAGAGGTATTTGTTTCATTGTGGCTTGATTTTCTAGAACAAAATGGCCCTGTTTATATCTATCAATCCCAGTTCTAATCATTTCTAAGTGTGGTAAAACGGTTTGAAAGCTTCAAAGATAACTTGAAGTACGAAGGGCATCGAATTTTCAAACCTTTGCATGGGCAATTTGATGTAAGTACTTACCTGTAAATTAAGCTCTTAAGCTCTATATGAGGAAGGGTATCATATTTTGTAAATTTTCTACTGTTTGTTCCTTAGCTCTAATCCTTCCAGGATTGCCAAGACAGAAATTAGTAAAAGTCTGCTTTTTCGACGGTTAAAGAAGATTTGATAACACTCAACTTTAAAGGTATGATCAGGAAATCATGCCCATGAGTCTTATCTTGCTCATTTGTTCAAAATATTTGTTTTCTTTTATTTAGGAATTTGCTCCTACTGCGTATATACTGGACAATCTTTCCTTTGGAGTTCTGCTCCCCAGTGCAGTGTTGTTGTAGTGCTATGGCTTGGTTCAATTTTTATAGTCTCCTTTTATCAGGTCTAAAAGTTGTCCTTTTCTTGATACAAAAAGGACTTCTTGCCCAGAAGTAGTTACAACATCTTATTGAGAGACATGAAGAGGCATTATTAAAGGCATGTAATGATTGCTGAAAAACCCAAATAAATCCTGATATCTTTGAAGAATACAGGTTTCACTCCAACTGTGGATATTTATACTGAGAAGAAGTTATTCTCAATAAGTTTCCTTGAGTTTACCAGTTTTTATAGTCCTTTCTACTTCCTGTATAGGTAAAATTGGGAGGGAACTCCTAATGCTTATACATTATCTTGAACTGAACAACTGGAATATGTAAAATATTAAAGAAGTTTGATAAAAAGGTTGGTTTCAGAGTTGGAGAACATTATCCTGCAGCACGAATTAACCACCCCCACTCTCAGCTGCAGCCTGTTTATGAACAGCTGGTATTTAAGTCTAGCACCATATAGAATAATTTGATGCAGTGTGCCGTGGCATAACTGCTTTTGTTATCTTTGGTGGCAAAATGTGATGTAATATAGAGTGAATCTGTATGTGTCTAGGTTATCAACATAACATGAAAGTGGAATATGAAGGCCCATATATGCATGGTTTCTGCCATTCCTTATACATCAGGTACTCAAGCTTGCATTATTTTCTAAAAACCATGGCCCTTCTCTATCAAATCTAGGTTGCACAATGGTAATGAGAATTTAAAAACTTCTCCTTGGAAATTGACCGTTCCTCGATTTGTTATATTGGCAGGCTTTGGGTAAATTTAATCAGTGCAAAGATCTCTTTGCATGGAGGGAATGCTATATTGGCAGGCTTTCGGTAGATTTATAGAATGCTTAGAACTACAAGAATTATGCAAGGTGGCAAACAAATGATTGCAGTAGATCTACATATTCAACTGCATTGCCATGTTCTGTTGCAACAATTACAATTTTACATTTAAATATTTAATTGTCCTTTTCCAATGCCATGTTCTTTTCCAACAACTACAACTTTATACTTCAATAATTTTGCAACAACTACTTTATACTTGAATAATTATATTGTCATGTTCTTTTCCAACAACTACAACTATGCTTGATTAATTTAGTTAGCTATTAGCAGTGTTGCAAAATATATCATCATATAGAGAAGGAAATAGATAAATTTGTTAGATCATCATATAGAGAAGGAAATAGATAAATTTGTTAGATCGGGAAATAGGTAAATTTGTTAGATCGTATCAAAAGAAAGGGTGGAATGATGTGTGATGTGGATAAAAAGGCTTCTTCTTAAAGAACTTTCTCTCTAAAGTCCATTGCCTTTTTAACCTTTTCACCTACTGCCTTTTTCTGCCCCTTATATATGACCTCCAAGCCTTATATTTGTAGAGGATCTAGGTCCTAGCTGTATCTTAGGCCAAAGATGGAAGACAATAATGAACACAACTTAGGTACCAAAAATCTTGGCATCATTATCAACCCTAGGGTAAGACATATTTTCTGTTGCATCCAAGAAAATGTATCCATTTAACATCATGCTTTTGTTTTACAGATTCCTACAAAAAATGATACAGACGATGTGCTCCAACACATTGCTCAATTAGAGCAATCAATCGATGATTTACATGGTTCAATGACGTCATTCGATGCGAACTTAGATGAATGCCCAGACATCACCCTCCCACAATTGAATGCATTTCAAGCTACAATCTATAGGTCCGTTGGATTGCATATTGGACAATGTATGTCATGTTGTCCTATCACACTGAAGAAGACAAACAACTGGAGACTGAAGAGCAACAAGCACAAAACCAGGAGAGTGATGACCAACATATGCAGAGCCAACAGCCAGGATTCAATCAAGACTTGGTAGAGATACTCGAAGAATGCACCTTGGAACTCCTCGCCACTTCACAGAGACTTTGATTATAACCTCACCTCAAACCTGCTTAGATTAACATTTTACTTCCACTCATAATTGCTAAGAACAAGCATCACAATGTTCTACTCAAAGCTATCAGAGATACCGATACAAAACCATCTAACATGAAGGCGATAGGCTTCTTAAACGTTCTTAAACCTTTGGAAAGTTTTCGTTATAATAAAAAGGTACAAATGTTGAATTATACTGCACGCTTTTCTCATTGTGGCTAAAACATTTACAGCCTCCCAAAGTATGCCCAGCAACACTGGGCACCATTACTAGTATGTTCAATATTCATGTGCAACATATGAGGTTGCCCCCTAGGCGCAACCCTTTACGGCTCTCAAGTACTTGTCATGGTGACATGTACGTGTGACGTGGTAGTATAATATACGTATCTGGAGCGTATGTTATGCTAGAATGTCACAATCTCCCTACCTTGCATTGATGATGTCCGTAGCATCACGCGTCTCCCCACCTTGGAAACCTGCATACCCTGCAATGCATTTGATGCATATAATTTTACAAGACAATTACGCCAAGGTAATATTTAAGTTTAATTTTCATGACACATCCTTGTTCAATATCATATTATGGCAAGGGGGTCTTTCACCCTCTTTATCATCTATTATTCACAAAATTTTATGGTTTACACCATTATCATTAATATAGTTTCTAAAATTCTCTAATTAAGGTTCCATTTTGTCTCCTTGCAACACATTATGACAAAACATGTGTTGCAAATCTTCGCAGTGCGACCTTCTTGCTGCCATTAGACTCCCCTATTGGCCTGCAGGTCCAACACTACGTCAGTATACATTCAATTATTTTAAAGTTGGTTGTTAGGGAACCACCCATTAATTACAATTTATATGGATGCAAGGCTAATCTCCCGGCGTAGGAAGATGATGTTTCTTCCATCTTGGTCGTGGAGACAGCGCCCTATCATACCTAAGATGATCACTCATACCTACACCATTAGTTGCCTTTGGCGTGAAGGATAGCGTCATTCCCGAAGTAGGCATTGACTAGAGGTGCTTTCCTATCAATGCATGCCTGAATGACCTCTTATCTCAAGTTCGTCTACTTCCGTGGGATGGAAGTAGACTTCTTAATCTACCTTATACTCACCTATCGGTTCAGTGTCGACTACTTTGGTGGCGAGCCGACCCTTGCATTGCTCCATGAATTGGGGGTACTGCTTCTCCAAATTTGATTGTAGTACCCACGTAGCGTTTTCCACAGGTAAGTGCTTCCATTTCACTAGGTATTGGAGAAATTGGGATCTTCTTGTCTTCTTATAGGACCTGTCAAGAAGAACCTCTGGAACGATTTCAAGCTGGTCGTCTGTCATTTCCAGTAACTCTGTTGTCTTTAATACTTCCTCTGAATTAGGAGTGTGCCTCTTCAGGAGACTTACATGGAAGATCCTATGGATTTCGAGATGCGCTGGCAGATCCAACTTGTAGGATTGGCTACCTACTCTTTTGGTTATCCTGAATGGCCCAGCCCATCTTGGAGCAAGTTTTTTGCAATTGCCGATGCGGAGCTTCGCTTGTTTGACTTTGATCTTCAGCCATACGTTGTCCCCAACCTGGAATTCTCTTACCATTCTGTGCTTATCGGCTATGCTTTTCTGCCTGCTTCTCGCTGCTAGGAGATATCCTCTCACCTCCTTGACTAACTGATGCATATCCGATAACATCTGCTGAGAGACTTCCTCTTTGGACACTGGATTGTGCCACGTATCTGGTGTCAAGCGTTGATACCCATAATTTATCATGAAGGGCGATATCTGAGAAGATTCTTGCTTGGTGCTATTATAGGTGAACTCCACCAAGTGAATAAAATCATCCCATTTAGACTGCTTATTCCAGACATAGTTTCTCAACATGTCTCTATAATTCGATTTGTGCGCTCCGTTTGTCCATTTGTCTGAGGATGATATGCCGTACTCATGGAGAGCTTCGTCTGAATCGTGCTGAACAAATATTGCCAGAATGCGCTCATGAAATTTGAATCTCTATCCGAGATTATTTCTCTCGGCATCCCGTGGAGTCTAAAGACCTCTTTGGTGAACAATACGACGGTGTCTAAAGCCGTGTCTGTGGTCCTACATGGCACAAAATGTGCCATCTTCGACAACTTGTCCACCACCACCATTAGGGCATCCTTGCCCCTTACGATTCTCGGGAGCCCTGTGATAAAGTCCATGCGTATTACCTCCCATTTCGCATTCGGCACAGGCAATGGCCCTAAAGCCCTAGGGATTCGGAGTTGTTCCGCCTTTGTCTGCTGACATAGCTGGCACTCGCGAATGTACCTGGCTATCTGTTTCTTCATGCTGGGCCAGAAGTAGCTGCTTCTGATCTTAAAATAGATCTTCATAAAACTTGCGTGTCCGGCTATTGGGCTATTGTGTGTGTCATGGAGTATCAACTTCCTGACTCTTGATGACTCTGGTACGCACAATTTATTTTTATGTTACAATAGGTTACCTTCCTTCTTAAAATGCTTGAAGGTTTCCCTCTCTTTGTCCGTTCTTGCCTCTTTAGAAAGGCTTGCCCATGCTTCTTTGAAATCTTGGTCTAGAGGCAATGTCTCTTCTATCTTCTTGCCAAACTCACTGGTGAGCATTGATATGGCATTGGTGTGGACTCTCATCGTCAAGGGATTCCTTAAGAGCATGTCCGCAACCACATTGAGCTTGTCCGGCTTGTACACAATGACAAAGTCGAACTCCATCCCCTCCTATGCCTCAAGTTGAGATGTGGATGGATGAAGACATATTGTAGACTTTGAGTATCCAATTGGAACTTCCTTCCCAATAGAATTCTCAATGCTCTCAGCACTGCTAGCAACTCCTGGTCATGGGTTGGGTAGCGCGCTTCGGTGTCGTTCATCTTCCTTCAATCATATGCTACCACCCTCCCTTCCTGCATCAAGACCCCTCCTGTTGCAATCTTGCTATTTGTTGCCACCAACTTATCTTTCTCTGGATCAGGCAACACTAAGACTGGCGCAGTTGTTAAAGCTTCCTTCAACATCTTAAATGCTGCATGGGCCTTCCTTTGCCAATGACTCGCCCAATCTTTTATCTTTTCTGCTTTGGTGAGGTCCATCAGTGGTGCTGCTACCTTTGCAAAGTTCTTGACGAACTTCCTATAATATCCTGCTAAGCCGAGGAAGCTCTTGACTTCATGGATATTCTTTGGTGCCGGCCAATCAATTACTACTTCAATCTTTGTCGGGTCAGTGGAAATCCCTTCTTCTGTGATCACATGCCCCAAGTACTCTACTCTTTCTGTTGCAAAGTGACACTTGGATAGTTTCGCATAAAGCTGATGCTTCCTCAACTTTTCAAGTATCTTCCTCAAGTGTTAGGCCTCCTTCTCTAAGGATTTGTTGTAGATTAGAGTGTCATGAAAGAAAACTATGATGAATGTGTCTAGAAACTCGCGAAAAACATCGTTCATGAGCCTCATGAAAATTGCTGGAGTGTTGGACAATCCAAATGGCATCACTGTGAACTCATAATGGTCATATCTCGTCCTGAATGTAGTCTTATGGATGTCCTCTTCCTTGATCCTGATTTGGTGGTAGCCTGACCTTAAGTCTATCTTGGAGAAAACCTTTGCTCCTTGCAGTTGATCCATCAAATCATCTGATTGAGGTAGCGCATACTTATTCTTGATGGTGTGCTTGTTCAATTGACGATAGTCAATGCACATTCTGAGACTTCCATCCTTCTTCTTGACAAAGAGTATTGGCGCTCCAAATGGAGAAACACTAGGTCTTATAAACCCTAGGTCTAGCAACTCCTGCAACTGCTTCTTCAATTCTGTCAATTCCTGAGGTGACATTCTGTAGGGCGCTTTACTTGTTGGCTTTGTGCTATTTCACACTCGATTCCTCTGTAAAGTGGAAGTTGCTTAATTCGAGATATCTGTCTATTCTCTGTGCGGTGTATTGTGGCCTGACTGACAAAAAGGCAAAAATTGTGGCCAATACACATAATGCCGACAACGAGTACAAGCTCAAAATGAGCTATGTTGATAAAATAAGGTTCATGCACAAGGAATACTTGATTTTTAAAGAAAAATATGGTGAAGATCTTAAGAAACCTGCACAATCTTTGGAACTGAAAGAAGCGTGCGCTATTGAGTGTTGCCTCAAATATGATGAAACTAACAAGAGGCACTCTTTAATTAGCCACGATAATTGGTTTCAACTGGCCTTCAGGGACGACAGGGTAAGAACAATTGTATTCTGGAATAGCTCTCGCTCTCAAGGTTTTCGTTTTTCTATCTACAAAGTTACTCGGTTTGTGTATTCCGGAATACACATTGCTGACTTTAAGTTGTTTTTGTGCAGATCTGGAACTTGCAAAATGAAATATTTACTGCCTTCGAACGTGGAGAACTTGAAAGCAAAGGTAAAGCCTCTGAGAAGAAAAAAGGCACAGACATCCCCAAAAAAAAAAATGACTATTACAGTTTGGAGGGAGCTGCAGGGCTTTATCGATACTGCTATACTTGAAAGGCTGTTCCGAAAGGTGGTGGACAAGGAGTTTACCTTAAAAGAGATGTCTAAGGAATTACACAAGTAAGTTCAGTGTATTCTGGAATACGAGTAAGTTCAGTGTATTCTGGAATACGTTAATGCCTTCTGCTTGGTTTTCTTTGCATCTTCTAACTCAAGTGTATTCCGTAATACGTAACTTGTTTACCTGTTTTTGATTAAAACAACCAAAAGAACATCATTGCATGCCAGACATGCTTGATGGAACAATTGAATGTGCAAACTTGAAAAAGATGCAAGGAGCTCTACCCGGTGGCCATTTCCGGCGAGCATATGATTCAATACGCTCCCAATTTTGAAGGCTGGATATATTTTTTATTTTGTCATCCTTCGTCACTTCTTGAGCTTTTCAGCCATAAACTAATTCCAAATGCACGTTCAGAACAAGAAGAAAAACAAAGACCTTCCTGAAGGATTCATGCACCTGCTGAAGCTTGCCCCGGAAGAAAGAACCTTGGCTGACAGGAGGAGTTTAGCGGTGGCTCCCGCCGACTATGAGAAGTTCACATTGTTCAACCAGGATAATATTTTTTCTATTGTTCAAGGCGACTGCACTAAGTTGGTGGAAACTGTGAAGTCGCAAAATTTTACTTGTATCATCACTGACATACCTTACGGCTTCAAAATCAAAGACAACGGTTATGACGACCTCCCGTTTAGAAACACTGAGTTCAACAGCTTCATCAATGGTCTAAAGAAGGTAACAATGGCTAAGAACTAGCGGTTTATGGTGTTCCACTCCAATATGCAAGTAGGGATGGTTGAAGCTAGCTTCAAAAATCATTTCGGATCCCCTGCTCAAGCAGGCTACGAGAATTTGGTTTGGTGAGTTCTTATCCTGGAATACATCTTGTTTCCTTTGCTATTCTAGAATAGTAAACTTATATCGTAGTTGCTAGATTGCTAACTACACTTTTCATTCAAAGGTACAAAACCAATATAAATTATCATGCTGGAGGCCCCAAGTTGTTAAGCAAGGTAGAATACCTACATGTTGTCTACTGGAGCTTCGACGGCAAAAGGACAATGGAGCACTTCAACAATTCTGGCTGCTCTGACTTCTGGAATGTCTTAGAGTTTCCAGTGGTATTGCAGAAGCTGTAGAACCCAAGTGCACAGGGTAGAATTCTCAATCACTATTAGAAGCCCCAGAAGCTAATCAACTATCTAATTGACATGTTTTCACGTCAAGAAGACTGGATACTTGATGCTTTCTCGGGCTCTGGTACTACCATAGCCCGTGCACTTAAGAAGGGCTGCAACTGTGTGGCAGTAGATATAGACAAGGAGGCTGTAAACTTCATTAAGATGAGATTGACTGCATGGGATGAGATCACTTTTGCAGAGCTGAATGAAGTGTCTCTAGTAGTCGAAACTGAAGACACTACTACTAAGGCGCATGTTAAGTCACCTGAACCGGAGAAAATGGTCGAGGAAAACACTGCAACTACAGGCACACAAAATGCGGAAGATTATGACTTGACCTTTGACTCATTCTGTGCAATATTTTTGATGTTATCATTAACTTATCTTCCAAAATTGATATTGAAAATTCAATTTAATATTATTATTATTTATTTATCATAATTTGGTATTTTTTAGGTGTTGCTTTCTTAGATTACATATTCCGCTAATAAGTGACAGAAAAGGAAACAATCATGAACATTATGATTTTGAAGTTACACTTGTTCTCTGAAGCATTCTAGTGTTAACATTAACTTTTCCTTCAAAACTGATGTATTCTAAATTCAAATTAATTCTACTGTTATTAATTCTTTTAAACTAGGATGTTTTTGAGGTCTTCATTTCATGGATTGTATAATCAGCTGTAAATTTTGCTCTTTTCAGCTATGATGTTATACAAAAGGAAGGAAGGAAGGAAGGAAGGAAGGTACTTTTATCGTCCACGGAGACCAATCGGTCTATGGGACCCAATACAAAAACGCAGCAAGCGGATTACTGCCCGGATTAAAAAACCCCCACCCCGAAGGGTTTTCGAGGGAAAAACGTGGGCAAAGAATCACCTGGCCAACAAACCGTGCTAATCATATAAAATGCGAAACATCCCAATATATCTGATCATGCACCACCCCTAGTGCCTAGTCACGGACAGCCCGGTGGGGGGCAAAGGTGACCTCCTCGCAGTCCAAAGACCTCTGGATGTATGACCCCGGGGCACGCATCGACGGTGTGTTCATCAAGCAAATGCAAGGGCATGTCCGGCCGTACTAAGGGGCGTGATCCGCCCTGATCCGACCGAAACGCCGGGCAACTCGAAAGTGTGAGACTCATCCTCAATGGCACCCGCTTGACCGACCGACAGAGCACGTCTGGCGGGGCTCCCCAATCCACCCGCCCGCCTCGATCTCGAAGATGGTGGGCACTGTCGCGAATGGAGGCAATGAGTCCGCTTTTCGGGGGCAAGGCGGAACGCAGTAGAGCTGTGGGCCCCGCTAACACGGGTTGATGTGCTCCTTGTAATGGGCCATTTTGACCTGCTCTAGAGCAATGGGGTCCCGAGCTTGCCAAGGAAACAAGCATCTAGGTACTCCCCAGTCAGTCCACGATCGGGTCGGCCCCGGTATGCGCATCGTTCTCACGTTGCGTTCCATCCGGGCGAACCACCGATCTCTTTACCCTCCAACGGGCCCTAAGCCGCCGCGGACTCATGGCCCGCGAAGTAAGCCAGTGCGGGGCCGCGAGCATCACCCATAGTAACCACTTTACGAAAATAGGCGATGTGTCTATCAAGGGTTGCCGGTGGCGGCAAGAATCCGATTTCTGCAAAGACCGATAGGGGACCAAGGTTTCACCCCAAGTGCCCGTGCAAAAATGCCTTCGCACTGCTCCCAAGTCATTCCAGTGTCGCCAAAGAGACGCCCGGGCCCCAAACCTCGACCCGCATGTAAGGACAAGGCTCGACCGGTGCGAATGAGATGTGACCGATGGCCCCAATCATATAGCTCACTGCTTCACGATATTTGTTGTTCAATGGCATAAAGCGCTTTCCGGCCTTCTTGTCACCCATAGCGGATAGACGCCTCCCGCCAGAGCGAGGAGGGGAACTCCACCCCTAGGTACTTGTAGGTGGGCGTGGCGTCCCACAGTCCGCCCCCGATATGTGAGTGCGGGGAGGCATGGGGTGACGTGAAGAGGATATGAGAACCACCGGTCTTGGCCGATTGACGCCGCATGTCCAGCGACAAAATGTGTCTAGGGCATCCAGTGAGACCGCATAGCTTCGGGTGTGGGCGGCAGCCAACATCGTCCGCATAGATGAGCCGGGCGGATGACCTGGTGCAAAAGCTGTATGCCATCCCCCATGCTCGCAGAAGCCGGGGGCTCTAATCGATCAATGTAGAGGCCAAAAGTGTTGGCGAGGGGGGGCAACCCCCGCCGACTCGATACTACTTGGTGAATGCTTGGCGGGTTTCACGCATCCCGCCAAAACAACTCTCATACAACTTTGTATATGGCATTACGCACAAAGCGGGAGCCCCGATTGACGCAGCTTCAGCCCACGCTTTTCCCGGGACCGTATCAAAAGCCTTTGCGAAGTCCACAAAGCAAAGAATACAAGTCCAAATTGATGATTCCTACCGTCTTCAATCGCCCGCAGCCAGAAGATATGGTCAATCGCTGAGTGGCGGGGTCGAAAGCCCGCCTGCGGAGGGGCTCGCACATCCGGCCGCTTCTTGCCCGGGTCAATCGCTGCCGAGAATGCCGGCAACAGCTTTGGCAAATCTTGAATCCGACCATGATCGTCCGGTGAATTGGCCGGACAAAGGTGGGTCGCCCGCCTTTGTGAATGGGAACAACCCCGCTTGTGGTCCATTGTCGGGGAAACCTCCCGCAATGCTCGTTGAACAGGGTAGTGAGGGACCCGGCACAAGCGGCTGCCACGCCCACTTGAGTAACTCGGCTGCGCATACCATCGAGGTCACCGCCTTCCCATTAGCTAGCCGTTGCGTGGCCCTCCTCAACATCCTCGTCCACGAACCAATGGGGGCCATCCTGTGGGGGTATGGGCGTACGCTGCCCCCGGGCGGGTCATAGAGTCTTTGCAAGTATCGTTCCCACTACCGGGTGTGATGTCCCCCGTAGTCGGCTGGCCTTCAAGCACTCTCTGCTTCAAAAGGTTCGAGGATGAGTGTCCAAAGAGTCAACATCTCCCCGATGCTTGGCAAGGTACCGCGCCTTTGTGTCCTTCCGGATGGGCGCAGATCGCGGTGGTGGCCTCGCGGGTGGTACGGATCCGTATGTGACGGAGCCGCCAGCTATTTTTACAACCGCATCAAACCATCGGCTCTTTAGGGAATGTTGCTGACCCCCGGCGGCGACGCTGGTTCCGCCAAAGCACTCCGTCCGCCGCATCCCGTAATAGCGGTCACCGGGTCTGGTCCGTCTGTTGCTCTAGTGTGGAGGTCTGCAATTACCGCGAGGCGCCCATGAGCATCTCGGCGTAGTCCTCCCTCATAATCGAAGTCTCAACCGAGGACTGGCGAGGGGTGGCATAGTGGGGGTTCTGGCGGCTCGCCAAACCAGTCCAAATAAAGTGGGAGGTGATCCGAGTCGACCTCCTCATCCCGACGTCTGCGCCCACCCTAAACGACCGATGAGATGCATATCTTGGCGCAACTACAAGCACATAGTCCACCACACTAGACCCTCCCCCGATTGTCCCCGCCTCGCATGTGCACTTGCGGTGAATCGCCACCGTGGAAAGGCCATTGCAAATTATCAAGTCAAAAATGCCACATAGCAGAGCAACCATGCGCAAAGCGAAAGTGACCGGCTGTCATCCGACCCGCGTGGCGGGCTACTTCATGGGGCGTAGGCTGCGGGACATCGTCGCCGGGTCAAGTCGCATGGGCTGCTCTACTCCCGTCCGCATTGAAATCTCCAAGAAGGACGACCCTACCCAATCGCCGATGCCGCCAGTATGTCATCATATAGATCGACATACGGGTCCATCCTATCCGCATCGGGTGGCCGCGATAGAAGGTGCCGTCAAGCTGGGAGGGAAATAACAGCGCCGTAAAAAGAGGGTTGCCACCGGTATTATGCAATACGAACCCGTGGCACCGGTTGTGTCCGCCCCGTCTCCGGAGGGTAAATCAATGTGCCAAGGTTGTCCGGTAGTAGCAAGCCACTCCACCATGACCCCGGGCGTCCCCGCATGTGTATTGAAGACCGAAAATGTTGGTAACCCTAAGAAATCGTAGCCTCGTGGCTCAAAGATGCTCCCATGTTCCATGAGGAAGATGAGATCCATAACGGGCCGCCACTGAAGTTCGACCGCCCCTTCGCCAAGGGAAGCCTCGACAATTCCATGAGACCACCCGAGGCACAATTCCTATTTGTCGCCAGGGATGGTATGCGCAGCCCGAGTCATGGGGAGGACGGGAAGCAGAGGCCGAGGAGAAGTAGATGGAGCGGAGGCAAAGATGTGGTCGAGGGGGCGGGGCCGCGAGGGAGCAGGAGCGTGAGTAGGGAGTGTGGAGAAGGGGGGCCGTGGTAGTAGAAGCAGAAGGTGGCCGCTGCGGCACCGGGTTGGGGCCGCTGGTCCGCAGCAGAGCGTGTCTGTCAAGCCGGAAATGTGCATCCCGCCAACCAATCCCGCGGCACTTCGCTGGCTTAATGCCTCCGACCCCCGACAAGCTCCCTCGCCCGCGGCTCTCCCGGCCGCAGACGGGTGTGAGGTCCCGGCCCACGCATGTGGATGTCCCTTCAACATCCGGCCTCGGGCGCAATATGGCATCACGCACTGCATCCGCAACCGCGAATATGACAATGAAGTCACGCCCGGGCGCCGAGCCCCATGCCGCTGCTCGAGAAATGTGAACTGCCTCGGAATGTCATCCGATCGAAATGTGTGTTCGATGTTGTGGGCGACTCTCCCCTCGTTGTTCGCATGCCTCAACTACCGATTGTGGCCTCCTCCCGCCAAGGGCCCCGAGTTCTCCGCTACCGCGGGTCCAAGGTGGGCTAAGGCCGGTCCCCGGCCGGGGTGGTGGTGGTGGCTGGGATGGCGGGAGGACCGGAGTGTGGCCGGGATGGCGCGGGAGGGCTGGAGAGCCGGGCAGCGAAGGGGGGCGGGCGCCGGGCGGAGGCCGTGGCGATAGCCGTCCGAGCCGCCGCTTCGCCCCTCGCGGAAGTCGGGAGCACAGCTCTCTGCAGAGCCCTCGCCGCTTGGCCATCTCCTGCCCGCGACCGGGCCGCGTTAATGACTATGAACCCTGTAGGGAGACCCCGCTCGCCTCGTGGATGGTTGCCCGCAACCCCCGGAGCTCCGTGCTCGAGTAGCGAGAGCGTGCTCGAGCCCCAAAGACACGGGCGCCGAGGGCCGGGCTTGCTGTTCCATCTTACTCAAGATCCCGGCCGGGTTGGCTGCCTGCGCAAGAGCAGCCTGTGCTCCCCGTGCCATGGTGGTGGCTGCCTCTACCTCCGACCGGACCGGCCGAGCCAAGGACCATCGCCTCCTGCATTGCGGCCCCCTCTCCCGTGTCATGGTGTCCGAGTGATGAACCCTGGGAGTCTAGGGCGGCCCGCATGTCGGCGACCTCCTGCACGGCTTCTTTGCCGCTTCCGGCGTGTGCAAGGCCAAGGCCATCTTCCACATGCAGCGTGCGGGTCTCCAAGCCTGTGATACGGTTCTTCTCGACCCCGATTTGCCTTTTGAGCACATGGGATGCCGAGGAGTCCATCTCCACTGCCATGCCCGGCCGGTGATCCTTGTTAGCCTCAATACGAAAGCACCGTTAGCCTCCATTCCCGCTTTGGCGTGGCTCCAATTCTGCTTAGAGGCGTGGAGTTCCTATGTGGTCCGAAAGCAATTAATCCCTTCCGGCGGGCCGGCCTCGGGGCGAGGGGCCTTAGCCTTAGCCCGAGCCTCCTTCTTCATGGAGGATGACTCTCCCCTGTCCATGATGGCTGATCGGGACCGTTTGTGCGGCGGGCCCTCGCCTTGGGTTTCCCAGGCCGGCCCATCTTCTGTGGCCATGACTCCCAAAGTTTGAGGGGTCTCCGGCCATGGAAAGGGTGCCTAGAATTGAATTTGGGGACTCAAGAACGCTGGCAGAGCACCTTTTGGGCTAGTCAACTAAACCCTAAGTGGTGGGCGTGGGGTGTCTGGTGCGTTTAGCGAGCCCAAAGAACACCCTGGGTAGGGGTGCCCACCACCTTTGACTTTGACTTTGACCCATCACGCCATTGCTTCTCATAGGTCTTTCTAAAGCTTTGTACAACACGACACCATTTAACATGCCACCGCTTCTAATCCATCGCCATCGCTTCTCATAGATTAGAATAGAACATCACTCACAATTATTGCATGCCAACTACCGCAGGTGTGGGGGTTTTGAGGGCTCCAAAGTCTGAGGGGTCTCTGGCTGCCTCAAGGGTGCTTAGAATCCAGTTTGGGGGCTCGGAAAGGCGGGTGGAGCGCCTTTTGGGGGTTTGGGGGTTTTGGGTCTAGAGAGAGATTGTAAACCCTAGAGAGAGAAAGCCAGAAAGGGGCAAATCAAGGGGGTCTATGCAAGGGGAGTGAGGGCGCTAGAGAGAGGGAGCTGGGCGCTGTGAGGGCGCTGTAAAGGAAAGCTTACATCCTATGTATAGAATTTTGTAATTATTGAACATTGCCCAAAGGAAAGTGCACACCTGCTGAGAAGCCAAAATGTAAGAAAAAAATTAACTTTAGAAAATCCTTAACCTCGGCCAAAAAGGTCACTTCTAGGAGCATGACATGTTTTTTTAAGGGAATATTTGAAACGGGAGCTGTGCAACACTCCCGTTTCAAATGCAACCTTGTTTGATATATATTATACACATAATGGATAAGAGCAACCGAATGTAAATTCAAACATGGTTGTCAAGAAAGTCGACAGCAAACCATGCTCTAAAATCAAGAAATTTTTTAGTATAGCAAGAAGCAGTTATGTGCACAATTCCTCTCCGAATTTCATAAAGAATGGAAGTACCTTGTTCATATTTCTATATTGTCAATCTTCAATATTTTTCGTTCAAGCAAACATGAATATTTCCTTTATTTCAAGAGCAACAACTCTTTGGAGCTTTACATTTGCGCGCGCACAATTTCTATATACAATTTCTTCCAATACTTGTAAATACTATGTAAATGTAATAAATTTATTTTTCCAACACACTCTTGTATAAATGTATTATTTATGCATTGCAACAAATCTTACACAACCTCTGACGTTCCAGCATAATATACGATCTGAATACATATATTATACTACCACGCCATGCGTACATGTCACCCTTGACAAGTACTTGAGAGCCGTAAAGGGTTGCGCTTAAACATATGCAATTAAACCCCTTTGCCAAATGGCAAAGCCCCATTGGTCCCTTATAACCTAAACCTAAAAGGTCATGTAAAAGGAACAAAAGGGGAAACTCTAAACCTTTTCCCGTTTCGCATTTTAGCTTCCTTGGGCCATTCTGGCCAAGCCGAATTGCTATTCCGCATTGCCAGGCGCCAGTGAGCCGCATTTGCATAACAGTTCTCTCAGGAGCAGATGTCTTCAGCATGAACAAAGGCATGGATGCAATTCGGGGAGCTGGAGCAAGCCAAGGATCAGGTAACCTGCGATTCCGTTGTGCAAAACCGACTCTTAGTCTGGCAATGAGCTAGGATAGTATGTTAGATCAGTCTTAGCAGCCTTGTAGATTCTAAGATCACCAGCCTTAAAGAATGAACCTAACCATGTATGTTTAGGTAGATAGAATAGATATTATTCAGTATTTCAGTTCTTTGATAATGATGATGTTCCATCCTATGCTCTCTTGTATTGGAAAGGGGGGTAGAGGCCCTCAAACCTTCAGTAGTAGATGATTCTAGATAGCTTCATTAATTCCCAGTTAATGCGGCCTGTGCATAAGAGCTCGCCTGGCTGTGAGTGGCGGGGCTAGACCAGCAGATAAGGGGGACTTGTCCCATTGCAGATTGATCCCTCTGGTGTGTAAAGCCTACCAGGAATCTTAGCGGGCTAGGCCTGATGGTTTGCCACTGCGTGTGGGCAAGGCATGGGCTCGACACCTCTGGGGTGATGCGTTACATTCCATGGGGTTCAAGTCGTAGACGGGCAGTGGCCCTCTAGCCGCCTGTGATGGGAATGCTTGCCTCTGGAGGGAGTGATCTCCTCCTGCCTCATTGGGACTGGGGAGATGCAACCCAGAAGTAGCCCCTTGGCTATGCACCCGGGAGGCGTCGAGTCCCAAGACTTGTCAGCCTATTGTGTAAAGTATGTACAGGAGGGGCGGATGGAGTGGACTAGGTATAGTCATTTTGGGACATGTCCATAAATGACACATTTACATAAGGAAAACCTTTCTACTGTAGCAAAATTTGAAAGCTGAGATCTTGAGACCAGAATTCTGTTTGACCTACACTATGCTTGCTGAATTCTTCTCACCAAAACACATCTTTTGATGTCAGATATATCGTGTATTAATGAACTATTACCCTCTGATTTTACGAGACCTGTTGTAATTGAAGTATTCTCCAAAATTACCTTGTAATATATAGAAGCTAAATCCCTTAGATTAGTATTTCCCTAAGGCCTGTGATCCTTTCTATTTCTGTGATTATGCAAAGAATTCCTCTTATGGAGTCATCACATATAAAGCTTCAATCACACAAGGAGCTGGGCCTCCCACACATTTGGGAGCCCTCGTTGGAGATGGATTTGGGGACTCGGCACTTCCAACACATGTTGGAGGTCTCTCGGGACAAGCATTGTCTCATGCACCTCCAATTTGCTATGGAGGTCATGTAGCACCTTCTAGGTTTTTGTTTCTCTGGACGGTTGTGCAAAGGATTGTCTTCTCTTGCTACATCCTCTCGCTTGTTAGAGGCGATATCCACTATGGTGGATACTAGGTGACATCCTATCTCCAGCAACTGTATGCTAAACGGACTTTCATAGATGTACAACTTCCACCAGAGGGGATCTTTTATGAAGTGTAGGAGCATCGAGCGGCCTTTGAGCATTTTGGGTCACCAGTCGTGCAGATTAACCATGAGGCCCATCGACGTCATATGGAGCAGCTTATTCCATGGTTGGTGGTGTGCCATTTCATTGGCCCATTCATGGGCTTGAAGTGTATGGGGACTGGTTGTTTGGGCATCTTTGTAAGTTGGGACCTCCAGCCTATTAGTCCATCAAGCTCATAGCAAAAGATCAACAATGTTTTCTTCTCATATTCGGTTCACTTGAGCCAGTCACCCAGCTCATTGAACGTTATGTTGACCCTCTATGGAGACATTTTCTTTTGTATCAGCAATACGTTCCCGTTTCTTTTCCGGCAAACCAGATGCTCTAGGGCTCCATTCTTGATTGCCATTGAGGAACTTCCTCTAGAAATATAAGATTCAGAGTTTATTGCAGCCATTGCAAATGAGATAGGATTGCGTCTTCAGCACTCTATCACGATTGGCCTAACCAAGTTTTATGTTAAAAGACACATTGATCGCAATATGCCTCAAAAAATTGTTGTCTAAATTGGTACCACGTTCTTTTTCTTCAAGCTTTGATTACTCAATGGCCCTGCGCTGGCTCTTATGCTCCCCGAGGCACCTACTTTTCTCCAGTATCGTAAACTTCTTGCACCCCACCACTTGGCTCCTGCATCTATTGCACCTCATCCTGCTGCTATGGCCCAACACCCATGGATATTTCCCAACCACTTGCAAACCACTCCAGTGTCAACCTAGATGCGATTTTCTCATTGCTTGCTCCTGAGTAGCGTATGCGGAAGTTGGAGGAGATTCAAAAGATGCAAGAATAAGCAGAGGCGGCTCATAGTCAATACATGGATAATGATCGTCGAGGTTTCCATCCTTCGCCTAAGCATCCATCTGCTTTTCGCCAACCTCAAAAGATAGCAAAAGGTCTTAACTCTACAGTGTCCCAGTATCTACCATAACATAAGTCGTGGGTCATATTTCCTCCCATTGGTCCCTATCATGGTTGTTTCTCACCATTTTAGTGGGCTAATATGGTTCAAGATTGCTGCATCATGCCAGGTTGAGAATATGGCCATTACTGCTCTGGAGGTACCGGTGGAAACCCTTTGCTCTATCCAACCTCTTCAGAACATCAATGTGGTTAGTTTCATGGAATGTTCGGGGGGTGGCCTCTTTCCCCCTTAAGAGGAATCAGATATCTTTTTATCTGTCTAAGTTGGATGTCCAGATTGTATGTCTATAAGAACAAAAATGTTGCAAGGAGGATATGACAAAGCTTACGGATATGAAGTCAACATTTCAATATGTTGGTCAGCAGTTGATTCAGTTAGTGCGGGAGTTACCATAGCTTGGCAACCTTCATTGTCAGCCACTTTCACTGAGGTGGATTTCTTTGGCGGCGGGGATTTTCTTTTGTGGCAGGACTATGAAGCCTGGTATGGTCTTATGAATGTTTACGCTTATAACAGGCCTCACCAAAGAGCTTCATTGTGGGCATCTTTATGGTTCAAGATGCTTAGTATGGATCATGAGATTTCATGGAAAGACTTCAAAATGGTCGTAATAGAAGAGGATCGATAAGGAGCCATGTCTAATGTTGTGTCTGAGATTTGAGACTCAACAATTGCATCCTCTTCTCCGTGGTTGCAATCTATTAAGTTAGATGGTGAAGCTGCCTTCACTTGGTGCAATCATCAGATTGTGGGGGTCGTGCAAGCTGTCGGCTAGATAGGGCTTATTGGAATGCAGTTTTGGCATTTCCAAGTCTTTTTCAGCCCTGCCTTAGAGACAACTCATTTTCAGATCATTATCTACAGTTTCTTTCAGATGAATATCTACTGTAACACTGCACGAGGCGGACATGCTTTTGCCTAAATGTAAAATTCTTAAATGATGCAGCCTTCAAAGAGGCTTTCAAGGGCATTTGGACAGTCATCTTTAGCCAACGTCGAGGGATGGCCAGCATAGTGGATGCACTCGTAGCAGTTAAATCTTTTGCAAAACAATGGGCCATCAATCAACAGCAGTAGATCGTGCTTTACTAGATATGTTGTATTAGGGTCTTCTTCTCTCTCGACAGGTTCTTCTCCCAGGCATTTATGGGCATCACATACTAGCACAAATTCAAGGTTTGGAAGAGGAATAGATCCAACAGGCAAAGGCCAAATTGGGCCTGCAGTGGTTCCGTGATGGAGACCATTGTACGAGCCTCTTCTTCCGTGTAGCTAAGCGGCATCGAATATTGTCAGTCACGTACATCCTTGCGGCTGTCAGATGGCTAAGTCTCACAGCCGACAGAGCTCAAGTAACATCTGCATAATTAATTTCAAGTATTTTTTTGCTGAGAAACATTTGCTCTTTCAGTCAGAAATACGAGATGCAGTTCTGTCTAGGATATCCTCCGTTATTTCTGAAGGGCAACATCTATCCGTGGATGCTGCTATAACTACTGCTGATCTGAGTTCAGCAATATTTAAACTTAAAAAGGGAAAGTGCCCAGTGTTGGGTGGTATACCAATTGAGTTCTTTCAAAAATATTGGGAGTGGCTGGAGCCAGATGTATTTGACATTTTTTGTGACTTTCGTCGATCTATTGCCTTGGACAAAATTTTGAATACAGGTGCCATCTTGCTCATCCCCAAGATCAAAGATCCCCAGACTATTGCAGACTGGCGATGCATCACTTTATTATCATCAATATATAAAGAGAGTGAAGGGTATTTTGGCTGAGTCTATTTCTACAACTCAATCAAGAGATTTCTCCCAAAAAGACGCATTCTTAATAATGTAGTTGCTGCATATGAGAGGATTTATTGGACACCTCGGCAAAATCATCCTGTTACGTATCTCAAACTTGATTTGCGAAGGCATATGATAGTGTCAGCTAGGAGTTCATGTGCTTGTGTATGCTCATATTGGGATTTGGGGAGCAATTCACATCAGACGTCATGAAGTTGCATGTATCTGTTCGAGCTGCTATTCTCTTTTATGGTGAGCCATCAGCGGTCTTTTCACTTTGTCGAGGTATTCATCAGCGATGCTCTTTAGCGCCACTTCTCTTCATAATTGTCATGTAGTCATTGTCATAGTTATTTGATGTTGTATCAGGAGAAGAGATCCTTCAAGGTCTCGCTATAGAGGATGGTACACAAGAAGTTTGCAATCAATATGCCGATGACATGTTCCTCTTTATGGTCGCTAACTCTGAGAACCATGAAGCTGCAAAACTCCTCTTAGACGCATTCTCTTTGGCTTCTGGTGTATTGGCGGGTTATCAAAAGGGCATGGCCTTATGGACATTGGACACTTTGATTCTGACATGTCTTCATGATTATTCATAGAAGCTTCTCGCTCATGGACAGGCCACAAAGCTACCTGGAATTTCTATTGGCATTTATGTTGGTGCAAGAGTAGCATGAGGATTTGGAGAAACACCTATTCTGGTGGTCAACTGTAAAGTTATCTCTCGCTCGTCGCATTACAGTTGCTAAATCTGTGCTTAGCAATATCCATGTTTATACGGCTTCCTTGTTGCTAGCCCCACAGGTTAAAGTGTAGGAGCTCATTGCAATAGTCCGAAATTTCATACGGGCTGGCACAAAGGAGGGTGTTGTAGTTAAGATGGTCTGGTCTAAATGCATCCTCCTTATGCAGGAAGGTGGCATGGCTATAATGTACTTCTTACTGCAAAGTAATGTCCGTCTCAAAATTCATATGGAGGATCATGAATGGTGAAGATGACTCTCCTGGCCTTCGCCTTTTCAAACAATCTCTTGGTCATTGTACTCCTCTAGGCAAGAAGGCAGTCAAACCAATTCTTCCCTGGACTCTATTTCATCATCTTGAGCCTTTTCCAAATCCATCTCCTTTCTTATGAGAATTATTGGCAGCATGGGATGCAGTCAGATATCTATTTTGGTCGTGTTCATCCACCCATTCTCTAGATATTCTGTGCTGGTGGGTGCAATTGCCGCCAGACCCTTTAGCACCTCCACTTATTGCATCTGTTCTCCCCTTATCCAGAGACGGTGGGCCCTAGCAGGTGTCGTCTCCATTGAAGTATGGTATGAAGGTGGTCGTCTTTTGTCATGGCTGGCATTTCAAGCAAAATTCTTACTCTCACGTTGGGATGTAAATGTACGGGAGAAGGTAGCAGAGAACTTGCCTCTCATAGTAGAAGTTGGTGTCATGGAAGGGGTGCCATGGGATTGTCACAAGGACATTCACAAAGGCAAGTACTTTGTCCGCTTCATATACCATCTTCTCTTAACTCCGTGTTCTCTTCCATTGCCAAATGGATGGCAACTACAGCTCTCAGAACCCAGGCGAGCTCGTACATGGTTCTGGCTTTGAGATAACTTGCTTCATCCTAAAGTTTCTATACTTTGGTGGCAGGTCTTACATAGATATTTGTGTGTAAATGCGTTCGCTATCACTATGATTCACGCAACTCTGTAATATGTCTGCTTTGACTTCAGATGTCGAAACACTTGAGCATTGCCTCTTTTCTTGTCTACAAGTTTAGCCAGCATGGTCCTGGATTCAAGCACTATTTAACTATGTACAGAACTATTCATGAAGACCACGGAGCAGAGTAGGAATAAGGGAGCAGGTCAACCATCGGGGAGTAGACCCCCGCCGAAGACCACGCCAAAGAAGAGACAGAGAACAGATAAATGCCGGCCCTGCAGAAGTTCAGTCCATGAATAGCGTGATTCTAGGCACATAAAGAAGGCACCGCCAGAATTCCGGGATATCAAGCTTTGATCTAGGAGTTGGTAGCAAGATCTGCCAAACACCTACTTTGGGCCCATGGCCGTTGTACTATATATATATATGGGTAGAGATAGAACTCAGTTTTTTAGATGAGTTTCAGTCCTTGTCTCTAGTTTTTCTCTCTATTTTCGAGAGCTCATGTACACTCAGTGATATCAAGGGAGTCTTATTTTCTTCACTGTTTGTTGTTTGTTCTTTCCTGTTTCCTTCTTTCTGTTCTTTGCAAAATCTGCGTGACACTCAGCCAGGATTCTCCTGCTTGATCCAAGGGTTCTCACGGAGGGCTGTCTTACAAAAGATCCCAAACCCCAGACCCTAAACAATGTCGATGCTGCCGGGTCTAATCTTTCTTCTTTCTTTCTTTTCACTATGTCTGCTCGTGCTTTCACTCCTGAAGAACTCCTTTGCCAAACGGCGGCTCGATTGGAGCGCCATCAGCGTCGCGAAGCTGCTTGAGACATGTACGACACTGATTATGATATTGAGGGAGGCCGTGTCCGCTCAAGAGCTCAGTCGGCACCGCCTACTCCTCGTGTTGATTCTGTATATAAGCATTGCTCTCAATCCCAGTCGCCAAATCATACACCGGTCCAGCCCACTCCTCATTATTTCCAAACTCCGGAAAGCACCTATATTCATATCCTCTCAGGTCACACCCCTCTGCCTTTGCAACCTTCTTCTCCCCCTGCAGGGATGGGCCATCCACATGTCTCTTTTGGCCCTCCCCACGTCCATGAATATCTGACCTCCCCATCTTTTCAACAGGCCCTCCCTGTCTATAATCTTACTGATCTCAAGCTTAATGAGGAGGGCTCCCATGGTCCTTCGCCACAGGATGCTCCTCTCTCTGGCCCTCCGGGTTTTTTGTTCCTATACCGCCTTATTCCCAGCCCATGGCTGTGCCACAAAGCTATGTTCCCGCTTATGCTCCACCTGTATATGCGCAAGGTCCGCCTCCATCTCCTGTTCAAAATCTTAAGCTGACGTATCCCACCTTCGAAAATACTAAAGGGAAGCCTCTGGATCAAAGTGCAGAAGCTCACATGGAGGAATTTGAGGCGTTGGCTATCCTCAATGGCCATGCTCGAACCTCAACTCAAGTTCCACATTTTTTCCACTACGCTGCGAGGCATCCCACATCAGTGGCTCATGGCCAACAAAAGCCATTGGAAACAAAACTGGCAAGAGGTGAAGACTGCGTTTCTCTCCCATTATGGCGAATGATGATCAACTACTGCTAAAGCAACTCAATGATCTACAGTAACAGCCCACGGAGTTTGTGCATGATTTCGCGGATCGCCTTCACATTCTGGTCAGCAAGCTCCAGGAGTACCCCATGCAAAGCCAGATTCTTGTCTGGTTTCTGCAAGGCCTTCCTCCTGCCATTCGTTTCATGACTGAGTACCTCCATCCCAAGAATTTGGAGCAGGCTATCGAATTAGTCAACCACTCAGTCAATGCCTCCCGTCATGGTTCCTCAGAATGCGGTCCAGCCTCAACAATCTGCCCCTCAACGCACTCAGATCTGGTGTCGAGTGTTTTTTTGCTGGTGGTGTACAAAAAAACGAAATTCAAGCACTAAATCAGCACCTTCATAGATAACATGTGTGATCGGGGCTTCACATTACTAATATGCTCATTATGTTATACATAACTAAAGAACATCCTAATATTTTTTGAAGGGCAATGAAGGGCAAGGGAAGGGCAATGAAGGGTAGCTTGAAGGGCAATCAGCACCCGTTAAGCACCCTATGTCCTGGACTGCTTTATTGTACACCACCAATAAAAAAAGACCCTGTCACATCTGTAAATATCAAGGTCATCTTGCCAATGATTGCAATTCCACCAATGGTCCTCCTCATTGTAAATGATGCAACATGTGCAATCATGCCACTGAAGAGTGTACACGTTCACATCTTACACCCTTCAGACAGAAAATTGTTTTCCAGGTGCAAACCACGCCACAGCTGCAACAATCGTATTCGCCTCAGCAATATCCACAAGCTCAACAACCGCAACAATCTAGGGGTCACCCCGTCAACCTTTTGATCCTTCCAAGGCTTAGTGTTATCACTGCCAAGAATGAGGTCATACCACCACGGCATACCCTTAGCTTCCTCAAGTCCAAGTTCAACTTCCAGGTACAAATCAAACTGCATCAGTCCGACTCACGGCTTATCAATTATGGGTCGCCAATGGCAAACAAGGCCCACACCCTGTTCTGAGAAAGCCACCACGGCCCCCTCAACACCAGCGCCCTCAGCAAGCAGCGTCGTCCTCTACTCCTCTGGATCAACAAGCTCAAGAAGAAATTTATCAGGCTCTCAATCCTTCGGTACAGCAGTCCAATTGGGTTAGTTTGGTTTCTCGCCAGACCAAGACGTCACGTCCCTTGACTATCATACCTCACGACACGCAACCCGCATTTGCTGTCGACACAATTCCATACGAGGACCCAAAAAAGGTTCATTTCATGCCTG
The DNA here is from genome assembly GCA_021234155.1 of Isoetes taiwanensis. Taxonomy (NCBI): domain Eukaryota; kingdom Viridiplantae; phylum Streptophyta; class Lycopodiopsida; order Isoetales; family Isoetaceae; genus Isoetes; species Isoetes taiwanensis. Next base: position 21,564,425 of record JAJEKV010000002.1, on the reverse strand, counting down.
ATCTCGATAAACTCATGCCCCATGTCATGCCCAAGGTGCAACAAAGTATTCTCAAGCTTATGCAAGCTGCTGAAGGCTGCACGCTAGCTAATGTTCATGCCACCACGCGTGCTCAGCAGCGTCAGGAGACACCTTCCTCGTCCAAAAGCCCACGCTCTCAGTCATATCCCAATATTGCTGCAGAGGTGGAGCTTCTCAAGGAGGTTTCCACTTCCTTGCCTCAGACTCCTGCCCCTCTGGATCCTGCTGATCCATTTTCTCATGTTCCCCTGGAACTTCAAAAAGAGCTCGTCAAAATCAAGGTTCCTTTGAGTCTTGCCACTATTCTCAAGCTCTGTCCTGCTCTCAAAGACCAGTTGCCCCTACCCACTGTTTTGGTAGGCGCGGTGGCTACTTCAACCCCCACGGTGTATGCCATGGTGGGCAATCAACAGATCAATCACGTCCGAATTGATGGAGGTAGTGCTGTCAATCTCATTACCGATAAGCTTCGGACGCAATTGGGCATCAAGCAACTCTATCGTGCCCCCTATGACATCAAGTTGGCTAATGGCCATATCACGCTCAAGGTATCACCCCTCTTCTCCGCATCGGTATTGGTGATCTTAAATTCCCCTTGGAATTTGGTGTTTGGAAAGCTGGTGAAGATCCGGGTGATTATGAAATGCTGGTAGGCCGTCCCTTTCTCCGCCAGGCTAAGAGCATTCATTATTGGGCCATTGGTCAACTCGTCATCACTGATGGCACTCTCAATGCCACTATGGATTTGGAAACGGGCAAGCTAATTTCTGTTGAACATGCTGAACCCTCTCTTTCCGATAGTGATTCTGAAGAGGCTCAAAACATTTATCACATTCAAGCTCGACCTGCAAATCTTCCTCTCTTCTCCTACCCTGAGTATGCAGATCCTTGAGGTGAGATGACACTTGATCAGGACCAGGCTGTGGCAGCTCTGCTTGACCCTTACCTGGCTCCGGGTTGATCATTTTTCAGACTTGGATGCTCCTTCTGAGGTTGTGGATGTTCACGTTGTCATGAAGCAACCTTTGCTTGATGACACTCAGTAGCCTCTTTTCTTTACTACCCACAATGCAGCACCTCCCGTGATGCTCCAACCACCTGCTCATGTTGGTCAGGACACGGACGTTGTCCCACACATTCAAACTCCTGATGTGGAAGTCGTCGATCTTGGAGAAAATCAACCCGTACGCCTGGCTGCCAATCTTCCGCCAACTTATAAGGCTCGCGCTATCACTTTGTTCAAAAAATTCAAACATATCTTTGCATGGAGCTATAAAGACCTTCGGGGTATCAAAAAAGAGTTAGGGGAACTGACCATTCCCACCAAACCTGATGCATGCCCAATCTAGCAATGACAGTACAGGCTCAACCCCAACTATCGTGACCGCGTCAAAGCTGAAATCGACAAGCTTTTGGCTGCTGGCTTGATTTATGAGGTCAAACATTCAGAGTGGGTGAGCCCCATTGTCATCGCTCTAAAGCACAATAGAAAAATCCGAGTTTGCGTGGACTATAGGAAATTAAATCAGGCCACGGAACGAGATCATTTCCCGCTACCCTTCATAGACCAGGTTCTGGAAGAGGTCGTTGGTCACGAGATGTACTCCTTCATGGATGGCTTTTCAAGATACAATCAAATCTCCATCAAACAGGAAGATCAACTCAAAACCACTTTCACCACACCGTGGGGCACTTTTGTCTAAGGTGGTCCCTTTTGGGCTATCAAACTCTCCATCCACATTTCAACGCATCATGCTTTTTGTATTTCAAAACTATATGAAAGATCGTCCCTTTCTTCACATCTTTCAAGATGATTTTTCAGCCTACAGTTCCATGGATAATCACCTGGAGAAGTTAGAGCTCGTCTTTCAAAAATGTGATGAGTCTGGAATCAGTCTCAATCCAAAAAAATGCACCTTTTGTATCACCTCGGGTGTCCTTTTGGGTCATGTGGTTAGTAAAGAAGGCATCACCACGGATCCTGCCAAAATCAGTTGTGTGCTGAAGGCACATGCACCATCCACCACTAAAGAGACACGCTCCTTCCTGGGTAAGGTCAATTACTATGCCACCTTCATTCCTGGACTCGCTGCCATTGCTGATCCCATTCATATACTCACGGGTGACGAATCCTCTTGGGTTTGGAATCCCCAGGCAGAGGCGGCCTTCCAGAAGCTGAAGCTTTTGCTTACTCAAACACCAGTCCTTGTTCCCCCTCAATGGGACAAGCCCTTTCATGTTCATGTGGATGTCTCGGCTTTTGCTATTGGTGCTGTCCTCTCTCAAGCATATGATGAGCACATGGATAAACCTATCCGCTATACCAGCCGAAAACTCAATCCTGCGGAGTGCAATTATTCTGCCACGGAGCGGGAAGCATTGGGCTTAGTTTTCTGTGTCCAACGTTTCTGTCATTATTTGTTGGACAGCAAGATCAAGTTCTTTGTTGATCATCAAGCTCTTCTCTATTTGATCAACAAAGCCACACCCACGGGTCGCATTGCTCATTGGGTCTTGCTTCTGCAAGAGTTCACTCCTTTTGAAATCATTCACAAGGCTGGAAAATCTCATGTTGTGCCTGATTATCTCTCATGCATCCACACAGATGATCCGTCCACGGGCGTTTCTGATGTTTTTCCAGACGCCCAACTGTTCTTGGTCATAGCCACGCCACATTGGTTTTATTAGTCTGTATAGCAGGATGAGCAGTACTCATTGGGATCCCTTAACTTTGGGTTTAAGGAATGGAGATTTTAGAGGAGGATATCAGTTTTAAATACTTATAGTGGGTCATGGAGTCCGAAGAATTCGAAATACTTGAAGTGTATAAGGTACGACCAAATGCAGCTCACATGTTAGGACGACATAATAGAAAGGCAAAAATGGGTCATGCGGGGGACAGGCGAGGGATCACTGAGCAAGATTTGTTTCCTTTAGAATCCCTCAATTTGGTATAGAACTAAATTGAGCATACTTGCACTCCCTTGCTTCGTCCACCCAATGGTAATTTTTGGGTCTTCGCATCTTTGAGTGATAGTGACCATTTGGCCACCATCGCAATGGCTTTTTACTATTTAAGTTCAAACCTATGACCTTGTCGATGGCAATTTAAGGTCTTCAATAGCAAGCATCAAAGCGTGCCAATCTTTCTTGTTCAGTGTGAGAATATAGTATGTACACCAAGAATTCCTTGTGCTCAACTATCATAAACATGAGAAATATACTTCTAAGGTGTACTTCGTAATACGCATGCAAAGATCACATCAGTAGGGCTGCAAAATATATGTACTGATGAATTTACCCCATAACATAAAAGAGAAAAAAAATGAACATATGAAGTTTGGTCTATGTCTTGTCCACACATATCACCATGTCACATACATGCGCACTTTTATTATAGATTGTGTCGGTGCATTCCCCATCCCCCCCCCCCCAAAAAAAAAAATAAATAAATAGATAAATAAATAATTAAATAAAAATAAATAAAAAAACAAACAGACATGGAGAATGTTAGTTGTAGTTGGGGATATGGGGAATGCACATGGTATGTTAGTTGTAGTGTACATTCCAAACCATGGGCTGCACAAGATACTTAAGATTGTTGCTTAAAACATAAATCTACCTTTGTTGATGCATTCTTTCCTCTTTTAACTACACATGTTGAAGTGGATATATCGACATTCTCACTCGCTCTATCATGGTCTTGCATCATATGGTCTCAATGGGTATTAACATTTTACTATTGCAACATGGACATTCGCCTCCATCTGCTCGTAGGTTGCAAAATCGAGTAGTTGGTGTTATGCACATGTTCACTCCAAAAGGAAACAAAATTTATGTCATCCAAGAGACAAGATTGCGACGATTGCTGACCAAGCCAAAGCTGCATGGATGGCATTGGGCCAAAAGAAAGGATGGAGAGAACCAATGGGTCAATTATCAATGTGATGAAAATTTTGAGTTGGTGATGAAAATAATTGTTGTTGGTGTCAAATTAACTAGCCCAGCGAAAGGTACGCGATGAACTGAATGATGAGCAACTGCAAGAAGACAATGAGCTGGCATGTGAGAGGATGTAGAAACAGAGTTTGATAGGATATAAAGTTGTCCAACAAATGGCCAAAGATACGAACCACATGTTGTCTGACACAATGCTCAATACATTATTACAAACAACCCCTCCTTTTTATGCTCTTTGGTTCCACAAATGGTTCCACAAATTATAACAGGCTAGATTCCAAAAGCTGGCATGTCTTTTGGACTCTTTGGGCATATCCTATCCTTAAAATCTCGAGCACTCCACACACATTGCTATGTGGTCAACATGGTCATTGAATCTTAGGTGCAAGGCAATTCATTTCAATTTGCCTATTCATTTTCTAGACACATGAGACAATTCAATTCAATTCACGTTTCTAACTTGAAAATTTAATGGAGCATCATAAATGTGACATTGGAGTCCTCTTGGGAAAAGGTCATCTCCATTTCTTAGAGAAATCAATGTTACACGCTCATAAAATGGAGAAATTAAGATGAACGTGTAATTTCTTTTCATTTGGTTTCACCATTTGACCTCATGGTTTGAGAAATATTGGGGTTTAAAGATGAACATGTAATCTCATTTCATTTGGTTTGACCATTTGACATATGGTTTGAGAAATCTTGGGGTTCAATCAATAGCATCTGTTCGGTCAAATTTGAAATTTAGAATGGTAATATGAAATTAGCAAGAAATCCTGCTCTAATTTCTCTTCATAGTCCCTCAAAAGTAGAATTTTGCAATGTAGAGCAAGAAATTTCCCAAGGAACTTCACTAGAGGGAATTTTCCTGCTCCAAAGTGGGGGTTTTTCTTCATAGTCCTTCAGAAGTAGCTGATTAGAATTCTAGATTAGCGGATTAGAATTCTAGATTAGTGGGAAGTTTATTAAAAAAAAACTACAAAAGTTTCCCAACACGCTTTTATTTTAAGAAGCATAGGATAATACTAAGGAGCACCCTTATTACCAATTGTTCATCCCAATGATCCCTTTCCTTTCAAGACCTTGCTTTAGATCTAAGAAAGAAATCTAAGGTGCCACACATGATTTTGCTTAACTACAAAACCTAAAAGCTCATTCATATACACACACACACACAATATTCAAAGCTTTTAAACCATCAAGGAATCCAGGTCCTCTTCCATAATTTTTCTTTACAAACTAGAAAAAAAATTCATATGATCCACAGGCCATATGAACAGCAGCTACTTCATGCTTATTTTCTTGCTTCATTTCGGCAAGGAATAGGTGGAGCTGTATAATCTTACACAGGAAATTTTGAATCTGAGAACAAAAAAACAGTGCAGCACACCAGAAATAATTTAGAGTAGTAGCAACAGGATCGATCAGGCAGTATTTCCAAGGCACCAAGGAAGAATTTCTCCAGCAAAAAAGTTCTTCGATAAGATTTTTTCTTCAATCAAAGCTTTCCCATTCGCTGCTTAAAGCCCTTTCCCATTCGCTGGCTATGGCTTCAACTACGGCAGGTTGAGAGCGGGATTTTTGTGCTTTAGATACTACTCCGTCAAAAGAATCAATTTTGGTGCTCTGCTGTGCCGGATTTCTGCTGTAAATTCCCAATGTATCAGCTGGATTTGGCTTTCTGTTTCGAATTCTTAATGCGTCTGCTGATTCCACAAGTCGCTGTATTCTTCTGACCTGATTCAGACAGAAATCCCATCAAATAATGCTTTATTGCTTCATGCCCAAATCTGAACAATCAAAACAGATAGTCTAGAATGCCAAAAAAGGAGCGGAAATGCTAAAAACAGAGCATAGATGCTAAAAATGGAATAAAAATAGAGTACCTGAAGCCTTCTTTGTTGCTTGGCCTCTCCAAGCGCTTCAATTCCATCCAGTTTTAGCACTTGGGTCATGAGTTTTTCAATCAAAGTCTCAAATTCATTGTCGGAAACTCGATTTCCGTTATTAATCCCCTCTTCTACGCTAGACAACTGGAATTTTTTTGCAGAAAGGAACATTTTTAGACAAATTCTAGCGCAGAAACGCAGATTTTTAGACCTAAATATGAAGATTTGATTCATTCTAACCTGGTCGGCAAGCTTATCGACCTCCAGGCTGATTGAGGCTACGGTTTTAGATTGCTTAGCAATTCTCTCCTTGTTCCGCTGTTCATCTAGTCTTTTTTCTCTGCTTGCAGGGTCTTCTACAAGAAGAATTTTGGATTTATCCTTAACTCCGGCAAGATGGAGGTAGTCATAGCTTTCCTTTTCCTTTCCTCTGTACAACAGACGCTGCTCCTTTGGTTCTAACCCAGTTGGCTGAACAAGCAATTTCTTCAACTCCCCTGCACAAATTTTTCACCTTTATCAGCATAAATTATCCTCTTGCACCAGATCCGCTGGAACCCTCTCCAGATCTGCTTCTAATATTGCCTAGGAATAACTTCTTACCAATTACACAAGCTATTACAAGATCTAACAGAACTTTTCTCGATTCATACAAAAAATTGCCTTTTAATCCAAAAAAAAGTGCTGTTTAATCCAATGCAGGCACTGTAATACAGAATAAAAAGCTTACCGAAGGAAGCATGGGAAGAAATATGAATTTCGTGTGATTCGAGACCGTGCGAAACTCTAACTCTGATTGTGGGGCCTTGATTTACAGAATCGTTTTTCTCATCCCTTTTCTGAACCAGCATCCCTCCAGGTCTTAATTCAAAATCTACCTGTTCTGGTGTAGCCTTAGCACTTCCGCTTCCTGAAGAAAGCTCTGCATAGCCGGATTTCTTCATCTATGCTTCAATGCCCAATACAAAAATTTCGCTATTCAAATGCCAATGCAAAAAATCCTGCGAATCTTCTGCCCTATTCAACCCAGGTGCAAATCATTACACGAAATCCCTGTAGATTTTCACTGTTCGACTCTGATAAAATCGATTATCCGAGCTGGTGCCAAGCAAAAAGCAAAAGGAACATAGATATGATTTGCCCTTTTGGGCTTTAAAAAAATCCAGACAGTCCCTTTTCCAATCAACAATGCTAGCAGAGATTTAAAACCATAAATCAATCACTGCTTCAACGTAGCAAAACTTCCTTCAATCGGAGAGCCGGAAGAAGCTTGGGGGTGAAATTTAGGCCAGAAATAGGGCTTGCGAATTCGAGAAATGCCCTGGCGTGTTTAAGGCGGCAAAAAAAAGACCGAGAAGGCGAAAACGGAAACGAAAATATTTGGAATAAAATTGAAGGCTTAGATATGGTGGAGGAGGGCCGCCGGACTAGCCTGTGAGGCAGGCACCTGCCTTTTGCGCCATAGCTGGAAGCTCGAAAGCAAGGGGAAAAAAAGGGCAGAAAAATGAACGGATTCTTCAAGCGGACGGGTTGACGGGCTACTAAAACGTCAGGTTGACGGGCACCTCAAAACGTGGGACCAACAGTACATTACGGCCGTCGGATGACGTTGACGCTCCGCCCGTCAATCTGACGGCCTCCCGTCGGGGCTGCCTTTTTTTATCCCAATGGTTAAATAAAAAATCCCACGTTTATTACGTTCTAATCCAATGGTCCAATAATCTTTTTTTTGCCAACACTTAGCATCTCCTATAGTGGACATAAAAGAAAATTGAATCCAAATCAAAATTAAACACTTCCACCATCAACCAACCCAGGCCTAATTTTAAAATAAAATCAACCACTTTTATTCATGTTTGTTAATGTTCTTTCTGCATCTACCCAGCACCAAACGAGTTTTTTACATCTCCCAGCCACCACTACTCGCCAATTCAAGCACTGCTCATGCTCTGCTTCTTTAACCCCCCGTTAATAGCAAAGAGGCATGCTTCCCAGCAGTATTGAAGCTTTCATTCTATTCAAGTCTTTTAGGCCAATTGTCTACTTCAAGGCACAGTTTCCTCTATACCAACCTTGTTCGGGCCCTCTACGCCGACACTTCTTTTGCTCTCGGTCTTATCATATATGTCACATTGTGTGCTTGTTGTGTTGGTTGCTCTCCTCTCTCGTCGAAGTTGGCGCACTGGGTCCCTATAGATTTGCCCACTGAGTTCAACCCCTCGCCAACCACCACCTGTCTCCCTTCCTTCTCTTGTAAATAATCCCTCACTTCATCTAAAGTGATACCAATCTCAACCTTTACGTATCTTTACTTGTGGTTCTCAACATATATGCCCTAATAGTCTGCTACTCAAGTTGGCATTTCTTTCTCCAGGCCACATAATGACTTGCTGATTTCTATTAGGTTATACTTAACTGTCTACAGAAAAGGGGACATATAAAAACAAATCCATGGAATAAGTATCAACATATGCTGCATGGTGACACCTCTACACATGTCCTCTCAAACATGATTCTTTTGAAGACGTCAAAAATGAGAATGGAAGCCATTGGAAGTGATTCTAATATGTCACCCACTATTGAAGTGTTGTTATGCACTATATATATAAACAAAATAAGACAATACAAAGAATTATTGGCGGCCTTACGGCCGCCGCGAACGTTTCTCTTCCCCAACTCGTCTATGCATGCTAGAACATGTAGGATTTGAACCTGCATTTTGTTGCCTTGTCTTGAGTACCTGACCATGTGATCTTGATAAATTTCTAAGAGTTTTCTATATTTTGGATTATATTTTATTGATTTACCAAAATGTCTCGTTTTGCAGCAACGTCATTGTTTTATGCTACTGAAGTTTCAGGATTTTAGAGTAATATGTTGTTTTTGAGTTATTTCTCTGAACCTGAAAGAAACAGGTAAATATGAGGAAATTTTATGCAACTAAATTATTACAAATACAAACCGAGGAATCACCGCCTTATCCCCGCCCCCAAGATCGTTAATGCGATGAATGGAAAGAAAACACGGGCTTTGAGAATTGAATCGATAGAGGCACTAGGCGCCCTTTTGTTTTGGCGGTGATGTCGCATCGACTGTACTTCCGGTCTCCTTTGATCCGAAAACGAATCACACAGATGAAGAAGGAAAACATGACATTATTGTCATTTTTAGAAAGATCATTTGTTCAAAAGAATTACCAAACATAAAAAGTAAGAGGGGTAGTTTCTTGAACAAATGTTCCAGCCTTTGCTAATAATCTTGGTTGATGTAAATGATACCTCCAAGATCGCAACTTTAGATATGTTTGTCAACCGCAAAAGCAGAGATACATTAAGCCCACCAATGCACCCGAGAAGCACAAACACCGGTCTAAGAACACACCAAGAAAGCAAAACGGTGGTTCCCATGGCTTTTCCGATTGAAAGGTTGAAAGATGCCCGTAGTTGTCCGGAGACACCACGTAGCTCTTCTGTTGTATTTGTAACCGGTTCATCAAGTCCGGATAAAGCACAAGGTCACTAAGCTTATTAGTGGTGTGAATAGTTCTTGCTTCCGTTATTGATGATGACTTGAAAATCTGAAATTCCAAAGATATAGATTGACATGGAATCGGTTTTCTATCTGCGAGAAAAAATGTGTAATGTAGTTCGTTAGCATCTTAGAACCTTATCATTCATGATAAATTAAATTTCAACTTTCATACCAAAGTGAATAATTGAAGTTGAATGAAGGGAAGGGGGGTAAAAACGAAACCGCCCCTCGGGCCTCTTGGGGTCTCGGATTTGGCAAGAGGAAAGGGTGCTTGGATTCAGTGGCCGTGGTTTACCGCTTCAATCAAAATAACCACTTTGATGAAGTCCTCGCTATATATATCGGACTCTTTTAATCCTATGAATCGCGTGGTAATCACGTGGCTTGGTGCACAAACAAGGCCGAATCGCTCCCGCCGAATCGATGGTTGGATCCTTTGCTTGGCAATATTCCCGAATCTAAGAAACCCCAAGGAAAAAAAAAAAAGGGATTAATTCATCCTAACCCTTTGTTTTCTCGCCATGGCCCGACTAGAATCCGCTTATAGCCATCGATGCCGATCTATGTTGCCCTTTTTCCCAAGGATCGGACCCATCGCCGCAGATTCCGCTTCATTTTTCCGATCCGATCCTTTTTTATCTCTCGATTCATCCCATTCCTGCGTTGATTTATTCCTTGATTGATTGGAAAACGGCGTCCGATTGGCCCATTTCCTCTTTTTTCATTCTTTCGCCCCTACGCGGATCGATTTACGTATTGGGTCCGCTTTGCATTGGGGCTTGAATCCGGTTTTTCGGTTGCTTGGAATTACTCTGTTTTCAATTTGACAATTGTCACAGAGGCGAATTTGTTTGGGTTAATGGCAACCAAATTTTATGTCCGAGATTTTGCCATTGTCCGATTCTACCCGATTCATTAGTTTTTGGCACCACTTGGGTTGTTGAATCCAGGTTTATTTACTTGGTTCCGTGAAAAATTGGAGCCCCAATTCCGCTTCGCCCGAGTTCTTGCTTGATTCCGCATTGGTGGTGTTTTATTTTTTAAGGTGGGAATGATGCTTCAATGCCTCAAGTTAAGCAGCAACCCTTCTCGGGAAGCAGTAACCGAGACGGATTTGCCATCGCCGCTACAAAGTCTCCGGCAAATGCATGACGGATTTGCCATCGCAGCTACAAAGTCTCCGGCAAATGCATAGAGTAGAGCAGGGGATTGCTTCGGAAGCAAGAAAGCCTGTCGCCATTATTTTTTATGCTTTTTTTTTCAAGGACAGGTGGCAAGCTCACATCTTTTTCTGGCGAAAAAATATTAGGTTCAAACAAAAAACCCAACTGCTTTATATATGTTTAGATAAGAAAGTGGGCCAAGGTATCGCCTAGCACTAACAACAAGTAAGAGCTACATACAATTCAGATCTTTTGATGGCATGTGATGTGATGCTAGGTTATCATCACCCATGTTTTGTACAAAAAAAAAGAAAAAAGAAAAAAAATAAAAAGATGCCCGCGTAGGGGAGCAAGGAGATTTATCATCCACATCGACTAGACCAACCCCCGCTTTTTTTTTTTAAGGATAAAGAATTCTATTATACTAAGTACATTGAGTAAAAATTATGTGACTATATAACAAGTAGACACCCTCCTGTACAGGTTTGAAGGAGGGGGGTTAGCTACATAGTCAACCTTCGAGCTTGTACATTGTATTGAGGATGATCCCTTACCACTAGAGTTGATGAGCATCCCCCAAACTATTTCCTCCCGAGTAGTCTCACACTCATGTATACATTTGTATTTTCTTAAACACCTCTCAAGATCATTTACCAATTGTGTTCCTGAGATGTGTTCTCCATTGAAGACGACTGCTCTCCAATCTGTATGAATCTGGAACAGTATGTGGTATACCCCCCTCCCAAATGCTCTTCTTGCGAGAACATTGTGTGGTATACCCTCCTCCTGAATGCTATTCTTGCGAGTTTAGAATGGTGTGAACATTTAATATATGCTCACGAAAGTTGAATCAAAGTTTTGAAGCCTTGTAGTCAAAGATAACATTGTAAGCAACGCACAGGGGCAGAGCAGATCCCAAAATTCGCACCTCTAGCTGAGGATGTGTTGCAAATGGATCCCGCAGAGATGGTTTGGCCAAGGGCGTCAGATGACAGCCATGTGACACGATATGGCCGGCATTGCTTTGCCGGGCAAGATCTTTGACCGGTCATTTGCAATGGTCGGCATGCGGTGCGCCCCTCCACCCGCTTCACTTGTAGACGTGGAGAACCGGGGGCGGCACCGGTCGCGGTGGATTACGTGCTAGCGGACGAGCAATGCCTACACTTGATCACTCGCTTGATTGTCCGGACAGTGGCCGGACGAGGAAGTAGAGTCCCACCATCACCGTTTTTGCAGATAGATTGGCAGCCAACCGAAAGCACCCATTGCCCCAACACCCCATGTACCACGGTTAAGGCCCGAACTATGATCATGCGGCGTCCTATGCGAGGATGCTTGAGCATGAGCTGCCGGAGGCCGCAGAAACACACTTCAACAAGCAGACGGCCCAACAATCCAAAATCTTCCTCGAGGGTAGGGGACATGATGCTTTGGGAGAGGCCGCCTCGACGATCCACGTGGGCTGCAACCACCTTCCCCGCAATCACCGGGTTCGATGATCTAATGTCGAGGAGTCAAACGATGGCCCCGCCAAGTGCCGGACCCCACCATTCGCCCTCAAAGAAGTCGCCCTTCAATACCGCCTTCCTCAAGACCAAGAAAGCCGGTACCTTTAATGAGCACCAAAGAATGTATGTTTGGTCTACTAGACCGCCACCCTAGGACCTTTCCGGAGAAAGGTCTTGAGTAAGCCCGCACAACCCACGTGAAATATTACCCTAACAATGGGTGAGATACTTGCAAAAATTGTATGACCCAATGGGAAGCCGGGCACCAAGCATTCTCCGCAGGCTTAGCTGCAATCGGGTCATTCTTGAAGGGATGTCATAATGGGCTCCAAACGCCTAATCTGAAGGGAAAGCCAGATTTGGATGGTATGCGATTGAAGCTTCTCAAGTGGGCGGGCCCCAATGGTGCTTTAATTCAAAGACTCTTCAACGGGGCATTGCAAGAAGGCTTCCCCCCCCTCCCGGACTACCCGGTGAGTAGGGGACCCCCACGGCCCAACCAACTATCGCACCATTATGGTCGGATTCCGCTTTGCCAAGTTGCTTGCCGGGATTCTTGAGCGGCCGGCCCGACACTTTGGGCGAGGATGGAGAAGTCGCGGGCTCTCACGCATGAGCAAAGCTTCCGCCCAGGCATTCTACTATTGACCATATCTTCACTCTGCGAACACTCATAGAGGATAGCCGGAATCAACGCCAGAATACATGACCGTTGCTTTGTGGATTTCGCAAAAGGCTTTTGACACGCTGCCTCGATAAGTTGTGGGACATATTGAGACGACTATGGACCCCCCGCCGACTTGCGTAATGCTATATACGCACTATCTGAGGCTTGCTCCGTTTTCTCTCACACTATCGGGGAGCCCGCTTGTTAGTAGCATTGGGGTGCGCCGGGGCTGCCCTCTATCCCCGACATCTTAATTGTACATTGACCAGCCTAGAAGAATGGCTAGCCGAGCACCTGGGAGAGGCGCCGATGATGCACCACATAATCCGCAACTCATATATGCCGATGATGTTGACCTGCTTTCGCATATATACCCTGCAGGGACATGCAACGCCACCGGATGCTTTGGACACTTTCGCCCAATTCACCGACATGAGAGTTAACTTGGCCAGACAAGGGTGTCAGCTTTGGTCCCATCATCCCGCACCCACGCCTTCCCTCATTCACTTACCGTAGGCAGGTAGTGGAGGTGGCTCGATCTTTATAAGTATTTGGGCATTGAGTTTTCTACTACCACACCATCGTTACGGGTCACCGCTGCAGGTGGAAAGCCCCCAGATGCAATGCAAAACAACAAATCACAAAGGCGAGCCAGATGCATGGGGTCACCAGCACACTTGTTCGTGGCCTTGGTTGAACCGGTCCTCCTCTATGTGGCGTAAGTGGGGGGGCGGTGATATCCCTCACCACTTGGAACGATCTAGAGCAGTACGAGAAGGCCTTCTTGGCCCTTTGTTCGGGAGTGAAGTCCACGGTCCCATATCGATCTTGCTCCGGGAGACAAAGGCTTCCTTCCATTACTGAGGGCTGCTTTGGTGAACGCCACATTATTTACTTCCGTAAGGTGGTGGCTATGGATGAAGCCCGGCTGCCCAACCTTGCTTTGGCAAAGGGCGATGGGCCCGCAGCCGACTCAAAGCCCGCTAAGCAAGCCCGGTGGTTCTCGCTATGGAATGTGCAGCACACGATGTGGATCGGTGCATACACCGGCGGAACGCTGCGCCTTGAAGCAAAGCATTTGGATGCTTGCTTCATGGCCAAGCATGTCAAGGTGGCAAATTATCGACAACAAGTTAATCCCATGCTCACGAGGGGCCCACACCACTACCTCGCACCCATCTACCCATGAAAAAGCGCAGGGTGATTGCTTCCATTCGCGACAGTGCACACCACCTCCACATTGAGACATGGAGATGGATTCGAGAGCAGCGTGAGACGAGTGTTTTGAGCATCTTTGCCGCCAACAGGGCACCATTGAGGATGAAAGTCACGCCCTCGAAGGTCTTTGCCCGCATCAAAGATATCCAGCTCGGTATGCTCGGTTAGTTGTGCCCCATCGGGCCTTGCATGAGCTAATTCTTAAGCACTACCAGAGGGCTTGTTGGGATCAGACCTCCAGGGAGGTAATGGATACGTGGACTCGCTTATGCCCCCACCCCGACATTAACCTCGGTTGTACTTGTGATTATGTATATAATCATGCGGTATGTCAGCATCCTTATTGCTACTAAGGTTTTTCCCCCGAAAACCCTTCGGGGCGGGGGTTTTTTAATCCTGGTAGTAATACGCCTGCTGCTCTCTCTTTGTACTTGGGTCCCATAGGCCAGTTAGTCTCCGTGGACGATAAAATCATATTCTATTCTATTCTATTCCTATTAGAATGACTCGATGAAGCTTGAAACCTTGGTGCTAAAGCTTGGGGCTCAACCTTCACCATAACATACTGCAAATGTTGAGCTTGTTAATCTAATGTGTCGATTCTATTCAATTCTATTTGACAATAGATTCAAAACTTAACGCCACACTTCTAATTAATGGATATTAAAGGGAACTATAAGTCACCATATTGAGGGAATTAAACTCAATGAGGATTCCTTTCTCGAACTGGACCTCCGGGTGCTTTGCAATGCTAGACATTATTTGTAAGGCAATTGTGTGTGCACTGGTAACTACATAACAATGCAAACGAAACAGGTGTAGATAGCATTAATTAGTTAATTAATTGTCATATATTATTACCTGAGGATTACATGTAGATATCCACTCAATTTTTCAAGCAATGAGAATATATTAAACTAGTAACAGGTGCCCAGCGTGGCGGGGTGTAAATACAATTTTGATATAGGCAACCATGAAGGAGTAGACACATGCACATTGCCTTCCTTCCTTCCTTCCTTCCTTCCTTGCTAAATTTGAAAGGGGCTAGGAGAAGGGAGATGAAATATGATTGCTTCAAAATACATATTGGTTTGTTGGTCTTTAATTTCCTCCTCCTCCTCCTTTTATGGAAGCATATAGTTGAATTGAGGACAACTATCCAAAAAACATTAATTTGGAAATCTAAAATAGTACTACATTGTTAGTCTACTTAGGAACAGGGTACGGTACGTATTGACGAAATGGATAGACTTTCTTCCTGGACTTGCTAATCCAGGTAAGGTTAAAGATGCCCATTTTCACCTTTTGATTATTAAAAAAAAAATGGAAAAAAGAAAGAAAGAAAGATGAGAGAGAATTATGTTTTGCTCATCTACGTCTACGCAAATAGTTACGCCATTGATAAATGAAAGTTTGCTTCCTTGAGATAGTGTTGTAGCCACGTTGAATAAGCTAACATTAAAGATCCTAGCTATTATTGTCTTTATGTGGTTCTTTATGTAAATGTTCCAATATGCCTTTATTTCTAGCATGATATATAGCTGGATCCTTCATATTTTTGCAATTTTTTTTTTTTTTAATCCTTGAGGAATAAATCTTCTATTACAATTTTTCTCCACAAAGATGCAAAATATTTCTTCAAACTATTTCACATTGTATCTATTCATCCAAGGAAAAAAAAGGGGCCAACATATTGTAATCTTTGTAAGAGGTGTCATCCATGATATGACACCTCTTATGCACAAAGAAAACTGTTAAACAACATAGTCCTAAATATAGTGTTTGTCTGGGTAATATTTGCACCTATTTAATTTCCATGCTAGTGTTGGCCTATGCGATAATAATTATTTTGATATGGTATTAAAGATCAGAATTTGAAAATTACGTATAGCAATGTAACTACGAATTCCTACTTTTGATGATGCCTCTTTTGCAGAATGCCATGAACGATGTTTCTCACTTCTTTACATTTCTTCGTCAAATATAACAATCTAACTCTGGGATAGTACCACATCTTATCCCATCATAATGCCATCAATCCGAGACATCGGATCGGTATTCTCGAATGGGCAAGCATGCATTTGTCGCATGCATGCATCATGCATGCATTTTCTGAGGCCTTGGTTCGTTTGGGGATCGTTTCTTGCAGGTTCTTCATCGACTTCTCATCGGCGTTTTCTTCTCTTTCAGCAGTTCCCGTGACTTCCATCCAGCCTCCCTTAATGTGTATATTATTGTAAATGTTATTTTTTGTCACGTGGCATGCGTGACCAGCCCCTCGCGTTTTCGAGGTGTAAATGTTGTTTTTTGTCGCATGGTACGTGTGACTAGCCCCTCGCTTTTCGAGGTTTTTTCTCTATTGGTTTTTTTGTTGGTGATGTGCAGGTCCAGGGCAATGCATGACTTCGGTATTCTCTGTGGAGTGTGGGTTTTTTTTTTTGGTGGAACGTTTAGCAGCCTTGTGTTGTCCACGCCCCTTGCCGAGATTTTATCGCTAGGGTTTTTCTTCAAAAATCCAAAAGGGCGTGGTTTTTTAATCCCGGTGATAAGCTCTCAGTAGATACACTAGCCAATATCTGTAGCACACAATTTTATTTGGGGTCCAGGTGTTATAACTGGATATTCTCTATGTTTTTCATTTTTTGGGTAGCCTGCGATGTGCAGCTACCCACTCTATACTATTGTAGAAAAACTGTTGAGATGAATGAAAAGCCTAGCTATCGGGAACTTTTGTCTGTTTTCATGCGAGCCCTTATTCGAGAATACCAATATCTGGAGTCTATCTGGAACTACAACAATGTGTTGTATTATATTTTGCTATCTGGGACTATTTAGCGAAATAAATCCCATTAGTGGTGGTTTTTCCCTCATTTTTGAGATCTTTTTGAGCATGGTTTAAGCTATCAGACCATCATTCGGATTTAATAAGAAGATAGCCCAATAAGATGCAAGGCATGCATCCATCAAGTCTCCAAACTGTCATGCAAACCATTCAAATCTACTCACAACAGTCCTTGAAATTTCAAGTTCCCATTATTCTTACACATGTAGGCAAAATACAGACCAACTCAAGGATAGACTGAAAAGTAAATCACGCATCATTAGGAAATACTTGAATCATATGAGCAATATATTCTTGTATTATATGAACAATATATCGACCAAATTAACATTTAACCCATGGCATAGCATTCAAGAAAGATATTAAACATAGCAAGAGATTTTGAAAAAGGCCAATCAGAAGCGTAGATGTATGAGTTTGCAAGAAGATTTATAACAATCATCACAATGATGCATTCCATACGTCTATTAGATGATCGGATTGCATAAGTACATGCATCCATTGATCTACAACATAAATAAAAGGCATGACCAAGGGCTAGAGTGCAAAGATACTTCTGAGTGCATCGATGGAATTTTTGAGATTACCCAAAAGA
This sequence comes from Isoetes taiwanensis, assembly GCA_021234155.1. NCBI lineage: Eukaryota > Viridiplantae > Streptophyta > Lycopodiopsida > Isoetales > Isoetaceae > Isoetes > Isoetes taiwanensis. The sequence goes on along the minus strand of JAJEKV010000002.1, from coordinate 21,547,028 downwards.
AAAACGTATTTTAGCACCGTTGTGTAGGCACAACATAGTACTTTAACGTCAGAGATATTGTCAAGGAAAATAGTGGAAAAGGTGTGGAGGACATATCTGACTTGAGATTCTCTGTAGTCTTAGTGGACATAGCTAAATTGATCGCAATCTCTGTTGCAGCTGTATAATAGAATGGCTAGATCTTTTTTTAACGATGCATGACTTCGGTGTTTTCTGTGGAGTGTGGGTTTTTTTTTTTGTGGGAACGTTTAGCAGCCTTCTGTTGTCCAAGCCCCTTGCCGAGATTTTATCGCTAGGGTTTTTCTTCAAAAACCCAAAAGGGCGCGGTTTTTTAATCCCGGCGATAAGCTCTCAGCAGGTACACTAGCCAATATCTGTAGCACACAATTTTATTTGGGGTCCAGGTGTTATAACTGGATATTCTCTATGTTTTTCATTTTTTGGGTAACCTGCGATGTGCAGCTACCCACTCTATACCATTGTAGAAAAACTGCTGAGATGAATGAAAAGCCTGGCTATCGGGAGCTTTTGTCTGTTTTCATGCGAGTCCTTATTCGAGAATACCAATATCTGGAGTCTATCTGGAACTACAACAATGTGTTGTATTATACTTTGCTATATCTAGCACAATAACAGGGAGTTTTTTGTGTTTTTGTACGCTTTTCACTAAGGTTTTCCTATGATTTCGTGATGTATTCAAATGGATGTACTAATACGTACATCTAGAGTGCACCATTTCTGAGCCATTGATTTTAGCCTTTTTTTTTCAATGGTCAACAACCAATGGCTCACAACAAAAGCCCTTTTTTGTGCGTGTGGTGCATAATGGGCACATGAAGGGCCATTGATTTTAGCCCTTTTTTTTCAATGGTCAACAACCAATGGCTCACAACAAAAGCCCTCTTTTTTGTGTGTGTGTGGTGCATAATGGGCACATGAAGGGCTTGAAGGGCGCATGTAGTGTAGTTTCCCCGCCGGCAACACATTTCTTATTATAACTTTTGATCCAGAGCTCTGTTTGAGATGGCTCTCTCCGAGATTTTTTTGATAGTGTATGATATGGATATGTTTGGTTAAGTTATCTATGCTAAAACAGCAATTTTTCGGCCGGGTTTGGTAGGCTTTCACATCCTACCATCTGATTAATACAGGATTGCACTATTGGATATTGTTTTATGGCTCATTCCGAATGAAGCTTGCAAAAAATTACCATGCATTTTTAGATTTCGAGGCAGTTATTAAGCAAATTCCAAGGCTTCTAGATCCTTGTGCTAACAAGCAGAAAAGTTTCCCACTTTGGTTTCTCACCACAAGAATCCATGGAGGCCAAAGGCTGTTGTTAAATTCCAGTTGAAAAATGTTTGTGTATGGGTGTTGCAAACTTTATGACTTTCAGAATAATGGGATCAATCTGCTCTATCTTTATGGTAACTTTTACTTATGTCCTATTTGTTTTATTGTGATCAAATTCAAAAGCTACAGGTGATGAAAGCCTCAAATCAATTCTAGTTTTTTTCTGGTTTGAATTCTAAAATTTTTGTTTGTGCCTCTTTATTTTCTGTCCTTTCACTAATGCATCTCGCATTTGGATCTTAGTCATGACTTATCTGTTGGCCGCCTAATGTTTAGGGACTAGAATTGGCAAGAAAGCTTGAAACATATATAATTTGGCGTGTTGCAATGAGCAGGTTCACACTTTGCTTAAAGCTGTTTCAAATTAAATTCTTATTATCAAGCAAATGCTTAGTTTTATGTAGCTTCACATTCATTGAGTTTAGATGGTTGGACTCAGCCTTAGTGCTAAAGCAAAACACATTTGCATTATTGAAACTTCATGTCATTAAGTTTAAATTGTTTGATTCAAAGTTGTTAGTTTTAAAATAAAGCACAAGGATATGCTGGGTTCAATCCCCATGACATGACCTAACGGTCATCTTCTTAACAAATGTTCTTTATTCCATTGATAACTCTTCTTTAATAACCTGTTGACCTTTTTTGAGGCTCCACAATTGCTATATATCATTTTTTGTTGTTATGTTGTCCATCTCCAAGGCCCCGAAGGGGCAAAAACAAATTTTAGACAACACAAACCATTACATAAAACACTTTTAAATTAAAATCCCCCTAAAACCCCCTATGGTTTGGGTGCATATTCATCTTGGGGACGTTTCTAAAGGCCCCGAAGGGGCCAAAATTTTTTTTTGCAACACAAACCATTAACATCCAACATATAAAAATTAAATCCCCCCTAAAACCCCCTGTGGTTTGGGTGCATATTCACACGGGGGTGACGTAGGGTAGCGAGAGCCCTTTTTATACTGCCTAAAATGGTATAATACATGTTTGAAATCAACACCATTAAGTATATTGCGCCAAATCTTATAGTATTTCACAAGTCTTGCTATACAGTATAAAAAAACTTGTACGAGCATACCCCACAAACGAGGATCGCTATCTACGGTCCAAATCAAAGCATAACTCATGAATATGCCCATCCAATAGCTCTCGATGCCCGGAGTCACCCCCCGTGTGAATATGCACCCAAACCACAGGGGGTTTTAGGGGGGATTTAATTTTTATATGTTGGATGTTAATGGTTTGTGTTGCAAAAAAAATCCCATTAGTGGTGTTTTTTCCCTCATTTTTGAGATCTTTTTGAGCATGGTTTAAGCTATCAGACCATCATTCGGATTTAATAAGAAGATAGCCCAATAAGATGCAAGACATGCATCCATCAAGTCTCCAAACTGTCATGCAAACCATTCAAATCTACTCACAACAGTCCTTGAAATTTCAAGTTCCCATTATTCTTACATATGTAGCCAAAATACAGACCAACTCAAGGATAGACTGAAAAGTAAATCACGCATCATTAGGAACATCAATTATATACTTGAATCATATGAGCAATATATTCTTGCATTATATGAACAATATATCGACCAAATTAACATTTAACCCATGGCATAGCATGCAAGAAAGATATCAAACATAGCAAGAGATTTTGAAAAAGGCCAATCAGAAGCATAGATGTATGAGTTTGCAAGAAGATTTATAACAATCATCACAATGATGCATTCCATACGTCTATTAGATGATCGGATTGCATAAGTACATGCATCCATTGATCTACAACATAAATAAAAGGCATGACCAAGGGCTAGAGTGCAATATACTTCTGAGTGCATCGATGGAATTTTTGAGATTGCCCAAAAGAAAAACATATTTTAGCACCGTTGTGTAGGCACAACATAGTACTTTAACAGCAGAGATATTGTCAAGTAAAATAGTGGAAAAGGTGTGGAGGATATATCTGACTTGAGATTCTCTGTAGTCTTAGTGGACATAGCTAAATTGATCGCAATCTCTGTTGCAGCTGTATAATAGAATGGCTAGATCTTTTTTAACATAAAGAAAGCATCAAGAACAACCAGGTCTGCAAATATTGAAGAAGGGCAGCATCAAGAACAATCAAGTCCGCAAATATGGAAGAAGGGCAAGCATGCAATCCAGTCAGTCAACAAACTGGAATAGACCATTGATGACTCAAATAATCTGATATACACTTACAGAGCAATGCTGAAGAATAAGCAGAACAATTTTGAAGAATAAGAAAAGCCGCAAATAGGAGATAGAGATGAAAGTGTTCGATTCTTGTAGTCATATTCAGGACCTCTATTTCGCTGCATAAGTTTGACATGCATGAGAAAAGCAGAGAACATGGAGATGTACACAAATAATATATGAGGTTTAAGAACTTGATACTTTCACCATGGAGAAGAGCATTTTGTCAAGTCTAGTTGAAGTAATAATTATTGCCGTTGAGATCAACAAATCAAATGCTTGAGAAATTTCTTTGAAACCTCAAAGAGTTTCCTTCAGGGAAAAAATTAAGCATGCTATATATTTTTCCATAAAAAATGATTTGGCTATTTTTCAAAATTTTACAGTACTTTATGATGTATATTTGGCTAAAGTTATTATTACCATGACATTTATATGTACTTGGACTTCGCGAAACTTTTGGATTAAGTACTATAAACTTTCACTTGGGTATTCTTTCTAACTGAAAAAAACAAAAATGTAAATTCTGTAGCTTTAGATATATGTACTACAATTACAAATAATAATCAACAATCAAGAAATATACAATAATATTAAAAACCTTTTAACAAAAGCTCACAACAAAACTTATAATATCCATGATCTGAACAACATTCAATGCAATGACACTTTCTCTAAATTCAAATTGCACTTATCCCTCGAGGGAAAATATTATGCAACCAACTCGGGCATCTAGAGAGATATTGGCCATCTCTTACAATTCCTTTTTGAAGATGCATATATGGTATATGTAATAGAAATACATAGTTTGAAAAATTACAATCACTAATGATAGAATAGAATAGAATAGTTTTTTTAACGTCCACGAAGACCAATAGGTCATGGGACCCATACAATGGGCTAGTACAATCATTACTACTAGGATTAAAAAACCCCTGCCTCGAAAGGAATTCATTTTTGTTTGGCTATTAATGATTTAATATGTAATTATTGTAACATAAAGAAACGCTAATCCATTTTTCTTTAAGGAAAAGGGGGGAAATAGTTTGGCTAATCCTAAGAAAATACTGAAGTACTTGTTTTAGATATGGCTATTTTTTAATTTTTTAAAAGAAAGCTCCTTTCATAAAATTCGCCGCAAAAATTGTCTAGACCCCCTAAAAAATCGCCATTTGGCTATTAATAGCCACTAATTTTTTCCATGGTTTCCTTGTGAGAAGTGTTATGTGCATAGGGCCTCAAGTCCTAGTTGCATTGAAGCTTCTTGAAGCTGTAGTTATAATAGAAATGCAGAAGCCAAAGATAACTAATATTGCATTTAAGCTGAAGGGCGACTTGGACCTCTGTTCTCAACTAACATTGCACCTAAGCTCAAGGGCGACTGGGACCTCTGTTCTCAGGACGTTCTTAAAATTTGCTCTCTCTAAAAAGCATCAGATGTACACTAACTAGATGAAAGATGGGAAGTGGAATTGGAAAAATGACCTACATAGAACATGCAGTAAACTTCAATCTCAAAGGTTGATCTGTACCCTGCTCAAAGCAAAAATATACGCTCAATGCCTTCATGCTTGGCGCTTTCTTGCATCCATCTAGAGATGTATTAAAGTATCAAGTATTTACTCGACTTCCATTGCCAACATGATTAAAAGGGCTTGTATCAAAAATATTGTGTTGAAGAGCCTAAACAGAGAGGCCTTTGTGCTTATCATTGGCTATACCCATCTCTATTCACCAATTTAATAGCATAATGAAGAAAAATATAATAGAGAAATGCATCATATAAATCTGCTAGATATGTGTCCTGAATCATTGCTAGAAAAAAGTAAAAGAATATGTCTTGTTTACTTACCTCTAGTCCCGTAAGAATTTCATGCTAATAGCATAGAGCCTCGAAGTTACAAAAACAGCAATAGCCATGACAACTGAAGTCAAATGGTTTGAACTTTGTTTCTCTCCCTCGTGGTTGGTTTGAACTGGATATTCCCAAGATTGAATCTTGTCAACAGCACGGTGCCATAGACTATTTCTAAAGATTTTATCATGGTTCCTTCCTCAGATGACAATGCTATTATAGCATGTAAAATTCTATAAGTATCCCTAATCTTCTTAATTTTAGAAAATGCCATATAGTGCACATGAAGCATCACGTTATGAACAACTGAGATGGCATTTTCCAAAATCAAATTGAATGCTCTTACTTATGCATGTAAAAATTGTATAGGCAAGCCGCAACAAACAATATACCAAATATGGGTTGATAAGATAAGGATGATGGAGATGCAGATCTATGACCTGTACAGGTAAAGAACGCTATATGAGATTTTGTGCTCCATCCTCTTATGATACAATACATACGCATAGCTCAAAGTATGCACCTTATATTTAAAGCTTATTAAGATACCATATCCATTTCACCAAGGAGTTCGAAAGAAGAAACCTCTTATTAGCTGCTAGAAAGTTTGCACTAATGGTCAACTTAGCATAAGAAAGAAGCTGGCCAGCAAATACAAAAAATGAAAATAACTCTCATGTTTTGCATGAAGCCCATTGATTCCTGATAATGGCTTGATCTTCCATTCTAGAATCAATGTGTTAAATGACAGATCACAAACGCACAAATCACAAACCCTAACCATAGCAGTATGCCGTGCTGCATGCTCCCAGAGTGACGGCCAATAGAAGCCTTACGTAAGAAAAATTCCTAATCCGGCCAACATCGAAATTTTACAAAAATCCTTTCTCAATTTTTGGACTATTGGGAAGTTTTTTCAACTAGGGAAATCACCTTAAGAAAAAAAATTCTAAAAGGTTTTCCACCAGCCAAAAAAACCAAATTTAAAAAATAGATAAAACATCTGCAAGTCATTTGCATGGATTCAAAATTGAAGCTAATATTGGTAGAGCATGTTCGACATGTGAAATTCACAACCTACATATAACTTCCATTTTTCAGTTACAGCCAAAGTTCTTTTCATTCAAAAAGAGTAAACACATTCAGTGCTAGAGCATTCCCATCGAACACATATTGCATCAGAAGCTCTGATGCAGAACTTATAGCGGTAGTGTATAGCAAATTTACATCATAATTCATAAGTTTTTCATCACAACACTTCCTCGTGAACTTGCAACTCTTAAACAAAAAACCTAGAGAGAAATCACAGAAAGTAATACTTATATACATACAACAACCCATTCAAAAGGGCCAATAAGCTGCGTGTTTTAAAACAAAACCATCATTTCCACTTACCAAAAGTTCTAAAGCACACAAAAGTTCAAAACTTTTTACCTTTGATCAACTGCTTGAACCAATGCTGAAAAAGTAACATCAATTTAAAAAGAGCCTGATTCCATGATAAGAAACTCGGAAGCTGAAGATCCGCTCTGTTATTCGCCATTTGATAAGATGATATGATTGGCTATGCTGGGTCGCCTTAATTTTGGTAAGCTCCTGACGCAAGCCCCTGCACATCAAGCAGAGTAGGACCTATTATGGCACTAAGATCTTCAAAACTCATCTTTTCTGAAGCTACAACATATGTTATATTTGGCCATCTTACAGCATGCTCTAATCGTTGCTTGCCAACATTTGTGGTTATAACTGTCAAAATAGTCTGCTAACTGCAAAAATTATAAACATTTCTTCCTTAGGGATCGAGTTTTCTACTACCACGAATTGGGATGCTTCCATCAAGTTGTGTGTCACAGCAGGCTGGAAAGCACTATATACCATGCAGAGAAATAGCCACAAGGCAGAGTTGTATGCCTGGGGCCACTAGTCACACCTGTTCAGGGCCTTAGTCGAGCCGGTTCTCATGTACGAGGTAGAGGTGTGGGGTCCGGTGATATCTCGCACCAGCTGGAATGACCTGGAGCAGGTACATAAGGCCTTCTTAGCACAAGCACTTGGGGTGAAATCCACAGTTGCATATCAGAACCTGCTCCAGGAGACGGGTTTTCTACCCCTTCAAAGGGCTGCACTGGAATGCCATATCATTTACTTTCAGAAGGTAGTTGGTATGGGTGACGCCCGATTGCCCAATATTGCATTGGCAGTAGCAATGGGTCCACAGCGCCTCAAAGCCTGCTCGAAGGACAAGCAAGCTCAGTGGTTCTCATGTTGGAATTTGCAGGCACACAGATGCGGGCAGGTACGGACAATGAAGGAGCACAATGCATTGCGGCGCTAGCTTCCTTGCTAAGCTCTGGGATGCAGATGCCCTACTGCATGTTAAAATGGCACACTACAGGCAGCAAGTCAATTCCATGCTCACAAGAGGCCCACAACACTACTTGCGCAATGATTTGCCCATGAAGAAGCGCAGACTGATAGCTTCCATTCACACGGGTGCACACCGCCTCCCCATTGAGATAGGGCGATGGACTCGAGAGCCACGTGAGGACAGGATCTGTCAGTGTTGCCAACAGGGCGTCATTGAAGATGAATGTCACGCCCTTCAGGCCTGCCCAGCATTCGATCATATCCGGGCATAGTATATTCAGTTCATTGTGCCTCACCAGCCCCTACATGAGCTGTTGAACACGGCCTCCGTGGGCTTGTTGGGATCATACCTTCAGGAGGTTATGGATACACGGACTCAGTTTTGTCCTCTGGTACAACATTGAATTGTCATATACGATTGTACAGTATACCAGCATCCTTATTATTGCTAAGGTTTTCCCCTCGAAAACCCTTCGGGGCGAGGGTTTTTTAATCCGGACAGTAATACGCTTGTTGCTCTCTCTTTGTTTGGGTCCCATAGGTCAAATGGTCTCCCTGGACGATAAAAACATATTCTATTCTATTCTATTCTATTCTATTCTATTCTATTCTATTCTATTCTTTGACAGATAATAAGTCTAAAGCTCGTCTATTCATGGAGGACTCACGAAGAAAGAGATCAGTAACTTTTTTTTGCACTTCAGACAGTGCACGTGCTATTTGCTGCCCACGCTCTGTGACATCCAGTAATTAACAATATTTTTAACATATGAAATATGTCAAACAAAATTATCTAATACCTTGTGGCGTTCTTGGAGATGAGTTGAACATTCAACAAGAGATTCTCTCTCCTTCACTTATTAGCATGCTCTTCCTTTGCATGTAGGCTTTGCTCCTCTATACTCTTCCTTAATGCTCGAATTTTGTCAAACTCCCTGGTCAATGATGTTTTTGTCTCAAGGACCTGCTGTTCAACCTTGTGCATTCTTTTTGTTTCTTTTTCTAAGGAAATAGTCCATTGTTGCAACTACATTTGCAGACAACATCCCGGATTTTGTGCGATTCCTTGTATATGATGCTAAAAAGGGGAAAAGCTCAGGCGAATATTGAGGCCTTGAAAGAGTGTAAATCTTTAATTGCTCATCAAAAAGACCTGCCATAGCTGATATGATGGGCACCAAAATTGCATGTTTTCATTACCAAAAAGTAGCAGACTAAGCCCTGCTTAAAGCCAGTAGAGATGATGCAGGGCCACTGCTTCAGACCGGAGAGCAAGCTCGCCCTAAATATTTTCTATGGCAAGCTCTATGCTTGCTTAACCTTGCCGGCGAAGGTGGCTAAAACTCCCTGCAGACCCATTCCGGAACTATTGCAAGCTATGGCAAAGATGGCATATGAGAGCAAGCTAATACTATGACGTCACATAGGCTTTCCTTTTGATTTCTCAGTTTTTATTTTAGGTATATGCATCGCCCTTACGTTTTTTTGGAACGGAAATATTACATCAAACGAAAAATCAAACTACCTTATATATGTTAGGAAAGTCCACGCTTTGACTATTTGAAAAGCAATGCATTTAGACTGTACCCATTCTACAGGACGAATGCCTAAGAGAGTCTGATTGGTACCCAGCATATTGCCAAACCTTTCCTCATACCAACTCAATTGCATATCAATACATTCTACTAGGCAATGCTCCAATGTTTCATCTCTCACTTTACATATGGGGCATAATGGACTCACTTCTTCTTTATACTTTGAAACTTTCATATTCATCTGGAAGGTCCTATGCACTACTTGCCATATTAGTGAGCACACTTTTGGAAGAATAAATTTTAGCCAGATCCCCTTCCACACGTTCTTAATTTCTGGCTTTATGACTTGCATACTTCAATTGGGGTGCAGCGAAATGATGCTAGTAGCCCTTAGGCATTTATAAGTTGACCTTACAAATGGTCCTGTTTGAAGTGAGGGATGGGGAATCCAAGGCTTATTCTGTGACGTCCCCTACTCGTGTACGGTGCTCTCACCGTATACAAACAGGAGTTCTTCCCCCACACCAGCTCCATGCTGATACAGGGCCCTCCACATATCACTGCACCCGTAACGAGTCCCAGTGGGAAGAGTGAAGGTGTCATTCTACCCTGTCTCCCTCAGGGCCTACCTAGCTGCGGAAGCGTAAACATACATGTCAGTACACAACAGAATCCTCCAGCCACCCAGAAGGGTGGTATATCAACATCTGCATAGACACCGGTTAGCACATCACATAGGGAATCCTACCCAAGGCTCAGACTCAAGGGAGTGACTGACGGCTTGGGCCTCCAGAGTTCATGGCAGACAGAATTCATGGCAATGGAGTTGGCTGGCATGAGAACATGGCATAGGGTTGTCCACTCCATCCGCCCCTCCTGTGCACACTTTGCAGAGTAGGCTGAAAAGTGTCGGGACCTGACTGTAGCCCGCCGGATGCATAGCCGAAGGGGCTATTCCTGGGACTCATCCTCCCAGTTCCGATGGGGCAGGTAGGGATCACTCCCTCCAGAGATCTACATGCTGACTCAAGGTGACTAGAGGACCACTGCCCGTATTCGACTGAACCCACTGGAAAGTGTACACCACTTCACGGGTGTCGAGCCCATGCCTCACCCGCACTCAGTGGTGAGCCATTAGACCTAGTCACAATGTTCCCTGGTAGGCTTTACACACCAGAGGGATCGTTCAAGAGTCAGGACATGAACCTCCTTCTTAGCCAGTCTGGCCCCTTCACCCACAACCAGGTGTGGTTCTTGTACACAGGCCGAATCTACAGTGTGCTAGAGAGGCTACTCTAGGAGCATCAACTACAAGCCTTAGGGCCTCTACCCCCCTTCCCAATACAAGGAGTTCCAAAGATACATCATCCATATACATCACAGAAGAACTAAAGAACTAGATCTAATCTAAATCATAGAGTTAGGTTCTTTAGTTAGTGTCCGAGATCTAAGATCTAGATAGCTACTATGGGCAATTTAATAGTCTAAACTTACTGGTTCTATGACTAGAAGACGGTTTAAGCTATTAAATTGACCAAATACCTGATCCCTGGGTGGCTCCTCCTGACCTGAGTTCAACCATCCTGCTGAGCTGATCGAATTCAGGGAAACTGATGGCGCAATTCTCTTGGGCAGCGTCTGGGAGGTGGTTTTGGCTCCTGGGGCAGCCAAAACAGAGCTCTAAAACCCTAAGGACGAAACACTAGCAAGCTAGGGTTTTCCTACCCTAAATAGACATGGGTTTAGGGCTAGGGTTTCCAATTATCCCTTTTTGGCATGTGGGATAATTGGAAAGGGCCCACTTGCCATTAATGGCTAGGTGGCAAAATGTGTCTACATGGAAAAGTGTGCCCACATTAATGTGAAGTGCACATTAATAACATGTGAACATACCTAGCAAGTTGCCCCTAGGGCTACTTACCTGGCTATCCGTCGGCCAGACACGCCGGCCGGAGTGGCGGTCTGGCGTGATTTAGGCAAAGATGCGATAATGCGTCGGGACCGTGATCATCGTGGCTGGAACGTCACATTCTCCCCACCTTGAAATGATGCTGTCCGCAGCATCGTGGGTCTCCCCACCTTGGGATCTTCCTAATCTGCAATCTGCAATCAACGTGATGCATACAATATAATAGTTATACATTTACCAGGATTACCCTAAGGTAATATTTTTAAAACATTATCACGTCATCATACTATGGAATACTTAACAATTCATAACATCATTAAACAAGGTATTCGCTATCTCAATTATTATGACATTAAGTTATACAAAATTTCAACATTTCATATCTATAATTATTGTTCGAGGTACTCTTCGTTCCTTGCGACACATTCCAACAAAATTTGTGTTGCAAGTCTTCGTAGCTCGACCTCCTTGCCCTCCGGAGCGCTCTATTGGCCTGCAGGTCGATACTACGTTAGTACCATTTTAATTATTTAATAAATTTTTGGTTATATGGTGACCACCCCACCTATCTACATGGATGCATGGCTAATCTCCCGGCGTAGGAAGAGGGTGAATCTTCCATTATGGCCGTGGAGACAAATACCTATATGCCTATATGCCGCCATGCCTACACCCTAGTTGCCCAAATGGAGGGATAGGTCCTTCCCGTATATGGGGCGTGAAGGCCTGATTCCTCCTATCAAAGCATATATGGGGCTAGAGGTGCTTTTCCTATCAGTGCATTCCTTAATGACCTCCTTTCTCTCGAGGTCGTCTACTTCCGTGGGACAGAAGTAGACTTTCTAATCTACCTTCCACTCGCCCAAGCGAAAACGCGGTCATGCCTACATTGGCATTACACCACGCCCTAGAGATCACCGTAGTGGTCTCATCATCGGTAACAACACATGCGACCCATACCAAGCATAGGTGGCATGCGTAGATTAATCCTAATTACACAAGAATTAACCTACACAAATCGACATGCCTGAGCCGATTTCTTCGGAGATGACCTTGCCGTCCCATTGCTCCATAAACTGTGGGTACTGTTTTTCTAAATCCCTCTTAAGTACCCATGTCGCGTCTTCCACTGGCAAGTGTTTCCACTTGACCAAATACTGGAGGAATTCTGATCTCCTTGTTTTCTTGAAAGCTTTATCAAGAATCAATTCTGGAACTATTTCCAGCTGCTCCTCCGTCATTTCCAACAACGTTGGAGTGTCCAAGACTTCGTCTGGGTTTGGAGTGTGCTTCTTCAACAAACTCACATGGAAGACCTTATGAATCTTTAGGTGTGCTGGCAATTCTAACTTGTAGGATTGATTACCTACTCTCTTAATTATTCTGAAGGGTCCAGCCCACCTTGGAGCAAGCTTCTTGCAATTCCCGATCCTGAGCTTTGCCTGCTTCACCTTGATCTTGAGCCATACATCATCTCCAACTTTGAACTCTCTGACTGTTCGATGCTTGTCGGCGATGCTCTTTTGTCGACTTCTTGCTGCTAGCAGATACCCTCGAACCTCTTCCACAAGCTGCTGCATATCGGCCAACATCTGCTGCGAAACTTCCACTTTTGACACAGGGTTGTGCCAAGTGTCTGGAGTTAGGCACTGGTAGCCGTAATTGATCATAAACGGCGACATTTGGGATGATTCCTGCTTGGTGCTATTGTATGCAAACTCCACCAAGTGAATAAATTCTTCCCACATACTTTGCTTATTCCAGACATAGTTTCGTAGCATGTCCTCTAAGATCCTGTTGGTCCGCTCCGTTTGGCCATCCGTCTGAGGATGATACGCCGTGCTCATGGATAGCTTGGTCTGAATTGTCGCAAAGAGGTCTTGCCAAAATGCACTCATGAACTTCGGGTCCCTGTCGGATATAATCTCCCTTGGCATGCCATGAAGCCTGAAGATCTCTTTGGTGAAGAGCTTTGCTGTATCCATAGTCAGACTGTGGTCTTGCAAGGCACAAAGTGTGCCATCTTCGACAACTTGTCGACCACTACCATCAAGGCATCCTTCCCTCTTACCGTCCTTGGGAGCCCTGTGATGAAATCCATGCTGATCACCTCCCACTTAGCGTTTGGCACCGCTAGTGGCTCTAATGCCCCTGGAATTCGAAGCTGCTCCGCCTTCGTCTGCTGGCATAGCTGACATTCCTTGATGTAGCGAGCTATTTGCTTCTTCATTCCTGGCCAATAATAGGCTCACAAGACTTTGAAATATGTTTTCATGAATCCCGCATGGCCAGCTATTGGGCAAGCAGCGTGTCATGGAGGATCAACTTCCTTACACCGATGATTCGGCACGCACAACTTGTTCTTATGGTATAACAAAGTTGCCTTCCTTCTTATAATGCTTGAAGGCCTCCCACTCTTTATCTGTTTCTAGCCTCCTTAGAGAGGCTTGCCCATACTTCCACGAAATCCACATCCGCTGGCAAGGACTCTTCAATCTTCTTACCAAAGTCGCTGAGAGCGTCGGAAATTGCATTGCAATGCACTCTAGTTGTCGGGGATGTCTTGAAAGCGATTCTGCTACCACATTGAGCTTCCCGCTTGTAGACTATAACAAAGTCATATTCTTCGAGGAACTCCATCCACCTCTGCCGCCTCAGATTAAGGTGTGGTTTGCGTGAATACATACCGGAGGCTCGATGGTCGGGTATCCAATTGGAACTTCCTTCCCAAGAGGTAGTGCCTCCATATTCTTAACGCGACAACCGCAAGCAATTCCCGATCGTGCGTTGGGTGGGTAGCCGTCTCGGCGTCGTTCATCTTCCGGAATCATATGCTACCACGCTCTTCTTGCATAAGCACCGCACCAGAGCTATCTTACTCGCATCTGTTGCTACAAGCTTATCTTTCTCCGGGTCCGGCGCGGGTCAAGACAGGGGGCAAGCCGTCAAAGCTTCCTTCAACAATTCAAACCCCTTTTGGGCTGTCTTGTGCCAATGCTCTGCCCGATCTTTCACCTTCTCGCCCTCGTCAAATCTGTTAACCGGGGCGCTATCTTAGCAAAGTTCTTCACGAACTTCCTATAGTACCACGCTAACCCGAGAAAACTTCGACCTCGCGCATTCTTCTTCGGCGCCGCCATCAATCATCAGCTTTCAATCTTGGCGGGTCCGCCGAGATGCCTTCTCACCGAGATCACGCGACCCGTGTATTCTACCTTCTCCGCTATGGCGGTGGCACTTCGACAACTTGGCGCATAACCGGTGCCTCTTCAACTTCTAGCACTCTCCTTAAGTTGTACGTGTTCTTCAAGGGATCTGCTATACACCAAAATGTCGCCAAAGAATACAATCACAAAGGTGTCTAAAACTCCCAAGATGTCGCTCATGAGCCTCATGAACGCCGCGGGGCATTCGATAAGCCGAAAGGCATTACCGTGAACTCATAGTGCCCATACCGCTCAAGGCGGCGGTCTTATGGATATCTTCCTCCTTTATCCGGATCGATGATAACCTCGACCTTAAGTCGATTTTGGAGAAGATCCTTGCTCCTTGAAGTCGATCCATCAAGTCGCCCCGATCTTGGGAGCGATACTTGTTCTTAATGGTGTGCTTATTCAACCGCCTATAGTCTATGCACATCCTCAAGGATCCATCCTTCTTCTTGACAAAAAGAATGGGTGCTCCAAACGCGGCGAGACGCTAGGCCTAATGAATCCTAGGTCGAGTAGCTCCTGCAATTGCTTCTTTAGCTCTGACAACTCCTGCGTTGTCATTCTATACGGAGCCTTGCTTGTTGGCTTTGTTCCCTGCTCGAAAAGTGCTATCTCGCACTCAACTCCCCTATAAGGAGGGAGCTGCTTGATCTCATCCGAAAGAGATCATGGAACTCCGTGATCGCCTTTAGCTATTTGCTTCGCAACTTGCCGAGCACCTTGTCTTTTTGCTTTCTTCTCGATTCCCGCCACCGATCTCAAGCTTGAAGATGTATGCCACCCCTCACTCTTGATGCACTTGAACAAACCGCTTAGAAGACATACACCGCATGACGGAACAACTTCTTTACCCGTGATCTCAATGATCTTGCCGTCGGGCGTTGGGAAGGTCACCTTCCGCTTTCCACAATCGATAATGGCCCTTGCTGGTCCAAGGTACTCCATACCTATGATCAAGTCGTACTTGCCAATACCCATTACTTCTGCCCCCATCCGGATTTTAATCCCGGCAAGTCGATGTCGGTTGATTCTCTTACCGCCGCCGCGCCTTTATCGCTCCACTTGCTAAGACAACGGGCCTTGGCTTTGACTTTAGTGGTTTCAACTTCAACATTTGAACCATCCCGGGGATGCAAAGTTATGGCTACTTCCCCAATCTATTAGGACTATAAATGACTTGGCCTTGGCCTTTCCCATCGGGAAATTACCTTATACCGCTCTCTGCTTGCTCAGATCTATTATGGCAAAGATATGACACTCACCCCGATGTAGTCGCGCCCCTCCTCGCCGCCGCCGCCGGTCCGAGTGTCCCAATCTCCCAACTTCGCTAAGGCCACTCATAACGTATGGGCGCTTCACCGTCCTATGGCTCCGGCTGGAAGCACCTGAAGCAAAGCCGCTTTTCTATGCACTCTCGTCTCTTTTCCTTGGGCATGGCCTCGCAAAGGATCGACCGCCTTTGGAGTAGTTTGACCCCTCCCGCTTGTCCTTGAAGGACACCGCTTTTCTCTCCGTTGTTTCCCCTAGTTGCCACTATATGGGGCTCTAGCCGACTGGACCGGGTTGCCTCCTAGGACTATAGCTTCCTCGTCGCCTTGCCTTTATCCCCGGAATATCGCTGCCTCTCGCCCGCTATTCTGGTGGTCCTGTTCCTTGCAAGCTTATAGCCTTGGATTCTGCTTCTGATACTGTCTTAGGGTTTATTGCCCTTACGAGCTTGCGGATTTCCTCATTCAGCCCCTCAATATAGCTTTCTCGCGATGCTTCTCACCCAATTTTGGCACATCTGACCTCGACCTCATGAATTCCTCTCAGATATTTCGGACTGATTTGTTTCCTTGTTGGAGCCTATAAAACTGCTTTGATCATCTTTGGACTTATGTTCCCTCGATGTAATGGCGCTGAAGGCTTTAGCGAACTTCCTGAACTTACAAGCATCCCTGCTTAAGCCATGTGCCTTTGCATACCCCTTCCACCAAATCCGTGCGGCTCCCTTCAAGTTGGCTGTTGCCACTCTTCCTTTGTCTTTATCCTTCATGCCATAAGCATTGCCGTACTCACTCATCTCGTCCAGCCATGCCTCTGCTTCTAATCCTGACCTGTTCTCCCCCGAGAACTGTTCCAGTTTCCGGGCCTTCCATACATTGCCCAGTGCGGAATCTACCTTCTTCTGGTAGTCAGAGGCCCTGGTGTCCCTTTGTCGTCCATCTGGGGTGTTTCTCTGCCTTCCCTCTTCAGTGCTCCTTTGCCTTCCATCTGTTCGGTCCTGGGCCTGCTCTTCCTCTTCCTCGGAGTCAGAGTCTGAGTCCGAGCTTGAGTCGGAGGAATCCGAGCTGGGGGATCTCCTTCTCTTGCTCCTCTTCTTGTCCCTTCCCGTTTTCCGAGCTGATGCTTGTGGCAATTGAGCATTGCCCACCAACTCGCACTCTCGCTTGCCAGCGGCTAATAGAGCCTTTATCTGTTCAAGGTCCGTCCTCATCTGGGATATCTCCTCCTCTGGGGTCATGGGTCCCATTTCTTCGAATAAGTTCCTTGCTGGGGGTGGTCTGGGCGGGGTCTGTTCTTCCCTAAGGTCCTGGCGTTGTCGCTCGCCTGGGCCTAGGCCTCTAACTGCATTCACAAGTAATTCATGGTTATATGGTTAGTTTTACTTGTTCTCTTGCATTATTTATGTTTGTTGGTATGGTTGGGGATACAAAATATATCAACAAAACATTTATAGAGCAAAAGAAATTATATTCATATCTTATAATATGTTAATACAAAATTACACTTCCGTGATCAAGACTGCTAATCATTCCAGCTGTCGCCGGTAAGATGGATTATCCTCTAGGAACTTTTTCACTTGGGCTGTTCCCACTGAATGGCCCAAGTTCCTAAGGACATTGGCTGAAGATCCACCTCAGAAGGCTCGCCAAATCTTCTATTCTCATGGGTTAGGAGGTATAGTACGCCGTTATTCACCTTGCCCCCCCTTTTTGTAAGGTATGGCGAAGTCGGCGCCGAGTGCTACCGCTCTCTTCACCAGGATGGCATACTGGGTGTTGAGGGGCAACCGCATCTTGCGGCGAATCCTGAGAGTGCAATCAGCATCGATACTCCTTCTTAGCCTCACGGGGGTGAACTGCGTGAATTACCGCTAATCTACCATCCATCGCCAGGGGAGGTAATACCGCAGCCGCACTGCCGTTGGGAGACGGCCTTCGCCACTCGGTATCCAGCTCTGCGGTGCGCTATGGAAGTCATCAACCTCCACCGTGGTGAGCTCCCCCGTAGTCTCCTGACCGCTCTTTGAAGCCCTCCCCGGTCGAATTTGCCTCTCTCTCCTCTCAGTGCTGGAAGAGCTTGCCGTTAGGATGTTTGAGGTCGCGTGGCGGATCCCCATCTGTTCTGTAAAAGCAAGAAACTCTTCCTCCGTCGGTAGCTTGTTCTCGGCCTTGTCTCCGCCTCCATAATCTGCCTGATGCTTTTTTGTAGGCTTGATGTCGGAGGTAGACTCTCCCCGTAAGTGTCGGTTTCCCCTTACTTGGAGGGGGAAGTCGATGCTCCTCGGACGATGAAGTCGTCTAAGTCCGCTTCTTCTTCGAGTTGGTGCAAAGAACTCTTCGTCGGTTACTCCTTTCCCTACACTCCGGGAGGTTTTGGATGTCGCTTAGGAGCAAAAACTCCTCACCTTCGACAATAATGGGAGCTAGGCTTGTGATGCCTAACCCAAGGGGTGGCGTGACTCTTAGAGTTTGCCTCTTCTTTTCAAGTCTTGCCATTCTGCCGCTTGTCGCCGCCTCCTCCGCTGGGTCGAGCTCGACATAGTCTTCCTCTTCTTCTGATTCCTGTTGATCGGAGTCTTCCTCCCTCCCTTCCCGCTCCTGTTCATACTGTGTGAGGAGCCGTTGTTCTGCTGCTATGGCTAATGGGTCTATGTCCAAGGGGGGAATGGAGGTTTCCCCACCTGTTCTCGCGACCTGGTGGGTGAGAAAGATTGCCAAGGCAAGTTGAAAGAGAAGTACTTGGTCCTATTGATAGTTAGGACCATTGGCTTCCGTGTGTCTTGCGCCAAGCGCTTTGTTTGTTAGGTATTTGGCATGTTCTGACGCCGCCTAATGTCGCCTCGCAGGATTGTCTAGGAACAAAGTAGCCTACACAAGGGGGAGTCAGACTAGCCGGTTCTACCCTAGCTTGGAACTCGCACAAGACTCTACCAGAAGTCGGGTTGCGCGCAAGGTTGCCCGACATCTACCTCCTTCCCTGAAGATGTGGAAGATTTGGTCGACGTTGGCCTCTAAGAAAGATGAGCCCGGGCGCCGCACCATCCGGGCGAAATTCAGAGGTTGCCATTGGTTAATTGCAGAAGAGGGTAACAAACGGTTGCAAGAGCGTCTCAGGGAGTTGAGAAATCGGCTAGAAGGGCAGGAGCGGATTTGTAGGGTGCTATCTGAGAAATGAGGGGTCTATTTATAGAAAAGGGGAAAACCCTAATTTTTGGGTGACTTGGAAAATTCCTAGGGTTGGGTAATTCTAGTCTATCTGAGGTCAAAATGGGAATTTTGAAGACTAGATGAGATGTTTGAACAAGGCTAAATTACTAAAAGATGCTATACAACAGGTTGAGGATGATCTGGACAAGTTCTGGTGAAGAAATAGTAGGAGGTCTCACAAATACCATACCAAAAAAACTAAAGTTTAGTTCTACGACCAGGCGCGAGCTGTGAGACATCAGTCCCATTTTGATCAAAACGTGTCCAATTTGGGTAAACTAAGGGCGTAAGGATGATGGGCTCATCAAATCAGACAGAATTGACCCCTTATTTGGTCGATTTGGAGCTGTTTTGGTCAAGTTTGGGCGAGGTCTCACAGCTTGCGCCTCGCTTCAAAACTAAAATTTAGTTTTGCGACCAGGCGCGAGCTGTGAGACATCACGTTTTTCGGTCTGCAATTGTCCTATTTTACTGCAATAAAAGCTAAAACTTACTAACTTGCCCTAATTAATCCAGCTCATGCAATTAAGGTACACAAAATTGCTCTATATTACAAAATTTTCAATTATTTACAAAAAAAGGTTCTAAGGGCGTTCTCCCTTTATACGGCTCGCAAGACTCATGTCTTGTCGCATTAGGGTTATCCGCTTGGCGTGAACAGTGCAAGCTGTTGAATCTTCAAAATGTTGCAATATTCTTGCCTCAGCCGCCTCTTGCATTGCCGCCAGCCAGCCATCCGCGGACTCAAGTCCGGCCCCAGAGGGCTCAAGATCACTTCTCGAACTAACCGAAAGAGCAAAGGGGCACGGGGAATTAGGAGACCAGAAGCCACTGGAAGTGCCTAATCTCCGCAGCTTCCTCTCTACCTCCTTCCTGTCAATCTTCTTCTTGGGTGGCGGTTTGGGGGTCTTGGGCTTTGGTGGTGGCGGCTTTAAGGTTTGCTGCTTCGTTGGTCGCCCTCCCTCGATGAACCCTCGACCTGTTTTTTTTCATAGTACTTTAACATGACGCCTCCCACTTCTTCATATACGCCTCGTGCTCCCTCATCTTCCTTTCGTATATCTTGACCCGGTCTGTGACGTAAGCTTCACGGGCAGGTCATGGCTGTTTCTTCCTATCCCATGCCGGGTACTCAGGGGGCTTCGCGACTTGATCTTCTTTGGGGTTGCTTTCGGGTCTTTGGCTGGTCGCACTACGTTTGCGTCGCTGGGTGTTTAGAAGAGCTTCCACCTGCAGCATTAGGGTTGAAGTCCCCATCAGACGAGTCGTCGGAGGGGTTCGGAGGTTCGTCGGCTTGCCGCTCCTTGATGACGATCTTGGGGTTAGGCCTCTTCCTTGGTGGGCAGTCCTTCAGCTTCCTTGTGCTATCGACGAACTTCCCCTTCGCCTTCTTTTTTCTCTTCTCACGCTTTTCGTTTCCTCTTCCTCCCTTTTCCTCTTTTTGTCTTCCTTCCTCTTCTCCCCGTCAGTATTTCCTAATGAACCTTCTAAGGTCTGCTTCTCTGGCTGGCTCGGACACATCCACTGCTCTTCCCCGCTTTCGAGGGATCTCCGGTGGGTGCTTCGAGAATGGTCTTACGCTCTTTCTGCTCCGGGATCTCTCGCTCTATTTCTTCATATACCTCCCTTGTCTCCTCGTCCATGGAGGTTGGTGATGTTGCCTCGCCCCGCTCCACTGGCCGGTTGAAGACGTCGATCGAGATCGGGGCGTGTCACGCTCTTCGTCCGGCTGAACGACCCCTTCGCGAGAGCCTCTCGCTAAGCATCTCTGTCGAATGATCTCACCTCGTGGCCCCGGTGGTTTCGCTGGCGGCGCTTCTGGGCGGTCTGTTTGGTTCGGGCCATGCTTTACGGATCGTCAATCGGGTAAAATCGCCCAAAGATCGCCTAAGTGGGGAAGAGCGGATTTCTAGGGCTGGGACGAGAAAATGAGGGGGGGTTTACATCTATTTATAGCTTGGGAAATTTTTAGGTCAAAGTTCGAAGTTGCTCTATTTAACATGCTAAGGCACCTACTTAGTTAAAATCTACACTTATTTCGACTTTTTCTAGCTATTGGTCTCCACAAACTTTGCGCCTCGCTTCAAAACTAAAGTTTAGTTTTTAGACCAGGCGCGAGCTGTGAGATCTCGTACATTGCTAGGTTATTTAGGTAATTAAAACATGCTATTCTAATTAATTCCTACTTAGAACTAGCCTTACCACATTACTTTTCTCAAATTCATCATGTTTTGGTGTTTTTGGCTTGATGTCTCACGAAATTTACCTCGCTCAAAACTAAAATTTAGTTCTCACACCGGAAATGTGAGACCACCTCACTTGGAAAATTTTGGGCTTATTCTTTTTTAATCTTATCAAATTCCAATTAAAAATAATTGTTACTAGCTTAGCATAACTACAAAAATGAGAAAAATTTTCCCACTTTTCGAGGCTTGAGGATCCTATCAAGTCAAGATTATCGAACATGGCTGCTTTTGCTCTTGGTCTCCAAGAACATTGCTCGATACCATTGTGACGCCCCTACTGCGTGTAACGGTGCTCACCGCAGATACAAACAGAGTTCTTCCCCACACCAGCCTACATGTCGATACGGGCCCTCCACATATCACCGCACTGCCGTAACGAGTCCCAAAGTGGGAAGAGTGAAGGTGTCATTCTACCCCGCCTCCCTCGGGCCTACCTAGTCAAGGAAGGCGTAAACATACATGTCAAGTACACAAATGTATCCTCCAGCCACCCGTATGGGTGGTATATCAACATCCGCATAGACACCGGTTAGCACATCACATAGGGAATCCTACCCAAGGCTCGCACTCAAGGGAGGACCGACGGCTTGGGCCTCTAGAGTTCATGGCGCATGCAATTCATGGCAATGGAGTTGGCGGCATGAGAACATGGCATAGGGTTGTCCACTCCATCCGCCCCCCCGGTGCACACTTTGCGAGTAGGCTGAAAAGTGTCGGGACCTCGATCAGAGTTCACGGATGCATAGCCGGAAGGGCTATTCCCCGACTCATCCTCCCGGTTCGATGGGGCGGTAGGGATCACTCCTCCGTCAGATCTACATGCCGACTCAAGGTGACTAGAGGACCATCGCCCAGATTCGACCAACCCAATCGGAAAGTGTACACCACTTCACGGGTGTGTCGAGCCCATGCCTCACCCGCACTCGGTGGTGAGCCATTAGACCTAGTCACAATGTTCCCCTGGTAGGCTTTACACACCGTAGGGATCGCTCAAGAGTCGACATGAACCTCCTTCTTAGCCAGGCCTGTCCCCTTCACCCACAACCGTGTGTGGTTCTTGTACACAGCCGAATCTACAAAGGTGCTAGAGAGGCTACTCTAGGAGCATCAACTACAAGCCTTAGGGCCTCTACCCCTTCCCAATACAAGGAGTTCCAAAGATACATCATCCATATACATCACGTAAGAACTAAAGAACTAGATCTAATCTAAATCATAGAGTTAGGTTCTTTAGTTAGTGTCCCAGATCTAAGATCTAGATAGCTACTATGGGCAATTTAATAGTCTAAACTTACCGGTTCTATGACTAGAAGACGGTTTAAGCTATTAAATTGACCAAATACCGATCCCCTGGGTGGCTCCTCCCGACTGAAGTTCAACCATCCCCGCCGAGCCGATCGAATTCGTGGAAACCCGATGGCGCAAATTCTCTTGGGCAGCTGCTCGAGGTGGTTTTGGCTCCTGGGGCAGCCAAAACAGAGCTCTAAAACCCTAAGGACGAAAAACTAGCAAGCTAGGGTTTTCCTACCCTAAATAGACATGGGTTTAGGGCTAGGGTTTCCAATTATCCCTTTTTGGCATGTGGGATAATTGGAAAGGGCCCACTTGCCATTAATGGCTAGGTGGCAAAATGTGTCTACATGGAAAAGTGTGCCCACATTAATGTGCATAAGTGCACATTAATAACATGTGAACATACCTAGCAAGTTGCCCCTAGGGCTACTTACCTGGCTATCCGTCGGCGTACACGTCGGTCGGAGTGGCGTGTACGCGTGACGAGGCAGTACAGTATACGTTCTGGGACCGTATACTGTGCTGGAACGTCACATATTCCCTATGGTATGCATGTGATCTGGTAGAATTCTTGCTATACATCCCCACATTGCTCTATCATAATGTTGCAGCTCAAATTCATTTTTAAATTCTGCCCATCCACATAAGCGATCTATCTTGTACCAAGACGAGTAGCAACTTATACCTGAATTGATCCATCTTCTTACCACTCTAGCATATGCTACTATTGCAAGAGGTCCGTGTTTTTGTTATGAAAACTATCTGTAATCCATCATGGAGGTGTGGTCGTAGCGTCCAAACCATTGCTACTTAATGTGAACAATTTCTTCACTGTTTTCCATGCCACGAG
This sequence comes from Isoetes taiwanensis, assembly GCA_021234155.1. NCBI lineage: Eukaryota > Viridiplantae > Streptophyta > Lycopodiopsida > Isoetales > Isoetaceae > Isoetes > Isoetes taiwanensis. Next base: position 21,523,722 of record JAJEKV010000002.1, on the reverse strand, counting down.
TAAGCCTTTTCAAGAAAGGGGAAGCATTGGTGCATGGTCTTAAACCATTGAAGGACGCATGGAAGGGCAACTTGTATCGATACTTTATTATGTCTGCACGACATTAGCATGGCCTAACTTCTGAGTTGTAACCACCTTTTCTTCTAGGATATTCCGAATAAACTTTGCCATGAGTATTTTGCTCTGTAGGACTATGTCTACCATGCCTATACCTTCTTCTTCTTTTGCCCTCTTACACAACGGCGCCTTCCTCATTGCCCCCCTAGACAAAGTTCATAACCGTTGCTTCCATCTTGTGCGCCTTATCTGGGGGAGCAATTAACAGTGATGATACATATATATGAATACTGCTCAATGCGGCTTTGTAACTGCGATCCTTCCGGCTAGCGATAGCGTCACAACTTTCCACCACCAGTTTAAGTGGTTTTGGAGCCCAAGCAACATCTTGTTCAGATCCTAGTTGTATGTATATTAAGCCCGACCAGGATCTCTAGAATCTTGGAGCATTCCCTTTCAGGAATGATTTTCCATAGGAGACGTTGAAGGCAATTAGGATGTGGGCCCTCCCTCATCCACATCTAGGTCCTTGAATAGAATAGAAACCCAATCTCCTTGTTCCCAAATGGAACCACCTAATAGCCAATAGTCAAATAAAAAGCTTGGCTTCGCAACTTAGCCCAAGTACTAGAAAAACTACCAGAAGCACTTATTGGCTTGTTGGTGCCATTTGAATGAAGGAAAGAGAGCCACAACTAAATTGGCCTAAGGAAATCAGAAAAAAGGGGAATTCAATGGTCTTAATCCTCAGTTTACACTTTATTCCCCATAGTACAGTTTTCCTTGACGTATCTTGAGTTTTTCTCATAATAATATATTTACATCCTTGGGGATTCCTTTTAGAATTGAGCCAATTTCTATGTAGGATACAAAAATATAGTGGCTTGATTACAATTGAGAAACTAATACAAAATACACTGGAAACAAAAAATTTGTTCTAATAGCTAAATCTTGTTCATTGGCAAAGAACATAATTTGGAATGCTGACCGCTACCTCCATAACCCTAATTCAAACTACCAAATGTATAGAGATAACAGTACCCTAAATCAAATGGCAAAATACACCATAGATTAATCTATAGCATGAGATATGAATGCATATTATCCAAATGATGGCCAAACAACTTAATAACATTGCCAACAATCACAATAGCCACATGAATACACAAAAACACCAAATACCATTGGCAAAAATGATTTCTTTATCTATTGTTCTATATTATTTTTTAAAGGGCGTCAAACTTTATTAATAACACTTAAAGTAATACATGATACAATGCAAAGACGCGAATAAACAAGGTGGCAAGCCACTACAGATTGCCTCAGTGCTATGGATTGGCATTAAACATAACATTAACCATACTGGCAGATTATCACCACATTCAATATTATTGGCTGCTTTTGCTTTGAATGGCTTTTCTTGGCATAGCTTGCTATTCGTTTGAGAAGTGAAATTTAATATAACTAGTAACGGGTGCCCGGCGTTGCCGGGCATAGGTATAAATCTAAGTTAATGCGAAGCATTTGGTTGGATGGAATTGGTCATTTAGTTACGTAAAGGTGGCATTTACATCGGGTATAAAGGAACATGAGTAGCATTCATGCCTTGGGAATAGTGTTTTGTTTTGCAATAATGTTCTATCCGAGCATAAGTATGATTCTGAGAATTTTAGGTGGCATTTACATCGGGTATAAAGGAACATGAGTAGCATTCATGCCTTGGGAATAGTGTTTTGTTTTGCAATAATGTCCTATCTGAGCATAAGTATGATTCTATGCGTCAACCATGAAGTTGTAGACATACTTACAATACGTAGCTATATTTCAGAGGAAACAAAGGGATACATAGGTTAAGGGAGATAAGCATTTCCTAGAATAGCATTTTATAAAATGGACATGATTAACCACAAAGACTAAGTAAAAAGAGAGATTGACCATTGTGTTATTAAAGAGCTCCAAACTTTGTATTGTGGTAATTGCACGAAAGGGAGGGAGGAGATGTATCGCTACAATTGGAAAATACATAATGTTAAGAAATATAATGTTAAAAATATTAAAGATTATGATGTTATGATTTGTGCAATGGATGCTTCAAGCTGCATAGCTTTTGGAGGATGCTTTATGTTAGGTCACCTTAAATTTGTGGGTTCATGGGGTTTTATGATTTTCTGTTGAAGTGTAATGGATGCTTCAAGCTGCATAGTTTTTGGAGGATGCTTTATGTTAGGTCACCTTAAATTTACTTATTTGTCCATGAGGTTTTATGATTTTCCGTTGAGCGTATATCTTGTATTCAAACATCTAGAAGCGACAACAAAAAGGACAAACGTAGAAAAATGTGGTAATAGATAGCAAGCTTTGCACTTATATTTAATGACTCTATGCGATCTTTTTTATCCAAAAAGTAGAAAGGACACGTAGGAGAAGCCAAATGTGGTTTATTGTTCAATATTTTGAAGGTAAAATTCTACCATAACTTTACACTTTAGTACTCCCCTTGAAGGCTAGAAAAGAATTATTTGTTAATTTGTTAGTGGGCTATCGAACATATGGCCTAACGGATGTGTTTTTGGCAAAACAAAGTTCCATGAAATCTAGATAGAAAAAGAAATGTTAACATGTGATGTTTATAAAGGTATCGTGTTCATTTGTTGTAACATTTGTTCATTGCCTCGCTTGTTATTAAGCCCTCGTTTGTAACATTTGTTCATTGCCTCGCTTGTTATTAAGCCCTCGATGGATGTCTATCGTGGAATGGACTTGTTCACCATTCCCTAAGTAAAAGTGGAATCCTTGCTTGTTAATGAGCCCTAGACTGCTTGTTATCTAGAGACATAGACCATTCTATATAAGCACCATTCCCTTTTTGAGTAAATCATGTGCCATTATCTAGAGACGCAAACTGCTCCATATAAGTACGTTGCTGGTAGGAAGAGAATTGCAGAGTAATGTCTCAAGCAAGTTGGATAATCTTCAAGCTCATGGTTATCTTGAAATTTTTTAGCAGGAAGAGATGTATGTATTGCATGCAAAAAATGTCTCAAGCTTGAACAACATTGTATCTATGACTCTTGGACTGCAGGGGGAGGCAACAGAGGCACTTGTTAATTTTTCCAGTACATTTAATAAAGTCTCCAACCGCCTTCTCACTTTTCTGGCTATAGATCTGCTAATATCTCCAAATATACAGATGGCATTGATAGAATATGTCCTATAGTTTTAGGCCAGAAAGGGGTTGCACCTTCTAACTTTGCTGGCTATGGATCTCATAATATCTCCAAATATACAGATGGCATTGATAGAAGCTGCCTGATGGTTAAAGGTAAGAAAGGGTTGCACCTTCTATGTCACTCATATAGAACCCACATATAGAACGTGCATCTGCATTTTCCTGTGCAGCCACATTTGAAACATTCCAAACATAGTAGTAAAATTTGCAAGAAACACATATGTACCTATCAAACTCCTGCATCAACAACCTCCAGCAGTTGAATTTTGAAAGAAGCAACTTTTTTGAGCTTCTCGACTATTTAAAAGAGATTATTTGGAATGAAAATCAAATACACTGGGAATTTAAAATGAACCGAATATATAGAAAATAGAGTCCTCATCTCTGGAACAGCTGCTGATGGAGTTACAATTTATCAAAAAGGAATTAGTCCACATTGAGTTCATGGATAACCTGCAAAAGCAAGGATAACAAAGTACAAAGTTTACAAATTTGTAAGATTCTTCTACCTCAAGAACTTATCAGCATTTTCTTGTCTCCCACATCCAAGCACATGATAAAAGCACTAAAATATTCCGGAACATAAACATATGCATCATTTTGCATAAACACATCTTATAACGCAAAGAACATCCCAGCCTTGCTCGCTTTGGTAGATAATTCTCTCATAATATTATATTTCATACAGAATAGAATGAGAGTCAATAAATTCTAAGAGCTCAAGCTCACACTGCCCTATGACAGTCTCAAAGACATACCATTAGCTTTAGCTACATAGATTTGTTGCCATGAGATTGGAGTTTGAAATAATCCCTCTCCTAATAAAACATATATAAAACATTTAATACTTGACAAAGCATACAAACCTTTGTTGTTTGCTTTGAAACTCTACCCTGCAACATGCTCCAATTGTGCAAGTAAGCAGATCCCCAAAGCAGTCTTCTTTTTATGAAAGGTACGTTTGTGATCATTCTCGGCCTTCAAAAAACAATAAACTATGTTATAGATAAGAAAAAGTCAGGAACAATACCAGCTTTGTTTACAAAGTGGTTGCTGCCTCTTCCCTCTTCAAACTGTTGTCCCAGCATGCAATTGGCAACACAAACTGCAAAAAGGTGAGCTACTTAATGATAATGAAAAGCTCTCCAATAATTGCAGAAGACAATGAAAAGAAATACCAGAAGGCCGCCTCAATCCTTATCCTTGGCTTCGCAGTAAAAAACAAAGGATAGGATGGCATACTGAATCTCTTCACAAAAGCCACTGAACCAATTTAGCACTCCCATGATGGCATATGGCCAAATCCCAGCAAAGCATCTCAGAAACATCTATTGTTTGTATAGGCCCAGAAATTGTATCATGAGGGGATGATAAAATGGTGTGGCATTGCAACGTAACGCAGAAGCTATAGATCAATAATATCAGCAGCGCCATCCCTATTACCTTGTAGAATTCACCTAAGCAGCCTTATATCCTCTTGCTTATGGCAGTCCATAATATCTGAAATATTCAAGTTTGCCAATACTGGCCAAAGTCAATGCAGGAACTGATCATAGTTTAGAACAACAAAACCACAAAACAACAAAAGAATCTTGTGATATTACTTAGAACATTGTTGTCTGTAGTTTGTTGCATTTTTATACAGCATCTATAAGAAGTTATCGTAGCTTCTGCCAAATTGTTTGGGATCATAACTATCTTTCCATCTGCGATTGCAATAGAAGCAAGAAAGCTGTTTGATTATGAACTCTGGCCTAGGAATATTATTATTATTATTATTTGATCTAGCTCTCTTGGGCCCTAAAAGGCCATGGAGCACTTAGTACATGTTAACATAAGATCTGGAGCAATAAGCTACGGTGTGAGTCCACCGTCTTAATATACTGTCCTACACTATAATAAGGTAACGAAAACAATGCTTGGAAATTAAAAAACTGGAAATTAGATCTAGTTCGGATATCACTATATGCCGGACAATGAATAAACACATGATCTTCATCCTCAATACTGCCAGTTTCACACAATTTGCAGATCCGATCTTCCATTGGAATCTTATACCATCTACCTGTTTCCACTTCCAACCTGTGTGAGCTGGTCCGGTAGCGGGCAATGATATGCTTCATGGATCTTGGAATGTCAGCCAGCAAGTATCCCTGGTGCTTATATTCTTGCATTGGGTTCACATTAAGACTGTAATGTCTCATCCTGCTGCCAGGATTCTCCCATAATCTTCCTATTGCTAGCCTTTCTACCAGTGTTCGGGCATCCGTTTTACAATCTGGCCAATTGCTCGCCTGCACCCCCCATCTACTAGCCCATTGCATGACATCGTGCATCCATCCTTGTTGCTCAGAAGCCATCATGGCTTGATGAGACAAGCGATCATGGGATTGCCCACGAATCCTGTTGACAAAATTGATGGTTTGATATAATGCTTCTAATTCCAAAGGAAACATACCTGCTTCTGCCAATATTATTGCATACGGTGTTTGAATTTTGACGCCCAATTCTTCACGCAAGAACAGCTTCTGGACTGCTTCAATCTGCCCCCAAAGCCTTGCAGAGATGGTCGGCCCCCAGACCGGCACTCCATACAGCAGCACAGGTTGAACCAGGGATTTAAAAAGCTTTTTCTTTAGTGCCCAATCATGGAGGGATATTTTGGAGCATTTGGCTTGCATGCTGTACAAAGCTGATTTCCCTCCTGTAGCTCTCCTCTTTACACATTCTTTCCAGTTATACCTTGCAGAGAAGTCAATACCGAGATATTTATAACTCTCCACTATCTCGATTTCTTGTTCTTGGTATAAGAATGCTGGCTTGTCTCTTGTGCCAAAGATCATAATTTTAGACTTTGCAATATTCACTGTCATTTGCTTCGCCTCACAAAACAGCCGCAGATGATCTAAATGAGCTTGAAGCACTTGTTTTCTATTGGCTAACAGCACCACATCATCAGCGTATAACAGCAATTGAAGAACATAAGAGCCTAACCTGGTCCCTGATAATGAACGTGCTCTGATCCATTCATCCAATTCATCAATGAAAAGGCCAAATAACGTCGGAGAAAGCGGGCAGCCCTGACGAACGCCTATTGTGTTCTTGACCACCGTATCCATTTCATGTGACAATCTGACTAACACCTCTGCATATAATTGGGAGACTGCATATCTAATTTCCTCTGGAACTGCAAGCTGTATCATTCTTTCACTCAATCCTCTTCTTGACACAGTGTCAAAGGCTTTAGCAAAATCGATAAATGCTACATACAGTGCTGAATTTGGAGTCTTCGCCTTTTCCACCAGGACCCTGAGTGTCATGGCATGATCAAGTGTATTATGATGCTCCCGAAAACCAGCCTGGCACATAGAGCGTTTCATGTTTTCCTCTGCCCAGGCATTTAACTTACTCTCCAATAGGCTACCCAGGATCTTCGAGAATATGCTACTAATTAGGATAGTCCTATAATTATGCACTGAGTTTCTATCGCCAGATTTATGAATGGGATGCACCCTATTCATTTTCCATTCAGTTGGCAGCCCTTGTCGCATACCCATATTCAATAGGCGTGTCAAAACATGTATTGTTCCTTCCCCTCCCCATTTGAACAGTTCGATACACAAACCATCCAAATCATGCGCCTTATTGTTCTCCATGCCAGAAATAGCTTCTTTAACATCAGCCTCAGAAAAAATATCAACGTCCAAAGATATTATTGGCATCCCTTCAGATTCACTCTTTGTATAAATATCTTGGACCATTTTTAGCAGAGCATCCATATCAAGCGCAGGCTGGTCACTTTTCTTATTCAGCAGATTCCAAAAGGCCTTTGGCGATTCTTTCAAATGTTCTGTGAGCTCAAGCTGCTTACCCTGGAGATATGAACGTTTCTTAGCTCTCAAGAGCTTTTTGTACCAGCTGGGCTTCCTGATACATCTAGAAGGTAGTTTGGATCTCGCTTGTTTGCATTCATTATCCCACCATGAATTACATGGTCTGCCCGAAACAAACTGCTTCGTGAAACCAAACACCTTCCCTGCAGCCTGGCGGATCAGATCTGTGAAGTGCTTGGCATCAGAACTTACCATGTCCGGCCCAAATAAATTGAGCAACCATTTCTTCTATTAGCACCCTGTATGGCCAGTTTAGTTTATAGTTTATTTTCAATCTCGGGTGGAAAGGGAGATGTGCAGTTGCAGCAACAATATGGTTTGATTTCAGCTTGACATGCAAGGGCATATGATCAGATTCTGGCATCTTTGTGCCCACATAACATGCATGGACCATGTCCAAACTACTTGCCAGTAGATAATCAATGGCGCTCGCCCCTGAATGGTTCATGCAAGTGAAACTTCCAGACTCTGGAAATTTTGAGATGCCATTAACAATTTTCAGTCGGGCGGTCGTTAAAGCTCAAGCAAGAAGTCACCCATCTCGTTAGATATTTTATCCTCTGAGTTTCTACTATATAATGGCTCTGCAATCTCCTCGCATCCAACATCCGACACATCTACATATGTTTTGGACTGCTCACTACTTGTCCGTGCATTGAAATCTCCGAGGAGGAAAACTTCACCTCGAGACATGAACTGTAAGGTGTCTGCACAAAGCCTCTGGAAAGGGTCGTCCCTGCTGAATTCTTTACTGCGGTATATAGTAGCACTCAGAGGAGCAAAATAGCATGCTGCCATAAACAGATCCTTGCCTTTGGTCTTAACTTGCAGCCATATGTATTGTCTGTTCTTGTCTTCTGATATAATGTGTATGCTAGAGGCAATTTGCACTTTGCTGTATATTGCGATCCCCCCATAACCTCGGCTGCTCTCCCGCAGATTTCTCATTCCACAAAAGCCCTACTAGCACAAAACCGGGCACATCGTGGAGTGATCCGATTGATGCTCCCAAGTTTCTGTGAAGATTAAAATATCTTTTTCTTTCCAACAATCAAAGGTTGCATTGATCTTGGCCTGATGTAAACCATGAGCATTCCACAGGCTAACATTCAGGGCCCAATCTCCCTAACTGCGTTTCCTGTTAGTAATTATGGCTTTTCCATTCTGATCTAGATAAGCAACATAACCTGTGTTTCTTGCATCTTTCACTCTTGCCCATTCCTTCTTTCTTACTTCAAGTTGTGAAGGAGTCAGGTCCAAATCCAGCCATATACCTTTCTCCCCTTTCAAAGCAGCCCTGTTATGCAGAATCCTATCCCTGGCTTCCTTGCTTGGGAACCTGACTAAAATAGGGCGTGTATGGTAGCCTGGCTTACCCAATCTCTTTCCAGAAAGGAAATTTGGTTCATGCAGGTGCATGGTTTCGGTAAAGAAATTTTTGATTACCTCTGATATGTTCTCATCTTCCTCTTCGCTGATGCCAGATATTTTCAAATTCTTTGCTCGAGAATCCATCTCGGCCTGCTCTGATACGACATGCTCTCTATGAAGCCTCATTTGTTCCTGTGTTGTTTCTGCAATCAGGTTGGCCAGGTTGGACTCTAGGGCACGAATTTGTTCATTGTAATCCATCGGTGGGTGATTGTGTTCTATCTTTGGATTCTGGCTTTGCACAGTTAATTCCTCCACTGTTTTCCGGAGTGCCACTACCTCACCTCGCAGCCCCTTCATTTCTGATTTCATATTATGGCTTCCAAATCAAACCTTGCTCATTTGCACTAACCTTTATTTCTCTTTGGAACTGAGCTTTCCTCTGAATTTCATAAATCACAAACACATTGACACCAGTAGGCACGTAGAATAATCACCTGTAAAGTGGCCATGACTTATAATATGCTTCAGGTTACAACTGAATGATGGATAAGCCAACCTGTAACTTAAACTCTACAGAGCACGAACGAAATTTGGCAATCAAAGCTTACAGGAGCAGGTCGAACAGAACTGAATATGAGCCGCATCATAAAACTTCGTGAACTTTGCAAAAGCATGCTGCTTCTAATCGTCTCTGTTGGTCCAGAATAATTATGGGAGATGCTGGAGACGCAATATGCACATTCCGGCCTCCAAAAATGTGGGAAGAGATTGAATACTGCTGGCAGGGCCTTACTCCTCAAGGAACGAAACTATGCCTCTAGGATGCGAGTAACTTACCTCCTGGAAAATATGGCAAAGGATGGCAAATGTAACGCTGTAGGATTGAACAACCTTGCAAAGAACATGAGCCAGCCAGACAAAGCTCATGCTGCTTCTGTATGTTAAGAGCTAACACTTAATTCCATAGAAGCCACCACAATTATATTTGCCTGTGAGATGCAAGACAAATAGTTGGCCAGTTTGCTGTGTAGACCAACAATGATGCGCAATAAGACTTGCCAGTCATGGAATCATGCTGCCAGTCATATAAGACATTTCATAGGCTTGCTCATCCTGTCCTCAGGGCAGTAGACTGCATTGTTTTCGTTTTGCGAACTAATACTGGCATCTTGGAGTAGCTTGGCTTGAGACTCACTGCAGCAAGGAAGGAGAGGATCAAAGAAATGGCCAGTCTCTTCAGATACGCATAAATTTGTGCAAATAAGATTGACATGAAATAGCATAGTTTATATAGAATCTTCCAGATCAAAAGAAGAAAAAAAGAATGTCCAAGGATGGCACTTTTGAATGACAGCTGCCAGGATAATAGGCTGATCTAACCAATCCATTGTTAAAAACATTTAACATGTGCACATGACTAAAACAAAATCTCAGTCTGGAGATATAACATGGAAACAAATCAGTTCTCACCATAATCTCCATGAAGCATTCCAAATAGCTCAAAACTCAGGACCCTACAGATACATCCTTTGGTTACCAACGTGTAAATGGAAAAGCTGCATCTCAAAGTTCTGGGTTGCACAATTAATGGTCCAAGGCTTCGAGCAGAATTGATCCATTACACAAACACTATTTGAATTTTTGCAAGTATGCAGGCAGCAGTGATCTTATAGAACATGGAAACCTGTGCAAAATGTACAAAAAATACATAAGGGATCTATAAAGGATTAAATTCCTTCATTGCAACAATAAAAAGGAAAATCATTAATCGATCAGAACAAAGAATGCAAGAGCTAGAGATGCAAATAACCACATGTCTTGCAACTGCTAAACATGAATAAATTCTTTACGAACCTGAGTAGCTTGATAATCTGCATGGCCTCATATCCAATAATGCTCCAGATTGATCCTTTATGCCAAAATCGGCCCTTTCTGGGTGCCACAGACCAGCCACAGCCACTTCTCCTTCCGGATTTAATGCTAGGTATGCTAGATACTATTGCTTAACCTGTTCAGAGGGATAAATCAGCTTAATAAACAAAACTAACATCCAAGATAGATAAAAACAATAAACCAGATTCAGATGCATTATAGTAGCGTCTAAGCATTCCATCTATCAATCTCCTCTGTGCAAAAGTGGGTCGTCTCTGCTGAGGAAAGAAACATCTCCATGTTCACGGCCATGCAGACGAAATAAACTTGAAAAAAATCCAATGACCTAATACTTGAGAAACATATGATCGACAGATTTCATCTTAACCCTAGCCATATGCAAAACCTAGCTACTCCAGCCGTCCTCCATGCCCTTCATCATTGCACATGCATGCCGGATTAGAAGGGGGCCGAAATCAGAAAGGGAAAAATTGAAACCCCAAATGAAAGTTAGGGAATTTTCCCGATTTTTGGCAAATCGGAATTGTTTTCCGGATGCCAAAAAACCCCAAACCATAGGAAATCAAGTTAAACGAAAAATCTAAAAAGTTTTTGGGGTGCCGGAAAAACCAAATTTAAACAATAGATTTCTCGTCAAGCACTTCCAGGTGGGAACAGCTAATAGGGATGAAGAGATCGACTCAGACCACTTACCACTTTACTTGAAGTTGGATTGGCAGGTTGTGCGAACACCCAATGCAACAACTCCTCACATGCCTCAGCTGCGATTGGATTATGAACATGCAGGGGCTTATGCCCAGATGCTTATGGATGACCTGGCAGAAATTTTGCAATATCCTACACTAGAGCAACAGACAAAGCCGGCGGTGGACCGATGTGCTTAGGATCTAGCGGCGAGAGATGCTTTGGGATAAGCCACCCGACGGACCTCCGTGAATACAATCTTCCCACGTAATCAATGGTTTGATGCGCGAGTGCAAGGAACACAAACGCCGGCTCGCCAAGTCACGAACCACGCTTTACGCCCACATGCAATCGACGGCGACCGCGTCTTGCTTAAAGCTAAGAAAGCCACGCATACATTGCAAATGCATCAAAGGGAAATGTTTTACCTCCCGAACGTCACCCCGTGACCTTCCGGGCGAAGGGTTCTTAGAAAGCCGATGACAGCCCACGGGGAACATTACTCCCGAAAGCGGTGGAGGCAATACTTGCAACAACTATAATGACCCTCGTGGTGCACATGCAAAGATACCTCTGCAAGAAGGCCCAAATACTGAAATCACAGATTCGGACGTGGAACAAGGCTTACAAAGTCTTGCCAATGGGAAAGCCCCGACCGATGGTATGCGTGCGTAATTGCTTAAGTGAGCATGGCCGCCCATAATACCAGTCTTCGGACCGCCTTTATTCAACAAGGCATTACAGAAGGCTTCCTGCCGCAGCTCGAAAGCAAAGCAGCTTGATTGGGGATGGGCAGAGGCAAGCGAGAGATACGGGCCCTCATCCAGGTAGGATTCAGACCCCGGCACTCAACCATTGACCACATCTTCACATTGCGAACTCTGGTTAAAGACAGCAGGAACCGCCCTCATGATCTATATTGTTGCTTCGTGGATTTTGCGAAGGCATTTGACACTGTGCCTCGGGAAAAACTATGGGCAAGATTGGGCGACATACCGGGGTTCCCTGTGAGATTTGCGTAATGCGTGTACAAAGCTATGAAAGATGCTCGGGTCGGTTGCAGCCGACAAGCCAACCATTTGATAGTAGTATCGGGGTTCGTCAGGGATGCCCTCTCTCCCCAATATTGTTTGGGCTTTACATTGATCAATTGGAGAGCTGACTTACTGATAATGGGGGCGATGGGGCTCACCTTCTCTACCAGATCATCAAGCAGTTAATATATGCTGATGATGTGGACCTCCTAGTTACACACCAGCAGACATGCAACGATATCTCGATGTTCTGAACACATTTTGCCAAGCGACTGATGTGCATATCAACTTGGCCAAGACTAAGGTGGTTTTCATATCATTCACGTCAGTCAAGGATCCCCTCCTTCAGTTACCAAGGGCAGAATGTGGAAGTAGCATCCACATACAAATATTTGGGAGTGGAGTTTCCTTCTACTATGCACTGGGACACATCCATATGGCTACGAGTTACGTCGGGCTGGAAGGCGCTATATGCAATGCAAAACAATAGTCATAATGCGGAGTTGTATGGTTGGACCCATCAGTCACACCTATTCAAGGTCTTAGTGGAGCCTGTCCTTTTATACGAGGTTGAAGTATGGGGCTAGTGTGGTGTCCTGCAAGCTGCTTGGAATGACTGGAAGGCAGTGCAGCCTTCTTGGCCACACGAGCACTAGGGGTTGAAGTCCTGATTATATCAAATTCTCACACTGCGGGAGAGCGAGGATTCTTGCCTCTTCGAGAAGAGGCGACCCTTGTCCTTCATTGTCTATTTTGAGAAGGTGGTCAATATGGGCGATGCTTTCGTCTCCCTAAACTAGCTTATATCATAGCCCGATGGGGCCACAGCCCTCAATTTGTTGGAGGGAAAGAGATCTCCGGCCGGATGGCTAGATGGAATGTGCGGAACGGGGTGCATGCATGTGCAGCAGTAGGATCACCGCCATGGCGAGGGCAGTATCTTGATGCTGGCTTCATCGGCAAAAGCTTTAGGATGCAGAGTGAAACGGTCAAAACTGACACACTACGGCGCCACATAAATCCCACATTGGGCGAGGCCCCAATGCTACTGCGCACCCGCGCGAAAAGATACGGACTCATTGCCTCCATTGGCGAAGGGAGCCACATCATCTTGGTGAGGCAGGCGGATGGATTGGTGAAACCCGCGTCGGAGCCAGACTGTCAATCTTAAATGGTGTCATTGAGGATATGAATCTCATACCCTTAGTTGTGACATATGATCAAATCCGGACGCGCTATGCTGAGTTAATCAGGCCTGGCCAGCCGCTACATGTGACATTGAGCACGACATTCGTACGGGTGCTAGGATCATACCTTTAGGAGGTCATGGACATGCGAGATCAGCTATGTCCTCGGGCACGCGCTTGACATGTACATACATATTTTATTTCATGATGATGTATACTTGTCCAGTTTGACAGCATTCTTATTACTGCCACGGTTTTTCCCTCGAAAAGCCTTCGGGGCGAGGGTTTTTTAACCCGGACAATAATAAGTTTGTTGCGCTCCTTCTGGGTCCCATAGGCCAACTGGTCTCAGTGGACGATAGAAACCATTGTTTCTTTCTTTCCTCTTAACAGTATTCCAGAGGCTCACATTTGAGAATAACAATGGGAAAGTCCTTCTAAAGTAGTCTGAGACAAGATTCGGACATAATTTTATCATGCTTAACCATTTGCAGGAAGATGGCCATTATAATCTTTGGTTGTTAATGGTGATTACCAAAGGTCTCCCTATGCTTGTCGTATGATGTTGCCATGGATAATTTGTTTTGGAAAGATGTGGGACACCTCTTAAGTGTAATGGAGCCAATAGTTTATATAATGAGGCTTGTATATGGAATGGGGTCATGCATTGAAAAGGTTTATGAGGGTTTGGATAGGGTGGTTGCAAAAGGATGTTGCGGAATAAAAGTATTGAAAGCACTTTGTGCGAAAAGTTGGAATAGCTGTCATAACCTCGTGCAAGCAAAACTTTTATTTTGGAACCAAAATTCCAATTTTATGAGCATCCCTCAAATACAGACATGGCACAACATCGAGTAGATGTTCTTGATAGTGTGGTTGAAAATCAAAGAAGACAGAAAATTGATAAAAGGTCAGCTTCATTTCTATTGCAATAAGAAGGTAGATTTGGTTCACCTGATGCACAAGTGGAGAAGTTTATTACTGGTCTTCCTCTTTAGTGGAGGACTATATGTCTAACACCTCGAATTGCAAAGGTTTGCCATTTACATACTTTCTCAAGGTGCTAGTTCCTCTCCCATAGAGTGCCCATTCAGTGTGTTTGGACATGTGACCAGTAAAAAGAGCTTGTATTCTACCTTTTCGACCTCGTGTTTGTGAGTGCCAATTTGAAGATTTTAAAGAGTCGCAGGGCACTTGAGAAGAAGACCTATATTTTTATGCAATGAAAGCAAGCATTTGACTACACATTGAGAATGAGGAGGAGATGGAAGATGAAGATGAGAATGAAGAATTGGAAGATGATGGTATTGAAGTGGGTGATGATAATGAAAAGTAGGAGTATGATTACTACGAGCATAGTGAAAACAATCATCAAGAAGACTTAGCGGCAAAAATGATCCAGATTACTGTGGCGACCTGTCGAGTAACCCTCCTTGCAATTGGGGATCTTGTCTAGACGAGGTGCACCCTGGACTACCATAGTCGTCGGATTCATCAATCCTACGACCCTGATCGTATGTTGGGGCCTCTGAGCACCTCCCGTTTCGCTTATAGTCATTTATGATTGGAGGCGCCTATGATTTTGAAATATGAAATACGATTTCACCTATGGTTTTGAGGGAATATCGAACCTCTGTACGTCTTTGCGTAAGATTTTAGAATATGAAATACGGTGGCTCGAACCTCTATCAAAATAACTCAATGTCCTAATAAGACTACTTTAACCAATATGTCCAAGGGTGAAAGCATGCTAGGGTGTACCATCTAAAGTACTTTTTAGGGAGTGCGAAACTACCCAGAAAAGTACCCAGCATTAGGTACTGGGAACTTGCATAAATGCCGCAACAAAAGATAAGTTTGAGAGTTAATTCGTTCATTTTGGTCTCTAATAGTATTGTCATCCTTTAGTACTATAGATTGGCATGTTATTGACCTTCAATTCAAAAAAATTCAATTGATTTTAATTGAAAGAAAAAACAGAAAGTACCAGTTTTAAAAGTACCCAGTGTAGATACTTTTGAGGGTTCCAAAAGTGGTACACCGTAGCATGCTTTTACCCATGAGCTAATGTGATTATTTTTTATCTTGAATCTATTTTTTTTTTTTAATAACAACCCATTCCATTGTTTTAGGGATATATGGTCTATGGTTTCAGGAATTGTTTTTTTTACATCCATATCAGATCCCCCTGGAACCCCTGTTATTTTGCTACATATTCTAAATGAGGTGCAACCTATGATTTTGAAATATGAAATACGATTTCGTCTATGATTTTAAGGGAATATCGAACCTCTATACGGCTTTGCGTAAGATTTTAGAATATGAAATACGGGGGCTCGAACCTCTATCAAAATAACTCAATGTCCTAATAAGACAATATGTCCAGTGAGCTAATGTGATTGTTTTTTATCTTGAATCTATTTTTTTTTTTAATAACAACCCAGTTTTAGGGATATATGATCTATGGCTTCAAGAATTGTCTTTTTAACATCCACATCAGACCCTCCTAGAACCCCCTGTTATTTTGCTACATATTTGTGCTTAAGCTTGGTACACAAAATTATAGATGGTAAAGAATTGAATCTTCGTTATAGTTGAACTTACATATTCCAAATTCAATGGACAAATGCCTAAGAATTCAATATGCTCAGATAAAGTTAAGATCCAAAGAAATCAAATTCAATAATACAACATCCAACTTTAGCAAATCAACCCCAGAAGATTCTAGTTCAAACATGATCCACAATTGCACTGCTGCCATTCACCTGATTACTGCCTTGCTCATTCACTGCACATGCACTCATTGGGGTTAGCCCTCATGACTAAGTGGGAATCATTGGCTGCCACTGCATGCATGGATTTCAAAGAGTCAGGATCCTATGTGCTAGGAATGACAATATGACCAATGAAATTCAACACATGAGCATCAAATATCTAGCATAATAACAAGGGGTTTCATTTTCTATTTTTATACGCTTTTTAACATGGGTTTTCCATGATTTGGTTGATGTATTTGTGTGCATGTACTAAACAATATTTCTAGATTGCATCATTTCTTAGCTCTTGATTTCGAAGAAGAGGGCAAATCATGTGGTTGTGGCTTTTTTTTAATGCATGTCCCCTCTTTTTTTCCCTTAATATGTATTTGTCTTTGGCATTAGCTCAAAACAAGCCCCTTTCCCTGCACATGACATTTGCTTTAGGTTTCTATCTGGTTTCCTGCCATTTTGGGCCCACTTTTAGAATCCTTGTCAGTTATGAAAATCCGTGAATTTTATTGCCCATCCATGTATTCTCTTTTTTGCAAATCCATGAAATTTCATTGCAGACTAGAGTTTCTATATGAACGCACTCCTTGATTTTGCTATATTCCATCCACAACCCATTTGCAAATGGAAACAACATCGTAGTTCTTTTATGGATGCATTCGCTTCTAAGGTTTGGGGCTTAGTTCTGTTATTCGGATTGTTGCGTGCCCAAGCTAAGGTTTTTTCGTTTATGTTCTTATATAACTTTGAAGCATAAGCAAATCATATTCACATGCAAAGTCAATGAGAACAGCCTCTAGCTGTAGCGCAGCAGCCAATTTTGCAACCTGTTCTACCTCTTCAAATGGATCCAGATTACTCTATTTTTAACCAGGAAAAAAGTGCTCCAGAAGATGGGCTGAAGCACAAGCTGGCCATGCCCTCTAAATAAGAAAGAGGCAAGAGCTTAAACTCAAGTAGGTCTTTGAATGTCTATCCTCCTGCACCGACGTGTATCAATCAAATATTAAATAACCAGACATTATAGGTTTGTTTATCTGGTAAAGTAGACTTCTTACTTAAATATAAGGGCACTTCTACCAATAGGCTTACCTGTTATGGTTAAAGATAAAAACATTGTCTAGAGTGGCTATAGCTCTAAAACTTTCAAACTGTCTAGATTCACAAGAATTGCCTCATCATGAACCTGCAAGAATTGCATCAGAATTTATTCATGTACTCATTTTTCCCTATCTGCGAAAAAATTTAAGCATACGTCTACATTGTATGTCATGATTCAATAATTTTCTAAGCTGAATCTTCTTGCTCTATAAAACCGTACAGAATTTTGTTTCTAATAAAAAGGAGCCTTAAAGATTAGAACTATTTATTTATTTATTTATTTATGTCTATTGCTCTCTTGGGCCCTGAGAGGCCAGAGCCCAAAGATAGAGCTATTTACATCTTTAATGACATTAAGAAGGATCGATTCCGCGTCCCACGACCCTCAAATATAATCCCAGTACTATGGGCGGCACTGTTAACAAGTAAAAATCATGTGTGTGTATACCATAGCTCTCTCTTATATGTGCATATGTCGAACATTCCAAGAGTGCATGACGTTCATCTTCTACACTTCCAGATGAATATAATTTGCAAATTCTTGCTTCAGCAGGGATTCTGAACCATCTCCCAGTGTCAATCTCCAATCTGTGTGAACTCGTTCTGTACCGGGCAATGATCTGCCTATGTCATCTAAAGATATCCAAATTTAGAATATCCCTGACTTTTGTATTCTGTGATATGATTAATATTCATCTTATACTGCATCATCCAGTTGCCTGGATTTGACCATAAACGTTCAAGTGCCAGCTTTTCCAAAAGGGCCCTTGTATCTTTTTTATTACTTGGCCTATTCAGATCTGACAGACCCCATTCACTTGCCCACCTTCGTAAATCTTTCATCCACCCAGATTGTTCTGAGCTATGCATGGCTTGTTAAGAAAAGGTATTCTGACGCTTGTTGTTTAAGTCTACTCACGAAATTCACTGAATGGAACAACGCTTCAAGCTCAAGTGGGAGCATCTCGGCTTCTGCTAGCATGATAGCAGAGGGAGTCTGGGCTTTTATCCCAAGTTCTTCCCGCAAAAATACCTTCTGGACGGATTCTATGTGACACCATACTCTGGAGGATGTACTCGGACCCCAAATGGGCACGCCATACAACAAGACTATTTGAACCAAAGATTTAAACAACGCTTTTTTTAGGCCCCGTTCAGTCAACGCAGTCTTATTGCATCTTGCAAGCATGCTGTACAGTGCTGCTTTTCCTCCTGCAACCCTTCTCTTCACACAGTTCTTCCAGTTGTATTTTGCCAAGAAATCAATGCCAAGATACTTATAGCACTCTATTGTCTCTAATTCCTGTCTTTGATAAGTGAATTTCGGTCTCTCCCTCGTTCCAAATACCATGATCTTGGATTTTGAAATATTTACCTTCATTTATTTTGTTGCAGTTGGAAAGAGAAATGTCCAGGGCGGCCTTGGCCGCCGTGATAAATTTCTTGTAATATTTAGAATCTTATCTTCCATTGCTTAATTATCTCGATAATTGTAAAGGCTATCTTCACCAAGGGGGGTTCATATTATGCTGGCCATAGAAGACTAGTAAGTGACCTTTAGGGGGGTCTATTTTTTGATGAAAACATACATACACGTCATACACAAGTATGTTTTTTTTTGCGCTTTATACCATACAAAGTTGTGAGTGGGAAGTTAGTAGGAAAAGAACAAATTATACATGTATGGGAGGTCTCTTTTGATATATGGAGGGCTCTTTTGATCTATAGATGTGAAAAGGAATCATTGAATCCGGGTTTCTATACTGTTAGATATCTTTTCTAGTACATTTCTAACAAGTATTTATATGGGATGGGTATTTTCCACTTGACACAAAATACTTGTACAAGTATGACATGGGTGTAAAAATTTTGACAATATGAGACCTTACGGGATGAGGTTTTGTACAAGAAAAAATATATACATGGGGGTTTTCTTCTAACCCTGTGCACACAGATGATGTGTCCCTTATAGCTTAGGTGCATCCCCTGGGATATTTACATATTTATACATAATTATATAGCCTCAACGAGTTTAGTATTATAATAACATAGTATCACATAACAATATGCTTAGGAGTCATAATTAAAGACACATTTATAACTCCTATTCTTCGCGTGATGTGCTCCCTCCATTTGTTGCCCCTCCTTTATTGATCTGCAACTAGCACATCGTATTAGTTTAAGTAATAAATTGTGGTCTTAAGGATCCACCCCCTCTAATTTTAACCTCAATCATCAAGTTGTTCCTTAGTCGTCTGCAAGAAGGTTGGAGTATCCAATATCTCTTCTGGATTAGGAATATGCTTCTTAAGAAGGCTTATGTGGAAGACTTTATGGACCTTTAAGTGAGTGGGAAGGTCTAATTTGTAGGATTCATTACCTACTCTTTGAATAATTTTAAATGGTCTACTGTTGGAGCCAGCTTCTTGCAATTGCCGATGCAGGGTGTAAGCTCCAAAATGCGTGAAAGCACCAAGCATCTAAAGCACCTAAAACTTAAGCACTCATATTTTAATACGGAAGAAATCATTTGCCTCATTTCTCATGTCCCCTTTTCTTCTTCCTCTATTTTGACCCCTTGTTTCCGAAATCTTTTACTACTTGAATTTCCAATTTCGTCACATAATTCTCTAATCCGATTGTTTGATAATGGCTGAAGCCGTGACGAGAATGATTTCATTAAGATTCATGGACTTTCTAGTGAAGGATTACAACCTGCTTTGAAATTGAAATGGTTATAAGATAATGTAATAGATGCACAATGGTCCTTGGTGTGTCAAGAAGGTCTAAAAAATAAGATCAAAGTTCGATGGTGCAATCTCAACACCAATAAAAATTGGACAGATTATTAAAAGAACTATACCAAACATAAAATATGGTAAACAATGAGGTGAAAAAGCAGGTAGTTTATGTTGTTTCATGAGAAAATTGTGATTCTGCCATGTCAAAATGAAGAGTACAGAAATTGCAGGTCAAGGGGGAAAGAAATCCAGGTTGCACAATTGAGAGAAGGTACTTGTACAGAAAGTTGTAAATTGGACCAGTCTACTCTATAAGATCATTGGGTTGATTAAGGAAGCTATAAGTAAGATTGAGAATGAGAAGGCAACCATGGCGGCGAAGTTGCATGCAATTGATGTTAGCTTAGCCGCAGAGGCTAAGTCAAATGAGAAATTTAGTCTTGAACTTGAAGAGACCGGGAAGAAAGTTGCGGATTTGAAGACCTCAATATATAAATCGCATGTAGAAAATGGAGAAGGTGAATTGCTGAAGGAGTTGGAGCATACATTAACCGTGGAGATATACTACTTAAACAAGCTCGAGAAGCTTTTCAAATCTTCAACTGTAGAAGCAAGTACCATGAGGAAGAGTACCTTAGAAGTTGAGATCAAGGAGAAGGATG
The DNA here is from genome assembly GCA_021234155.1 of Isoetes taiwanensis. NCBI lineage: Eukaryota > Viridiplantae > Streptophyta > Lycopodiopsida > Isoetales > Isoetaceae > Isoetes > Isoetes taiwanensis. The sequence continues at coordinate 21,503,099 of JAJEKV010000002.1, read as the reverse complement.
GTAAAATATCAGGCTTGAGAGGTAATCTTATTCATCTTACAGAATTGAAGAATGTGATCACCAATCCATTTTGCATTAAGATTATCAAGAGAAAATTACCAAGAATTTGCAACTTTTGTGCTTGTTGTGCTTGTGGCCTAAATTTTCATGATAGATACAAGTTGTCTTTGATCCTAAGTTGTGATCATGAGTACACTCTGGCTTGTGCAACCTTGTTAACTGAAGGTAAATGCAAGGTATGTGATTCCACTATTCAACTATATTTATTTTATGAGCTTGGCATGAATATGACAACAGAGACAAAGTTGGGAGATGTGCCTGCATAGGCAAAGGATTTCCTGTCAGCACAATTAGATCATGTATTTAACTCACTTATAAACCAGCAAGCTTCATCTATCAGGTCTACTTCTGCTAGTGATGATTATGTGCCACCTTATGGACTTGCAAAAGTGCTGAAGGATGTATTATTGAGTCCTAAACAAGGTTGCAAATTAAAGGGGAGTGTTGCAGCACTCTCGTTTCAAAGATTCCCTTTAAAAAAACATCGTGCTCTAAAAATGACCCTTTTTCATTCCAGTTGTGAATGTCAAGAGGTTTAGTTTGTTTTTATCTGCATTTTGGGCCCTTATTAAGGGAGAACTTTGATTTTGTAAAAAAGAAGCACGTAAAAATAGAAGAATTTAGACATGAATATGTAATCTCTAAAAGTAATTTATCGACAACAACAAAATGAAGCAAAGAAGATAATCATTATTTATTTAAAGTTTTTTAGTACATCAATTTTGACAATAATTAAATGTTAATAATAAATATTTTAGCACAAGACATGTCAAAGATCCAAATCATAGTTCTTCTTCATTTTTTTTGCTTGTCTATACTTGGTCCTTTTCTGTCGTCTGCTCCTTTCATGGTGACTTACCCTTGTCTACTTCTACAATGTCTTCAGCAACAGTAGCTAGAACCACTTCTTTCAGCTCTACAAAGGTAGCTTCATCATCTAAAGAGCTCGTGGACAGAGGTTGTATCTCTGAAGAGGTCATCTTGGCATAATCAGATGAAGATTTGGCACCTAACTCTTGATGCTCATCTGATAGGGTAGGTAAGGCAGCCAGTCTCATCTTAATGAAGTTCACAGCTTCTTTGTCTATGTCCACTACTACACAATTGCAGCCCTTCTTAAGTGCACAAGCTATTGTTGTACCAGAGCCAGAAAAAGCGCACCCAATAACCTGAACATGAAAGCATGTTTAGGAGATGGTTGATCAGCTTTTGTGGCTTCTGATAGTGATTAACTATTCTCCCTTGTACACTAGGGTCTTGCAGCTTCTGCAGCACTGCTGAAAATTCTAAGACATTAGCAAAATTCTGGCAAGCTGTTGTGTTAGAGTGCTCCATGGTGCATTTCCCATCGAAACTCCAGTAAGCAACATGGAGATATTCCACCTTGCTCAACAATCTGGGTCCTCCACCATGGTAGTTTATATTTGTCTTATACCTACAGAAATAAAAGTACAGTAAGTAACAAAAACAAAACTTAGAACCAACAAAGTAATGCAAAGAAGAAACGACTGTATTCCAGAATAAAATACTTACCAGACCATGTTCTCGTAACCTGTTTGCACAGGGGATCCGAAATGGTTCTCGAACGTGGACTCTACAAGGCCAACTTGCATGCTGGAATGAAACACAACAAGACGCCAGTGCTTGGTCGTTGTGATTTGCTTGATATCATTAATGAAGGCATCGAATTCTGAGTTCTTGAATGGCCTTTAATTTAAAGCCATAAGGAAGGTCTGCTATGACTAGAGTAAAATCTTGTGGCTTTACTATTCTGACCAGTTTCGTGCAGTCCCCTTGAATGATGGAAAATAAATTATTTTGATCGTACAAGCTAAACTTTTCAAAATCGGATGACTCCACTTCTAAGATCCTTTTGTCTGCCAAAGTTCTTTCCTCCCGTGCCAACCTCACAAGGTGCATAAAACCTTCTGGAAGGTCCTTGTTTTTTGTTTTGTTCTATGAACAGAAGGTGAATTTAGCACATGGATAAAACAAGAGTCACTTATTAAGACAACGTACCCATCCTTCAAAATTTGGAGCGTATGAATAATAGGCTCGTCAAAAGTCGCAATGGGATAAACTTCCTTGCACCTTTCCTAAGTTTCGACGTTAAGTTGCTCTATCAAACATGTTTGACATGTTATGACGTTCTTTTGACTGAGATAAAAACCTTAAACATGTAAGTAAAAGGTAATCATATTCCAGAATAGAAACCAATTGCAAGCAGTTTACTGCAAAGAAAAGTATATTTTAGAATACACAATTGCTAGCCTTTACTCTTTTACACATTTGCCCTTCAAAGAACAACAAAAGTGTATTCTAGAATACACTTTCGCTACTCTTAAAGGGCAAAAGTATATTCCAGAATACAATTTTGCCCTTTAAGAGTGGCGAAAGTGTATTCCGGAATACACTTTTGCCCTTCAAGAGTAGCGAAAGTGTATTTCAGAATACACTTTTGCCCTTCAGAGTAGCAAAGGAGTATTCCGAAATACAACTTTGCTTGTCTGTGCTATAAAAATGAAAATAGATGAGGTAAGCTTACTTGTGCAACTCCTTTGACATTTCTTCAAGGGTGAATTCTTTGTCCACAACCTTCTGCAAGAGCCTTTCTAGCAAATCCATGTCTGTAAAGCCCTGCATTTCCCTCTAGACGATAATGGTCATTTCCTTCTTGGGTACGTCGAAGCCTTTCTTTTTTCCAGAGACTTTGCCTTTGCTTTTTAGTTCACCCGCTCGAACATATTGAAAATCTCATTCTGCAGGTCCCATCTCTGCAAATATATCAATATTCCCGTCAGCTACCTAGTTACCACAACAAGTCAAGGAAATAGAACACGAGAACCTATTCAAGAATACAATTAAATCATACCCGGCCATCCCTGAAGGCTAACTAAAACTAATTGTCGTGGCCAATGTGTGATGCTCTTTTGTTTGCCTCGTCATATTTGAGGCGCCACTCAATGGCACAAGCTATGTGCAGGCTTCTTCAGATCCTCTCCGGATTTCTCCTTGAAAATGATGCATTCTTTGTGCATAAATCTAATTTTGTCCACGAAGCTCATTTTTAACTTGTATTCATTGTCAGCATTGTGGGTGTTGGCAACGATCTTTGCTTCCTCACCAGTCAGTCCACAGTAGACTGCACAGAGAACAGATAAATATCTAGGGTTCTTTTTTTCTTTGTATAATTGCCTCCTGGCCGGCCTTTTGTAGTTCCCACCCAAAACGTAATGCTTAGATGTGTCCGCATTTTCTCTATCATAATCGGTGGGGTTTGACGGGCTTGAGCATTGCTCCTTGTCAACGAGAACCACAATTGGAGCAACATGAGCGTTGGGATTGCTCCGAATTCTATCCTTCAGGTTCCTCAAATGATCTGCGTAAATCTTTCGGACCTGAAGTGGACACTCTCCAGCTTCATTTTTGGGAGGAAGCTTCATAGATGTAACATGCAACTAGATGACACCCTGCACAAACTTGTGCAGGTTTATTTCCTCCATCTTTTTTGACATATTGTCCACTTTTTTTTCTTTAATGGCAACTCTAGGTGCCTTGCCCTTGCCTTTTCTTTTCTTGGGAACTTCCTCAGGAGCCTCTACAACAGAAAGTTGCACAACCTTTCTTTTTTTTCGGTTCTTTACCATCAATTGTTAATCTTTGTTTTTTTGGAGGTGGTGCTTGCTGCTCTTCCGACTCTTCTGAACTTTTTTCATCAAATTGTTCTCCAGAATGACGCTCCAGGTCCTTTGTTCTTCCTCCTCTTCCTTCTCCGATTCAGTGTGATAATCTATGTTTCCATTTGTTGCAAGCACCTAGAGGGGAACAAAAGGAAAAAGGGGAGTGAGGAAGGAAGGAAGGTACTTTTATCGTCCACGGAGACCAATCGGTCTATGGGACCCAATACAAAAAGCGGCAAAGCGGATTCTTTGATTAAAAACCCCGCCCAAGGGTTTTCGAGAAAAAACGTGGCGAAGATCAGCCTCTTGACAAACCGCCCTAACATATAAAATGCGAAAACACCCAAATATATACTGATCATGCACCGCACTTAGTGCCTAATCGGCGGCAGCCAGGCGAGGCAAAGGTGACCTCGCAGGTCCAAGATTCCTCTAATGTACGACCCGGGCACGTCTTGATCGACGGTCTGTTCATCGGCAAATGCAAGGGCAAGTCCCAACGCACTAGGGAGCCGATTCCGCCCGGACCGACCGAACGCCAGGCAACTCGAAAGTGTGAGACTCATCCTCAATTGGCACCCGCTTGGACAACACCGACAGAGCCCGGCCCCGGGCGGGTTCCCCAATCCACCCGCCTGCCTCGATGCGAAGATGGTGGGCACCGTCTGAATGGAGGCAATGAGTCCGCGCTTTTTCGGGCAAATGGGAACGCAGGTAGAGCCGTGGGCCCGAAAGCTAACACGGGGTTGATGTGCTCCTTGTAATGGGCCATTTTGACTGCTCTAGAGCCGGGGTCCCGTGAGCTTGCCAAGGAAACAAGCGTCTAGGGTACTCCCCGCTGGGTTGTCGCGATCGCGTCACAGGCCCACTCCTCGCACGATCCGTGCTCTGCCGACGCTCCATCCGGGCGAACCACCGATCTCTTTGCCCTCCAACAAGCCCCTAAGCCACAAGGACCCATGGCCACAAGTAAAGCCAAAAAGGGGGCCGAGCATCACCCATAGTAACCACTTTCGAAAATAGACGATGTGTCTATCAAGGGCTGCCCAACAAGCGGTCCTGCGCAGAATCGATAGGGCATCGAAGGTTTCACCCCAAGTGCCCGTGCCAAAATGCCTTACACTTTTGCCCAAGTCATTCCGTGTCGCCAAAGAGACGACCGCCCCAAATCTCGACCCGTCTGAAAGGGCGAGTGCTCGACCCGGTTCGAATGGATGTGACCGATGGCCCCAATCATAGAGCTCGCTCGGTGATGTTGTTCTCGCATGGCATAAAGCTTTCCAGCCCTCATCACTTTTCATAGCGGATAGACGCCTCCCGCCAGAGCGAGGAGGGGAACTCCACCCCTAGGTACTTGTAGGTGGGCGTGGCGCCCACAGTCGGCCCCCGATGTGAGTCAGAGGCATGGGGTGACGTGAAGAGGATATGAGAACCACCGGTCTTGGCGGATTGACGCCGCATGTCCAGAGCGACAAAATGTGTCTAGGGCATCCGGTGAGACCGCATAGCCAAGGGGTATGGGCCAAGCAGAGCCAACATCGTCTGCATAGATGAGTCAGCGGATGACCCGGTGCAAAAGTCGTATGCCATCCCCCCATGCTCGATAAGCGGGGCTCTAACTGATCAATGTAGAGGCCAAAAAGTGTTGGCGAGAGGGGGCAACCCTGCCGGACCCCGATACTACTGGTGAATGCTTGGCCCGTCGGCTGCATCCCGCCAAAACAACTCTCATACAACTCAGATATGGCATTCTCGATAGGCAGCTGGAGCCCCATTGACGCAGCTAGCCTACGCCTTTTCCCGGAAATCGTATCAAAAGCCTTCGCTGGTCCACAAAGCGAAGAATACAAGTCCTGCCGATGATTTAGGGCCGTCTTCAATCGCCCGCAGCAAAAAGATATGGTCAATCGTTGAGTGGCGGGGGTCTAAAGCCTGCGTGTGAGGGCTCGCACATGGCCGCCTCTCGCCAAGTCAATCGCTTTGCTTCGAGAATGCCGATAACAGTTTGGCAAATACTTGAATCCGACCATGATCGTCCGGTATTGGCCTGACGATTGGGTGACGTCGCCTTGTGAATGGGAACAACCCCGCGTGGTCCATTGTCTGGGAGACCTTCCCCGCAATGCTCTGTTGAACAGGGGTAGTGAGGGACCGGACAAGCGGCCGCCTCGCCCATTTGAGTAACTTCGGCACGCATACCATCGGTCAGTGTTGCCTTCCCATTAGCCCGACCATTCGCGGGCCCTCCTCAACATCCTCGTCCACGAGAACCAATGGGGGCCATCTTGTGGGGTATGGGCGTCTGGCGTCTCTGGCGGGGTCATAGAGCTGCTTTGCAAGTAATTTGTTCCCACCGCCGGTGTGATGTCCCCCTCATGAGGGGCGGCCTTCAAGCACTCTGCGCCAAAGGTTCGAGGATGAGTGTCCGGCGGGCCGAACATCTCCCCGATGCACGGCAAAGGTACCAAGCGCCTTTGTGTCCTTCGATGGGCGCGATGCGTCGTGGTGGCCCCGCAAGCGGGTACCTAGATCCGTGTGGCGGAGCTGCGGCTTGCGTTCTTTACACTCGCATCAAACCATCGGTTATCGCGGGAATGTTGTCCGACCACGAGGGCGGCGCCGCGGGGTCGCCAAAGCACTGTCCCGCACGCATCCCGTAATAGCGAAGTCGGCTGGTGCATCTGCTCACGCTCTAGTGTGGAGGTCCGCTTGAAATTCGGGAGGGCGTCCATGAGCATCTCGGCGTGAAGTCCTCTGCACGCTCATAATCTAGTTTCAACCGAGGATGGCGAGGGGCATAGTGGGGGTTCGGGCTTGCCAAACCAGTCCAAATAAAGTGGGAGGTGATCCGAAGTCGACCTCCTCATCCCGGGACCGCCCTGCATGCCCACCGGAACGACCGATGAGATGCATATCTTAGCGCAACTTCTGAGCACATAGTCCACCATACTAGACCCTCCCCCGATTGTCCCGGGTTCAGATGTGCACTTGCGAGAATCGGGCCACTTTGGAAAGGCCATTGCAAATTATCAAGTCAAAATGCCACATAGCAGAGCAACCGTCTCAAAGCGGTGACTGGGCATCATCCGACCCTCGTGGCGGGGTTGCTTCGGGGGCATAGGCTGCAGGGACATCGTCGGCCAGCGGGTCAAGTCGCATGGGCTGCTCTACTCCCCGTCAGGCATTGAAATCTCAAGAAGGACGACCCTACCCAACCTGCCAGTGTTGCCAGATGTCATCATATAGATCGACATAAGGGTCCATCCTATCCGCATCGGGGGTGGCTGCGATAGAAGGTGCTTTCATCTGCGTGGGAAATAAATAAAGCGCCGAAAAAGAGGGTTGCCACCGGTATTATGCACACGAACCCACAAGTACACCGGTTGGTTCCGTCTTCCGGAGGGTAACCTAATGTGCCAAGGTTGTCCGTGGTAGCAAGCCACTCCACCATGACCCCTCCGCCTTGTACGGTATTGAAGACCAAGAAATGTTGGTAACCCGACAGATCGTGTAGCTCAGGCTCCAAAGATGCTCCCATGTCTCCATGAGAAAGATGAGATCCATATCGGTACGCCACGGAGTTCGATCGTCCCCTTCGGCCAAGGGAAGCCTCGACAATTCCATGAGACCACCCGGAGACACAATTCCTATTTGTCGGCCAGGGATGGTATCTGTGACTGAGTCAGCGGGGAGGATGGGAAGCAGAGGTCACTCGTGAGAAATAGATGGAGTGGAGGCGACATGTGGTGAGAGGGCGTGGGCGCGGAGGGAGCAGGGAGTAGGAGCAGGAGAAGGGGGCGGTAGGGAGAAGCGTATAGGGCCAATGCGCAATACCGGGTTGGGGTCAGCGGGGTCTCGCAGCGATGGCGTGTCCGTCGAAAATGTGCATCCCGCCGAACCAATCCTGCGGCACCCCACGGTGGCGAATGCCTCGACCCGACAAGCTCCTATCTGCGTGCCTCCTGTTGCACGGTGTGAGGTCCCGGTCCCGCGTCTGGGGATGTCCCTTCAAACATCGGCCCCTGGCGCAATATGGCATCACGCACTGCGGCATCCGCAACCGTGAATATGACAATGCGGTCCGCGACCGGGCCGAGAGCCCCATGACTCGCTGCTTTCGAGAAATGTGAACCTGCCCCGGGAATGTCATCCGATCGAGAATGTGTGTTCGGATGTTGTGGGCAAGACTCTCCCCTGCCGCGGCATGCCTCGAACTACCAGTTGTAGCCTCCGGCCAAGCTCCCGGAGTTCTGCGACTGCTTGGGTCAAAAGGTGGGCGAGGGCCGGGTCCCTTGGGGGGGTGGTGGTGGTGGGCGGGATGGCGTGGAGTGGCTGGAGTGTGGCCGGGATGGCGTGGAGTGGCTGGAGGCCGGGCGGCAGTCGCGGGGCCTGGCCGCCGGGCGTGGAGGCTGTGGCGGGGTAGCGGTCTGAGCCGCGTTCGCCGGCCTGGAAGTGGAGCACGCGGCTCTTGCGGGGCTCGCCGCTTTGCTTGGCCAACTCCCCACCTTCTTTGCGGTGACTATGAACCCCGGTAGGGAGCACCCCTGCTCTGCACTGTGGATGGTTGCCCGCAACCCCCGAGCTCGTGCTCAGTAGCGCAGAGCGTGCTCAAGCCCCAAAGACACGGCATCGAGGGCGGGCTTGCTGTTCGATCTTACTCACGAAGATCCCGGTGTAATGCAGGCATGCGCAGAGCGGCCCCGCTCCCGTGCCATGGTGGTGGCTGCCTCCACCTCTGTACTGAAGCCGAGACACCGTGACCATCGTCTCCTGCATTGCGCGCTCCCTCTCCTGTGTCATGGTGTCCAGAGTGATGAACACAGAGTCTAGGCGGGCCCGCATGTCCTAAGGGCTACTAGCATCATTTCGCTGCACCCCAATTGAAGTATGCAAGTCATAAAGCCAGAAATTAAGAACGTGTGGAAGGGGATCTGGCTAAAATTTATTCTTCCAAAAGTGTGCTCACTGATATGGCAAGTAGTGCATAGGACCTTCCAGATGAATATGAAAGTTTCAAAGTATAAAGAAGAAGTGAGTCCATTATGCCCCATATGTAAAGTGAGAGATGAAACATTGGAGCATTGCCTAGTAGAATGTATTGATATGCAATTGAGTTGGTATGAGGAAAGGTTTGGCAATATGCTGGGTACCAATCAGACTCTCTTAGGCATTCGTCCTGTAGAATGGGTACAGTCTAAATGCATTGCTTTTCAAATAGTCAAAGCGTGGACTTTCCTAACATATTTAAGGTAGTTTGATTTTTCGTTTGATGTAATATTTCCGTTCCAAAAAAACGTAAGGGCGATGCATATACCTAAAATAAAAACTGAGAAATCAAAAGGAAAGCCTATGTGACGTCATAGTATTAGCTTGCTCTCATATGCCATCTTTGCCATAGCTTGCAATAGTTCCGGAATGGGTCTGCAGGGAGTTTTAGCCACCTTCGCCGGCAAGGTTAAGCAAGCATAGAGCTTGCCATAGAAAATATTTAGGGCGAGCTTGCTCTCCAGTCTGAAGCAGTGGCCCTGCATCATCTCTACTGGCTTTAAGCAGGGCTTAGTCTGCTACTTTTTGGTAATGAAAACATGCAATTTTGGTGTCCATCATATCAGCTATGGCAGGTCTTTTTGATGAGCAATTAAAGATTTACACTCTTTCAAGGCCTCAATATTCACCTGAGCTTTTCCCCTTTTTAGCGGGATGTTGTCTGCAAATGTAGTTGCAACAATGGACTATTTCCTTAGAAAAAGAAACAAAAAGAATGCACAAGGTTGAACAGCAGGTCCTTGAGACAAAAACATCATTGACCAGGGAGTTTGACAAAATTCGAGCATTAAGGAAGAGTATAGAGGAGCAAAGCCTACATGCAAAAGAAGAGCATGCTAATATAGTGAAGGAGAGAGAATCTCTTGTTGAATGTTCAACTCATCTCCAAGAACGCCACAAGGTATTAGATAATTTTGTTTGACATATTTCATATGTTAAAAATATTGTTAATTACTGGATGTCACAGAGCGTGGGCAGCAAATAGCACGTGCACTGTCTGAAGTGCAAAAAAAAGTTACTGATCTCTTTCTTCGTGAGTCCTCCATGAATAGACGAGCTTTAGACTTATTATCTGTCAAAGAATAGAATAGAATAGAATAGAATAGAATAGAATAGAATAGAATAGAATAGAATAGAATAGAATAGAATAGAATAGAATAGAATATGTTTTTATCATCCACGGAGACCATCTGACCTATGGGACCCAAACAAAGAGAGAGCAACAAGCGTATTACTGTCCGGATTAAAAAACCCTCGCCCCGAAGGGTTTTCGAGGGGAAAACCTTAGCAATAATAAGGATGCTGGTATACTGTACAATCGTATATGACAATTCAATGATGTACCAGAGGACAAAACTGAGTCCGTGTATCCATAACCTCCTGAAGGTATGATCCCAACAAGCCCACGGAGGCCGTGTTCAACAGCTCATGTAGGGGCTGGTGAGGCACAATGAACTGAATATACTATGCCCGGATATGATCGAATGCTGGGAGGCCTGAAGGGCGTGACATTCATCTTCAATGACGCCCTGTTGGCAACACTGACAGATCCTGTCCTCACGTGGCTCTCGAGTCCATCGCCCTATCTCAATGGGGAGGCGGTGTGCACCCGTGTGAATGGAAGCTATCAGTCTGCGCTTCTTCATGGGCAAATCAGTGCGCAAGTAGTGTTGTGGGCCTCTTGTGAGCATGGAATTGACTTGCTGCCTGTAGTGTGCCATTTTAACATGCAGTAGGGCATCTGCATCCCAGAGCTTAGCAAGGAAGCTAGCGCCGCAATGCATTGTGCTCCTTCATTGTCCGTACCTGCCCGCATCTGTGTGCCTGCAAATTCCAACATGAGAACCACTGAGCTTGCTTGTCCTTCGAGCAGGCTTTGAGGCGCTGTGGACCCATTGCTACTGCCAATGCAATATTGGGCAATCGGGCGTCACCCATACCAACTACCTTCTGAAAGTAAATGATATGGCATTCCAGTGCAGCCCTTTGAAGGGGTAGAAAACCCGTCTCCCAGGAGGTTCTACTGATATGCAACTGTGGATTTCACCCCAAGTGCTTGTGCTAAGAAGGCCTTATGTACCTGCTCCAGGTCATTCCAGCTGGTGCGAGATATCACCGGACCCCACACCTCTACCTCGTACATGAGAACCGGCTCGACTAAGGCCCTGAACAGGTGTGACTAGTGGCCCCAGGCATATAACTCTGCCTTGTGGCTATTTCTCTGCATGGTATATAGTGCTTTCCAGCCTGCTATGACACACAACTTGATGGAAGCATCCCAATTCGTGGTAGTAGAAAACTCGATCCCTAAGGAAGAAATGTTTATAATTTTTGCAGTTAGCAGACTATTTTGACAGTTATAACCACAAATGTTGGCAAGCAACGATTAGAGCATGCTGTAAGATGGCCAAATAAAACATATGTTGTAGCTTCAGAAAAGATGAGTTTTGAAGATCTTAGTGCCATAATAGGTCCTACTCTGCTTGATGTGCAGGGGCTTGCGTCAGGAGCTTACCAAAATTAAGGCGACCCAGCATAGCCAATCATTATACAACCTTAATGAGCCATTATCATTATATGGCTTTGAATTGATCTCCATAGCAGCTTCCACCTGAATATCTTTGCTCCTGTCATACCTATATTAAACATAATCATGTAAGTTTATTATACACAATCATCTTAGGTTCTAGAAAATAGTAGTAAGAAGTAAAATTCTTACTTATGATACGACTTGGTGTTCCTGTGTCCTGTAACAAGTTTCCCGATCTCGGGAAGCACGCCAGCAAGTGACATCTGAGTTATTGTAGACACTCGACCACTTTTGTTTGAAAGTTGAACATCAATAATATTGCCCATGCTTTGTACCCAGCTAGAGAGATTATTCACACCAATCCTACCCTTTTGAAACTAGATCTACATAAACAAATATAAATGATTAATATCGAAAAGAAACCAAAAATAAATAGATATAAATGCTTATTTTGTCCTTAAAGTTTGGAATATGTTGCAGAAAGAATGGCTTTGGATCTACAATCTCCTTCGGCGAAAGATGCCAGACATACTGTTTATAGGTAAGAATGAAATCGTCTTCATAAGTCTAGATCGATGGCCTAAAGTGTACTCATCAAAGCGAGTCACTGTCGTGCCCCAATTTTTACTTGTCCTTCATAAAGGAGAAACTCTGAAGAACCATCAAATTCCAAAGTAAAATTCACATCCTTGCATTCATATAGCTCAGCGCCATCCCTGATAGCAAAACGAGTAACCAAAAAATAGCAAAGTCGCTTCTGAATCCCTTTCGAGCTATGGGTTTGGAAATCTAAATCTGCAACCAGATCTATTTCTGTGTTGAAAGGGATAGCAGCGGCTTTCTTCTTCTTAATCTTAACACCTACACCCGCCTTCCTTGCTTTATTAGCAGCAGCAACGAAACCTAATCTAGCCTTACCATATCTCAGATCCCTTAAAATATTAAATGGCGGCTCTTTAAGATCACCCCTCAAATTAACTGTTGCCTCACAATGCGACCTATTGTCTTCAGTAGGCAATTCAAACTGAAAAAAGGAAATATACAACTTAAAATACCAAAATAAACTACCCTAAAAAGTATTCTAAATAAACTACCCTAATAACTGCTAAAATAAACTAGCTTAGAAAATAAAGTATACAAATAGTAACCTCCCAGGTGGAAACAGAGTGCCATCCTACTTTCTGACTTGCAGAAGGAAGCGCATAACCATGTCATTCAGCGGCAACAGTGGAATATCCTGAATTGGAGTTTTTGGTGAAATAATAATTCCTTTTTGAAATGCCTTCTCCAGGTGTCAAATCGGCCTCTAGCCCATTTAGTTTGCTTGCTCAACCTATCTTTCCCACCCTTCTCACTTTCTAACATAACCTTTTCATCAAGTTCAGTATATTCCTTGCATGCTTTTCTGCTGAACCAAGGCTCATTTTCAATGCTTTTCAAAAATTTTTGAACATCATCTGGATTAGTTTCCTTGACCAACTGGTCAGCAACAATAATTTCGTCATCGACAGGGTTATCACTTGAAAGAAAATCAATTCCAATCAAAAAGTTTGAGCTGCTACTAGCATTGCAGTCAGCAAATGCTATGCTAAGCAAACACAAAGAAAAACCAAGGAAAATAAACCACCTTGTATTATCCATTGCAATCTCTTATAGAAACCTGAAAACAATAACGTGAATCACTTAAATAAGCAAGAACAATAACCTAAAATTTACAAGAACAATAACATTACCAAAAATAAAGCTTGATAACCACGAGGTCTCCCAAGATAATGTCTAACAAAATACAAGCCAATGCATTCATAACATAAAACTCGAGTTCTTACTCCAGAAAAAATTATACATGTACAACATCCACTTAGCATTTGCTAACTGCAACGCTACTAGCATTGCAGTCAGCAAATGCTATACTTAGCAAACACAAAGCAAAACCAAGGAAGATAAACCACCTTGTATTATCCATTGCAATCCTACATGAAAACAATAACCTGAATCACTTAAATAAGCAAGAACAATAACCTAAATTTTACAAGAACAATAACATTACCGAAAATAAAGCTTGATAACCACGAGGTCTCCCAAGATAATGTCTAACAAAATACAAGCCAATGCATTCAGAAAATAAAACTTGAGTTCTTACTCCAGAAAAAATTATGCATGTACAACACAATCTCGATTCCTTACTCCACAAGATCCTGCCAAAATATAAACAAACATTAGCAAGGAAAACAGACAATTAACAAAAGAAAAACTAGACAGTAACATAAAACAACAATACCTTAGAATGACAAAGAAGATCGGCCAGAGAGAGAGAGAGAGAGAGAGAGAGAGAGAGAGAGAGAGAGAGAGAGAGAGAGAGAGAGAGAGAGAGAGAGAGAGAGAGAGAGAGAGAGAGAGAGAGAGAGAGAGAGAGAGAGAGAGAGAGAGAGAGAGAGAGAGAGAGAGAGAGAGAGAGAGAGAGAGAGAGAGAGAGAGAGAGAGAGAGAGAGAGAGAGAGAGAGAGAGAGAGAGAGAGAAATGAAATGAAATGAAATGTTGATTTATTACGTCTACTGAGAGAGAGAGAGAGAGAGAGAGAGAGAGAGAGAAAGAATTCGTCGGAAATAAAATGAACAAGGTTTTTCGTCCTAGTTGGTGCCACGTGTACACAAAACACTGGTCCTAGTGGTCCACGTGTGTGAACCCATTTGCACTGGGGCCTCGGGGGAAACCACCGGGAATTTCCCGGGCGCCCTGTCCCCCCGGAAATCCCCTCGTACCCAAGGGTTCCCTATCACATATCGATAAGGCTATCACATATCGGTAAGGCTTACTTTAGGTTTGCCGACCTTTAAATTTGCAAATAGTGCCAGTACCTTAAATGCAAGGAGAAGGGTTGCTTCATTATTCTCTACCTCCCTCAGCCAGCGCCCTCCCAGTGCCCAACTCCCTCTCTCTAGCGCCCTCACTCCCCTTGCATAGACCCCCTTGATTTGCCCCTTGGCTTTCTCTCTCTAGGGTTTACAATCTCTATCTAGACCCAAAACCCCCAAACCCCCAAAAGGTGCTCTGCCCGCCTTTCTGAGTCCCCAAATTGGATTCTAAGCACCCTTGAGGCAGCCAGAGACCCCTTAAACTTTGGCACCCCCAAAACCCCCAAACCCCCAAAAGATGCTCTGCCCACCTTTCTGAGTCCCCAAATTGGATTCTAAGCACCCTTGAGGCAGCCAGAGACCCCTCAAACTTTGGAACCCCCAAAACCCCACACCCCAAAAGGTGCTCACCCGGCGTTTTTTTGAGTCCCCAAATTGAATTCTAAGCACCCTTTCCGCAGCCAGAGACCCCTCAAACTTTGGAAGTCATGGCCACAGAAGATTGGGAAACCCAAGGCTAGGCATTTATAAGTTGACCTTACAAATGGTCCTGTTTGAAGTGAGGGATGGGGAATCCAAGGCTTATTCCCTATGGTATGCATGTGATCTGGTAGAATTCTTGCTATACGTCCCCACATTGCTCTATCATAATGTTGCAGCTCAAATTCATTTTTAAATTCTGCCCATCCACATAAGCGATCATTCTTGTACCAAGACGAGTAGCAACTTATACCTGAATTGATCCATCTTCTTACCACTCTAGCATATGCTACTATTGCAAGAGGTCCGTGTTTTTGTTATGAAAACTATCTGTAATCCATCATGGAGGTGTGGTCGTAGCGTCCAAACCATTGCTACTTAATGTGAACAATTTCTTCACTGTTTTCCATGCCACGAGTAAGCCTTTTCAAGAAAGGGGAAGCATTGGTGCATGGTCTTAAACCATTGAAGGACGACCATGGAAGGGCAACTTGTATCGATACTTTATTATGTCTGCACGACATTAGCATGGCCTAACTTCTGAGTTGTAACCACCTTTTCTTCTAGGATATTCGGAATAAACTTTGCCATGAGTATTTTGCTCTGTAGGACTATGTCTACCATGCCTATACCTTCTTCTTCTTTTGCCCTCTTACACAACGGCGCCTTCCTCATTGCCCCCCTAGACAAAGTTCATAACCGTTGCTTCCATCTTGTGCGCCTTATCTGGGGGAGCAATTAACAGTGATGATACATATATATGAATACTGCTCAATGCGGCTTTGTAACTGCGATCCTTCCGGCTAGTGATAGCGTCACAACTTTCCACCACCAGTTTAAGTGGTTTTGGAGCCCAAGCAACATCTTGTTCAGATCCTAGTTGTATGTATATTAAGCCCGACCAGGATCTCTAGAATCTTGGAGCATTTCCTTTCAGGAATGATTTTCCATAGGAGACGTTGAAGGCAATTAGGATGTGGGCCCTCCCTCATCCACATCTAGGTCCTTGAATAGAATAGAAACCCAATCTCCTTGTTCCCAAATGGAACTGCCTAATAGCCAATAGTCAAATAAAAAGCTTGGCTTCGCAACTTAGCCCAAGTACTAGAAAAACTACCAGAAGCACTTATTGGCTTGTTGGTGCCATTTGAATGAAGGAAAGAGAGCCACAACTAAATTGGCCTAAGGAAATCAGAAAAAAGGGGAATTCAATGGTCTTAATCCTCAGTTTACACTTTATTCCCCATAGTACAGTTTTCCTTGATGTATCTTGAGTTTTTCTCATAATAATATATTTACATCCTTGGGGGATTCCTTTTTAGAATTGAGCCAATTTCTATGTAGGATACAAAAATATAGTGGCTTGATTACAATTGAGAAACTAATACAAAATACACTGGAAACAAAAAATTTGTTCTAATAGCTAAATCTTGTTCATTGGCAAAGAACATAATTTGGAATGCTGACCGCTACCTCCATAACCCTAATTCAAACTACCAAATGTATAGAGATAACAGTACCCTAAATCAAATGGCAAAATACACCATTGTGCACCATAGATTAATCTATAGCATGAGATATGAATGCATATTATCCAAATGATGGCCAAACAACTTAATAACATTGCCAACAATCACAATAGCCACATGAATACACAAAAACACCAAATACCATTGGCAAAAATGATTTCTTTATCTATTGTTCTATATTATTTTTTAAAGGGCGTCAAACTTTATTAATAACACTTAAAGTAATACATGATACAATGCAAAGACGCGAATAAACAAGGTGGCAAGCCACTACATATTGCCTCAGTGCTATGGATTGGCATTAAACATAACATTAACCATACTGGCAGATTATCACCACATTCAATATTATTGGCTGCTTTTGCTTTGAATGGCTTTTCTTGGCATAGCTTGCTATTCGTTTGAGAAGTGAAATTTAATATAATTTCTCGTCAAGCACTTCCAGGTGGGAACAGCTAATAGGGATGAAGAGATCGACTCAGACCACTTACCACTTTACTTGAAGTTGGATTGGCAGGTTGTGCGAACACCCAATGCAACAACTCCTCACATGCCTCAGCTGCGATTGGATTATGAACATGCAGGGGCTTATGCCCAGATGCTTATGGATGACCTGGCAGAAATTTTGCAATATCCTACACTAGAGCAACAGACAGGCCGGCTGACTGATGTGCTTAGGACTGCGGCAGAGAGATGCTTTGGGATAAGCCGCCCGCGACGGACCTCCAGGAATACAATCTTCCCACGTAATCAATGGTTTGATGCAGAGTGCAAGGAACACAAACGCTGGCTCTGCCAAGTCACAGACCCTGCTTTACGCCCACATGCAATCAGACAGTACCCCGTCTTGCTTAAAGCTAAGAAAGCCACGTACATTGCAGCGCATCAAAGGGAAATGTTTTACCTCCTGGAACGTCACCCCAGGACCTTCTGGCGAAGGGTTCTTAGAAAGCCAGTACAGCCCACAGGGAACATTACTCCCGAGCAGTGGAGGCAATACTTGCAACAACTATACGACCCTCAGGGTGCACATGCAGCATTACCTCTGCAAGAAGGCCCAGCGCTGGAAATCACAGATTCGGACGTGGAACAAGGCTTACAGTGTCTTGCCAATGGGAAAGCCCCGGACCTGGATGGTATGCAGGCAGAATTGCTTAAGTGGGCATGGCCGTCCATAATACCAGTGTTGACTGCCTTATTCAACAAGGCATTACAGGAAGGCTTCCCGCTGCAGTTCGAGCAGCAGTTGACGGGATGGGCAGAGGCAGCAGAGATACGGGCCCTCATCCAGGTAGGATTCAGACCCCGGCACTCAACCATTGACCACATCTTCACATTGCGAACTCTGGTTAAAGACAGCAGGAACCGCCCTCATGATCTATATTGTTGCTTCGTGGATTTTGCGAAGGCACTTGATACTGTGCCTCGGGAAAAACTATGGGCAAGATTGCGACAACTGGGGGTTCCTGTAGATTTGCAGAATGCGGTGTACAGGCTATATGAAAGATGCTCGGGTCGGTTGCAGCCGACAAGCCAACCATTTGATAGTAGTATCGGGGTTCGTCAGGGATGCCCTCTCTCCCCAATATTGTTTGGGCTTTACATTGATCAATTGGAGAGCTGACTTACTGATAATGGGGGCGATGGGGCTCACCTTCTCTACCAGATCATCAAGCAGTTAATATATGCTGATGATGTGGACCTCCTAGTTACACACCAGCAGACATGCAACGATATCTCGATGTTCTGAACACATTTTGCCAAGCGACTGATGTGCATATCAACTTGGCCAAGACTAAGGTGGTTTTCATATCATTCACGTCAGTCAAGGATCCCCTCCTTCAGTTACCAAGGGCAGAATGTGGAAGTAGCATCCACATACAAATATTTGGGAGTGGAGTTTCCTTCTACTATGCACTGGGACACATCCATATGGCTACGAGTTACGTCGGGCTGGAAGGCGCTATATGCAATGCAAAACAATAGTCATAGAGCGGAGTTGTATGGTTGGACCCATCAGTCACACCTATTCAAGGTCTTAGTGGAGCCTGTCCTTTTATACGAGGTTGAAGTATGGGGCCCAGTAGTATCCCTCGCTACTTGGAATGACTTGGAGCAGGTGCAGAAAGCCTTCTTGGCACGAGCACTAGGGGTGAAGTCCACAGTCCCATATCAAATTCTACTGCAGGAGACAGGATTCTTGCCTCTTCAGAGGGCGGCCCTTGATCGCTTCATTGTCTATTTTCAGAAGGTGGTCAATATGGACGATGCTCGTCTCCCTAAACTAGCTTATATCATGGCAATGGGGCCACAACGCCTCAAGGCCTGTTGGAGGGAAAAGAGATCTCAATGGATGGCTAGATGGAATGTGCAGGAGCACAGGTGCATACATGTGCAAACAGAGGCAGATCACCATAGCTTGAGGCAATATCTTGATGCTTGCTTCATCAGCAAAGCTTTGGGATGCCAGCGCCCGTGAACAGGTCAAGACAGCACACTACCAGCGCCACATAAATCCCACATTGGAACGAGGCCCCCAATGCTACCTGCGCACCCACTTGCCCATGAAAAGATGCAGACTCATTGCCTCCATTCGCAGAGGGGCACATCATCTTCGAATTGAGACAGGCAGATGGATTGGTGAGCCACGTCAGGACAGACTCTGTCAATGCTGCCAAATGGGTGTCATTGAGGATGAATCTCATACCCTTCAAAGTTGCCCAGCATATGATCAAATCCGGACGCGCTATGCTGAGTTAATCAGGCCTGGCCAGCCGCTACATGTGACATTGAGCACGGCATTCGTACGGGTGCTAGGATCATACCTTTAGGAGGTCATGGACATGCGAGATCAGCTATGTCCTCGGGCACGCGCTTGACATGTACATACATATTTTATTTCATGATGATGTATACTTGTCCAGTTTGACAGCATTCTTATTACTGCCACGGTTTTTCCCTCGAAAAGCCTTCGGGGCGAGGGTTTTTTAACCCGGACAATAATAAGTTTGTTGCGCTCCTTCTGGGTCCCATAGGCCAACTGGTCTCAGTGGACGATAGAAACCATTGTTTCTTTCTTTCCTCTTAACAGTATTCCAGAGGCTCACATTTGAGAATAACAATGGGAAAGTCCTTCTAAAGTAGTCTGAGACAAGATTCGGACATAATTTTATTATGCTTAACCATTTGCAGGAATTGAGATGGCCATTATAATCTTTGGTTGTTAATGGTGAATTACCAAAGGTCTCCCTATGCTTGTAGTATGATGTTGCCACGGATAATTTGTTTTGAAAAGATGTGGGACACCTCTTAAGTGTAATGGAGCCAATAGTTTATATAATGAGGCTTGTATATGGAATGGGGTCATGCATTGAAAAGGTTAATGAGGGTTTGGATAGGGTGGTTGCAAAAGGATGTTGCAGAATAAAAGTATTGAAAGCACTTTGTGCGAAAAGTTGGAATAGCTGTCATAACCTCGTGCAAGCACAACTTTTATTTTGGAACCAAAATTCCAATTTTATGAGCATCCCTCAAATACAGACATGGCACAACATCGAGTAGATGTTCTTGATAGTGTGGTTGAAAATCAAAGAAGACAGAAAATTGATAAAAGGTCGGCTTCATTTCTATTGCAATAAGAAGGTAGATTTGGTTCACCTGATGCACAAGTGGAGAAGTTTATTACTGGTCTTCCTCTTTAGTGGAGGACTATATGTCTAACACCTCGAATTGCAAAGGTTTGCCATTTACATACTTTCTCAAGGTGCTAGTTCCTCTCCCATAGAGTGCCCATTCAGTGTGTTTGGACATGTGACTAGTAAAAAGAGCTTGTATTCTACCTTTTCGACCTCGTGTTTGTGAGTGCCAATTTGAAGATTTTAAAGAGTCGCAGGGCACTTGAGAAGAAGACCTATATTTTTATGCAATGAAAGCAAGCATTTGACTACACATTGAGAATGAGGAGGAGATGGAAGATGAAGATGAGAATGAAGAATTGGAAGATGATGGTATTGAAGTGTGTGATGATAATGAAAAGTAGGAGTATGATTACTACGAGCATAGTGAAAACAATCATCAAGAAGACTTAGCGGCAAAAATGATCCAAATTACTGTGGCGACCTGTCGAGTAACCCTCCTTGCAATTGGGGATCTTGTCTAGACGAGGTGCACCCTGGACTACCATAGTCGTCGGATTCATCGATCCTACGACCCTGATCGTATGTTGGGGCCTCTGAGCACCTCCCGTTTCGCTTATAGTCATTTATGATTGGAGGCGCCTATGATTTTGAAATATGAAATACGATTTCACCTATGGTTTTGAGGGAATATCGAACCTCTGTACGTCTTTGCGTAAGATTTTAGAATATGAAATACGGTGGCTCGAACCTCTATCAAAATAACTCAATGTCCTAATAAGACTACTTTAACCAATATGTCCAATGAGCTAATGTGATTATTTTTTATCTTGAATCTATTTTTTTTTTTAATAACAACCCATTCCATTGTTTTAGGGATATATGGTCTATGGTTTCAGGAATTGTTTTTTTTACATCCATATCAGATCCCCCTGGAACCCCTGTTATTTTGCTACATTTGTTTTTTTAAGTATAACTACCAACACATAATTAATGCAAACCATTGCATTCCACACTTAGAAATAAAATTCCCCCTTAAACCCCCTTTGGTTTGGGTGCATATTCACACGGGGGGTGACTCCGGGCACCGAGAGCTGTTGGATGAGCATATATGCCTTTTATTCCTCGATCTAGACCATACATAGAGATCCTCGTTTGTGGGGTATGCCTGTACAAGTTTTAGTATACTGTATAACACAGTTTGCGAAATACTATAAGATTTGAGACAATGTACTATATGGTGTTGATTTTGTACATGTATAACATGATTTTACGGGCTCTCGCCGCCCTACGTCACCCCCCGTGTGAATATGCACCCAAACCAAAGGGGGTTTAAGGGGGAATTTTATTTCTAAGTGTGGAATGCAATGGTTTGCATTAATTAATGTTAATGGTAGTTATGTGTTGGTAGTTATACTTAAAAAAAAATTTTGGCCCTTCGGGCCCTAACAAAGGAGGTAAATTTTAATGGCCTTAGGAATTGTGTAAAGATTGATGAAAAAAATAGAAAAGCAATTAATACAAACCAAACATTTGCATAATTCTCATCATATGATTATGTGAGAATCGATAGAGATATCAATATATTGCCACAATTTATTGAACTTACATGGCATAGCAAATACTGTAGCATCAATATAAACATATTGAATATGCATGACATAATAATCTTTGTAGCATCAAACATCCAATTTGTAGTATGAAATATCCGCATGTAGTATGAAATAAAATCTAGACAATTGAGATGGTGCCTGGCCTTGTCACTATCTCGCTTATAAGACATAATCAGCTGGAAAGACACCGATACTAAAGAGTGCTGCTATGGAAATAAGACTTCCACTGATTTCTCCACATGGGTAAGATCAAGCCCGCTTACGATTTCCATTTATCTAGTCATATAACAAATCCAAGGAACTGGATCAGCTAATGGATTAGTTTTTTGGTCAGACGTTGATCTAAATTTACTCGAACATACAGACCGTTCGGTACATTTAGAGAGGTTGCCTACTACTATTTTAACTGAAAGGTCCACACCATAACAATACCTGTTCTGAGGAACCAAAATGCTGCATACCACCCAAATATAACGATATATCCAAGCTGTGCAACTGAGTAATTAAATATAATAAGCACAAGCCTGGAAGAAATATGCTCACCCACTATGATTGCAGCCCTCTGTTTGGTATACTGTGTGGAATTGACCATCTCCCAGAAGTGATGAACATGAGCTGTTATGTGAAACGTGGCCTAGTTACATCAATGCCCTTTCAAACAAAGTTATCTTTCCCAACAAGATGAGATGAATGTATTTTGAAATCTAGATGAGTTTGTCAGAATTCATGGATGCCATTCACAGATAAAAAAGTGATGGCAAATATGTGATGACTCAAAAATGGCTATGTTTAAGCAAGACATGCCCATGAAAAGTTCAATGTCTGCACTTAATGGACGCCTTCTTTCCAGTGGTTCAAGAAGTTATAGACATGTAGTCGGCAATAGAGATGAATCAAGGACTGCAAAATAGGGCGCAGGAAATTGAGCACAGTGAGTATAAAAAATGTTATACCAGGAAAGAAACATGCAAGTTTCGAAGCTACTGATCTCCAACCCTTGGCATCACCCAACTCCACAGTGCGCCATAATCTGCAAGCCACATAACCAAACACCAATACCGGGGAAAAGATAGAGCGTAACCATTCCCAGTGAGCAACATGTCCCTTGAGAGAAAAATGGTTGAAATTTCTATAATGGCCACAATGTGGCAGCTACAGATCCAAAAACTCTGTTCTGTTCTGAGGACAAAAGTTATAATTGGTACAACCAAACAACCAAACATGCAGAGGCCCACACTTTTTGATCTGCAAGCGCCAATTCCAGGAGCCCATTCTGAAAACGCTAGACTTGAGCTTTCAATCTTCCATTGGGCAAGGTGAGCCAAGGTACCGACTGTCTGGTGCGGTCCCTGCATTCCCTGCATTCCCTGCATCATGCTCATAGCCCTGGAGCAAACGATCTAGACTGGTCGATCTAGGCTGATCCAGTACTCAGTAAACAACCAAACATGCAGAGGCCCCACACTTTTTGATCTCAAGCGCCAATTCCAGGAGCCCATTCAAAAACGCTAGACTTGAGCTTTCAATCTTCCACCGGGCAAGGTGAGCCAAGGTACCGATCGGCCGTCAGTGCGGTCCCTGCATTCCCTGCATCATGCTCATAGCCCTGGAGCAAACGATCTAGACTGGTCGAGCCCGGCATCAAACCCTATCTTTGCACCATTGCAAAAATTTGCAAAGCCATTGCTGGCAACCAGGCTTTCACCTTAACAGTCCCACCAGACCCAACCTCTCGTCCAACTAAAGAGTTCATCCTTTGCCTTCACCTGCCGATCCCTGCAAAAAGAAAATAGAATCGAAGAAGGAATAAAATCCTAAAATGTTTTTTTCGAATGCTTGCCCTGAAATGCGCTTGCATGTTCAGCCCCTAAAATAAAATAAAAAGAGGGCTTTTGTTGTGAGCCCTTGGATTTTGGACCATTGAAAAAAAAAAGCTAAATCAACGACTAAGAAATGGTGCACTCTAGATGTACGCATTAGTACATCTATTCGAATACGCCATGAAATCTTAGGAAAACCTTTGTGAAAAGCGTACAAAAACACAAAAAAAAACCCCTGTTATTATGCTACATATTCTAAATGAGGTGCAACCTATGATTTTGAAATATGAAATACGATTTCGTCTATGATTTTAAGGGAATATCGAACCTCTATACGGCTTTGCGTAAGATTTTAGAATATGAAATACGGGGGGCTCGAACCTCTATCAAAATAACTCAATGTCCTAATAAGACTACTTTAACCAATATGTCCAGTGAGCTAATGTGATTGTTTTTTATCTTGAATCTATTTTTTTTTTTTAATAACAACCCAGTTTTAGGGATATATGATCTATGGCTTCAAGAATTGTCTTTTTAACATCCACATCAGATCCTCCTAGAACCCCCTGTTATTTTGCTACATATTTGTGCTTAAGCTTGGTACACAAAATTATAGATGGTAAAGAATTGAATCTTCGTTATAGTTGAACTTACATATTCCAAATTCAATGGACAAATGCCTAAGAATTCAATATGCTCAGATAAAGTTAAGATCCAAAGAAATCAATTTCAATAATACAGCATCCAACTTTAGCAAATCAACCCCAGAAGATTCTAGTTCAAAGATGATCCACAATTGCACTGCTGCCATTCACCTGATTACTGCCTTGCTCATTCACTGCACATGCACTCATTGGGGTTAGCCCTCATGACTAAGTGGGAATCATTGGCTGCCACTGCATGCATGGATTTCAAAGAGACAGGATCCTATGTGCTAGGAATGACAATATGACCAATGAAATTCAACACATGAGCATCAAATATCTAGCATAATAACAAGGGGTTTCTTTTTCTATTTTTATACGCTTTTTAACATGGTCTTTCCATGATTTGGTTGATGTATTTGTGTGCATGTACTAAACAATTTAGCTCTTGATTTCGAAGAAGAGGGCAAATCATGTGGTTGTGGCTTTTTTTTAATGCATGTCCCCTCTTTTTTTCCCTTAATATGTATTTGTCTTTGGCATTAGCTCAAAACAAGCCCCTTTCCCTGCACATGACATTTGCTTTAGGTTTCTATCTGGTTTCCTGCCATTTTGGGCCCACTTTTAGAATCCTTGTCAGTTATGAAAATCCGTGAATTTTATTGCCCATCCATGTATTCTCTTTTTTGCAAATCCATGAAATTTCATTGCAGACTAGAGTTTCTATATGAACGCACTCTTTGATTTTGCTATATTCCATCCACAACCCATTTGCAAATGGAAACAACATCGTAGTTCTTTTATGGATGCATTCGCTTCTAAGGTTTGGGGCTTAGTTCTGTTATTCGGATTGTTGCGTGCCCAAGGTAAGGTTTTTTCGTTTATGTTCTTATATAACTTTGAAGCATAAGCAAATCATATTCACATGCAAAGTCAATGAGAACAGCCTCTAGCTGTAGCGCAGCAGCCAATTTTGCAACCTGTTCTACCTCTTCAAATGGATCCAGATTACTCTATTTTTAACCAGGAAAAAAGTGCTCCAGAAGATGGGCTGAAGCACAAGCTGGCCATGTCCTCTAAATAAGAAAGAGGCAAGAGCTTAAACTCAAGTAGGTCTTTGAATGTCTATCCTCCTGCACCGACGTGTATCGATCAAATATTAAATAACCAGAGATTATAGGTTTGTTTATCTGGTAAAGTAGACTTCTTAGTTCTTACTTAAATATAAGGGCACTTCTACCAATAGGCTTACCTGTTATGGTTAAAGATAAAAACATTGTCTAGAGTGGCTATAGCTCTAAAACTTTCAAACTGTCTAGATTCACAAGAATTGCCTCATCATGAACCTGCAAGAATTGCATCAGAATTTATTCATGTACTCATTTTTCCCTATCTGCGAAAAAATTTAAGCATATGTCTACATTGTATGTCATGATTCAATAATTTTCTAAGCTGAATCTTCTTGCTCTATAAAACCGTACAGAATTTTGTTTCTAATGAAAAGGAGCCTTAAAGATTAGAACTATTTATTTATTTATTTATTTATGTCTATTGCTCTCTTGGGCCCTGAGAGGCCAGAGCCCAAAGATAGAGCTATTTACATCTTTAATGACATTAAGAAGGATCGGTGTCTGTCCACTGCCCTCAAATATAATCCCAGTACTATGGGCGGCACTGTTAACAAGTAAAAATCATGTGTGTGTATATCATAGCTCTCTCTTATATGTGCATATGTCGAACATTCCAAGAGTGCATGACGTTCATCTTCTACACTTCCAGATGAATATAATTTGCAAATTCTTGCTTCGGCAGGGATTCTGAACCATCTCCCAGTGTCAATCTCCAATCTGTGTGAACTCGTTCTGTACCGGGCAATGATCTGCCTATGTCATCTAAAGATATCCAAATTTAGAATATCCCTGACTTTTGTATTCTGTGAGATGATTAATATTCATCTTATACTGCATCATCCAGTTGCCTGGATTTGACCATAAACGTTCAAGTGCCAGCTTTTCCAAAAGGGCCCTTGTATCTTTTTTATTACTTGGCCTATTCAGATCTGACAGACCCCATTCACTTGCCCACCTTCGTAAATCTTTCATCCACCCAGATTGTTCTGAGCTATGCATGGCTTGGTAAGAAAAGGTATTCTGACGCTTGTTCTTTAAGTCTATTCACGAAATTCACTGAATGGAACAATGCTTCAAGCTCAAGTGGGAGCATCTCGGCTTCTGCTAGCATGATAGCAGAGGGAGTCTGGGCTTTTATCCCAAGTTCTTCCCACAAAAATACCTTCTGGACGGATTCTATGTGACACCATACTCTGGAGGATGTACTCGGACCCCAAATGGGCACGCCATACAACAAGACTATTTGAACCAAAGATTTAAACAACGCTTTTTTTAGGCCCCGTTCAGTCAACGCAGTCTTATTGCATCTTGCAAGCATGCTGTACAGTGCTGCTTTTCCTCCTGCAACCCTTCTCTTCACACAGTTCTTCCAGTTGTATTTTGCCAAGAAATAAATGCCAAGATCTTATAGCACTCTATTGTCTCTAATTCCTGTATTTGATAAGTGAATTTCGGTCTCTCCCTCGTTCCAAATACCATGATCTTGGATTTTGAAATATTTACCTTCATTTATTTTGTTGCAGTTGGAAAGAGAAATGTCCAGGGCGGCCTTGGCCGCCGTGATAAATTTCTCAATGCCAAGATACTTATAGCACTCTATTGTCTCTAATTCCTGTCTTTGATAAGTGAATTTCGGTCTCTCCCTCGTTCCAAATACCATGATCTTGGATTTTGAAATATTTACATTCATTTATTTTGTTGCAGTTGGAAAGAGAAATGTCCAGGGCGGCCTTGGCCGCCGTGATAAATTTCTTGTAATATTTAGAATCTTATTATAACAGTAAACTTCCATTGCTTAATTATCTCGATAATTGTAAAGGCTATCTTCACCAAGGGGGGTTCATATTATGCTGGCCATAGAAGACTAGTAAGTGACCTTTAGGGGGGTCTATTTTTTGATGAAAACATACATACACGTCATACACAAGTATGTTTTTTTTTGCGCTTTATACCATACAAAGTTGTGAGTGGGAAGTTAGTAGGAAAAGAACAAATTATACATGTATGGGAGGTCTCTTTTGATATATGGAGGGCTCTTTTGATCTATAGATGTGAAAAGGAATCATTGAATCCGGGTTTCTATACTGTTA
The DNA here is from genome assembly GCA_021234155.1 of Isoetes taiwanensis. Taxonomy (NCBI): domain Eukaryota; kingdom Viridiplantae; phylum Streptophyta; class Lycopodiopsida; order Isoetales; family Isoetaceae; genus Isoetes; species Isoetes taiwanensis. The sequence goes on along the minus strand of JAJEKV010000002.1, from coordinate 21,475,990 downwards.
GATATCTTTTCTAGTACATTTCTAACAAGTATTTATATGGGATGGGTATTTTCCACTTGACACAAAATACTTGTACAAGTATGACATGGGTGTAAAAATTTTGACAATATGAGACATTACGGGATATATACATGGGGGTTTTCTTCTAACCCTGTGCACATGTGTCCCTTATAGCTTAGGTGCATCCCCTGGGATATTTACATATTTATACATAATTATATAGCCTCAACGAGTTTAGTATTATAATAACATAGTATCACATAATAATATGCTTAGGAGTCATAATTAAAGACACATTTATAACTCCTATTCTTCGCGTGATGTGCTCCCTCCATTTGTTGCCCCTCCTTTATTGATCTGCAACTAGCACATCGTATTAGTTTAAGTAATAAATTGTGGTCTTAAGGATCCACCCCCTCTAATTTTAACCTCAATCATCAAGTTGTTCCTTAGTCGCCCCAAGCAAGAAGGTTGGAGTATCCATATCTCTTCCGATTAGGAATATGCTTCTTAAGAAGGCTTATGTGGAAGACTTTATGGACCTTTAAGTGAGTGGGAAGGTCTAATTTGTAGGATTCATTACCTACTCTTTGAATAATTTTAAATGGTCTACTGTTGGAGCCAGCTTCTTGCAATTGCCGATGCAGGGTGTAAGCTCCAAAATGCGTGAAAGCACCAAGCATCTAAAGCACCTAAAACTTAAGCACTCATATTTTAATACGGAAGAAATCATTTGCCTCATTTCTCATGTCCCCTTTTCTTCTTCCTCTATTTTGACCCCTTGTTTCCGAAATCTTTTACTACTTGAATTTCCAATTTCGTCACATAATTCTCTAATCCGATTGTTTGATAATGGCTGAAGCCGTGACGAGAATGATTTCATTAAGATTCATGGACTTTCTAGTGAAGGATTACAACCTGCTTTGAAATTGAAATGGTTATAAGATAATGTAATAGATGCACAATGGTCCTTGGTGTGTCAAGAAGGTCTAAAAAATAAGATCAAAGTTCGATGGTGCAATCTCAACACCAATAAAAATTGGACAGATTATTAAAAGAACTATACCAAACATAAAATATGGTAAACAATGAGGTGAAAAAGCAGGTAGTTTATGTTGTTTCATGAGAAAATTGTGATTCTGCCATGTCAAAATGAATAAAAGTACAGAAATTGCAGGTCAAGGGGGAAAGAAATCCAGGTTGCACAATTGAGAGAAGGTACTTGTACAGAAAGTTGTAAATTGGACCAGTCTACTCTATAAGATCATTGGGTTGATTAAGGAAGCTATAAGTAAGATTGAGAATGAGAAGGCAACCATGGCGGCGAAGTTGCATGCAATTGATGTTAGCTTAGCCGCAGAGGCTAAGTCAAATGAGAAATTTAGCCTTGAACTTGAAGAGACCGGGAAGAAAGTTGCGGATTTGAAGACCTCAATATATAAATCGCATGTAGAAAATGGAGAAGGTGAATTGCTGAAGGAGTTGGAGCATACATTAACCGTGGAGATATACTACTTAAAACAAAGCTCGAGAAGCTTTTCAAATCTTCAACTCAGAGAAGCAAGTACCATGAGGAAGAGTACCTTAGAAGTTGAGATCAAGGAGAAGGATGGTAAAATATCAGGCTTGAGAGGTAATCTTATTCATCTTACAGAATTGAAGAATGTGATCACCAATCCATTTTGCATTAAGATTATCAAGAGAAAATTACCAAGAATTTGCAACTTTTGTGCTTGTTGTGCTTGTGGCCTAAATTTTCATGATAGATACAAGTTGTCTTTGATCCTAAGTTGTGATCATGAGTACACTCTGGCTTGTGCAACCTTGTTAACTGAAGGTAAATGCAAGGTATGTGATTCCACTATTCAACTATATTTATTTTATGAGCTTGGCATGAATATGACAACAGAGACAAAGTTGGGAGATGTGCCTGCATAGGCAAAGGATTTCCTGTCAGCACAATTAGATCATGTATTTAACTCACTTATAAACCAGCAAGCTTCATCTATCAGGTCTACTTCTGCTAGTGATGATTATGTGCCACCTTATGGATCTGCAAAAGTGCTAAAGGATGTATTATTGAGTCCTAAACAAGGTTGCAAATTAAAGGGGAGTGTTGCAGCACTCTCGTTTCAAAGATTCCCTTTAAAAAAACATCGTGCTCTAAAAATGACCCTTTTTCATTCCAGTTGTGAATGTCAAGAGGTTTAGTTTGTTTTTATCTGCATTTTGGGCCCTTATTAAGGGAGAACTTTGATTTTGTAAAAAAGAAGCACATAAAAATAGAAGAATTTAGACATGAATATGTAATCTCTAAAAGTAATTTATCGACAACAACAAAATGAAGCAAAGAAGATAATCATTATTTATTTAAAGTTTTTTAGTACATCAATTTTGACAATAATTAAATGTTAATAATAAATATTTTAGCACAAGACATGTCAAAGATCCAAATCATAGTTCTTCTTCATTTTTTTTGCTTGTCTATACTTGGTCCTTTTCTGTCGTCTGCTCCTTTCATGGTGACTTACCCTTGTCTACTTCTACAATGTCTTCAGCAACAGTAGCTAGAACCACTTCTTTCAGCTCTACAAAGGTAGCTTCATCATCTAAAGAGCTCGTGGACAGAGGTTGTATCTCTGAAGAGGTCATCTTGGCATAATCGGATGAAGATTTGGCACCTAACTCTTGATGCTCATCTGATAGGGTAGGTAAGGCAGCCAGTCTCATCTTGATGAAGTTCTAGCTTCTTTGTCTATGTCCACTACTACACAATTGCAGCCCTTCTTAAGTGCACAAGCTATTGTTGTACCAGAGCCAGAAAAAGCGCACCCAATAACCTGAACATGAAAACATGTTTAGGAGATGGTTGATCAGCTTTTGTGGCTTCTGATAGTGATTAACTATTCTCCCTTGTACACTAGGGTCTTGCAGCTTCTGCAGCACTGCTGAAAATTCTAAGACATTAGCAAAATTCTGGCAAGCTGCTGTGTTAGAGTGCTCCATGGTGCATTTCCCATCGAAACTCCAGTAAGCAACATGGAGATATTCCACCTTGCTCAACAATCTGGGTCCTCCACCATGGTAGTTTATATTTGTCTTATACCTACAGAAATAAAAGTACAGTAAGTACAAAGAACCAACAAAGTAATGCAAAGAAGAAACGACTGTATTCCAGAATAAAATACTTACCAGACCATGTTCTCGTAACCTGTTTGCACAGGGGATCCGAAATGGTTCTCGAACGTGGACTCTACAAGGCCAACTTGCATGCTGGAATGAAACACAACAAGACGCCAGTGCTTGGTCGTTGTGATTTGCTTGATATCATTAATGAAGGCATCGAATTCTGAGTTCTTGAATGGCCTTTAATCTAAAGCCATAAGGAAGGTCTGCTATGACTAGAGTAAAATCTTGTGGCTTTACTATTCTGACCAGTTTCGTGCAGTCCCCTTGAATGATGGAAAATAAATTATTTTGATCGTAAAAGCTAAACTTTTCAAAATCGGATGACTCCACTTCTAAGATCCTTTTGTCTGCCAAAGTTCTTTCCTCCCGTGCCAACCTCACAAGGTGCATAAAACCTTCTGGAAGATCCTTGTTTTTTGTTTTGTTCTATGAACAGAAGGTGAATTTAGCACATGGATAAAACAAGAGTTGTTAGGGGTTTTCCACCCTTTGAATGCATTAGCACTATGGCTATTAAATTTGAAGACACTATCATTATTGGCATGGGTCCACATCATCAAATGTTATTCATATTCCTATTGGTCCATGTCAGTGATCCTCCCACATCATTGCCATGTCATTGATCCATGGGAAAAGGCACAAAGAAGAAACACAAAAACTACCCTTGGTCCATGTCATGTGCCACATCACTGCCATGTCATTGCCACCTAGGCCATTCTTGTTTATAAATAGGCATTTTACATGATTAAAGGGAGATCATGTATGGAGTGAGAGAGAGATCATTAGTTGAAGACCATGATCATGTGGGTGTTCTTGTTGTATCTTGTCAATTTCAATAAAGAAGTGCAGTTTGAGTATCTTTTGTGATGTTTGTGATGTTCTTGTAATGTAATTGTGAATGTATCTTAATTCTGGGTGAGAGGCAGAGTTAAGTGTCTTAGTTTGTGTGCTGATGAAGGCCTTCGGGCCAAGTCCAAGGTCTTGAATTCTGTCTTGGAAAGGGAGATTTTCCATTAACATTTTGGTTCCGTTGCCGGGACCTTGGACAATTCATCATGCTTGCGTGATCCAACTGATAGAAAATTTACAGGTTTAAAAGAGCTCCAATCAAAGACACAGCTTTCAATTTAGACCTATCATATGAATTACAATCTCCAAGTTGTATAGGTTGTATACTGTATACTGATTATAATCTCCAGGTGTTATACGAATTACAATCTCCATGTCTTCTGTCACTTACAACCTCAAAGCTTGACAACAAAGAATCTGGTTACGAATCATAAAGAGAAAAGAATTGCTCAAAATTTAAACGGTTTCTAGAATAAACATTATACAGTGCATAATTCTAAAATCTGTAAAGCACATTCTTGTGTACAAGACACAGTATACAAAGGAGTTATTCTCTTGAAAACTCTAGCTTTCTATAAACAGAACAGAAGCCTCTTCTGCACAAAGTTTCTTTCCGAGTTGTTCTTGAAATCCAGCATTTGCTGGAATTTCCGTGATATAAATTTAGAAGAAATAAAGCTATAGGGTGTAAAGCAAGTTACCTTGCTTGCTTGAGAAGATACATGTTCTGTAAGCTTTCTAGTTCCTGAAAGCCTCCATCATGCCAAAAAAAAAAAAAAAAGAGAACTTTGCCAACAATGGAATCAAACAATCAACCTGAAGTATTGTTTAGGATGGATAGATATTCTGTGTGCTGCCTGCAAACCCATAGTTAAAAAAAAAAAAAAATCATAAACAGGCTACAGCCTGCAGATGCTCAAAGTAGGACGCCATAGGAAGCAGTTCGATTAGGCGAGGATGCGAGGAGTTGGAGATGGTCGCCGGACCGCCATAACCTAACCGCCAGGCCGCGCGCAGAGAGGAAAAAATGGGGAAACAGAAATTCTCATGAAGGAAAAAATGACAAAAAAAAACAATAAATGAATGAAAAGATGAAAAAAATAATAACACGTGTATGTTGGTTTAATGGTAAAGGTCATGATTACGAATTGGGAGATCAATTGTTCAAATCCGTCTTTGAGGTTTTAAATTATTTTTCCCAAAGCACGAACTTTTTGCAAGTGTAATATGAGACGAATCTAGGAACGAGTATTAGAAAGGGGAAATTAAAAGTCTTCAAGCATAAAGAGAAAAGGAAAAAAAAAATGGCTTTAAAATATTCCTTCTATGATCATGATGATCCTCACAATGTAAAGCAATTCGAGGCTCTAAGCATGTTAAATGGGCATGACGAAGACTCTATAAGGGTGTTGATCTTCCCAACAACCTTGCAGGGTCTAGCCGCTAACCTGATGTACTCAAATATTGACTCTATGCCTACATGGAATGAAATGAAAAGTTATTTTATTTCCATGTTCAAAGAAGAATTATCATATAGAGAATGTAGAAAAATATTGGATACAATGAAAATTGAGGAAGGAGAACATCCTCGAGAGTTTGCTTTGAGAATTCAAGATATAGTTGCAGAAATGCAACCCAGACCGCATGAAGAAGATATAATTGAATGGTATATTAATGGATTTCCATTTGAAGTATGCCAAAGGTTACAAATAGAAAATCCTCCTACATTAGACCAAGCAGTCCAGAGAGCTGTTGTGGTTAAAAGAGTTCTAGGTGCTAGGAAGCATGAAGAACTAGAACTAGAGAGCTCTGTGCATAGTAAGGCACAAGAGATGAACGAAATGGAGGAATATAGACTTGAGGAAAGTTGTGATAAGAAACATAGTACACGTGACTATGTAAATTCAGGTGAATGTGGCAAATCTATAAGCAATGAGATTGGAGGCATCAAAAATAGAAAATGATGAATTGATCCTTGATAATCCTATAGAAACTCAAGAGCTTCAAAATGAGAATATAAATGAATTAGAATTCTTCAAAGAGGAAATTGAGAGGATATTTGATTGCAATGAAATCAAATATATGTTTGATCATCCACTGTATGGAAGCAAGGTGGAAACTTGGATTGAGGAAAAAAACTTGCACTCAAGCGATTGAAATACATGTTACAGATGATGAAAATTTGGCAACACATCCTATCTATAATATTGTGAGAATACCTCCAATCCAAAGAGAGAATCTTACATATAAAGAGAGCAATATGTTATCAAATGAAAAAGTGGTCCCAAAAGTTAATGCCACTACAGGACCTATATTAAAGAACTCCAAATCATAAAGAATGCAAACAAGTATGGCATGAAGAATGCTAAAGATATGATTTATCTTGAGCAATCCAAGTTCAAGGCAAATCCATTCATATGGACAAACTGTTATGAACAGGGCCATATAGACCAACAAGGAAACTTTATAGATGATTGCTTGACAAAGAAAAATATGCTTATTCATTATGGCACCTTGCTTCAACAAGAACCAAAACCCAAAGTAAAAATCAAACATTCCATTGGGAAGAGTGATGAGAACCCAGGTTCTCATCAAAAGTTTGGGGGAAATATGTTAGGGGTTTTCCACCCTTTGAATGCATTAGCACTATGGCTATTAAATTTGAAGACACTATCATTATTGGCATGGGTCCACATCATCAAATGTTATTCATATTCCTATTGGTCCATGTCAGTGATCCTCCCACATCATTGCCATGTCATTGATCCATCGGAAAAGGCACAAAGAAGAAACACAAAAACTACCCTTGGTCCATGTCATGTGCCACATCACTGCCATGTCATTGCCACCTAGGCCATTCTTGTTTATAAATAGGCATTTTACATGATTAAAGGGAGATCATGTATGGAGTGAGAGAGAGATCATTAGTTGAAGACCATGATCATGTGGGTGTTCTTGTTGTATCTTGTCAATTTCAATAAAGAAGTGCAGTTTGAGTATCTTTTGTGATGTTTGTGATGTTCTTGTAATGTAATTGTGAATGTAAGTGTGCTTTTGATTATCTTAATTCTGGGTGAGAGGCAGAGTTAAGTGTCTTAGTTTGTGTGCTGATGAAGGCCTTCGGGCCAAGTCCAAGGTCTTGAATTCTGTCTTGGAAAGGGAGATTTTCCATTAACAAGAGTCACTTATTAAGACAACGTACCCATCCTTCAAAATTTGGAGCGTATGAATAATAGGCTCGTCAAAAGTCGCAATGGGATAAACTTCCTTGCACCTTTCCTAAGTTTCGACGTTAAGTTGCTCTATCAAACATGTTTGACATGTTATGACGTTCTTTTGACTGAGATAAAAACCTTAAACATGTAAGTAAAAGGTAATCATATTCCAGAATAGAAACCAATTGCAAGCAGTTTACTGCAAAGAAAAGTATATTTTAGAATACACAATTGCTAGCCTTTACTCTTTTACACATTTGCCCTTCAAAGAACAACAAAAGTGTATTCTAGAATACACTTTTACTCTTAAAGGGCAAAAGTGTATTCCAGAATACAATTTTGCCCTTTGAATACACTTTTGCCCTTTAAGAGTGGCGAAAGTGTATTCCGGAATACACTTTTGCCCTTCAAGAGTAGCGAAAGTGTATTTCAGAATACACTTTTGCCCTTCAGAGTAGCAAAGGAGTATTCCGAAATACAACTTTGCTTGTCTGTGCTATAAAAATGAAAATAGATGAGGTAAGCTTACTTGTGAATCTCATTCTGCAGGTCCCATCTCTGCAAATATATCAATATTCCCGTCAGCTACCTAGTTACCACAACAAGTCAAGGAAATAGAACACGAGAACCTATTCAAGAATACAATTAAATCATACCCGGCCATCCCTGAAGGCTAACTGAAACTAATTGTCGTGGCCAATGTGTGATGCTCTTTTGTTTGCCTCGTCATATTTGAGGCGCCACTCAATGGCACAAGCTTCCTTTAGCTCCAAAGAATGTGCAGGCTTCTTCAGATCCTCTCCGGATTTCTCCTTGAAAATGATGCATTCTTTGTGCATAAATCTAATTTTGTCCACGAAGCTCATTTTTAACTTGTATTCATTGTCAGCATTGTGGGTGTTGGCAACGATCTTTGCTTCCTCACCAGTCAGTCCACAGTAGACTGCACAGAGAACAGATAAATATCTAGGGTTCTTTTTTTCGTATAATTGCCTCCTGGCCGGCCTTCTGTAGTTCCCACCCAAAACGTAATGCTTAGATGTGTCCGCATTTTCTCTATCATAATCGGTGGGGTTTGACGGGCTTGAGCATTGCTCCTTGTCAACGAGAACCACAATTGGAGCAACATGAGCGTTGGGATTGCTTCGAATTCTATCCTTCAGGTTCCTCAAATGATCTGCGTAAATCTTTCGGACCTGAAGTGGACACTCTCCAGCTTCATTTTTGGGAGGAAGCTTCATAGATGTAACATGCAACTAGATGACACCCTGCACAAACTTGTGCAGGTTTATTTCCTCCATCTTTTTTGACATATTGTCCACTTTTTTTTCTTTAATGGCAACTCTAGGTGCCTTGCCCTTGCCTTTTCTTTTCTTGGGAACTTCCTCAGGAGCCTCTACAACAGAAAGTTGCACAACCTTTCTTTTTTTTCGGTTCTTTACCAGCAATTGTTAATCTTTGTTTTTTTGGAGGTGGTGCTTGCTGCTCTTCCGACTCTTCCCAAACTTTTTTTCATCAAATTGTTCTCCAGAATGACGCTCCAGGTCCTTTGTTCTTCCTCCTCTTCCTTCTCCGATTCAGTGTGATAATCTATGTTTCCATTTGTTGCAAGCACCTAGAGGGGAACAAAAGGAAAAAGGGGAGTGAGGAAGGAAGGAAGGTACTTTTATCGTCCACGGAGACCAATCGGTCTATGGGACCCAATACAAAAACGCAGCAGTTTAATTATCGCCGGGATTAAAAACCCCTCACCCGGCGCGGGTTTCGAGGGAAAACCGGGCGCAATCACCGGGCCGACAAACCGGCCCTAACATATAAAATGCGAAACACCCAAATATATACAAATATGCACCGCACCGTAGTGCCTAATCACGGGCCGCCAAAGGGGCAAAGGTGACCTCGCAGTCCAAGATTCTCCTGAATGTAACGACCCCGTGGCACGCATCGACGGCAGTTCATCGAAAATGCAAGGGCAAGTCCGCCGTATTAAGGGAGCCGATATCCGCCCTGGATCCGACTAAACGCCAGGGCAACTCGAAAGTGTGAGACTCATCCTCAATTGGCACCCGCTTGACAACACCGACAGAGCCCCGCCCCGGCGGGGTTCCCAATCCACCGCCCGCCTCGATGCGAAGATGGTGGGCACCGCGGCGGGAGGCAATGAGTCCCAAGCTTTTTTGGGCGCCGGGAACGCAGTAGAGGCAGGCCCCGAAAGCTAACACGGGTTGATGTGCTCCTTGTAATGGGCCATTTTGACCTGCTTCTAGAGCGCCGGGTCCCGTGAGCTTGCCAAGGAAACAAGCTGCCTAGGTACTCCCCGCAGGCCGCCGCGACGGCCGCTGTGCCCACCTGCACGCATCTGTGCTTCTCGCACGCTCCATCCGGGCGAACCACCGATCTCTTTGCCCTCCAACAAAGTTCTAAGCCGCTGCGGACCCATGGCCACAAGTGTAAACCAAAGGGAGCCGAGCATCACCCATAGTAACCACTTTCAAAATAGACGATGTGTCTATCATACGCCGCCACGAAGCGGCAAGAATCCGGTTTCCCGCAGCAGAACCGATAGGGCAATCGAAGGTTTCACCCCAAGTGCCCGCGGCCAAAAATGCCTTCTCGCACCGCCCAAGTCATTCCAGTCGCCAAAGAGACAACCGCCCCAAACCTCGACCCCCATTTAAGGAAGGCTCGACCCAGTGCCCTAACAGATGTGACCGATGGCCCCAATCATAGAGCTCGCCGGTGATCTGTTGTTCTCAAGATGGCATAAAGCGCTTTCCAGCCGGCACACCACCCGCAAGCGGATAGACGCCCCAAAGCAGAGCGAGGAGGGGAACTCCACCCCTAGGTACTTGTAGGTGGGCGTGACGCCCACAGTGCCGCCCCCGATGTGAGTGCAGGGAGGCATGGGGTGACGGAAGAGGATATGAGAACCACCCCGGTCTTGGCCAGATTGACGCCAAGCATGTCTCAGCCCCGACAAAATGTGTCTAGGGCATCCGTGTGAGATCGCATAGCTTCGGTATGGGCCAAAGCCAACATCGTCTGCATAGATGAGTCGGGGATGACCCGGTGCAAAAGCCGATGCCATCCCCCATGCTCAAGAAGCCGGGGCTCTAACCGACAATGTAGAGGCCAAAAGTGTTGGCGAGGGGGGCAACCCCCGCCGACCCGATACTACTGGTGAATGCTTGGCCCGTCTGGCCACGCATCCTGCCAAAACAACTCTCATACAACCTCAGATATGGCATTCTCGCGACAAAGTACAGGGAGCCCCAGCTGACGCAGCCTAGCCTACGCCTTTTCCCGGGAACGTGAAAAGCCTTCGAAGTCCACAAAGCAAAGAATACAAGTCCCCGCCGATGATTCCGGGCCGTTTTCAATCGCCCGCAGTGTAAAGATATGGTCAATCGTTGAGTGGCGGGTCTAAAGCCTGCCTGCGTGAGGGCTCGCACATTCACGCCGCCTTCGCCCAGCCGGGTCAATCGCTGCCGAGAATGCCGCCAACAGTTTGGCAAATACCGAACACCATGATCGTCCGGTAATTGGCCTGGACAAAGGTGGGTCGCCCGCCTTTGAAATGGGAACAACCCCGCTTGTGGTCCATTGTCGGGGAGACCTTCCCCGCAATGCTCGCTGAACAGGGTAGTGAGGATCGGCACAAGCGACTGCCCGCCCATTTGAGTAACTCTACCGCGATACCATCGAGGTCACCGCCTTCCCATTAGCCGCCCATTGCAGGCCCTCCTCAACATCCTCGGCCCACGAGAACCAATGGGGCCATCTTGTGGGGGTATGGGCGCACGCTGCCCCCTCGGGTCATAGAGCCGCCGCAGTACTGCTCCCACCGCCCGGGTGTGATGTCCCCTCAGAGGGCTGGGCTGGCCTTCAAGCACTCTCAAGGCCAAAAGGTTCGAGGATGAGTGTCCAAAGAGGGCGAACATCTCCCCCGATGTTCGGCAAGGTACCGCTTTTGTGTCCTTCGATGGGCGCTAGATCGTGGTGGTGGCCTCGCAAGCTGCACCGGATCCGTATCGTGACGGAGCCGCCGCTATGCTTTACACCCGCGATCAAACCATCGGTTACGCTGGAATGTTGCTGACCCCGAATTTGGAGTACCCCAAACTAAGCGACGCTGGGTCCGCCAGCACTCGGCCCGGCCGCATCCCGTAATAGCGGTCACCGGTCTGTCCGCGCTTCTAGTGTGGAGGTCCGCAGAATTACCGGAGGGCGCCCATGAGCATCTCGGCGTAGTCCTCTCACTGCCATAATCTAGTCTCAACCGAGGATGGCGAGGGGTCGGGCATAGTGGGGGTTCCGGGCGGCTTGCCAAACCAGGTCCAAATAAAGTGGGAGGTGATCTCGAGTCGACCTCCTCATCCCGGATCGTCTGTGCCCACCCTAAAACGACCGATGAGATGCATATCTTGGCGCAACTACGAGCACATAGTCCACCATACTAGACCCTCCCCCGATTGTCCCGGCTCGCATGTGCACTTGCAAGAATCGGCCACCGTGAAAAGGCCATTGCAAATTATCAAGTCAAAAATGCCACATAGCAGAGCAACCGTCACAAAGCGAGTGACTGGCCGCCATCCCACCCTCGTGGCCGGGTTGCTTCAGCGGGCGTGAAGCCGCAGACATCGCTCGCCGCCGAGGGGGTCAAGTCGCATGGGCTCTCTACCGGCCGGCATTGAAATCTCCAAGAAGGACGACCCTACCCAACCGGCCGGTGCCGATGTATGTCATCATATAGATCGACATAAGGGTCCATCCTATCCGCATCGGGTGGCTTGCGATAGAAGGTGCCGCTCAAGGTGAGGGAAATAATAGGCGCCGTAAAAAGAGGGTTGCCACCGGTATTATGCACACGAACCCACAAGTACCGGGTTGTGTCCGTCTCTGTCTTCCGGAGGGTAACCGAATGTGCCAAGGTTGTCCCAGAGTAGCAAGCCACTCCACCATGACCCCTCCGCCATGTACGTGTATTGAAGACCGAGAAATGTTGGTAACCCTACAGATCGTAGCCTCGTGGCTCAAAGATGCTCCCATGTCTCCATGAGAAAGATGAGATCCATATCGGCCGCCACGAAGTTCGACCGCCCCCTTCGCCAAGGGAAGCCTCGACAATTCCATGAGACCACCCGGAGACACAATTCCTATTTGTCGGCAGGGATGGTATCTGCGCACTCGAAGTCAGCGGGGAGGATGGGAAGCGAGGGCCGAGTGAGAAATAGATGGAGTGGAGGCAAAGATGTGGTCGAGAGGGCGTGGGCCGTGAGGGAGCAGGAGAAGGGGGGGCCGTGGTAGGAGAAGCGTAAGGTGGCCACGCGGCCAAACCGGTTGGGGCCGGGGTTCCGCAGCAGAGCAGGCTGTCGTAAAATGTGCATCCCCGCCGAACCAATCTCGCGCACCCCGGTGGCTAATGCCTCCGACCCTGACAAGCTCCTATCTGCGTGCCTCCCCGTTGCACGGTGTGAGGTCCCGTCCACGCATGGGATGTCCCCTCAAAGATCCGCCCCGGGCGCAATATGGCATCACGCACCTGTGCATCCGCAACCGTGAATATGACAATGCGGTCACGACCCGGGCGCTGAGCCCCATGACGGGCTGCTCGAGAAATGTGAACTGGCCCCGGGAATGTCATCCGATCGAGAATGTGTGTTCGGATGTTGTGGGCGAGACTCTCCCCTCGCCGTTTCGCATGCCTCGAACTACCGTGATATGGCCTCTCCGCCAAGGCCTCCCGGAGTTCCCCGCTACCGCAAGGGTCAAAGGTGGGCGAGGGCCGGGTCCCCAGGCCGGGGTGGTGGTGGTGGCCGGGATGGCGGGAGTGGCCGGAGTGTGGCGGGGATGGCGGGGAGTGGCTGGAGGGCGGGCAGCAGGCGGGGCCCGGGCCGCCGGGCGGAGGCCTGGGCGGGTAGCGGCCCCGAGCCGCTGCTCGGCCCTCCCAGGAAGTCGGGAGCACGCTCTTGCAAGGCCTCGGCCGCTGGGCCAACTCCCCGCCGCATGACCGCCCAGCCTGACTATGAACCCCTGTAGGGAGACCCCCCTCGCTCGTCTCAGGATGGTTGTCCGCAACCCCCGAGCCCGTGCTCTGAGTAGCGAGCGCGCTCAAGCCCCAGCAAGACACGCGGCCGAGGGCCGGGCTTGCTGTTCCGATCTTACTCAAGATCCCGGCCGTGGTTCCGGCCGTCGCAAGAGCAGCCAAGGCCCCTCGTGCCATGGTGGTGGCCGCTTCCACCTCTCGACCGGGCCGGTGACACCGCGGACCATCGCCTCCCCGCATTGCGCCGCCCCCTCCCCGTGTCATGGTGTCCCGTGAGTGATGAACACAGAGTCCAGGGCGGCCCGCATGTCACCGACCTCCCCGCCGCCTGCTGTCGCCGGTGTGCCGTGCCAAGGCCATCTTCCACATGCGCCGCGGCGGGTCTCCGCACTGCGGATGCGGTTCTTCTCGACCACCATTTGCCTTTTGAGCACATGGGATGCCGAGGACTCCATCTCCACTGCCATGCCAGCCAGGCGGGCACTGTTAGCCTCAATACGAGCACTGTTAGCCTCCACTCCCGCTTTGACGTGGCTCCAATTCTCTGCCGAGGCAGGAGTTCCTATGTGGTCTGAGCAATCAATCCCTTCCTACGGGCCGGGCCTCGGCCGAGGGGCCTTAGCCTTAGCCCGAGCCTCCTTCTTCATGGAGGATGACTCTCCCCGGCCCATGATGGCCGACGGGACCGGTTTGTGCGGGCGCCCTCGCCTTTGGGTTTCCTGTGCCGCCCATCTTCTCGTGGGCCATGACTTCCAAAGTTTGAGGGGTCTCCGGCCGCAGAAGGTGCTTAGAATTCAATTTGGGGACTCAAAAACGCTGGCAGCACCTTTTGGGGTGTGGGGGTTTTGGGGGTTCCAAAGTTTGAGGGGTCTCCCGGCTGCCTTCAAGGGTGCTTAGAATCCAATTTGGGGACTCCGTAGAAAGGCTGCGAGCATCTTTTGGGGGTTTGGGGGTTTTGGGGGTGCCAAAGTTTGAGGGGTCTCTGGCTGCCTCAAGGGTGCTTAGAATCCAATTTGGGGACTCGTAGCCCAGGCAGAGCACCTTTTGGGGTTTGGGGGTTTTGGGTCTAGAGAGAGATTGTAAACCCTAGAGAGAGAAAGCCGAAAGGGGCAAATCAAGGGGGTCTATGCAAGGGGTGAGGGGGCTAGAGAGAGGGGAGTTGGGCTACCGGGCCGAGGGAGGTAGAGAATAATGAAGCAACCCTTCTCCTTGCATTTAAGGTACTGGCACTATTTGCAAATTTAAAGGTCGGCAAACCTAAAGTAAGCCTTATCGATATGTGATAGCCTTATCGATATGTGATAGGGAACCCTTGGGTGCAGGGGATTTCGGGGAAATCTTTGAGGCCGCCCATGAGGGGAGGGGAGCGCCGCAAGCGGTTTCCGCCCCCAGGTAAAAAATGGGTTCACACACGTGGACCACTAGGACCAGTGTTTTGTGTACACGTGGCACCAACTAGGACGAAAAACCTTGTTCATTTTATTTCCGACGAATTCTTTCTCTCTCTCTCTCTTCTCTCTCTCTCTCTCTCTCTCTCTCTCTCTCTCTCTCTCTCTCTCTCTTCTCTCTCTTTTCTCTCTCTCTTTGGCATTTTTCTGTGGCTGCATGTTGCTGGAGAAGCATTTTTTTGGATTAATTCGGTAGTTTTTTATGGCATGAACATGAATCTCGTTGGCGCTTGCTATTATTTTCTCATTTTATTTCTTTTTCTTGTTACATATTTGAAGACAGTGAAGAGTTTTGATGATTTTTTTGCAGAGATGGTAAAATCCCTTTGACGCTTCCATATTTGAGCTCATATTTTCATTGTTCTTGTTTTTTCTCAATGTTTGAACGATTTCTGCAAGTTCTTGGACGTCTTTGCTTTTGCTGGCGGTCAATCTTGTGGTTTGCTACTGATCTGTGCTGGTTTTTGTTTTCTGGCGGCCGATCTTGCTGTCATTCTAAGGTATTGTTGTTTTATGTTACTGTCTAGTTTTTCTTTTGTTAATTGTCTGTTTTCCTTGCTAATGTTTGTTTATATTTTGGCAGGATCTTGTGGAGTAAGGAATCGAGATTGTGTTGTACATGTATAATTTTTTCTGGAGTAAGAACTCGAGTTTTATTTTCTGAATGCATTGGCTTGTATTTTGTTAGACATTATCTTGGGAGACCTCGTGGTTATCAAGCTTTATTTTCGGTAATGTTATTGTTCTTGTAAAATTTAGGTTATTGTTCTTGCTTATTTAAGTGATTCAGGTTATTGTTTTCATGTAGGTTTCTATAAAAGATTGCAATGGATAATACAAGGTGGTTTATCTTCCTTGGTTTTGCTTTGTGTTTGCTAAGTATAGCATTTGCTGACTGCAATGCTAGTAGCATTGCAGTTAGCAAATGCTAAGTGGATGTTGTACATGTATAATTTTTTCTGGAGTAAGAACTCGAGTTTTATGTTATGAATGCATTGGCTTGTATTTTGTTAGACATTATCTTGGGAGACCTCGTGGTTATCAAGCTTTATTTTTGGTAATGTTATTGTTCTTGTAAATTTTAGGTTATTGTTCTTGCTTATTTAAGTGATTCACGTTATTGTTTTCATGCAGGTTTCTATAAGAGATTGCAATGGATAATACAAGGTGGTTTATTTTCCTTGGTTTTTCTTTGTGTTTGCTTAGCATAGCATTTGCTGACTGCAATGCTAGTAGCAGCTCAAACTTTTTGATTGGAATTGATTTTCTTTCAAGTGATAACCCTGTCGATGACGAAATTATTGTTGCTGACCAATCCAGATGATGTTCAAAAATTGTTGAAAAGCATTGAAAATGAGCCTTGGTTCAGCAGAAAAGCATGCAAGGAATATACTGAACTTGATGAAAAGGTTATGTTAGAAAGTGAGAAGGGTGGGAAAGATAGGTTGAGCAAGCAAACTAAATGGGCTAGAGGCCTATTTGACACCTGGAGAAGGCATTTCAAAAAGGAATTATCTATTTCACCAAAAACTCCAATTCAGGATATTCCACTGTTGCCGCTGAATGACATGGTTATGCGCTTCCTTCTGCAAGTCAGAAAGTAGGATGGCACTCTGTTTCCACCTGGGAGGTTACTATTTGTATACTTTATTTTCTAAGCTAGTTTATTTTAGCAGTTATTAGGGTAGTTTATTTAGAATACTTTTTAGGGTAGTTTATTTTGGTATTTTAAGTTGTATATTTCCTTTTTTCAGTTTGAATTGCCTACTGAAGACAATAGGTCGCATTGTGAGGCAACAGTTAATTTGAGGGGTGATCTTAAAGAGCCGCCATTTAATATTTTAAGGGATCTGAGATATGGTAAGGCTAGATTAGGTTTCGTTGCTGCTGCTAATAAAGCAAGGAAGGCGGGGTATTTTTTAACCTCCTGACATATTTGATGGGGCGTAAAATATTGGCCACTACTTACCTTAAATAATTTGCTAAGCGTAGTTTGGCCTGGCCCTTTTCCAAATCATTATAGCAAAAGGTTGTAACTTAAATGGCGAAATCATGAAACTATTTTTTTTTCAAGAATTTGAATTGGCCACATCCATACATCAAAAATGTAAAGATGATAGCCACGTCACTAAGATGATATCTAGTTTCTATGGCGTTCTATACAAATACATGCTACACTTCTCTAATTAAGATTGCTACACTTCTCTAACTAAAATTATTATAAGATCATTTGAATGTTCTAAACATGTTGAATTTAGGCAGAAGCGCAAATGGATTTGGTAGGACAGATCTCACCCAAAGCCATAATGCAGGCATTTGGTAAATGGAAACTAACCTTGATTTGAATTGGGGTAATGAAGAGCATATTCGGGCTAGATGACGAAGAACAAATTTGGGATGCAAATTGCAAATCGAAAAGAAAAAAAAAAAGCCCCCGAAGAAGAACGACATTCTACATTATTAGATAGGCTTTTAGAATTTTAGGGCTAATCTCAAATAGATTTCAACCCCCTACAAGTGGCAAAATTAAGTCCCTATACTTGGCCAATATAGAGCTTGGCCATAGCCCTTAAAATATAAAATTATTCCATGGTTTAAGTGGCCGCCACAACAAGTTGCTAGTGCACATAACATTTTGGAATGGCCACGCCATAGGGGTTTGAAGATTTGGCAAATATCAAATTGGCCACTTATGAAGTAAATTTCATTAAATGGTACTTTGAACTGGCCACCACCCTTTGGTCATGGTGAGAATGCATCCTACTCAGGCATGGCCGACTATTTTACGAAATATGTGAATGTGTGGCCAACTGGCCCGCCGGGGCCACTAAAAAATACCCTGGTTAAGAAGAAGAAAGCCGCTGCTATCCCTTTCAACACAGAAATAGATCTGGTTGCAGATTTAGATTTCCAAACCCATAGCTCGAAAGGGATTCAGAAGCGACTTTGCTATTTTTTGGTTAGTCGTTTTGCTATCAGGGATGGCGCTGAGCTATATGAATGCAAGGATGTGGATTTTACTTTGGAATTTGATGGTTCTTCAGAGTTTCTCCTTTATGAAGGACAAGTAAAAATTGGGGCACGACAGTGACTCGCTTTGATGAGTTACACTTTAGGCCATCGATCTAGACTTATGAAGACGATTTCATTCTTACCTATAAACAGTATGTCTGGCATCTTCCGCCGAAGGAGATTGTAGATCCAAAGCCATTCTTTCTGCAACATATTCCAAACTTTAAGGGCAAAATAAGCAGTTATATCTATTTATTTTTGGTTTCTTTTCGATATTAATCATTTATATTTGTTTATGTAGATCTAGTTTCAAAAGGGTAGGATTGGTGTGAATAATCTCTCTAGCTGGGTACAAAGCATGGGCAACATTGTTGATGTTCAACTTTCAAACAAAAGTGGTCGAGTGTCTACAATAACTCAGATGTCACTTGCCGGCGTGCTTCCCGAGATCGGGAAACTTGTTACAGGACACAGGAACACCGAGTCGTATCATAAGTAAGAATTTTACTTCTTACTACTATTTTATAGAACCTAAGATGATTGTGTATAATAAACTTACATGATTATGTTTAATATAGGTATGACAGGAGCAAAGATATTCAGGTGGAAGCTGCTATGAAGATCAATTCAAAGCCATATAATGATAATGGCTCATTAAGGTTGTATAATGACGTGTTGCGTGAGCGAATTGCTGCAAAAGAAAAGTTATTATTATGTTCGCGATCATTGAAGGTCCTTGTGCCACTTGAAACTGGTAACACAGATTAGTATCTTGTTCTTTGTCTATGGTTTATTTAATTCTCTATCTTATGCTTTTAATGGTTTATTTTTATTGAAGGTGTGGTGATTGGTGGGAGTTCAAGTTCAGAGCAGGAAAAAAGAAAGATTATTATTAATGTTGATGACATTGGGAAGTCTGTTGCCAATGTTCCTGCAAGAAATTTTCATGTCTCTATGTCTGGTAGTGATGATTTTACTAATGAAATGCTGGAAGAACTTATGAAAACTACTCCAAATTTGTGACACTATTTTCCGAGCAAAAGTGTGCAACTGAACAATTCTGGTAAGTTTGAAATTTGAGTTTATTTATGTTGTTTATTTGGTTTCCATTTATTTGTGCTGTTTATTTGAGTTTATTTGTGTTGTTTATTTGGTTTGCATTTATTTTCATATTGCAGGTGGTCAGAGTTATGTTGGAGCAACGTTTAATAATTGTACATTTGTCTCGCCAGATTCCAGTGCCTGCGCTCCTCTTCTTGATAAAACAAATGTGATTTCGAAGTTACAGAAAATTCAATGAGTTGAAGTTTGTGGAGATATGAGTGAGTTCGAGCTTTTTTCTGATACAATCAGTCTGAAATTCCATTGACAGTCTGAAATGGTTTCAACGTAATGGTTTCAATGTGTAAATACACTGTCTGAAAATACAATCTAGTGTTTTTAATATAATGGTTTCAATGTAATGTTTTCAATGTAATGGTTCCAATGTCTGAAAATACACTGTAAATGGTTATGGGTTAGCGGTGCTCTGGTGGCGCCACGTAGGAAACTGGTAGCCAAGGTTACCAAAAAAAAAACTTACACCAAAAATACAAGCAGAACACTGGTCCTAATGGTTTACGAGCAACTGCCTGCTTCTGCCCAAGACATCGTTCAAAATTATTAATCTACTTGTCTTCCCTTTTTGTGTATCTTATCTTCTAGTTGTAGTATGGATATAAATTGGCTAGGTAATTTAATTATCTAGATAAAAATAATGTCATACTTATTCATGCAGCTTTTTGAAGACTATGCAATTGATAATTTGGTTCCATAAGCCTAAAAAATCAATGTTATAAAACGATCTATTATTGAGTTTATGCTAAGGTTTTTGCGAGATGAGTCTTTGATTTATTCTTCAATAGGTACGAATGCTTTAACCAATTTCATGTTGGTCGAGATTGATGTAAATACATGCATGCCTTCTACGAACACATCTTTATAAACTAAGATATAGATTTAAGCTCTTTATCTCCTTTCTTCGTTCAGGAATCTAAGAAGCAATGACTATATAACTATATGTAATCTTTATACGATAGTTTACATCATATTACATGTTATTCCTCCTCTCGACCGCGTCCCCCAAAGAGGGGGGAAAAAAACAAGGTGCTGCGCACGGAGGGTTGCCCTCCGTGACCCGAGAGTGAAATGGCTTAAATCACAAAGTCATGTTTTCGAGCATATACTGACATATACTTGGAATATGCCACAAACCCACATGGATGAGGGTTTTCCCCTTAGGGGCAACCCAAAAAACTGGACTCAAACATATCAGTGGAATGCTATTTCCATGCCCAATTCATAATTCATAAGGCAAGGCATTCCAATACGCTAATAACTCACAAATTGAATGTTGCAAATAGGAAAAAGAAACACAATCCATTGGTTCCATTCAAACGTTGAACATATCGAAAGACGAGAAGCAAGAATGATGATTTCGTTGGTGTTTTAGTTTTCTTTATCGGGGCTAACACATGCCTGTATTTCTAAGACATCCTTACTACTAAGAATAACAGATGCACCTGTATGTTCCACGAATGGCATTTTTGCATTTGCGCAGCTTTTGGGACTGCTTAGTGTGCCTAAACAAACAAAGAAATGTCATTGCAATTTTGAACCAAGAATACTTAAAAAAATAAATATTATTGTAAACATTTGATACTCACTACATATGTTTGGCAAGTCGTCGCTTGATTCAGCATCTGGATCGCTCTTTGTCGTGGGTGTGCACATCTCAAATGCCACTGGCCCCATACCCAAGCAGTTAAATTCTTCATTTTCAGGGAAGACATCTAATCCAGCACATTCACCAAAAGATCTTTCAGCTACACCTGATATTACAACAGGAATGTCAACGGACTCCTCCATTTCCTTTTTGGGTTGGTCCACTGCCAAGACCTCCTCTGGAACTTCATCTTGAAGCTCTGTATTTTCATCAAGTACCATAGCACAATCATTTACAGCATTTGCTGTTTGTACATCCAAACTCAAAGCAGGTGGTAAATAACTGCCATGCTCTTGGAAGCCAGAGGAAAATGCTTGGAAGAAGAAGAAGGGTCGAGCTGCGCCATAGCCACGCCTACGAAGGAATGGGGCTGGATGACCGAGAGTTTACAGGCAGCAGCCAGTTTGGAGCAGTCACCAGCATATGCTAGGCATATGCCGGCATATACTTGGATATGCCCACATACCCACATAAACAAAGGTTTGCCCCCCTAGGGGCAACCCAAAAATAAGCTTGCAAATGGACGAACTGAAATTTGCCAATATAGTGAATCAGTGGACGAACTGAAATTTCCAATAGCGTCTCTAGAAGTTGTGATTTACTAACATTTCTCATGTTTTTAACAACATGCATGTTATGCAGTCTCTGGGGTCATTGAACTGTAAGTTGGAAAAAGCATTTCTTTGTTAAAATGCACACATAAGTTCGAGACGTGTAGCAACTTCATCCCTTGGCAAAAGAGGTGTAAAGACGTTATTTATAATGCATGAACATCGGCATTGGCCTATGTGGTGGTGATCTGCCCATTGAGTTTGGGAATTTAAAGGAACGAACTTGCAGTGCGAAGATAATGCCTAGGCGGCAATTTCTATTATTGGCGTTATGTGGTCCAATACAATAGTTTTTATAGAAACTAGAATGAGTGTGCCCAAAACTACTTACTTTGACATCTTATCTCTTTGCGACGGCATTTGATAGAGAATGGATCTTCTTTCCCAAAGTCTGCGACCAAGTCTCAGGCAGCCATAACATGATAACCGGGGGTGCCCTGTTGAAAGGAATTGGCACCCCATCTTCCATTTCGTAGCCCGAATGATATCCCTGGTTTCCATGTTATAACACGGTTGAGTTGCAAATGACAAATAAACATAATATTATAATTTAAAGAGCAAAAATAGCTTTTAAAAAAATTGCATTTGTATTTTGAACTGCAATAAGCCTATTGACATGAATTTTTCTCAAAGAACAAATACGATGAATGGCATTTGATGAGCTGAGCTTTAGCTTCTATACAACAGAATTCAATATTAGACTTTTTGGCCGTGTCACAGGATGTGTCTTTAAGACATCACCACAAACTCCATCCCCTGTGGTCAATCATGGAGAATAACAGTACAGATTTTACTCCAAGTTTCTTGGAAACAGGAAAAGATAAGAATGCAAATCTAGACGTTGTTCTAGTTTTGATGGTGATTGTTCCCAGCTATAAATGCTGGCAAACTGCTTGAGAAAGAGTTATAAAAGCCCTACAAACAAAGGCATGACTGCTTTCAAACATATTGTAATGCATGCTAGAACGTCTCAAATGTGCCTGCCTGACTTTAAGATAGACGAATACATACAAAAAATTGTGTTTGCCACACAAAGATGGTAAGCTGCAAAAAAAGTTGAGATAGTGTGTATCTGGGCCTAACTATGCATGCTTTGCTTGAAATGTGGCATCTTAGAGGAAATTCTAATTATATCGGTCATAAAATATGGCAATGATGTATTACTTTTTGAATAATATTTCTTTTCATGAGCCCATGAAATCTAGCGTGAGAAACATACCCACCCATTCATCAAGAAATTGCAGAAGCAAGAAAATTGAGCCAAATTCCAAACCAAGGACATGCTAGACTATGTAGTGCTTAAGAAATCTATTGCAGTTCTTTACGTGGAAATGGCAGTTTTGTTGCCATCTTTATGCAAGCTGAGCAGGTAGTTATATTTATGGAAACTCTCGTCTTAAAGAGATTTCTCCTCTGTAGATCACGACTGCATAACATGGTGAACGTATGTATCAAACAGAAATGAGCAATTCTTAGCTTTATTGTTGCAAGGTCGTGCTGTACCTGATGGGCAGAGATTGGAAAATGGAGTCGGTTTCCCACGTGTTATATCAATATTAAACATGTCTACATGCAGTAAACTAAGCTTCTGCAACAATAGCAAATGGGGTCACGCTTGGCAAACAGGAATGTAAAAAATATAAAGATGGTAAAAGAAACAGGAAATTAAAGAAGAAAGATTGCTGAATTATTGATATATATATATATGCACAATAGAAGATCATGCAAAGAAAATCTTCAGATCTATAGCAACTTCACAGAAATTTTGAACGATATGCAAAAACATGTCCAAAATATGAAGTTTCCAATGCTGAGGGGGATTGATGTAAAGCTAAACCGAACCTCTAACTAACTTAACTCAACAAAAAGAACTGGAAGTATTTTTGACCTTAGCTTTCCCACACCAGCGAAGCCTTAATGTGTTTACATACTTCTTCTCGAGCTAGTATCAAAACCCTGCAAGAAATTGATAGCTTTTAGAAAGAGTCTACGTAGTGCATGCATCAATCTTTTGTGCCTGGGAAGATAATGCAATAGAGTTCCATAACCAAATACAAGCATCGATATTAATAATGCATTGTTGGGTTTTGGCTTGTTAGCAATTTCCAAATATTGCCATGCTACATTGTGCTTCCAAAAATTCTACCTGTCGCTCCAGCACTATCAGCTTACCATTTTAAATCGCGAGTTTTGCTCCTAGTTGTAGCCTCTGGTTACAACCACTTAGGTTAGCAACTAATATCTTTCCAGACGAGCAAAAGATTGAAAAAAATGTAATGAAATGTCTACACAGCCTAATTTATAGATGTAAATTTCCAAAAGATCCAAGGTCTAGAGCTCACCGAACTGCATGCACTCCATGCTTTCCACTAGAACGTGATAGTCAATTACATTTGGTGTACAACTAGAAAATTTCAAAAAGATTTCTTAGCATTTTGCAAGAATGAGCAACAAAGAGGCTAAAACAAATTCTAGAAACTTCTTGCTAAGTCATCAATCTACAAATTTCTATATCTCTAGCTACATTCGCACGCCGTGAACTCGTAAAAGGCATACCTGGACGCCGATGACAAAGAAAGAAACAATCAAAGCACAAGATCGTGGCGTAAACGCAAAGGCAACCAGCCCAACTTACACAAAAAAAGGCTTGAGAGAAATCCCGGGTCAATACAATTGCTCGGAGAGGCTTCTTATTGATGAGACAAACCACTGGACAAATGTCTTTTCGTGACGATTTTACCATAAGAGAACAAACCAGGTTGTGAACAATTTAAGATGCAAACATTGCAATTGCTACAACGACCAAACAAACAATAATTCTCAGAAGCGAAAATGAGCCCGCATGCAAGTACATTGCACTACACTTTGTTTTTCTTTTAAATATAGGAACAAGCACTAAAATAGAGTGTCAAATGTACTCACATTATCAAATGTTTGACAGCTTCTCTCCAAATACCTCCTCGCGAATCAGAACAACCATGTAGATAGTCAAAGGGATGCAAATCGGCTTTCTTGCGAGCAGGTAGAAAAAAAAGGGCATACTGAACTTTAATTGTTTGCTTTAAAAAACGCACTTCCATCTCCAAAACAACCCCGCAAAGTAAATCTTCATTTATGGGAATGAGTCATGGGCTTGTTCTACACGCCATATCCGGCAAGATTAGGAAAATTAATACCTAGAGTAAAATGGGGTAACGAAAAAATGCAAGCTTTGGATTTGTCTCAAAATGAAGTCGCAGAGCATCAACAAGCACATGACTGTTTGTGGTTCTTCATGCATAAAACATGCATCGACCAAGAGCCCTCAAAGAACTAATCACCGCAACACAAGCTTGAGAATCATGTTGGCATTTGCCCTTTCATAAAAACAACCATTCTTAACTTATAAAATACATGTTGCATTTTCCCTCGCATATCCGGTGTGAACAAATACCAAAAGACCTCGTGACTATAATGCCGACAAAGCTAGTTGGAAACGATGAAACGGCTGATTGAACCCCAACAGATCTAAAGAGTCTCTGAAGCCCAAAATTGTCTAGAATCGGCCTGTCGCAAAGCTTATATAGCACTGTATTTTTTGGTGTTGTGCCTCCCCCCAAGTGAGAATAATAGAGATGAAGCCGACCCATGGCAAAATAAATCATGCCCACCTGCATTGACCACAAACAACAGATTCCTGTTTTTGCTCCAATCTTCTACCAGGATATGCCCACCTGCATTGACCACAAACAACAGATTCCTGTTTTTGCTCCAATCTTCTACCAGGATCTACCATTCTGAATGCAACATTTCTGACCAAAACTTCGTTCTAAAAGTCCCATATGATCAGAATAATGATTGATTCAGCATCTGGATCGCTCTTTGCCGTGGGTGCTCTTGGAAGCCAGAGGAAAATGCTTGGAAGAAGAAGAAGTGGATGACCGAGCATTTACAGGCAGCAGCCAGTTTTTAGCAGTCATCAGCATATGCTAGGTATATGCCAGCATATACTTGAATATGCCCACATACCCACATAAACGAGGGTTTGCCCCCCTAGGGGCAACCCAAAAAGACCACCTAAAGGTGGTTATTCTTTACCTCAAGCCAACAAATACAAACACCATATATGCAAAAATGCCATAATTCCTATTAATAGAATAGTGTTTTTAGACCATATATGCAAAAATGCCATAATTCCTATTAATACCAAGTAACTAAGTTAAACCTAAGCTCCGTACACGTACATTCATAACAGCATATAGCCCATATATCTAACATTTCATCATACATCACCAACAATAGCAAAAACACACCATAAACTTTGGAATCGTTTTGCCTTTGAATTTTTGGTGATGGCGGAATCAGGGCATGAATACTGCGACTATATGGACGACCTTTCTCATTTCATCCATCCTCACGAGCTCCAAGCTATGGCTCAGGCATCAAATGAAGAGGTAGGTCTAATTTCATCATCCGCTTCGGAGTGAATTCAGTCTGGGTTACAACATATTCTGTTCGTAAGACACATTTCTCTGGGAGATTAATTTAAACCGGTCAGATTTAAATTCTCAAGTCGTGCTTATTAATTTTATTGTTCCACATTATCTTTGTCTCAGAAAAGGTGTCCCCTGAAAAAATGCTTTCAAAACGTAGAACAGTCCACCTTACAATATCAACATCCTTAAGAAGAAGCGGCTACATTTACATGCAGCACTTTTATGTGTTTTTTTTCAGGTTTCACAGATGATAAATACGAAAAATGAGACGAAAGGTAAAGTGAGTTGGAAAGAGCGAAAAAAGTTGAAGGAGAATCGGAAAAAACAGGCAGAAGAGCAGCATTTAGTTGAAGGACTCAATTCAGCAATACCATCATCTAATATTGGATTTAAAATGCTTCAACAAATGGGTTATAAACCGGGCGATGCTATTGGGAGGCATGGGAACGGTACATTGGAGCCTATTCAAGTGGAACTAAAACTTTCCAGGTCAGGGCTTGGGATAGATAGCATGAAGAAAGAAAGGAAGAAAAATTTAGCTACACAGATGGCTGTTGAAAGGGATGCAAAGAAAGCTAAGCGACAAGAGCTAGAATGTAGTTTTCAGGAGAAAACAAGAAGTTCCTGGAAAAATAAGAAATTGGTTATTCAATATTCAAAAGCAGCAAATACCTTGTTGCAGTTCAAGGATCCATTTGGAGAAGCTAGTGAAAAAGATCTCAATAAGAATAAAGAGAGTGACGCAAGCGACGACAGTACGAATGAGCAAGAGGAAGCTGTGACACAGGAGGTAAGCACAAAATTATTTCATGATAACTCTGTATATCCATTTGAAATAAACATTTCACCGTTAATGGCAGATGCTGGTAGAGCTACTTACAGAATTACGCAACAAGTTCTACTACTGCCTATACTGTGGATGCCAGGTATGTGATATGATACACAACTTGTTTTTTCCAGGACCCCTTTTCGTCTAACTTGCGTTTCTGCAGTATGAATCTGCTGAAGCTTTGGCCAATTCCTGTCCGGGCCTGGAAGAAGATGCACACTGAAGGCAACAAAAATAGAGTAACACTTGGAAGATATGCATTGCTCCACTATCTGCATGGCTAATCCAAGGAAGACACCATCACTATGCTGTAACACGGTATGGAGGAAAGTAGATGCTTCTTCTGGCCTTGCACCAAATCATGAAACCCCTTGTCAGCTAGCTCCAATTCTTCCCTTTTTAGACTCTGCATGTGGCTAAGCCTATTATGTGCAACTAATAGAACAATGGAAGAAACCCAGTTCAATATATGCAGAACATTAAAAAGGGACACGAGCATCTAGCTCATCTGTGTCATCTTCATCTAGATGTATCTGATTAGGCACCATAACTATAAAAAAGCCATCGGCTTTTACTTCCCTCTCAATTCTTTAGTCTTTGCTCTGCAATGTGCCCCTCTACATTGTGAGATACAAAAAAATATGAAGAGAATTTACAGGCAGAAAAGTATATACTTCTCAGATGTCATCTATGGACTGTTTCCTTTCCAGGTCACAGAATTTGCCTGTCATGCCATTTGATAAAACACCTCACATGGACCTTATAAACTGGATGACATGGTTTAAGACCTTGGCGCTAGGGAAGATGGCAAACTCTGTGCATGTTTTGCAATTTCTTCTGTTTTATGTTGCTGCATTTGCCAGGGTGGAGTCATTGCTAGGTGGTAAAACCTTAGTTCTATGTACATGATCAATTCATAGGTCTGGAACAACAAGCAGTGTGCATTTTGGTCTGTATGGGTAGTAGATGATCTCATAACCGAGGGTCAGTCAATGCTATAGGCAGGATGAGGGGTATCTATGCTCTTTCTCTCAGTATGGCACTGAACCTTATGGAGCCATCAAGATACTTGATCCTGAAAAGAATATCGCTGTTATTGATGTTGGTTGGAAATACATATATTCTACATCTGCATTAAATATAGAGTATGTATAATATTTTCCTTTCCTTTGAATACGTATGGGAATAAGCAAACAAAATTACATTAGTTAAAGTCACATTGAACTGAACACTATTTTTTCTTCTCTCTTTTTTGGTTGGCCTTGGTCAAACCAGGTAGGGATTTGCTAGAAGAACGTTTTGCAGAGTTCCCATGGTGCGATCCTTTTTGGAGAGGATATTTTCTGGCATAAAGTCATAGTCATGTTTGTTCACTTTGCAGTCCGGATCCTTGGGTTTGAGTCTTCATGAGGACATGCATGTAAATTGAATGGGGGCAGGTGTGTGCATAGACCAATTGTTCTTTAGCAAAAATGCTCTTCTACTTCTTTGTCTCCCCTTTTTCTGTTGTCAGAAGTAGGTGAGGGGAATAGTTGGTATGTGATGCAATGTGTGTGCACCAAGTCTTATTCGTGATCTGTGCTTGATCATGACAGAAGTACTGGTAAATCACATTTTCCAACTGATGCTGAAGCTCCTGCCAGCCTAAAGCAGCAGGAAGCAACTCAGTAGATTGATCAACCCCAGATTATGAACTTGCACATCACGTGATGAAGGCATGACATGATCTCTTGCATCAACTATTGAATCAAAAGACAATTGCCTGATATAACTTTGGACCTCTACCCCATTATATGTTAACATTGTCATTAGCACAAGATCTTTGCTAACACCAAACTTAACCTGGTTGTTGGGATTCTTGAGAAGCTACTTTCTGCACATACAGGCTACTAACGTCATTTTAAGAAATCACTAGAATCTTTCTGGTTGCTACTGACATTATATTTACCTGACGACCCTTGTTTAACTTAAGGCATAAACCACACAACTCCTTTCTGCAAAATACAAATCGGTAGGTCTTCAACAAGGTATGCCAGACTCAAATTTTATTTTCAATGTAAGTAGAAGAGTAAATAAGTTTTTAGTATCTTCTTAGTTGCTATTCACGTTGTTTGTGAAATTAAAGTGATCAGACTACTCTCTGCCAATCGCTTCCTCAATAAATGCAGAGGATGGTCCTATTGATTCTGCCATCTCCGTGTGTATATGTGTATTATGTCATGTTGGAGGGGTGTTCTCTACTAAATTACTTTAATAACTGGTTGGAAGGTCACTCTATGCTTCCTCACCTTGTGGAATGAAAAGAACATAAAATTTGCTGATTTTACGTGCAGTTTCCTTTATCAGCTGGTTCTAGTCAATTCAGATAATTAGCTAAAACATCACAAGTAAAAGCCAGGTTACCCAATTTTGCCTGTCATGGCACTTTAGCTAAAGAGTCAGATGGACATATCCCTGGCTCTATATAATGGAAAACATGGTTAGGGACCTTGCCATTCTAAAGATGACAAACTCTGCACTTATTTTGCAATTTTTTCTTCTATTTTGTGTTGCATCATTCAGCACAGCAGCACATTCGGCTTCAACATCAGGAGGGTGCAGTTGCATTCAGATGAAGAGCAAGAGCATAGAGTTTTATGTACATGATCAGTTTACAGGCCCCAACAAGAATGTTTTGCAGGTAGCAGGGCCAGGAACAACCATCAATGTGCAATTTGGTTTGCTAGGGGTAGTAGATGATCTCATAACAGTGGGCCAATCAGTGGATTCAAATGCTCTAGGCAGAATGAGGGGGATGTATGCTGTTGCTTCTTTGGATGCCTTCACCTTTTATGTTTCCTTCTCTGCTGTGTTAGAGAGTAAGAAATATAATGGCACTCTGAATATTTCAGGAGCCAGCAGAATTCTTGATTCCCAAAGAACCCTTCCTGTTGTTGGAGTCACTGGTGATTTTGAATCTGCTTCTGGTTTTGCCCATGCTAGCTCTATCTCCTTTGATTCCATCACTTCTGTTACGTTTTATAAGATTGACATAACTCAGCCGTAGCATGCCTTCCTGCCATATTTATTTATCCTAATATACTAATAGACATACATTTTATTCCACGGTTCTTGTTCTTGCTTGTCCAACAAATAACGCAAAGAAAATTGTTCAGCAAAAATTGTTATCAACAAGCAACAGACTGGGCCCCAAAATTTATAAGTCCAACTGATGTACTTCGATGACTAAAAAACATACGTTGTTCCTATGCCGTTTTAAGGTGGTTCTCCATACATCATTATTTACAGCATTAAGTCATTGGTTGACGTTTCAGCTGTGTACTTTGCCAGCTAACATCATTTACAGCATTAAGTCATTGGTTGACGTTTCAGCTGTGTATTTTGCCAGCTAACATCATTAGTTTGTAGGCTAGTTTCTAGTTTGCGGCCCCCTCTGTCCCGGTGAACACGACAGCCAACAAGCAGTCTTCTTTGTCGCGACGTGAAATACATCAAGATTGACTGTTTTTGTCACTCGGGTTGTTGGGGTTGATTGGTGGTTATTAGGGTTGATTGTTGGCGAGAATCAAACAGTGGAACGAAGGCGTGCGAGAATCAAACAGTGTTTTTTTTCTTCTTTCGCCTGTTTTGTCTTATTCACCTGCTGCAGGCTGTAGTGTTCACCGGGACAGGGGCGCAAACTAGAAGTCACCCAGTTTGTATTAGTTAGCAATTGAAAAGATGTATCAAAAGTGATTTCATGCTTGTGCAAAAAGGGCTCCAATTCTCAATACCACCTACAAAGAAGCCATTAGGGCCGGCTACATGATCACCTTCCTTCAGATTGTAATGTCAAAACGAAGGTGAGGCCACCACTTGAAGTTGGAGGCCAGTTTGAATGTTCCATTCCAGCAGGGGAGCACCTCTGGAGCACCTAAAACATCCAGTTTGATCTGCTGTTCTTTCTCTCTTCCACAACTCTTCCCCCTCTCTTTTTCGCTTTTGCCCTCTCTCGTATCCCCTCTCGTTTGAAATTCATATATACATAGATAAAAGGTTTGCATGTGGCCACTCCTATCATACCCCATGTCTATGTCCTTTATTTTGTTCATTTTAAATATTGTACCCGTGTCTATATACCCCATGTCTATGGACCATTTGTTTCCTTTATTTTGTTTATTTTACACGTCTATATAGCTATATGTTTTTTACAAGTATTATGGGTTACGTATACAGGAATGACTCTTTGCTTGAAATTCTGGCGTGGAAGATGTGCCGACGCGCGTCAGCGCGGAGGCACATCTGACACGCCAGAATTTCAAGCAAAGAGTCATTGCTGCAACGTGAATGTTGCCCCCTTTCTGACGTGGCGCCGACGTCAACATTTTCTCTTTCCTTCTGCAAGTCCGACGAGCGCTCTGTGCTTCGTCGATGGCGCCGTGAGTTTCTGGAGTGGCGCTGACGGATTTGGAGGTTAAATCTGAGGCGCTGCATGATGCTTAAGCTAGATCATAGCTTTTTTTGAAAAAATTTTGAGTGTAGCGCTGCCAATCCTCATTTTCTTATGTGCTTAGGGCGCTAGCACGAGCTCTGGCATTTTCTAACGTCAGGACGAATTCTACAGCGATTTTTGTCATTTCTGCAACCGAGTTTGTGTAAGTGTTGCTGCATGTGTAGATTTTTGTTTGAAAATCTTGCAAAATGTCGCCTAATATGCTTAGTTCCGTTGTAAATGTAGCTTTTCTTGATTCTTGGGAGGTGCGATGGAAAGCGGTGAAGAATGCTTTGGTTTTAGTGTCTTTTTAGTTTGAATCTCTGGGTGTGATTCTAAGTTATGCTAGGTTGAAGTGTTTAGGCATGGATTCGGCTCCTAGTTTTGAGCCGACATTCTTGAAGGCAATGAACTGGTTCTCAAGGATATCGGTAATCTTTGTGAAGATTCGAAGGGAACGTAATACAAATGGCGCTATTTCTTTGATCAATGAGCGGTTATGGATATACAAAGTTATAATGATACCGAAAACTTCAATGCTTTGTCCAAGAAAAGTAAGGTGATCAAGAACGTATCTTCTTGAAAAGGACGCCCAAAGAAAGGTACATTTCATTTTTATAGTTTGGTTATAGCTTTTCAATGTGTAAAGTTTTTAAAGTTTCGCATGTTTTGTTCTTGCAAAATTAGTAACATTTTGCGTAATGTTGTGGGAGATACAAAAGGAAAGAAAAAGATGAAGCAAACTTTGGTCGGGTTTGTAGTTGATGAGTCTTCTAGCGTAGGATTAGGTGATTTTGAGTCGAAAATGGTGTCCGAAGTTTGGGGAGGATGCCATAGCAAGATATATGGAAGATGTAGTCGCATCCGAATGCTTGAGGCGCCTCGCCCAAAGAAATCCCACCGTCTCTCTAATGGTTCTCGAGTTCCTTTTGTTGAGCTCGATGAGGAGCTCCAAAGGGAAGTGGAAGCTGGTGGTATTTCTAAGTCTGCTGCAAAGCTGTTATGGGCCAGAAAACGTGGAGGGAGTTTAAGGGACATTCTTTAGAGAAGAAAATTGAGGAGCTGGAGCTTCTAGAATTTTCTCGTTTACTAGAGCCTTTCATGTTGCAGGTTACAAAGAACAACGGCAAATTCTATCCGCCAGAATCGTAAGTTAATTCTCTAGTTGATTCTAGTAGTAATTCTATTTTTTATTTTAGTATTAATTCTAGTTAGTTAACTCTAGTATTCTGTATTTGTCTACAGATTCTGTATTTGTTGCTAATTCTGTATTTGTGTACAGATTACATGATTTGTTTCGTAAGTTTGGTGCAATCATACGAAGACACCAGGAGATCAGAATTGCAAATTCTGGAGTGCCCGAACCTGTTTTTGATATCGAAGTCTCTCCGATATTTGAGCGAGCGAGCCCGCCTAGCCTGCATTGCCGCTATGAGAAGATCTAGGAGGACTCCAGGCGTGTGTCAGAAGCGCAAAAAGGTAGATGAAATAGCGTTCACGGATGAGAAGGTATTGTTAGCTGATATAGACCATCAGATCCATCATCCTAGGGGTTTGCAGAGGAGATTTCTCTATTACTGTGTTGCTAGATTTGCTATTCGTGGAATGTACGAGCTTCATAAGCTGGTTATGTCAGATTTCACTGTTGGTTCAGAGAATGGAGCAGAATATCTTGAGTACAGTA
The DNA here is from genome assembly GCA_021234155.1 of Isoetes taiwanensis. Taxonomy (NCBI): domain Eukaryota; kingdom Viridiplantae; phylum Streptophyta; class Lycopodiopsida; order Isoetales; family Isoetaceae; genus Isoetes; species Isoetes taiwanensis. Next base: position 21,443,397 of record JAJEKV010000002.1, on the reverse strand, counting down.
AAAGGTTGAGCAAGAATTATGACGTCGACATGAGTCATTATCAGGAAGAACAATTTAGAATGCCTTTGAAATGTCACCAAGCAGATGTTGTGCTGACTTTTAGGCAGCTTGACAGACATTTGGGTGAACAAAAAATTGATAAGGATGGGAATTCCTTTAAATTCGCTTCATGCGTACCGATTCAAAACCCAAAAAGTAATCAATGGTATAATTCTGTGAATAGGGTCAGTGCTAGAAAGCTTTCTGAATGTGTGAAGTATATGCTAGCTACTGTTGGCATTGAAGGAAAATATTCCGGTAAATCAGGTCGTTGTACTGTGATACTCGCATGTCTAGGGCAGGGGTTCCAATAGATGTAGGAAAGAAGGTCACTGGACAGCGCACAGATGAAGCATACAACAGGTAATTCTGTTATTTCAGTCTGTAAATTTTCATTACTTGTTTCTTTTTCTTTTTATTTTTAATGTTCTGTGTATGCAGATATGATAAGACGGTTGAACTTCAAGCCAAATGTGCAATATCTGTAGTTGAGAATCCATTCGACGAGAACGGGATGAGGAGGACATATGAATCTGTGCTGCAGGATGAGCTGAAGAAGATTGATAAGGATGAGACTTCTGGTGGTAAGGCGAGCAATCTTGTTGATAAGGCTGTGTTTGATAAGGCTGTGGAAAATGTTAGTTCAATATCTGCTGTTGTGAGTTCTGGTCCAGTTGTGGAGTTTTCTCCTGTTTCGGCAACAACTGAAGAAGTGTCAGATGAGATGAAGAGGGATTTAGCACAGCTGAATCATGATCTAGACGTTCTTGCACAAACTGATCCAATTGTTAGGAATGCTCTAGGTATGCAGTTACAGGTTGGAATTTCAGGTGGCACCTTCCAGAATTGTAACATCGTGATGCCAAGCATTTCAGCACATGATTTCAGCGAGTTGATGAAGAATATGATAAAGAAATGATGCTGGAGAAATACTGGAGAAATGATACTTGTGAACTTCTACATTTGGATGTTTCTTCTGTTAAAACTTTTCTGATCAAGAATCTTTTTTGTAGACTTCTGATATAAATCAATGGAACTATGATCTGAAGAAATTGTAATGTGTGAAGAAATAGTAATGAATTCTGTTTGTCTGAAGAAATTGTAATGAATTCTGTTAGTTACTGTTAGTAAAGAATAGTTACTGTTACTGTTAGTTACAGAATGTTGAGCAGAATGTCAAGTAGAACAGAATGTTGAACAGAATGACACCAAAAATAAGAATGTGAGAAAGAGAGCAACATTCCTGAAAAGAATACATGACACGTGGCAAGTTAGGATTGGCTCACACGTCAGAAAGGGGGTAGGCAACATTTACGTTTGTGAGGTTGAATCCTAGCCGTGGATCTGGAGCATATTCTAAATATGATGCCAGATCAGTGGCCAGCATCTTTTTAGAGAAGAAATGTCCTGCCATTTCCTAAGGTCTCCATCGACCTCATGGTGACCCAAGAAAAAACGTCGGCCGACCATGCATATGCTGCATAGGTCGGAATCGCCAGAAGCTGGGCCGGAACTCACAGATTGGATAGGGCAGAAGACCTCTACTAACTTCCCCCGGCTTCAGCAAATCGGCCAGTTACAGGGATTAACAAAAGCTCCAGACATCAAGTTCGGCAAGGAAAAGACCCAGCCAACGTTTCCGGCATCATCAAACCAGGCCCTGGCTGTTGCATCTTCAAATCCGGCACCAGCAGCAGGACTAAGCTTCGCTGCTACCTATTCCGGGCTTCAAAGAATCGATTCCAGCCTGCTGTGTCCAGATCTTGCTCTGTTAGAACAAACCAGACTAAAAAAGGCTTGAATCGCAAGCCCTAAAGCTGAATCGGAAGCCCTGGAAGTCCCCTGGAGCCCCTGCTCTGCAAGCAAAGCAAATAAACCCAGAAGCAAGCAACGCTTCCTGCAGGCCCAGATCTTCTTGGGCGCTCCTTTGCCACTGTTTGCCAACAATCAGCAGCGATCCAAATGCTTTTGCCACTGTTTGCCACTGTTTGGCAACAACCAGGAACATGCCAAGCATGCCCTTGAATATGAAGAGCCCTTCTTGGCTTCAACGATGCCTGCCCCTCCCCTGCTCCGCCGCACCTGCAGAAAACAGGGAGCCCAGCCTCGAAAAAGGAAGTGGCGTGACACGCTATCGACACCCCACAATTTAGCATGAAAAATAGCCAACAATAAACTTGCAAACATATTAAAATTAGAAACTAGACCACTGAATGGAAACAAGCTGCTCAAACATGCCAAAATATACCCTTTTTTATACAATACGGCATCAAAATCATGGTCCTAACCACTGATTCCCAAATACCAAACCAAAATCGCAGAAGTTTATAAGAAGCGACCATTATACCCCATGTCTATTGGCCATTTGTTTCCTTTATTTTGTGTATTTTAAATATTGTAGCCATCCCATAGGGACATTTAACGGTCTTCTAAGTGTCCAAAGGGAGGCTTGAACACAATTTTCCTAACTGCTAGTTCAAAAAAGCAGCTACCAAATCACATGGAGGGGACTTTCTATTGGCTTATAGAAAATCTAGTACATTTTTGTTTAGAAGTAGTGAGCTATTCTAGTAAAAAGCAAAAAGCCATAGGTATAAGCACGTAAAAACATGAATGGCCATAACTGTAGCCATAGAATAAGCCATTTTGCTCAGCAGCAGATCCCGACAATTTACAAAAGCAGCCTACTCTTTCCCTCCTATATAAAGCAGTTTCCTTTTCTGTTCTCATCTATTTTCTTCCTTACTAATTCTTTCACCATGACACGTGTTTTCGAAATTAAAGGCTGCATTTATGATGCATTTATGGTGACCTATATAAATCTCTTGTGTTTTCTGTTCTCAATTTTTTTTCTTCCTTACTAATTCGTCCAGCATGACACGTGCCTTCGAAATTAAAGGATGCATTTATGATGCATTTATGGCTCCTTACTAATTAGGCGAGAGCGACACGTGTTTTGGTTTCAATATTCTAAAATCGTGGAAAACCTAAGTGATGTAGGCATTTCACAAAACTTAAGCATGCCAAAATCTGAGAAAGATGAAGTCTTATTCTAGATTCGCCATTCCGGCTGTTGGGGTCGCGAGAAGTTCGCCACAACCTCTGTCTACTGTAGAAATCGGATACTCTGCTTGGTTATCTTCTTTTCCAGATACCATAATCAGCCGAGCACTATACGATGGGCTCTAGGATCTCAAGTTAGCACTTCCGGTTTTGCGGGTTTTATCTAAGGATTGCTTGGCTACAATATAGATATTGCTTCACAAGCATTTTTTTCTCTGTGAATAGCCATTCCAGGATCTGGAGGTTTTTACCAATCCGGTGAGGTTACAAGCCTCACCATTTTGCTAATTTTTTTTCCCACTAGGCATTCTCCCTATTATATGATTATGTTCATAAGCATGGCTGTATAAATCAAGGATTATGTTCAAATTAAAAGAGGCCAATTCTCATCTCAAGAACATGAGCTCATTTTTTATCTGTAAGCTGTTTATGGAAACAGGTACAAGGATGCAATGATCAAATCAAAATGCTGAACTGCATAACCAAATGCAAGAATGAAATAAAAAATGCGCGAATATTTTGAAAATGCAGGTGGGCATGGATGGCAAAATGGATTCATGGGCACACAGACAATGAAATTAATTTTTTTTGGAAGGCTCACAAGAAGAGCAAGAACGGGCCAGTGGAGTTTGACAGAGGTTCGAAATACAGGATAGCAATGCCACTGTGAATTGATATTTGTGAGCCAACGTTGGAAGAAGGAGGACTTAATAAATGTGAAGCTGCTGCTTTTAAAGTTAAAGCAGAGGCAAATTCTACATATTCCGTGGAGAAATCAAGCTTGGACGACTTGAATGACTTGATGTCGGATATGTGCTGGTTTGATGAGGAATTACAAGAATTTATGATAGAGGGACGCCTGTAACAAGATTTGTTCGTTGAAGAACTTGTTTTCAGGATGTAAATGTCTTGACTTTATGAATTTATATTATTATATAACGCAATAATACTACATAAATACATTATGTAATCATTCAGGCATTATATTAGATCAGCCCAGTAGTAGGCCAGATATTTCAAGTTTGATTCAGAGATTCGTGTTGTCCTATTTATTAGGCATCGTATTTCATTTCACTAACAAAGAACTATTTCGGAAGCCCATGCTCCCTTCTGATGGTGGCTTACCTCCCCGTTGATGGGTAACCCCACTTATGGGTATTTAAAATAAAAGATAAAATTTCTGCGCAAACAATTCGAAACAAAAAATAAAGTTTGTGCATTGTGGACCAAAGAAGAAAAATTTGGTTTATATTGTTGTGATAAGAGAGCAAGTATAAAGTGTGAGGGCAACATATAGATGACTACGCAAAATAGATCCTGCAATGCAATGGTCATATCTACAAATGGGGAGGCAAAACATAAGTGGCTATGGGAGATGTTTACACTGCACTGGGCATAATCTAATAGCGACTCAATCCCTAATGACCCCTCAACCATTGTAATTACGTATTGGTTTGCCTTTGGCATTACGTTCTGATCAAACCTTTGGCACGAGAAGGGTACATTCAGTGCCGGATAAATGGACATGGTGGCATGCTAAAGTGAAAGTCATTTTAAAACCATGTATGGCATTTGGGACAATGAAACCATACATGGAATTTTGTGTTGCAAGAAGTGTGTTTTTCATTTTGAAGTACTAAGTTTGTTTGGAGTTAATGCCACAGAACTTAAAGGATGTATTGGAAGAGACTGGTTGGAATAGCCCTAACCGTGGCTACAAATAGTTAACCAAGAGGTACAGACATGCCTTTTACCAAGAGACGTGACTATTGAGATATCCACATCATCGATCCAGATCTGATCAATCTATCCTCAATACTCCCCCTTGATCGAAAGATCTGAGAGATGAAATCTTATTGCTTTTCTTTCTATCTTCAACAGCTTATCTCCCCCTTATTGTGCAGCATTAGTGCACCATCTAGACAGCCCTGTACTCCCGTGTACATGCTTTTCTCTCAAACTGGAGAGCCTCTTGCTGTAAATCTGAAGCAATAAATTTCATGTCCTAAACATCTCCCTACATGTCTTACTATTCTACTATATGGAAGACTTGAGGATGCAAGTTACATAATTCTGCATTTCTCCCCCTTAATTTTGTATCGAAGATCAAGATTACATTGGGTCTTATGTCTTTAATCCTATCTACATGCTTTAAACTAGTGCGCTTCCTACACTACTGCAACATGTATTATCTTAATGTGATCCAGGCAAATAATCTAGCCCATAAAGGACTCGAATCTTTGAATAAGATTTCAGATTTTTTCTAGCTCGTTCATAGGTGGAGTCTCTCTTTTCCTGCATTCCCATTGCTATTGCTCCACTTTGAATTAGTTTCTGAAACTGTGGACTCTTCTTGAGGCGGTAAATTTAGATTTAGAAGTCTGGCTTCACAAGTTTTGTGTGGCATAAACCACCACTCGCCAGATTCCATGGATTCAACTTGGAAATATTTCCTCTTTATAGGAATATGATGTATCACTTTTACAGAAGAACTAATAACAGGAACATTCACATACAATGAAATTTCTTCATCTTCTTTACTGATTATGTTCTTGTGCTTCAAAAAATCATGCCGTTCTTCAGTTTTGATAGCCATCATGTTTCTCTTTTTCCCCAAAAAATCCTCTTGTTGCTTCTCCATATGTTCTTGACGGGACCTCGGTGCTTCAGGAGCGTCTTTAGCCAAGGATAGATTCAATCCCAAATAGAAAACCCATCTTCTCGACTGCCCTCCTTTCAGCGCTAGGTGCGTCCATTCACACCTCCAGCCTTGTTGGACCTAGCGTCCGTTCACACCTCCAGCCTTGTTGGCATGCTTCCAACATGAACAAAGTTTAAAATGAAACGCACTTATTTGCTGCAAACGCACTTCAAAAGGAATCTTTGAAAGATTCCCTAAAATTCCCTTAAAAAAGTCCATTTTTAAGATTTTTTTGTGACAGGTGTGACAATTTAAGTAATTTAGGTACCATTTTTGAGGGGTTGATTGAACATAACTTTCATGCAAAAATTCTAAATAGCAATTTTCATCCTCCTAAACTAGAATAAAAAATAGTTACTTTTATAAAGTGTAGCAAAAAAGGGGCAATAAAAAAAATAGCAAGGGTAGTAGAGTGACAAAGAAGTGATATATTCAAGGTTGTGAAAATTGTACAAAATTATGAAGAAAATTGTCAAAAATATAGGACATTTTGACATTGCCTCATCGAAGCAAACATTTTCACATGAAAGTATGCCTCATTGAACAAACTTACACTTTGAAGTGCAAGTTGGAGTCGAAGACGCTCGCTCTTCATCTTATATACTTGCTCTTATTTGCTCATCCGTCTTGCTATAGACTGATGTATACCGCGATGACAATGCGTGGACATAACGTCTTCAAAATAAATTTCTAGATGGTATAAATTTATACTACAATAGATAGTGTTGTGTGGATATAACATGCCAGAGAGTTCGCATGGTATAAATTTATACCGCAAGTGGACTCGAGCGGTATAAATTTATACCACGAGAGGACTCTCACGGTATAAATTTATACCGCGAGAGCTCTCTCGATTCACTGCGAGAGCTCTCACGGTATAAATTTATACCGTGAGAGCTCCCTCGTTATACCGCGAGAGCTCTCTCGGTATAAATTTATACCGCGAGAGCTCTCTCGGTATAAATTTATACCGCAGACAACCTTCAGACAACCAATTTATATACATATATGTGTATATATATATAATATATACACATACTTACATATATATATCCGACAAGAAAAGAGAACTCTTGCGGTATAAATCTATACGGAGAAACGGTATAAATTTATACCGAATTGCATATATATATAAGACTTTTATATATATATGTATATATATATATGCAGTCCAGAGGCAAAATATATATCGTGTAAAATCTTTTGGGGTCTTTCTTGCTCGCCAAAGGGTTTGGCAACTGAAAACTACTAAAGTAACACACATAAGGGATAATTTTACACACTTTTCTTGGTTTTTTAGTCTAAAAAGTTCTAAAACTGTTCTAAATTTTCTAAGCTTGTAATGCAATGTTAGAGCATAAAGTAGTCGAATCATGTTGTTATTTCTACTTTTTTTTTCTCTATATACATGCGAACTTCACTTCAGGTAGCTCAAAAATTGCTACTAAAGGCAAAGAACTCCAAAATGTTATGGTGACACAGGTATTTGACGAAAAGGAAACTACATGGTTTATCCAGAGGGGTGCGAGGAGTAGAAACCCCTCAGAAGTTTACCTATTTATTTGCAAATATATAGGAAAGGGTAAGGCAGACGAATACTTCACTGCCAGAGAAATGTACATGGTGCCCACTGCTACAGATGACGTAATTGTGATGAATATGCTCAACATTACTAAAGAGATTGACTAGCTTCTGAGCATCACCATGTTGTAGAAAGACATGTGCGTTCAAAAATACATCTCCGAGAATAAAAAAGGAGGGCATGTAATCACAGGGCTTCATTACTTCAACTTGTGTATCCTCGGTATAAATTTATACTGCATCATCAACTAAAACTTCAGCTTAGCTACAAGATATCGTGGATGTATTGGCATTTATAATACTATGTGATGCAAAAACAATGGTTTGTCATTCAAGAAGTTTGTTCAACTGCCTCCCAATGTGTTTTAAGGTCCATTAGGATGTTTAGCAAAAATGGTTGTGAAATAACAAATTTCTTGTCTTCTAAAACAGCTAATATAAAAGTTTTCAGGGACAAGGTACAAAAGCATCTAATTTCTTCATACGAATTTGCCCCATAGTAAATCTTTGAATTTCATTGTAGTTCTTTCCCCCTCTAAAATGGGATTTTTTTTGTTTTGTGTTTTTCCTTAATACTAAGTCTTCTTAAAATGTCTGTTTTCACGAGCAATTTTATAAATCTTTGGACTAATGGTAATAAAAGGGCCCTTTTTAGAGGGATTTTAGAATTTTATAAATTTTTAAAAGGAATCTTTCAAACGCACTTCTTAAATAAGTGCGTTTCATTTTAAACCTTGTTCATGGACCTGCTAACTGGGCAAAGACCCGATTTTCCATAATCGTGCAAATTTCTTGCCGTAACACAGATTTCTAACCTCCTAAGTGCAGCACCCAAATTGTGACGTCCCCGGCTCATATACGGTGCACTCACCGTATATAAACAGGAGTTCATCCCCCATACCAGCTCCATGCTAATATAGGGCCCTCCACGTATCACTGCAACCTTGGAGAGTTCCAGTGGGAAGAATGAAGGGGTCCTTTACCCTGTCTCCCTCAGGGCTTACCTAGCTGCGAAAGCGTAATATACATGTCAGTAGTACATACATCAACATCATAAGACCATCACGAAGGATGGTTCTCCACATATCTGCATAGACAAAGATCAGCACATCACATAGGGAAATCCTACCCAAGGCTCAGACTCAAAGGGGATGACTGACGGCTTGGGTCTCCAGAGTTCATTGCAGACAGAATTCATGGCAATGGATTTGGCTGGTATAAGAACATGGCTTAGGGTTGTCCACTCCATCCGCCCCTCCTGTGCACACTTTGCAGAGTAGGCTGAAAAGTGTTGGGACCTGACTGTAGCCCGCCGGATGCGTAGCCGAAGGGGCTACATCCTGGGTTGCATCTCCCCAGTTCCGATGGGGCAGGTAGGGATCTCTCCCTCCAGAGATCTACATGCTGACTCAAGGAGACTAGAGGGCCACTGCCCTTATTCAACATGAACCCACTGGAGAGTGACGCATCACCCCACGGGTGTCGAGCCCATGCCTTGCCCACACTCAGTGGCAAGCCATTAGACCTAGTTCCAATGATCCCCGGTAGACATTACACACCAGAGGGATCGTTCAAGAGTCAGAACACGAACCTCTTTATAAGCCAGTCTGGCCCCTTCACCCACAATCAGGTGTGGCTCTTGTGCACAGGCCGCATCTATAGTGTGCTAGAGGGGCTAATCTAGGAGCATCTACTACCAAGCTTTAGGTCTCTACCCCCCTTCCCAATACAAGGAGTTCATAGAGATACATCATCCATATACATCACAGAAGAACTAAAGAACAAGATCTAATCTATATCATAGAGTTAGGTTCTTTAGTTAGAGTCTGGTATCTAGAGTTCTAGAGGTCTGCTATGGGCAATTTAATAGGCTAAACCTACTGATTTAATGACTAGAAGATGGTTTAAGCTATTAAATTGCCTAAATACCTGATCCTTGAGTTGCTCCTCCTGACCTAAGTTCGACCATCCTGCTGAACTGCTCGAATCAAGGGAAACTAATGGTGCAATTCTCTTAGACAGCGTCTGGGAGGCGGTTTTGACTCCTGGGGCAGCCAAAACAGAGCTCTAAAACCCTAGGAACGAAAATGGGCAAGTTAGGGTCCTCCTACTTAAATAGGCAAGGGATTAGGCTAGGGTTTCCAATTATCCCCTTTAGGCATGTGGGATAATTGGGAATGGGTCCACTTGCCTTTAATGGCTAGGTGGCAAAATGTGCCCACATGGAAAGGTGTGCACCTTAATAAATGTGCACATTGGTAAATGTGCACATTAATGACAAATGCACACTTGGGTATGGCCCACTTGGCATAAAGTGTCCACATGGGAAAATGTGCACCTAGATAAATGTGCACATGGGTAAATGTGCACATTAATAAATGCACACTCCTTGCAAGTTGCCCCCTAGGGGCTACTCGCTGGCTATCGTCGGGCATTACACGTCGGTCGGGGTGGGCGGTAATGCGCGGTGGCAAAGATCTGATATCGATCTGGGGGCCGTGGTATCTTTGTCTTTGAACGTCACACAAATCGATTCTTGGTCTGCTCGTCTTCACCATCTGCTGCCTTCTGCAACGAATTTGTCTCTTCCACTTCCTTTCAAGATTCCTTCCATTCTTTCCAATGCCTGGATCCTCCATTCTTTCGCTACTCTTTCATACTTTGGCTACCCTACTGGGCAACCAGATTTTCTTTCTCCACAGGTCCTTAGATCAGGGTTCCTGCTCTGATACCATGTCACAAAACTTAAAGGATGTATTGGAAGAGACTTGTTGGAATAGCCCCAACCGTGGCTACAAATAGTTAACCAAGAGGTACAGACATGCCTTTTACCAAGAGACGTGACTATTGAGATATTCATACCATCGACCCAGATCTTATCTGATCAATCTATCCTCAATAGTTAAGCAGCAGAATCGAGTCATGTCAGTACTATGATATTGTTGAAACATATGTTTATCCTAAAGAACATAACAAGGTCCATCTTCAAAGAGATCATGAACATAATGGACAAGGATTGACACTTATTTATTATTGTTAATAAAAGTGAAATTAACATCATCGTTGTTTTGTTTTGTCAAAGAATTGTATTTGGAGAAATATGGCGGTGTGTCCTTGCTATTTGAAGCACCTCATAAGCACGTATATTATGTTGAGCTGTGCAATGCATTTGAGCCTTCTAGTTGTCCATCTTTGCTTTGCTTATTATTCCAATCAAGGCCATTGTGAATATGCACTACTAGTTATGCTAATACTTACGAGGGTTTCTTGGTTCGGGAAAAATGTAAGCACAATCGACACATTTCCTACTGGATCTAGCCTGGCCTACCAACTACATCACACTCCATTCTTAATAGAGATAACTAGAAAATTGCGATTCTTAGCAGGATATTTTCATGCTATTTTTGAACTGTAACACAGTAGGTTACAAGGGTTCCTCGAAATTTCCTGAACCAAGGGGGTTTCCTTCAGCCCATTGACTTCAAAACAGGCCTTAAGTCTAACCGTGAAGGTCAAGTCTATAATATTCACCATGGTCTATGTTACGAAGAAAATGAAAATAATAAATGGCCTCTCGAAATTCAGTGAGCATTCTCTACCTACAGCCAAACAGTTAAAAACTCTGAACCACATCCGAATGGGAATGGCCAAGCTGTACTCCTAGTTCCAAATCCAGCTGCGTATCTGCTTTTCATGGTGTCAGACCTGCATGCATTTCTAAGCTGTCCGACTTTCTCACATATCTGCCATTCGGCTGACACATATTATAATGCAATTACAAATAAAATATATTACAAGCACTTGATGATAAACAGTGTGTGTTAGGTCATGGACATGATGAAACGTCTGATTCTAACACTTGGTACTACTCCCTGCAGAGAACCAGTAAATAACATTTTCTTGGCTTCCAACTTCTGAATCAACAAAAGCCAACTGTAGAAATTTTCTGAGATCTACTGCATTATATGTTACCTTTGTTACTGCCAAAACTTAAGGTGGTTGCTTTAACATACCTGACAAGCCCCTGTAGAAATTTTCTGAGATCTACTGCATTATATGTTACCTTTGTTACTGCCAAAACTTCAGGTGGTTGCTTTAACATACCTGACAAACTACTTTCCGCAAATACACGCTATGCCTAGAAAGGATGTCAAATTTGATTTTACCATCATGTAATCATAAAGTGGCAAGTGAGCTCAAGAAATCTCTACAATCTTCTGGATGCTACTAACACAATTATGTTTTCCCTAACAACTTTGCTGAAAAGTTGCATACTTCAGAAAACTGAAGAGACTGTATGCTATTAAGAGTCAAGAAGAAAGCACCTACTTATGTTAGACACTCTAAGCAGCAAAAGAACTTGACAAAAATATGTTTGCAGTATGACAATAGCATTGTCCAATATTTTTGTGAGAAACCTCTGAGCAACACAGAAAATAAACTCTGGCCTTACTGAAAAGCTTCGATGATGTTAGTAGTAGTTCAAGTAACGTATTGTAAACTGTGCAGTAGGATCAATATATTTGACAGCATGATAATAGCATTGTCCAATAAGGGAGATAAAAATCTGGCCTTACTGAAATTTCTGGCAACATTTTGCTTACTAGTAGTTCTAATAATCTAAACTATGCAGTAGGATAAGCAGTCATTTTCTAGCACTATACCATTTCAAACACCTTGCAATTATTTATAAAGAGTTACTGTTTGAGTCATACTGTTGATCTATAGGACGCAGAAAAGCCAAATTTATGACGTTAAGGTAAGCAAGAAGATACGTTGAAGCAACCTCATAATTGAAACAGTAAGTACATGTGGTAGGAGCTCTATACACATCACAGTTGTTGATGGCTACTCTCCTATTCATCATTGATAATTTCCATTGAGTATATAGGCAATATCTCCTCACTATTACTTGTACAAAGATGACAAAGTTTGCGCATATTTTTCAGATCCTTCTTCTGGTTTTCGCAGCGGCGGCATTTGCATCAGAATCCTGCTGCAAATTCAAGAGCAGCACCATAAAGTTCTATGTACATGATGTATTTTCAGGATCCAACAAAACCTTACTGCAGGTGGCAGGAAATGGATCATTAACGTTTCCGCAATTTGGTCTGATGGGTGTAGTGGATGATTTGATAACAGAGGGCGAGTCAGATGCATCAAAAGCTCTGGGAAGGATGAGGGGAAGTTTTACCTCTGTTTCGTTGGATGGAATAACCTTCCTTTCTTGCTATTCTGCAGTGTTGGAAAGCGACAAATACAACGGCACTATCAGCATCTTTGGAACCAGCAACGAGCTTGCTTCTCAAAGAACCCTTCCTGTCATTGGAGGCACCGGTGATTTTGAAAGGGCTTCTGGTATCGCCATTGCTCGCTCTCTCGCATATGATGGATCCACTAGCACTATTTTTTATACTCTCCAAATAAGCCATCTCTAGCATCTCATTGTACACATTCTTCTGCACATTTTGTCTCAACAATAAACGCACATGCTGAACAAAAGTTGTACTTACTATATAAAAATGCTTAGCTATGTGATATTTAATATCATCATACAAAATAAAATGGAATTTTCTTGAAAGTAAAATCTGTTCCATGAACCCCCTGTATCTGCTTCTCAATATTATCTGTACTGCCCTGGATCTTTGAATCAAAATGATTATCTTAAACAAGGTTTAGTTGTGTAGGTAGAGTAGAACAGAACCTCAATGCTTAGAATTAGATAGATGTTTCAGATAATTAAACATAAATTTTTATTGGTTACTATAGAACATGCCAGAGCTCTATCATATGTGAGATTCAGATCCGAAAGAGGCATCATTTAGTATGGGTAATGTGTCACAGAGATTAGTCTTTTATTCTGTAAAAGTTACAATTTCTTCAGAAGGAGAAAGCATTTTAGAACATTGACTTCATCTACAATGACTCAGGCTGCCCTTTTTTTAGCAGGGAGGTGATTCGAAATGCTTGTAAGGGCAGCTAATTCAGTATCATTTAAGCATTTCATAACTTGGTTTCAGCTCAGGATTCATTGTTAGAAGGAATTTCAAAGAACTTTGCATTCAACATCAAATCAAATGGTCGGGCAAACCGCGGTTAAATCTAGGTATGCGGTGTGAGCAAAATTTGGACAAAATGATGATGTGATGGGTTTCGACCAATTGCTATGCATTGCTGAAAATAAAGTTACCTGAATGTAGTGTCATTGGCTGAATCAGGGATAAAATTCCAACAGTTATAAGCACCCCATTTCAGCACAAAAACTGAAAGTGGGTCTATGTTAATTAACCTGGAATATGATTTTTGTGGTGCCACGTGGCACTGCCATATAATACGGAAGAGAAATAGGCGCAGTGTGGGACAAACTCTAAAATCCTAACAAGTATATTTCCTATATAATTTAAGCTAGGCAGATGGGGCCTATGAAAATCTAGATTTCATCTAGAAAAATATAAAGAACCCCACAGATTTTGATCAAAAATCTTCGTGGAATTTTTTGTCCCTGTCGGAACTTCTCTATTTCAACAAATAGGATACTAGTATTCTAGGAATTCGGCATACACAGAAAACGACGATTCTGCTGAACTGGTCAACAACATATGGTTTTCTTTGTAGCAACAGATTTCTTTCCACTTTCAATTTTATAGGGTAACGGATTTGGGGCTCCCTTTTCGCAACAACAGCAGACCCTCTCCCAGTCAGGGGCTCCTGCCATTATTGTGGAAAGGGAGCTCCAAGCTCATCTTGTACATTATGGGTAACTTTATTTTTAGCCTCTATGCATGATTGACTTTGTTGCAATACTACAATATAGCATAATGATTCTCTTATCGTACTTGGATCCCACTTGCAAGATGTATAGGGTGAAGGAAATCGGGACCCCCTACCGCAGTGGACAGGGGGAGCCTCGCGACCAGCGGCAACCGGGAGCAAGTCCCCTGTCCATTGCGGAAGGGGGGACCGATTTGCTTGCCCCTACAACAAGGAAGATGGGAGCTTCATCGATTGCTGCTGATTTCCACCGATCTTCACCGGATCTTCACCGACCGCTGCTGATTTCCACTGGATGAGCGGAATCCTTGCCCCTGTTTCCATTCCGGAGTGTAGGGGACTGCCACGTGGCAGCACTAAATTCATCTTCCGCTGAAAACAGCGACCCATCTTCCTTGTTGTTTACGCAAAGATTAGAATGATGACATACTACAAATTGCTAATTGTATTGAAACTACTAACAAATTTCAATAATGTTCTTAGGGTCTTTTGACGCATTTCGTGCCGTTCATTAGCCTATCTAAACATGTCTCAATCATATGAGCTGAGGAGCTCCTATGTGAAGGGATGCATAGGCTATAACAAGTATTCTAACAAACAGTCTTTGTGAGCCACCAGCCAATGCACGATTAAATACCTTAAATATTTCGAGAATGTGTATTTGTACGACTTTAGATTAAGGTTATCATATGATTTTGCAACTGTATGTGATTTACTGTTTAGTTTATTTAGAATGTGCATAGAGTGGCAATGGTTTACGCATTATAAGCCAATGGTGAGCACCCATGTATTTTCTCTGGTGTACATCTTTGTACATGCGTTCTGGGCATGTGCATGCAGAGATCGAGTTTCTAGGTCTAAAAGATAGAAAGATTAATTTTTATTTGTCTCTCGAGCTACTTTTGCTAGGCAGCGCTTGAATTATAAGGCAAACAAATCCTTCTACTAGGTGTTGCAAATGTCAAGATAATTAGATGATAGAAGCAGTTGCTCTAAATTTGGATCGGTTGAGGTGATGCAAGCCTCGAATCTTCACTCTCCATGAAATCGTTCAATGGACATGCTCATAGAACCAATCGATCTTGGGAATACTTCAAAAATATTGATGGCCATAAACATTGTTACTATAAAGTGGCTTTAGGAATTGAAAGTAGCCAAACTAATTTGTTATTCTAGCTTTAATCTAGTTGTTCTAGAAGGCCTTCATATTCTTGTCAAGCAGGATTTCTAGAGCATGTAAAAGAGATAAATCATTCTTATGGTGTTAGACCAAGTGTGCCCACATATAACAATGCATTGATTAGGATAACAACCAAGTTACATTTTTCCTTCTCTTGTACACTGAGATCCCTTCCTTCAAGCATGGTAAAATATTCTTTGCGGCTCCCAAGGGTACTAGTAAAAGATGGTGCAAAACTTATCCAAATTCGAGCAAGGAGCTAGATATGAACATATGGTCTGATGCAAAGCATGGATACGTTGAAGCATGGATATGGCACAGACCATATGTTCGAAAGCAAGAGTATGCCATTCAACAAGAATAAGCAACAAGATTTTTGCCAAGGTGGTCCTTCTGCAAATTATTCTTTGTGAGACAAGTGGTTGATGTTTTCGAGCAGGTACTTCAGGTATTTATAAGATTCATTTGATCTAGGATGCAAATATAATCTTTATCCTATTGTTTAAATTTGGTTTTTCCGGCAAGTGGAAAACTTTTTGGATTTTTTTCCCAAATTGATTTCCTAAGGTTTCAAAGCATTTAACTGCCGGAAAAAATTTCCAGTTTCCAAAAATTGGGCATGTAGCTTTTCCTATGATTTGGAAAATGGCACCTTTTTTTCTTATGATTTGCTCGGGATCGCATATGAGTGGTCGATTGTATGGATGCCGCCAATATTTTGCGCCCAACTACTAGCGATGTATTCACAGGTGAAATATAGGAGAGCAGTTCCGACGATGTATTCACAGGTGAAATATAGGAGAGCAGTTTCCCTTTCGGTAAAATCTTGAAGAGCGGTTTTCCCTTTTGTGATGATGATGTCATGGCATATTTGTTCCTCTAGTGTGGGCAGATTCAATGATCCTTAACATATTCATCCTTCATCCTATCGACGGTGATTGGGGTTTGCCCAGCAGAACAGGTATACCGATAGATGTATTTTTTGTTTGTTTTTAAGGTTTCAAAAATATATTTCATATTTAATGCATATCAATCTAGCATCTTTCCCAGATACCACTTGCGACTCACGAGATATAGAGGATTTTGATAATCTTTGAAGCTGTCTTTCAAAGATAACTAAGGGTAATATGCTTTATTTCCGTTTCAGCATATGCTGCATTCCTGTAAAACTGAATACTGCAATATTGCACATGTCTGATTAGGTGAAGGCTACAGACTGGAGCAAAGAAGAGACTAGCAAAGACCTGGTTAGTATCAATTGCCTTTTTGTTCGCACTTTGTGTCCTCTGTAGACATGTTTTAGGCTCAAGTTTTGTTGGATAAATAGGCAAACATGTCTTTTCATTTGCCGACGTGCATGTCTTTGTTAGGTTATGCCATTCTAGCTCAGTTGTTGTTGCCGATTTCGTGACTTGAATCATATTATCTGGATTCTCCAAGATGCCGATTTATAACTTTGAATCATATCATCTGCATTCTTCAAGATCATTCTCTTAAATGGACAGAAGCACCAGTTTATACCATGAGACGTTGCTTTCTGCATGCTGCAAGATTTCCTTCATTTCTTTGTTTCATTGCAACGTTTCTTTGAGCAGTTGCAGACCATCTATCACTCTAGGTAAGCAACTCAATTTTCTTTCCATTGCTTCTTATTTTATGCAGATAAAAGCTTTGAGTTTCAGTTGGTATGACAACCTTTCATAGTTTCTTTGCTATAGGAACTTTCTGCTCCTCCTCTGGTCGCTCTATTAATAGTTCCACAAACATCAAAGGTTCAAATTGGGACATCGCATTTTTACTACTTACGCAAATTGTACAGGTGAGAACATTCTTTTATATCTATGGCTACTTTTTATCTTTGATGGGTGTTGCTCTAAAGTTTGTGGGCTGGCCTTTACATGTGTCATTGCGACTGCTGGATCAACGTTTCTCAAGGCCATCACAAGGTATCCATTCTAGCTCAGTTGTTATCGATTTCATAATTTTTTACAACTTGAATCATATTATCTGCATTTGCCAAGGTCATTCTTAAATGGGCAGAAGCACCAGTTCATGACATGAGACCTTGCATTCTGCATGCTGCGAGAATGCATGAAAATTTAAGACCATGAGCTTAGCCAAAGATTTAGTTCTTCGTTGCAAAGCATGGTCTAGATATTATCTTTGTTGTGGCTTAGGATAAGAAATTCTGTGCCTGATCTTTATACTCAGAATGTTATTATTGATGTCAATGTTCAGAATGTTATTATTGATGTCAATGTTGAGCATGGTGATATTGCTGGATGTTGCATCAGAGCATAGATGCATCGACCACACTGGGGTGTACAGTGAGGACAAGAATCATTTTTAAAAGATTATAGTTGATATGGAGTTATCCTTGGGCGTTCACAAGGTTGTTTGACCATGGCATAGCATTCTGTCAGCTACAAAGAAGTGTACGAGGTAATACCATCTTTTCTTTCTTCTCTTATAATTGAGACTTGGGCATCAATATGTGGATTTTGCTCATCTTTCATGGTTGAATTACCACAGGTTGCAGCAGATGTAAGTAGATACAAATGGTGATTCTTAGAATGCTTATGGAGAAGATGAGAGATTTTAAGATTTAAGGACGCAAGCTTTATAGAGTTGGAGCGCTTCATATTGTTGGAGCGCTTGATATAGTTGTAAGATTACTGAAATTTTTGTTTTTCATTGTATTTACAAAGCATGCTTTATAGAGTTGGAGCGCTTCATATTGTTGGAGCGCTTGATATAGTTGTAAGATTACTAAAATTTTTGTTTTCCATTGTATTTACAAAGCATAATCAATCTTTGTAGCAATTTGTTTTTACTGTTAGGTGGATGCAGACTAAATGGCACACCTCATAATTATAGTGCTCTACCTGATTATACTTAGAAAAGCTATTAATTGTTAGTTCAAGATCATTCCATATGGAGGGAAGCCTCAGACGAATTCTTTTATTTGTTCATTCTAACATTCTGCCATGATTGCCATCCTTCATTTTAAATTTACACAGCTTTGTAGTTAATAATACAAATTACACCATCTTGCCTTTTACTTTGTCTTCTAACTACATAGCATTGAATACGGACCAAGAGATAGTGTTCACCCTGTGATAAAAAATGCCCCATCTTATCTTTCTATCCTTATTAACGTTGATGACGGGTTGTTGGCGAGTTATCCAGTAAAGGTTTTCAAGTAGCTGCTATACTTTGTATTGAGAATCTACAGAAAAAACATTCATCATTCTTTTTACTCTGCTTTTGATTGTGCTGCCTGTGCCTAAAGTAACCCCTGAGTCAAATACCTGCATCTCAATCTATGAAGGTTTCGTTTTCTAGAAGCAGGTCTAGATTACATATTATCCATGATGTTTGAAATTTATTACTGTTTCTAAAATGCATGTGGCTGCTAATTTTAAGTATTCATTGAAATTTTTTAAATGCAGAGGCTGGTTACAACCCCTTCCTTCTGGCTTGCCACGATCGCTCTTTGGCAGATAGCAATTCAGAAGCATCCATCATAAGCATCCATTCAGAAGCATCCATCATAAGCATCTCACATGGCATCTGGATCAACTGACTAGATATCTTTTATTGTATTTTAGACCTTTTTAGTGGCTTCAAGGTCTTACAGACCCTATGTTTTCAGGTATGGTTCCATGTACTCTTTCCCAGTTTCTAATTCCTTTAAAATGGGCTAGACTGTTCTTGGGTCCTTACATGATGGCAGTTTTCTTAGGTTTTATATCCAAATTGATTACACATGAAAACCCTATAGCTTTTTGTTACTTATTTTCTTCCTATGCATCATCACAGGAAATTTATCTCAAATTACAGAAATTGAAGGTTCAGGTTGCTGGCTTTTCAAGTTCACATTCGCACAACATGTACATCTAAAGGCTTCAATCAATCAGTCTCCTTAGCTGCAGAGTTTACAAGTGCTGAAATCAAGATAATCCATAGGTTTTTCCTAATCTTCTAAATTTTAACTAGGGCAGAATGACATGAGCATTGAATGCTCAATGCTTTTGTAGCAATTGTAGCCCTAGAGCTGATGGACTTTTGTTTAAGAAAAGGTATATCCGCACTCAATATGTAGATCTAAGGGCGTCAATTGGCCATTTTCTTCATATATGTAGAGTCTACAAAGGTTGAACTGGAGAGCAGCCTTTTAAGTTTTCTTATTTTTCTATATCTCAACCAGAACAGAAGGACGTCAGCACTGAATGGTCAATGCATTTGCAGCAGTTGTAAACCATCCATATATCTGATACTTTTTCACACACGGATGCTTAAGAAACTTACATAGAATTGGTAATGTTTTTATTAATTATATAATTCACTATCTAAAATGCCAGATTGATGCAAGCGTACCTTTAGTACCATGAAACAATAGACCTAATGTTATAATGGCAAACAATAAACCTAATAATAAACCTATAATATTCCTAATATTTCATGGCAACAATAGACCTATTAATAAACCCAATGTTTCATGGCAATAACAAACCTAATTATAAACCTCATATTATGCATGTTACATAAAGTCTCGAAATTAGCTCCCATTTATTGGCATTTGGTAAGAAATTATCCCATTGCACATGTTAATAATGAAACATGGGTTGGTATTGGATCATTGAGGCACGTTTGAGAACCACCTTCCCTTTCTATTTTGCTCGACCATTAAATGAGGCAGCGAGTTCATATTGCATACAAATTTCTATAGTTTGCTAAAGTGTATCAACGCCTCACCATAAACTCATTCTGGCAAAAGTATCATATAAACAAAGACAACGTCAAATCAAATTCATAATCCCTTGCACAATGAATCCTTGCATAATCTTTATCAATGAATCTTAAAGCATTCCTTTATATGACCCTTGCCCCCTCCAAGCCAAGAGTAGCTATTCTAACCAACAAGGAAACAAGCACCTTTTCAAATCATTATTAAGCCCGGCACAAACACCATCTACATCGCAATATCCCATCCCATAAAGCATCGACTTAAGATTTGAAGTTCAATAAATATAGCCCACCCTTCTCTCTCTGTTATAGACATATGACATCCAAATTTACGCATTCACATCTGCAAAACAACAACCACATGGCACTATCCCACCCCAACTTCAAATCTAATACCATGTTTGTATGATGAATTCCACCTTGAACTACATCATATCTTTCAATATCTAATTTGTCCATTTTGCCCAGCCAAAATGACTCGCATTAACTTAATATTTGTAATTATGCCCGGCAACGCCGGGCACCTGTTACTAGTATATACTAAAGGGATTTTGAGAATATGTCATCAATTTGTAACACACTAGTCCTAGAATAGCTATATCTCGAGTTCCAGACTGCTCAAAGCCGCACTATATATAATCCCATTCCATGGCCCTGTATGGTCTCTGTGGACATTAAGATAATATACATGTACCTTTGAGCAAATCACACCATTGAAGTTTCTTAACTCAAGATCTTCTTTTAAGATTGGCCAAAATAGCATAGTAGTATAAGGATTGAAGATCACTTTCTATGCTTAGAACGAGAAGCCCAGCGATACAAGACTTTCTTTGGTAACAAACCCATTCCTTTAATAAGCAAATCCTTATCTTGCTTATGTGCACTGCATCATAATGAACGATGAATCAAAGATGCGAGGCAGTTTGGATCCTTTAATGCTAGGCATAGCCCATTTAATCTAGTCTACCACACTTTCTTCTTACCTTAGAACCGACCAAGAGGAAATGTTTTTTAAGGCATGTCAGAATCAATTATGCCCAAGCCTAACTCGGATGCAATACTTGTGCAAGAAAGAAAAATCAAATACTTAATTGTTTTGTCTTCATCCATACAATCAGATATTATTTTACAAAGGAATGGAAGTAGAGCTTTCTAATGGCAGAATCCACAAACATATAGATGCTTGATGATGAGCACATGAATATCTGAATCTTTAGCACAGACTGCCATCGCAAAAAAATTTAGTTAAAAATCTATTGCATGCTTTCACCGCCTAGACCTAACATCTTATAAGAGAAGTGCTCATATCCAATGCTTCTTGAAGTGCGCAGTCAGACAAATCCGCCTAAT
Organism: Isoetes taiwanensis; assembly: GCA_021234155.1. NCBI lineage: Eukaryota > Viridiplantae > Streptophyta > Lycopodiopsida > Isoetales > Isoetaceae > Isoetes > Isoetes taiwanensis. The sequence continues at coordinate 21,421,963 of JAJEKV010000002.1, read as the reverse complement.
AATTTTCCCACTCTTGATGCTTCATATGCATAAAAGGCTCTATGCTAGATATAATTTCACTCTTAAACCATTTGTCTTTTTGTCTGTCTATAATATCAAAGTACAATGAGCGAGTAAATGTGACCTTAAAAACCCAAAAATTTATGATTATTAATACAACATTTGTATGTGCCTTCAACTCCTGTGTGCCTAATGTGCATGATCATAAAACTTATTTGACTTTTTACATTTGATGAAGCATGTGTTCAACTTCTTAGTGAAAGCATATACCCCTTATTGCATTGCCAAATAAGATTGACCAATGCCCCCCTCCCTTTCTTTCATGCAATTCACAATGGTGAATAGCATATAAGCAATTCAATTGCATGCATTGTTATTGAATGACTTGGATAATAAACCGTAAATTTCTAAATGGTAATATATATGAAGTGCTAAAACCTTTGCAAAGTTGAACAAACTTTTGTTTGACCCTTATTGTTTGGCTTTGGACACTAGGGAGTATAATAAGACAAAGGAAAATATAATTGTATATTGGATCAAAGATAAGAGGATCAATTGTGGCAAGGATAGATTTTAGCATGTTTGCCAGGCCCCAGATTAATGGGTTTAATGAAAGAAGGGGATGATCCAGTGATCCTAGTGAAGAACATCTAAAGGCGTGTCCTGGAGTGGCTCACCAATCCATCTGCCGATCTCAATTCGAGATGGTGTGCCCCATTGCGAATCGAGGCAACGAGTCTGCGCCTTTTCACAGGCAGATGGCCGTGCATGTAGCATTTGTGACGTTCCATGTATTTATACAAATACATGACATGTCACTAGGAATAATTAATGGTGCATTAATTACTCATAAGCTAAGGTTAGCTATGTTAACTCATTATTATTAAGGTGGAAACCCTAATTCGAATTTAGGGCTTAACCTAATATCAAAAAGGCTAAAATATTAAATTAATTAATGATAACTAATCTAGAATTGCCACTTGGTCCAAATCGATTGGGCAAGGCAGACCTGCTAACTTTGGGTCACCCAAATTGGGGCGCTCCAATTTGCCCCAATTCGATTTGGGGGCAATTGGAGGACGAGGAGCTTATTCAACCAATCGGGCAAGGAGAACTTGAGAGATGGGAGATCTAGCTCAGATACTGGTTAGTAGGCTAGTTAGCTTGAGATTCTAGTTAGGAACTAACCCTTCCTTGTTAGAGGGATGATTAGTGGTCTAGTGGTAACACACTAGTTCCTTAGCAATGTGGTCTCGAGTTCGAGACCGCCCAGAATCGCACTCGGTACTGTTGGGGGTCAAATCCCAACAGACGCAATGTAAGGTGGTTGGGGCAAGCAATGTAGTGTGGTGTGTGGTCTAGATATGAATGCTCTCTTTCTGTTCCTCTTGTGTTGTATGGTTAAAAAGGGAATAGAGACCTAAAGGCCATCTAGGATTAGATATGCTCCTAATATGAATGCTCTCTTTCTGTTCCTCTTGTGTTGTATGGTTAAAAAGGGAATAGAGACCTAAAGGCCATCTAGGATTAGATATGCTCCTAGCTAGAACCCCTTAAATTCCATTAGATGCGGCCTGTGCACAAGAGCCCACCTGGTTGTGGAGGCTATGATGTGATGGAGCACTAGATAACGGGTACCATGGTGAAGCGGGGGTGGAGCCTTGCTGAGTGCAACTACTGAGGCTCCTACAGTGTGCTAGGCTTATAGTCAGTCCTTGTGTTGGGGCGGGGTATGGGTCTCTCTGGGTCGCAGGACACGTGCCTACAGGGACGTCCTGTGCTCGATGGGTGCGCCGAAGCAACCCATGAAATTTGGAGGGTTTAAGACAGGTATAGATGCGGGGGTTATTGATGTGACACGTATCATCTTGCACACCCAGGGATCCATTGTGCCCGGGGAGGGGATGCCTCCCTAACATGCCTCATAGGATTGGGGAGATGTAACCTGGAGTAGTCCCATAGGATGATTCCATAATATCGCATCTCCAGAAGGCTACAATCACGCTATAGCATGTTTCAGTCTATCTGCAAAGTGTGCACAGGAGGGGCAGATGGAGTGGACTACCCTAGCCATTGTTCTATGCCAGCCAACGCCATTGTCATTATTCCGTCTGCTATTATCCAGACGCCATGGTTATCAATTGACCCCCATGAGTCTGAGCCCAGGGTAGAATCCTCATTTATGGTGCCTTTGCTTTGTTATGTTGGTATTCTGTTGTTATTTCTATTGCTGATGATGGGCCACCCTTCGTGGTGGCATATTATTTATTTGTATTGTTGCCAGGTGCTAACATGTGTGTACGCTTCCGCTATATAGGATTCCCATAGAAGGCGTGAGAGGAATGACACCTTCGTGTCCTTCGCCTGGACACTTGGCCATCACAAGTGGTCTGAGTCAGACGGAGGGCCTTTCTGTGGTGATGGAGCTGCCATGGGAGGGGAATTTCCCATATTTATAGGATGGGTGGAAGCATTGTATGGATTCGGGGAGCGTCACAGTGATATCAAAGCATAATTTTGGTGGACCAGATCATTGCACTGGCCATATTCTAACTCGTTAGATTGGTTAGTTGTGGGGGACTTTAATTTAGGATAAACTATCCCAACTCCATAGGTAGCATGAGTGTTGGCCTAGTTATAGGAGAAATAAGCTAGTTAGGGATTAACGTGTGAGTTATTAGAGTAGAGTTATGTTAAGTTTGGAGAACGAGGCCTCTTGTTTCCAGAGAAGCCTTATGCAATTAAATTGAGAAATATGATCCATTTTTGCAAGTAAGAGGTTTGAACATATTGTAAAGTTTTTAAGCAAGAGTTTGATTATTGAGTAATCTCAAAACACATCTTTTCAAGTTGGATAGTAGGATGTATAAACAATGTAAAGCATTCCACTTTAAATATCTCCTTATACACTCGTATAATTCTACAAGAGATCCTATCCTCATCTGCTTGCTATGTTTGTTATGCTTTTGATAGATCCACAAAGCGCATAACCATATTTGATATACACCTTTGCTGCAAGCTCGTAAAGAGAAAACAACATCATCTTGCTATGTTCATTTTGCCTTTGAAAGGTCCACAAAATCACGTTTGATATCACCAACTTTGCAAACTTGATAACCAAAAATAGTAGCATCTACCTGCATTTACACCAACAACTTGTTGGTAATCAAGATGCGAAAAAGAAGCCATTCAAAAAATATTCTATTTTTAGAACGATGGTAATTTTGGAAAGATTTATTTCAAAAACAGAGATGAGCTCCAAGGTTTTAAACCTGCGTTTCAGAGTACAGAAGTTTAAATCTAGCATGTGGAGACCAAGCAAGCATCTGTGGCGAGCTGGCAGGGCTGAGAATGCAACAGAGACGGATTTGCACCAGGGCAGAGACGGATTTGCAGCAGAGATAGGAGATTGGATTTGCATAAATTGTCTGAATAATCTCCTGTATATAGTTTCTGCAATATAAAATAAAATAAAGCAAAATCCAATTGTCTGCATCTACAAAATAAAGCATCATCCAATTTTTACTATAGCATGCAATGAACACTATTCCTACACTTTCCCTTTCCTATCTATACATTGTAACTTGCCATCATGATAGTAATTATGAACACTAAGAAACTCTATTAGAATGAAGCATCATCCTCTAAATGCATGCAATGTAGAAATGGCATCATAGAGTAAAAAGTGGTCATGGAATTTAACTGTGCCACAAAGGCGTGCCACTTTGGCCGCCTAGTGTCAAATGATGCATACATGCTAATGTTAGTTGAAGCATCTGGATATAGAAACTTCATCATAGTTCGGTAACCTCGAATCAACAAGGCAACAAAATTATAATGCTTTTTGAGAGTGAAGCCTAGGCTTAAAATAAACAATATATGTGAGACATACCTGTCGCATAATTTAAAATCCTTTTATAACATGAAGATATGTTGCGTAGCCAACTCTTCTCTACCAGTGGTTGTGTTGTGCAATAGGCATTTGACCTTGTAACAATCAGCAGCACCACTCTAAGAGATAGAGTATCTAGATTATCTATCAACATTTTTGATGCATTCTCAATGCCAAATGCCTTCATGAAGGCCTTATCAATGTCCACTAGTAGAGAAGAAAAAAAAATTCAATTGTACAGAAACATGCATTCAAAGTTTCCCATAATACATGTGGTAACATGTATTGTGTCAATCATTAGCGATTTTTCCAAGACCACAACTAGAAACATGTAAGAAAAAATATTAGTGCCTTTGTACACGTACAATCCATGCAAAAATTCCAGAATATCTTCATATTCGGGCCTCAAAATGTGGAACCAAAGAATTGAGAACATATGCAAACAATGGGCTATTAGTCCACTGTCATGTGCAAGAGAAGAAAACAAAGTATCCAAATGTCTCGAAGCTAGAGGCTTAGTAGTAATACCCATTTTTGCAGGTGGCTTGGATTTCTCTTTGCCATTTGAGAAGTTCTTCTATAACCCTCTTACTAGGAAGCCCTTGTGCAATCAATAACTTCCCTTACTGGCCTTAGTTGGAGGTCCTGCAAGTTAAGATCATCCTAAAAAATAGATGTACTTAGATATACCCTACCTTGTGTCGCTCGCAATTGTTTTTTGGACAACTGAAGAATGGCTTGGAAGTACTTTGGGATCACATCCTATACAGGTGCTCTTCAGGTGGCTTTACCTGAGCTAGCTGAAGGGTTAGAACCAATTGTCTTCTAAGGACGAGATAGCCCCACATGTATGTGAAAAGCCATCTAGCTTAACTAACAGAAGTATGTAAGACCTACAACATTAACAGGTGTAACAACTTGAATAGACAATTTACTAAAGCTGGGTTTTATCAAGTACACTAAAGTGAATTCACTTATAAGAAGTTATTTAGCTCAACAGAATAAGGTAATAAATAGGTCTAATAACTTGAGTAAACAATTTATTAGAGTTGAGTATTATGGAGATTAAAGTGAACTCCACTGTAGACAATGGCTAGGTTAATTGAAGCCATGTAGCAGCCACTTCGTTTGAAAAAATGTTAGGTCATAACATTCTGCAAGGTTGAGAATAATAGTATGCTCATATAAAAATGTAAGTGACCATATCTAACTGTGTACACCTTGGGGTTGACCTTTTCCAGTGTCCTCTTTCACATAATTATGATTGCAACCCTCCTCTATGATCCGTGTCATCATTAGTTTTCCATTTGTTTGATGCTTCGTGAGTATAGTGAGGCAATTACATTGTTTAGTTGTGTAGTTCCTACCTGACAAGGGGTAATGTGGAACTGTTGCCTACTTAATTGTGTTTTCCTCCATTTTCAGTGTCCTCTGGACCTTAAAAAGAATGGATATAATGTAGGCATTCCAAAGACGATTGATGCCTTGATTTAAGATGTCATACAAGACAAGGAAGCTAAGTTCAATAGTCCCAACCTTAATGTGGCTTACAGGATGAATGTTCTGAATGTTCGTGAATATGAGAAGCCAACTCCATACTCAAATGCATTGGAGGAAAGCTGGGGAAAACCACCAAGAAATCTGACCATAGGACTTCATTGTAGGATCTTGACTATCAGCAAGCATAACTACAAAATATCCAAAAAGAGTACGAAACAAAAAGCTATATCTTACAAGTAAGCACTGCATCAACTCCAGCAATGGAACCTAAAGTGAAGATGCATCTGCACAATCAAGAAATGAAATACTTCCGTTTGTTGGTTCTGTTGATTCCTTGTTGTATTACTTACCGTCCATTCTTTTAAATCAAATATAAATATATAAGCTGCATATCCCAGTTTGCAGGAAACACAGAAAACACATGCTAGAAAACACAGTTTGCAGGCCCAGATCCAGACTGACATTGATAGAATTGAACAACCAAACTTTGCTTTAGAACATGATGAAAGCTCTTCCCTTTGGATAGGCTTAAACCCTTGAGAATATCTCGAGCATCATCTACACTTAAATTAACATTGTTGCTTGGGAAAAGAAAGAAAGCTGTTATGTAACACAAGGCACAAGCATATACATGAGATTGAAGGTTCAGAGGCCAAATTGTTCTTGAATGTTAATCCAGGGTGTTTGATAGTTCCACTAAGTGAGGACATGTGAAGCCAAAAGTAGCCAGGCCATAATTCCACTATACAATAGCAGATGTTTGCTTACACATCGCCATTATCTGCAATCCACTATAACCATACTCTTCATTTGATGCTAAAAATCAGGCTCTATGGCTTACCTCAATCTCATCTTTGTTTGTTATCACTTGATTAACATGGCTGTGATAATTTTCCTTTGAATTTAAAGTAGTTCAATATGTCTATATGCTGTTTGAAAGCGTCACCATGGCCAGTCTGTTCTTTCTCTTTGTTCACATACCTTCCTCAATCTAATCAGAACATCAAACCACTTTAGCAAACATTCAAAAACTTTGCTGCGTGATGCAGCAATTAGCTTCAGCTGCACTTTAGCACATTTTATAAGTATGGGAGAGCCATTGGCAATGTTACATCAAATGCCTTATTGCTGATCTCAATGAGCTATTTACACCATTGTGATATACAAAATTTCCAGATACAGCTCCGGCTAAACAGCTGCAATTAGTGTCCTAGTCAGTAAGGCTTACAATTATTCGCCGATCAGATGGTTGAGCTCCACAAAAATCTCCCTTGCGACTTCATCTCGGTTTTGCTTGGTAAGTCTATAAAGAGTACATTGTGGATGTTTCTTGATCCTTCCAACTGAAGATATATAAGAAACAATTACTGAGGGAACTAATGTCAATATTTCATGTTGACATATCGCTATTCCTTATATTGCAATAGATGGTACCTTCTTCAATGTCGCGGCCGAACTTGGCAATTGGCACTGAACCTAACACTGGAACATGAGAATGCAAGACATTCCAAACTGCTGGAAAGAACTGCTGACTGAACAACTCCATTTTACCAACTTCATCAATTATGAACAGTTTACAGTCCCCTTTCACCTGAGATGTGTAAAAACTGTTTAATTCGATGCATCAACATCTAAACATGTTTTGATTGTGTCATTCATCACTAGCACCTCCAATTCAGGCAATGCCACAGCTTCCAGGGATGGCACATCGACCTTGTATTTACCAACCATTGGCTGTGTGCTACCACCTTCTCTGTGTATCAGGGGTCAATGCTTCAGATTTAAATTTGCGCTGTTTTAGATGTATTCATACAAAAACAGAGTGTTCTATGAAGGATAATAGCTACCTTGCAAGGCTGCTAGATGCAAGCACTCCTTTTGGACCATTTACACTGATGATCTCAAAACCTATTCTTTCTCCATCCTTCCTAACTTCACCTAAATGTCAAGTGACGATATGAGTCCAGCATTAAAGAAAGAGAAAACATAGACAGAAAACACAAAAACAAATTTGTGAGCGGATTTACTTGTATAAAAGCCTTGAGCTTTGAGATTGGGATGAGCGCCCTTCAAATGCTGCAGCACCTTAATGATAAGAGTAGTTTTTCCTACGCCCTAATCAAAAGACTACTAAATGATGAGCAAACATGGCAGCAGATTAAAAGAACCGAAGGAGGAAAGCTTACTCACCGGAGAACCTGTGACGAAGAATAGATGCGGTTTCCCCGTGAGGTTTTGCATTTTGTTTCTTAAGGGACAACTACTCCAATATCCTTATTATTAGTATATATATACAAGCTCAAAACGTCAGATTGAAGCATGAAATAGCTCGTCTAGGTATCGTACAGAATCGTCCAAATCTAACACTTCAAGGACAGAAGGAAAAAATTGCAAAGCGTCCTTTTCCCGAGCCCTAATTTCAAAGACAGAGAAAAAAAGGAAGCATGGCGATAACCCCAGCGGGAGGAAACTTGCTTCACCCGGAAAAACTTCCGGTTCCAAATGTCAACATTTTGGAATTTTTTTGTTGCATTTTGGAACCCCGAAAGTTCGATATAATTTTATATGTAAGAAAAGTACCACGTTGCCCTTAAATGTTTCAAAATTACAATATTATTATTATTATAGCCATGCTAAGGCTCCACAGTATTCATTCAGACTCCCTAGCTCGAAATGCAATAGAGGCGGGTAGACGAAAGCAGCCATATGGAAGATACCGGATTTTGTATTTTCTTGAATTTTCATGGACGAAGATGTGATCCAATGGTTCAAACGTCATCCATCGAGTGAAAAAAACCAGTTAGCTCCAACATGGATAACCTCCAAGTGCTCGAAACCCTGGACTGGCATTTGAGTAAAAGTGCTAAAAATTTGGTTTTTTTTTTTTTTGGACTTAAAAGTTATTAAAGGTACTTGGCGTTAATTTTTTTAGGGTTTTTTTTTTTTTTCTGGGTGCCCTAAGCCATCCATCACAGTCGCCGCTTGTTGGACTTCCATCATAGCCAGAGCTTGCATAAACACTAAATTTTCTTGTGCTACCTCTCTCTCTCCAGGACTATGGCTGGCAACAAGTCAACCAAGAACCCTAGCACGTGTTGTGTGTGACCAAGTTCTTGCTCTCATACGAATGAATTTGGCCAAGCCCTTTGATAAGATTAAGACATACTCAAATCATCTTGCTAACAAATTTACGTCCAACCTTGCTTTGCATATCCCATCTTCCATTTGAATGTCCAGTTCCTTCACAACCTCAACGCAAGAGAGGCTAGCTATATTCTAGCAAACCAAGTGAATGAGACCCAAACCCTTTGTAGGTTTATATCCCCAGAGTCCGAAGGCACCTACCCTTCTAAGATCATTCTAAGTGAGGCTCAAAGGGTTATGGAGCCGGTAGTTCACACCGACACCCATGAAGTAGCAAATGGTGAAGCCGAGGGAGAGAATATATCTACCTCAGGGACGATGAGCGCATCTTCGAGGAAGAGTGCTACCATATACCATAGAACTCTTTTGACAACGGCACTAGGGATTTTTCTTGGATAGAGATCCCCTGAACTCTTCCCTCCCAGCCTTTACAATTATAAAGTGACAGATGATGGCATGGCTTGGAAGGTTGAAACGCCTCCAGTGGTATCTTGATGACGAGCTTTGGAATCGACAAGTTCCTTTCAACCTTCTTGACCATTACTTGTTGCAAGAAGTGGACCTCGTCTCCAACATGTATGTTAACCTAGGTTATGCTACTTGTTTAACACCTTACCCAGTAGATGACACCTTATTGCTCCCTCTTTGGCAACCCTGCTATTGTAGTTACTGCACACCCTTCTAAATTAAATGTTGGGTGATGATCGGGCAATATATAATGTAGGGATAATTGCCAAAATGCCCTTGTAATTTGGGGTAATTGCCAAAATGCCCTTGTATATTCAAATATTGTTAATTTGCCCCTACGACCAACAACAGCTACGGGAACAAGGCTCTTGGGTATTTTGGTATCAATTTTGCTGCATCGCCAATTCGAATCACTATTCTAGCATCGTCTACACTCCATCAATGATTTGAAATCATTTTGGCACATTTTCTTGGGCACTCAGAGACTATAAAAAGCCGGATCTGTTTTACATTGAACAATTATGCACGCATCTCTCTCTCTTTCTACGGTGGACAAGGTGGACAAATCTAGCGGTAAGAAGCTTGACTACGGTGGCAATTTTTGTGTTTTTTGAAAATCTATTGCAAAGCTTTATTGAATGGCTGCATGCTACAGATCCTTAGAAGCCCGAGCTATAATGGACAGAATCGACTTTTTCTTTTGCTGGGAGTCTCATGCTAGAGGCTTTGTCTAGAGGCAGGATCTACAACAAAAAATACATTTGATGTGCAACAATATTTAGTCTCTTTGTTTTGGAGCAGAACTAGTTGATCATTGGGGCAATGGAAGAAAATTTTCCAGTATTGTTGAGCTTCTTAAGAGTGGCTAGTCTAAGATGGCAAAAGGACGCCATATCTGCTTTGTTTAAACGGGGAGTAAATCCAAAGCAATAGCCATCAGAGCTGTGGCGATTCTACGAAGAAGAACATGAAGGGGAAATGGTGGAGAATGATTTGGCAGCTATCAGCACTTCTGTGCAGGTAGTTTGCATGCAAGGCCATAGCTCTCGGTTACAAGAAACGAGACAGGTGTAAAATAGGGGCATTTTCACAAATATTAGAAATAAACGGGTATTTTGACAAATAAGTAAAAATACAAGGGCATTTTTAAAATTTTCTCTATAATGTAACCTATGGCATCCGTCGTAGGGGTAAGGAGTTGCCTATTTTGGAGCAGGGCACTAGAACCTTCTTTGAGGTCATTTTTGCACTTGCTGTTTTAATGGGTCAATATGTAGAGGATGAGGATATAGAGGAGGAGAAAGGGAAGATCCTTCCACCTTACACTCAAGAGGAAGATGAGCATATAAGCAAAGATGACTACGAATGATGGAGGCAATTGGTAGATGAAATGCTTGTCTGTCGAAGCCAGAGGTACAAGCTAAAAGGTTTAGTTAGATTGCCACCAGTCTATGTCGATGGGCAGGATTATCTATTGCTGGATGAAATTATGGAGATGTATCGAGTCATAAGTTTGACACACCAAGCCTAATGTTCTTTATGACACGGCCGAGTACTGTATCCATGATTTCATTGATTTTTCTGGCCCTAAGTTGCGGCCACTAGTTCAGCAGGCATTGCATTACAAGCAGGAGAAGTTAGATCCAATCTAATACATACTCTTCTAGAATAATTGTGAGAGATTATGATATAGAGGCCTCCCCTTTGTACCACCGGAGGAAGCTTTTACTTTCATGGGTCCCCATGTCCTAAATATCAACAAGATTGATATTTCCATAGAACCGGAAGAATAGAATAGAATAGAATAGAATAGAATAGAATAGAATAGAATAGAATAGAATAGAATAGAATAGAATAGAATAGAATAGAATAGAATAGAATAGATGTTTTAACGTCCACGGAGACCAATAGGTCATGGAAGGGGAAGCATTGACGAAAATCTGGAGCATATGAGAGAGAAAGCGCAAGAAGCTAAGGAAGAGGAATTAGCCATTGATCTCGGAAAGGAGATAGCTACCACTACCTCGCCATGGGCAGTTGCGTTGGGTAATCATCTAATCCAGTTTTTTCTCTCTGCCTTTAAAGAAGGGCAGGTACTTTTTATTGCCAAGGACTTGGCTGCATAAGCAACGGCATTGTGGTGGGTGCTGAGAGCTTTATCGGCAGTGGCAGGATACAAGAAAATCCATAGCCAACAGGTTGCCATTATCTTGGTTCTACGAGACCTTGCTTTGGTTGTAGCTGCGTGGCTGGGTATGAAGATGGTAGTAGCGGCACCATTACCCACCTCTTTTACACCTGCCATAGCCTTGGCAACTGCAACCCAAATTCATCCTTCTTCGGCATCAAAAGAAGTCTGAAATTCCTCCTCCTCAACATGATGAAGCAAGGCCAAGCTCTTGAGATGATCCTTAACTTTGTTATAATTTCATTTCCCATACGACACGACAGATGAATAATAAGTAGCCATAGTTGGCAATTCCTTTTTAGTAACATAAATATTTGGATTTTAACTTAATGTTAGATATAAAGATGGTGATTGTGTATGTTTTGTTAATATAAATTTAAGTAACTCCATATGCAATTATCATCTATAACCAATCCTTTTTTCTATACAGATATGATATACAATGTTCTATGAACCGCCTTAATCGACCTTGTGTGCCTTCTTGTATGCCTTAAACCCAAAATAGAAATTGATAATTATAAAGAGGCAAATGGCGGACCTCCAAACCTATATTTTGAAAATTAACAAGTCAGCTATGGTTCAAGAGTATGGGCCTACCATAACGACTAGGGATAATCAACAAGATGCCAATACCACATGTACCTGGAAGGGATGACTTAAAACGGGGACGTGCTAAGCAAATGTGACACCCGGGGGATTCACATAGTGTAGGCCGTATATACCATGTAAGTGGACGATAAGGGGTTTTTTTTAACCTAAAACGTACGAATACGTACGAGAAGGGGTTCTTTAGACCTTAAAAAATCCAATCTCTAGTGATGTATTTCATACGGAAAGGGATTTTTTAGACCTTAAAAAAAGCGTATACGAAGGGGTTTTTTATGACCCCTTCCTCGCACATGGCGTATCCCTTATACACTAAGTGGTATCCCCGGGATGTGACACACTCAAAGTTCCAACTCCAGTTCTGATTGTATCGACTCCTCAAACTCTAAAACTAAACTTGAGAATTTTAGTAAGAAAGATTACCAAAAAATGGGTGTTTCAACAATGACTGGAATTTGAAAGAATTGAAAGTTCGCATTGTTCTGTGGTAAGAACCGATCTGAAATGGATACCGAGTCCTGGTTGGATGAGATATATGAGTTTGACATCCCCTTACAGAATAACTGATAATGATGCCGAGAAATTTGCTACCACTAACCTTATCGACCCGCTCGCATTTGGTGGAAGGGGTATGCGGAAACAAATGGCATGAAGAGGAACAAATGTGATTTCTAAAAAATTGCTTTGGCTTTCAAACCCCACTATGATCCCCATGGTCATAAGTGTCCAGCAGTCCAAACTTTCTATAGGTTGGAATAAAAAAAGTTATCAATACAGACTTATGTCATGAACTTATGCAAAAACAAGAGAAAATACGCAATAAATACACAAAGAATACTCTAGAATGCTGGGGATGGATTTTTTTTTAAGAGTATGAGTTTCAGGTATTATAGCCTTAGCTTTTGACAAATAAAACTTATCATCCATAGGCAGATAGTCAAACAGAATGCACCAACCGCATAAAGGAGGATATGTTAAGAAATTACGTCTGGAATAAGCAATCTAAGTGGATGGACTATATACATTTGGTAAAGTTCACCTACAATAGCACAAAGCAGGAGTCTTCGTGAATATATCCCTTCAGAATCAACTGTGTTACCAATGTCTTACTCCAGACACGTGCATAACCCTATATCAAAAGTCAAAGTCTCTCAGCAATTCCTAGCCGACATGCAGGCCCTAGTTGAGGAGGTACATGAGTATTTGTTGGGATCTAGCCTATCTACATCTAAGCGAATGTAGTAGTATGCCAAGGCTGTCTGGTGATTATCCCATGTCCTCCAGTGCAGTTTTTGAATTCTGGGTAATGCTAATAGTTTGGCAGGTCTGGTAGCCTATGCCTTGCATGTCCCATGTCTAAGGAAGATGAGATCAATATCTGTGGCAATGGAGTTGAGACTATCTCTTCTCTACTAGAGAAGCCCCAACAATTCCAAGAGACTACATGGAGACACAATTTCTACTTGTGGACATCGATGCCTTGGCAAGTCATCGTGTGGGGAGGGGGACATGCGGTGCTTGATTAGAAGCAGGTGAAGGAGGATGAACAGGCAGAGCGGGGAGAGCTAACAGAGTAGGAGCACTAACAACAGGGGCGGTGTGGGATGCGGTATTCAGAGGAGCAACAACAACAACTTCTGTAGCATTTTCTCCAGAAGGACTTCGAGGGGTTGCAGCAGCATGATATAGTGCCTCTGCAACCTTAGCATTTGTCAGCTAAAATATCCTTGCTTGTGGGATTTGTGATCCTGGTCAAGATATAGGGAGGTCCCCTTCAACTGCTTGCCCTGACGCAATATAGCTCCTTGTACCAATACGTCTGTGACTATAAATGTGACAATAGGTGGGTGGTTAGGATGTGGAATACCAAATCATCTTGCCCTAACAATGAATATAAGTGTATAAAACGTCAAACGAGAGAGAACTAGAGTCTGGAGCCGGTTAATGAGGTGCTTCCCTGCTTCCTCCGGTAGGCCGCGGACTTGTTGATCTCTTACCCTTGGAGCGGTATTGACTACCTCCGTAGGTGTTGGTTGATGTCTATGAGGTGCAACCTATGGTCTGCACTGGGGATGTGGCGACACTGGCCATCGTGATGGAGCCGCATTTGTTGCTTGGGCTGGTAGCGCACGGGTATTTTAGCATATGAGGCAGTCGCAGCTTGTGGTGTGGACCCTCCCCCTTGGAGTCGGGAGCTCAACTCTTGTTGGAACTGTTTGTGCCCTTTCACTGGGGGTGGCAACTGCCTGTAGCTCTTGCATACCTAGATCCACAACAATAAAGTTATGCTCCAGTCTCTAGGCAGGAGTAACTGGGTGCCCGTATATCTACAACGGGATACGGTTTATCCGGACATTTTTCCGGTGGTTTTTCCGGACATCCCATCGCCCCCCATCCCGTAGCCATCCGCCCATCCATGCGCCCGCGATGGCCATCCGCTTGGGCATCCATGACCCCAGCCCGGTGGTTTATCCAGACAGGCAAGACCATTAATCATTACTGCTCCTACTGACACAAGACCAGAGTACCACGGGCTGACAAGCATTAATATGTAGCATAATAACAGGGGTTTTTTTTTGTGTTTTTGTACGCTTTTCACAAAGGTTTTCCTAAGATTTCATGGCGTCCCAAAAGAAAGCCCGTTGCCCCGTTCCGGATCCGCGCGCCCGACCGTTCCTGCCCCCAAAACGTTGTTCCGTTGTACTTCCCCTCCCCATTTCAATTTAAATAATCAATAATTGCCATTTATTTCATTTTCAAAACTAATCCCTTCCCGATGTGAATTTAAATATCAAAAGAACGTTGTATTTGAATTTCAAAGCTACTTCAATACACCCACTCTAGTGGTTAACCTGGACAAGCATAGAAGGGAATATTTAAACCAACGGTTCTTTCTAACGGTTCTTTCTAGCCTTCAAGCTATATATACCCTTGCCTTAGTTGTTCTTGGTAGAAAGTTAGTTGGTTGCAGTTGAGTTCAGTAGCAGTCGAGTTCCTTTGCTTACTGTTCAAGCCAAGTGACAGATGGTGAGGACCCGACAACAGCTTCGTGAGAGCAGTGCCATCAATGCCCACAGTCTTGAGGATATTCTCGTCCACTTGAATGAAATTCAGGAGGATGTGGGGCTAGATCTCGCCCATCCTAACAGCATCAAAACGTTCAAAAGTAAGCATGTTCTTGTCTTCCTTCATATTCATGTTCTACTTTCATATTAATCTTTTCATGATCCCCTCATGGTTCATGCAGAGACCGTGGAGAATGGGGAATTCAGAGAGACTCCTAAGCCTCTCAACACTGACCTTAACAGGCCAACCGATAGGGCATTGCTGGCTGAATTGAAGAGGTCTATTATCCAGGGCAAGGCTTTGAAGTATTTGCTAGTTACGGACGTTGTCTGGGAAAGCAACACCCTAAAAGCCTGCTTCGAGGAAATGTATGCTGCACGGAGGCAGCGAAAGAAGGTTCTGATCAGGGAAGTCCTAGAGGGGTCTGATCCAACCCTATGCGATTTCTTCGATGACATGATGTGGAGACTACCATGCGGTGTGCCAGATGTAACTGTTGAGGACGTCCGGGCAGAAGGCATGGCAACAGTGCTTGATGTTGATTCAGAGAGCACCAGCACCAGCAGAGACCCCGAACCAAAGAGGGTAAAGAATGTTCACGTTGTTAGTGACATGTCCTCGGATGATGACTCAGAAGACTCGGCAGGATACATTGGCCATGCATTTCCTAGGCATACCATCATAGGCTGACGTTTCTGTTATAAAAAAGTCTCATGTTTCTGTTATAAAAAAGTTCCATGTTTCTGTTATAAAAAAATCTCATGTTTCTGTTATAAAAAAGTTTATAATGGTTAACCCAGACAATTTATGAGTATGGCTTGGAATCACATACCATGGGTATAAATACACCAAGTATTTATACCCTTAGTATTTAAACCCAATTCCATTGTCCACCCCAATGGTTTATCTGGACACAAACTATTGGTTTATCTGGACACAAACTATTGGTTTATCTGGACAATGTATGAATAGGGCTTCGAATCACATACCATGGGTATAAATATACAAAGTATTTATAACCTTAGTATTTATACTCAATTCCAATGTCTACCCCATTGGTTTATCTGGACACAAACTATTGGTTTATCTGGACACAAACTAGTGGTTTATCTGGACACAAACTATTGGTTTATCCGACAATTTATGAGTATGGCTTGGAATCACATACCATGGGTATAAATACACCAAGTATTTATACCCTTAGTATTTATACCCAATTCCATTGTCCACCCCAATGGTTTATCTGGACACAAACTATTGGTTTATCTGGACACAAACTAGTGGTTTATCTGGACAATGCATGAATAGGCTTGGAATCACATACCATGGGTATAAATACACCAAGTATTTATACCCTTAGTATTTATACTCAATTCCAATGTCTACCCCATTGGTTTATCTGGACACAAACTATTGGTTTATCTGGACACAAACTAGTGGTTTATCTGGACAATGTATGAGTATGGCTTGGAATCACATACCATGGGTATAAATACACCAAGTATTTATACCCTTAGTATTTAAACCCAATTCCATTGTCCACCCCAATGGTTTATCTGGACACAAACTATTGGTTTATCTGGACACAAACTATTGGTTTATCTGGACAATGTATGAGTATGGCTTGGAATGACATACCATGGGTATAAATACACCAAGTATTTATACTCTTAGTATTTATACCCAATTCCATTGTCCACCCCCATGGTTTATCTGGACACAAACTATTGGTTTATCTGGACACAAACTATTGGTTTATCCGACAATGTATGAGTATGGCTTGAATGACATACCATGGGTATAAATACACCAAGTATTTATACCCTTAGTATTTATACCCAATTCCATTGTCCACCCCCATGGTTTATCTGGACACAAACTATTGGTTTATCTGGACACAAACTAGTGGTTTATCTGGACAATGTATGAATAGGGCTTCGAATCACATACCATGGGTATAAATACACAAAGTATGTATACCCTTAGTATTTATACTCAATTCCAATGTCTACCCCATTGGTTTATCTGGACACAAACTATTGGTTTATCTGGACAATGTATGAGTATGGCTTTGAATCACATACCATGGGTATAAATACACCAAGTATTTATACCCTTAGTATTTATACTCAATTCCAATGTCTACCCCATTGGTTTATCTGGACACAAACTAGTGGTTTATCTGGACAATGTATGAATAGGGCTTCGAATCACATACCATGGGTATAAATACACCAAGTATTTATACCCTTAGTATTTATACTCAATTCCAATGTCTACCCCATTGGTTTATCTGGACACAAACTATTGGTTTATCTGGACACAAACTAGTGGTTTATCTGGACAATGTATGAGTATGGCTTGGAATCACATACCATGAGTATAAATACACCAAGTATTTATACCCTTAATATTTATACCCAATTCCATTGTCCACCCCAATGGTTTATCTAGACACAAACTATTGGTTTATCTGGACACAAACTATTGGTTTATCTGGACACAAACTATTGGTTTATCTGGACAATGTATGAGTATGGCTTGGAATGACATACCATGGGTATAAATAGTATTTATACCCTTAGTATTTATACCCAATTCCATTGTCCACCCCCATGGTTTATCTGGGCACAAATTATTGGTTTATCTGGACACAAACTAGTGGTTTATCTGGACAATGTATGAATAGGGCTTCGAATCACATACCATGGGTATAAATATACAAAGTATTTATACCCTTAGTATTTATACTCAATTCCAATGTTTACCCCATTGGTTTATCTGGACACAAACTATTGGTTTATCTGGACACAAACTATTGGTTTATCTGGACAATGTATGAGTATGGCTTGGAATCACATACCATGGGTATAAATACACCAAGTATTTATACCCTTAGTATTTACTAGAAAAAGTGCCCAGCGTTGCTGGGCGATAAGGGAATTGTTTGTCTACAAGGCATCTTTGTCATGATATGCTGTAAAATTTAGTCTTATCCATTTGCTAAGAGAAACATATGTATGAAATGATGATTTCATAAAGTAAAATTTGGAATGAATGCAAATATTTGTAGCAATTGTATGTCATTCATAACCACATTGGATTTCATCATAGATTTTACATGCTCTTGTGTAAGGATGACATATCTACTTCTCTTTATCGTTAGTTCAACTCTTTGGAGAGTGTAGCTTCTGTCGGAACCTTGTTATAGCATGTTGCATACTTTCAACTATGATCAGTACTAACAATTATTGTCGAATATTTTGTACAGGTCGGTATTTTGACAACCACATGTTCCTACAAAATGACATTTGCAATGGTTCGTGCGTATTTATCAAAATGACATTTACAATGGTTCCTGCATATTTATAAGTTGTTTATTTGATTGTTGGTTAGGTGCTTACTGATGGTGAGTCGTCGTTTCGTTCAATATTTTTAGAGCTTGATGCTTCTAGATGAGAGTCCATATGTACCTGTGTCATTTTCATAATCATTTAGTAAATCAAATAAACAATGTTAAGTTGGTAGATAGTGCTTACTCTTTCAAGCTATGCAATCTCATCTTGAAGCACCTCCTTATAGGCGTTGTTTTAGGGTGTAGGTCTCTTCATTTCCAAATCAATTTCCCTTGCTTGCTTGTATTTTCTACACACATTCTAATGCCGCTCTCGGATGTGCACCGGATAGTGCGACATATAGTTGCCCGTGTGAAAAGACTGGCATGCGTAAAGTAGATTCCGACCAGCGATCTAACGATTGCCCTTGCGACTTGAAATTGTCATTGAAAATGCAACTCTAATAGGAACCCGGCGCCTTGCGTATGGTATTTCGCGTCGATGGTGTCAAGTTTATCCTTGGCAAAAATACTTGTTTCCCTTTATGACTTCCTGTAATTATATGTGCATATATGGAGTGTGTTAAAGCATTATCAACTTGCAATCTCGTTCCATTGCACAGGCCATCCTTTGGGGACAAGTTGCGCAACAACATGATGATTGCTCCTTTTTTTATGTGTAGCTCGTGAGGATGCATGCCAGACTCCGTAAGCTTGTGTAGGCATTCAATGGGAAAGTCCCTTAACTCATCACGGTCATCATCCAAATTGAAAGCATCAATGCTTGTGTAGATAACTTTTTCTCCTTCCATGCGCTCGATGACGATGTCGTTAATTCGCAATGTGTCATCATTTTTTGGGCAGAGTATTGCCTTTTTGTGCATAATTGGAAATTGTTCTTGTGATATGTATGTACCATATATTTCATCAATGATATCATTTTGAGCGATACAACCACGTGGAATATGTACTATATTATTTGCAAGGCCGTCATCATTCATGATCTCGCCATTTCCTAGACGCAATAGGTACGCTGACCAGCTCCTTTCATGTGGTGCTACACGCATGTTTTGTATGAGCTTGTGGAAAGTAAATTGCGTCCATAAGGGGTTCTTCTTCACACACTTTGAAATTATCTGTGCTTTGCTTGCTCTCTTGACAACAGGTAGCAATTGCCTAAAGTCTCTTGCAGCAACCACTATGATGCCACCAAATGGCTCCTCATTTTGCCTTATCTCCTTCAAAACTTTATCCACTGCTGTAAAAGCATCTGTATGAGTCATTCCTATTTCATCCCATATTAGAACTTTTGCTTTACGAAGCAAGTCTGCTTCTCGGCTAACTGGTCGCAAAGCGGATGTTGATTCTGGGTGGAGACTAAGAGGCAATTTAAAAGTTGAGTGCACAGTTCGTGCACCCTTTAATAAGAGGCTTGCTATGCCTGTCCAAGCTACTGTGACAACTCCTTGGTTCATCGATCTCAGTATTCTTATGAGCGTGTTCAAGGAGAAAGTTTTTCCTGTACCACCTGGTCCATCGATGTTGTGGCATTTGTTGCTTCTTGTAGGGTTCTGTACAAGTTGTACGATGATGTTTACAATTTGTAGTTGCTCACTGTTTAGCTTTTTGTATTGCTCTGTTGCTTCAATACACTCTTGCTCAATGTCAATTGTCATAGCATCATCAAAGAATTCTAAACAAGGATTAGGAGTTGGTAGACCAATGTTTTGACAAGACATGTTATTTGCTTCTAAAATCTGGTTGATGTCAGCAAGTGCTTTATTTTCTGCTAATATTTGTGGCATTTGTCTAATGTAATCCTCACATAGGTCTTGCTTGAATTTTTGCCATAGTGCTAATGGATCATAGGGCTCATTGTATACACATATGAATGCAAACATCTGTCGGAGCTGTGATGGCATTTGGTAGCTAGCTGCCTCCTCAAGCCCTAGTTCCCATTCACGGTCATCAAGGAGCAGGCCAGCTTCTTTTGCAGCTTCTTTGAACGCACAATTCATTTGAGCGATACATGGGCACTGCTAACTTAATTTCTAGAAGTCCCTAAAGCTTTTGACAATGGAAAAGTTAAAGGTTATTGTAATTCCTTCTTCACAAAACTTGCAAGAGACCTTATAGAAGCAAGCACCGTCAACTTTTGAGAGAATAACCACTTCAACTCTCCAAAAGCGTATTCAAAATTCAAAGCAATCTGACAAAATGGCTACATGCCCCCAGCAGCACAAAACTATGGACCGTAGGTCAATACAGTTTGAATTTGGTAAGAGCAATGCAGCCAAACTGTATGTAACACAACAAGCCTCCATTAACCCCAACCGAAGCCTAGGGTCAACAAGCTTACTGCTTGATTGCAAGTTGAGATGAAGTCTTGGCATATGTCTGTACTTGCATTATAAAATCACAAAATTATTTAATGCAAACTTTTAGTGATGAGGGTTCCAAAAGCGTATCCAAAATTCAAATTGACAGAATGGCTACATGCCCCTAGCCACCAAACTATGGACTCTAGGTCAACATAATTTGAATTTTGCTAAGGGCAATGCAGCCAAACTGTATGTAATGCAAAGAAGCCTCCATGAACCCCCCCAGGAAGCCTAGGGCCGACAAAAGCATTGCTTGATTGCAAGTTGAGTTGAAGTCTTGGCATATGCATGTACTTTTGTACTTTCATTATAAAATCACAAAATTATTTAATGCAAATTTTTAGTGATGAAGGTTTGAACCTTGCATGCTCACCATATATCAAATAACTTTTGCATCCTAATGTACACCAACCTTAGAACTTCATCCTTCGGATGGACATGATAGTACAAAAGGCACACCATCCTTAGAACTTCATACTGCCATAATGCAAAAGACATAATCAAGTTGTCAATGATGCCAACATTGCATGAATGCAGCCAAACTATATGTAATGCAACAAGCCTCCATGAACCCTGACCGAAGCCTAGGGCCGACAAGCTTACTGCTTGATTGCAAGTTGAGTTGAAGTCTTGGCATATGCATGTACTTTTGTACTTTCATTATAAAATCACAAAATTATTTAATGCAAATTTTTAGTGATGAAGGTTTGAACCTTGCATGCTCACCATTTAGAACCAACCTTAGAACTTCATCCTTCAGATGGACATCATAGTGCAAAAGGCACACCAGCCTTAGAACTTCATACTGCCATAATGCAAAAGACATAATCAAGTTGTCAATGATGCCAACATTGCATGGCAACGATGCCAACATTAGCACTAATCATCACACGTGAAGAAATATATGACATGCATAGTGTGGTTAGGCATTATCAGGAGGTCACTTGTACCTAGATCGACTACATTCATGGCCAACTCTGTTTTGTAGAAATTACAGTCCCAGAATAGAGCCTGGAAGAAAGCGTGATGCCCTGTTCTTAATCAAAATGGAAACTTGAACAAAATAGAGTCCCCAAACAACAAGCTTTGGAACTACCATTACATTTACACAATGCAGGTTGAAAATCATATGAATACACAGAATGAGAATGATAATCAAACTTCTATCCAGCATACGGATATAAGGCTCAAAAACCTTTTGAGGTTCGATAATGTTGCTCAAAACCTTTGATGGTAAGGGAACTCAGAGTTTCTTTGCTAAAATTTATGACTTGGCCTTTGGATCATTTTGGGTCCATGTACATCTGTTAGATAGAGCAGACAATTGGAAGATAATAACCAAAGACACTTTAATATCACATTAGCACCGACTGAAATATAGTAGAATACTCCTTTAACTTTTGTTGCAATCCAGTAATTGAGAAGCTAAAGCAGATCATGGTCTTTCTTTTGTGTAGGAGATGACCCAATTAACAGTCCTAAATGCACGAGAACTTGCTGAGAGTTCGAAGAATTTGCAAGGCATCCACACAAAGCAGCAACGTGTCAAATAACTCCTTATAGGAAGCAAAAGCACTACAATACATTATAATACAAATTCATTAAATGGATCAAAAAGAAGACCATGGATGTAAAAGTCAAGGTGGAACATAAAATAAACTGATCTTCATTAGCATTGGGATGTCTTTTCCCCTTAGCTGCTCTGAATCGTGACATGATTTTGATAAATTTCCATAAAAGATAAGAGATATATGTTACTTACGTCAGTTTTTCAATCTTCCTCTTTTTCAATCTTCCTCTGTGACTGCATATAGTTTCTTATTTGCTTGTATACACTGAACTGCAAAGCAAATAGCAAACATAATGTTTACATGTTTGAGTCTTAACGACTTAGCCAATTAAACAGGACAAAGAATTAACGTCCTAGTTCTCCATTTTCCAATAGGCCAGTTAGCACATCAATAGCTAAACCACATCTAATGTCCACCTGCACCCAGCAAATTAAAGCCATAATTATGAGCATGGGGCCAAACATAAAGACATAGCAGACATGGTGTTTGCAGTTGATTGACATCTAAATGAAGAAAATCATAGTGCACTGGAAGGATGTCTTTGAAAGTACCTAAAGCCAACAATTTACATCCTTGATGAAAGGCTGAAGCCAACTGACACAACTTGGGATAGAAGAATAAGCAAATTGGGATTCATGCTACTTATGGTGCAGCCGTACACAAAAATGCTGTAATTCTCAAGGAGGCATGTGCCAAATCGGCAAGTGCCTATCGCGTAAAGGATGAAGGCCAGAATTTTAGCTAGATTATTGAAACTTCAGCAGCGTGCACAAATATTCAGAGAACTCAATTAGAAATCGATTAGCTGCTGTAAACAAATGTAACATGGGATCAAGTCCTATTCTCCCTTTGTTACAGGTTTCAAGTCCTCCATAGAGAAACAGAGTGAAGACCCTTCCAATTGCCTTTTCTGGTATTTTGACCTGATTCTTTTCCAGGCAACCTGGCTTTAACCAATTCATTACCAATCATACAAAGACCATATCCTATTTGAACATTGCTATCTCGGCCTACATTGTCTCTTCCCAATGGCATAACTTTGTGTCACATTTAGACTTACCTGGACACTGTATATTGTAGAAATAGCATTGTTTCCAGGGGCATTGGATCTTTAGAGATTCTGAACAGCTCAGTGAAGAAATATGTAACAGCTTTAGCAATGGTATTGAATATACAGAAGCAGAATGATAATTGGGTGAACAAACAACAAGGATAATGAAGGTTCTAAAACATTTGCAGTTGCCAGGATTTGTACCTTTGCAGGGACGGGGTGAGATCTGTAGGCAGGTTTGTTAAACATCTATGTGCACATCCACATCCCTGTCTGTCTCTGCCCGCCCACAAAATAAGGCTTGTATATTGTATATAGATTAGTAAATATCCAACATCCAAAGAACATTACCTAGGCTTCCATGAGAATTGAATAACATTGGATGGGTTCACCGTGACTCTGTCTGGTTTCTGCAAAACAGACCTAATACCAGCTTCTTCGTTATCAACAGAATGCTTGCAAGTTTGAGAGCCCATCAAGATCTGGGGCAGATGAACAATTGAGCTCTCAGAACTAAAAATTTGTAGACATGCAAATACAAAAAAGAAAGAAAGAAGAAAAAGGATGCTTACGTTTCAGCCATGCAATCGGAGAGATGAGATGCGGCATTATAGACTCAATCACTTGTGGTCCCATCTCACCTAAACCGTCCCAATTCCAGAGGAGGAGACACATATGCACTTCAT
The DNA here is from genome assembly GCA_021234155.1 of Isoetes taiwanensis. NCBI lineage: Eukaryota > Viridiplantae > Streptophyta > Lycopodiopsida > Isoetales > Isoetaceae > Isoetes > Isoetes taiwanensis. The sequence goes on along the minus strand of JAJEKV010000002.1, from coordinate 21,398,076 downwards.
CAAAGTATTGGCCGCTTGTGCAAAATATTTTGCTTAAGAACTGAGAAATCCGGTGGCTGCAGGTCAGAAAAGTCAGAAGAAAAAAGAAAAAGAATGTTGATCTAAGAAGCTAATAGATGGTTCAAGCACAGATGGAGTCGAAAGCAGAAATAACTGGAGCACAAAATGGTAAGAACAAAAGCATGAGAAAAATAGAAGATTAAAAAACCCTCACCTTATTCGTGAAAAAATGTCTGACCCCCTCTGCTCCAATCCGGCAAAAAAATCCCTCCCCTTCCTCTTTCTTTTTTTTATAGATCAGATCAGAGCATAACATTTCAATAAGCAGATTCCCCAGGGCAGATACCGCTCTTCTCCAAAACCATCTGTTAGTATTCGGGCATGTACCCTCAAGTAGCTCCTGTTCGTTGCCACAGTTCCTGAGCAAAAGGGCATAGGTAGCAGAATTTATCCCCAAACACATGTAATTTAAGTTATTATGCACTGGGCCTCAACCGATTGATAAGGGGATTCCCAAGCACTCAGGATTGCTGTGAAAGATCACCAAACAGGTTAACAAGGGAACGTCCTCTAGACAAGCTTAAGCAAAACACGCATCTCGAACGGCAGAGATGGAGAAAAGACTGCACAGAATGGCTCCCAAACAAAACAAAATGTACGATGAAAAACTTTCCCAAAAGCAGTTGTTGATTGGGCGCCCTGCCCAAATATCTTCGATCTTAAACATCTGGTGTCGTGGATTATCTTGATCGCAACAATCTCCACCCTTAAATCGGCATCTTGGCAGCAGAGGTTATTTCTGATAATCCATTGCTCCTGAGTGATTATCAAGTCCACGGCTGAGATTGAGGAGATTATCAAATCGATGGTGATAATCCCCTCCACCAGATGTTTAAGGGAGGCCAACCCTCCTCTCTCGATGATTATGGCAGATAACCCTCTCGGCCTGCCGGCCTCGAGGGTTATGTGCCATAATCATCTCAAGAGGAGGGTTATCCTCCTCTTAAAAAAACATCAGACGGCTCAAAATGAAAATTGATGACAAACACTCAAAATCCTTTTAGTATAAAGAAAGATACTCAATTCCAATGTCTACCCCATTGGTTTATCTGGACACAAACTATTGGTTTATCTGGACACAAACTAGTGGTTTATCTGGACACAAATTAGTGGTTTATCTGGACAATGTATGAGTATGGCTTGGAATCACATACCATGGATATAAATACACCAAGTATTTATACCCTTAGTATTTAAACCCAATTCCATTGTCCACCCCAATGGTTTATCTGGACACAAACTATTGGTTTATCTGGACATAAACTAGTGGTTTATCTGGACAATGTATGAGTATGGCTTGGAATCACATACCATGGGTATAAATACAACAAGTATTTATACCCTTAGTATTTATACCCAATTCCATTGTCCACCCCAATGGTTTATCTGGACACAAACTATTGGTTTATCTGGACACAAACTAGTGGTTTATCTGGACAATGTATGAGTATGGCTTGGAATCACATACCATGGGTATAAATACACCAAGTATTTATACCCTTAGTATTTATACCCAATTCCATTGTCCACCCCAATGGTTTATCTGGACACAAACTATTGGTTTATCTGGACACAAACTAGTGGTTTATCTGGACAATGTATGAGTATGGCTTGGAATCACATACCATGGGTATAAATACACCAAGTATTTATACCCTTAGTACTTATACCCAATTCCATTGTCCACCCCAATGGTTTATCTGGACATATTGATGGTTTTTCTAGACACGAGAAATTATAACGGATTATTAGAGTGTTAGGTTTATCATCATTACTTCATGTGTGCGATTTGACTACCTCTGTGGCGCCTGACAGGTAAATTTAAATTGCGCGTACGAAGATCTAAGGTTTGGGGGCATCCTGTGGGTTTCCGACACGTGGCACAAACTTTACCCGCCCCTCGCCTAACCGCACTGCGCATGTCCGAATCCAAGCTCGAGCTCGACCTTCCGCTGATCACACCTTCCTTCGCCTTCCGATTGTCTCTCACAACCATGCGGGCGTCGCCGACACTATGCAGTGCGTGGAGTGCCGCCTCTAAGCGAGGAGCCGTGGAACGGAACCAAAATGGAGGAAGCTTATCCGAGAGCCCCGGGACATACCTCTCTACCGGATTCAAGTCTCGACGAGGAATACATGCCCAACACGAGGAGATCACCGAGGCTGGGCAATGATTCGCTTATGCGCGCGTTGTTCAAGAGCCACCTATCACAATTCTGCACCCTCTAAGTCTCCGAGACATCAAGAAATCGGTGAGGCAAGAAAAAGACAACCCGAGCACGGGTGTGTCCTTACCGCCAAAGGTCATGGCTGCCTTCTCGGATGATGATTCCGAAATAGATGAGAGGCATTATTTGATGGGCTACTATTACAGTTTGAAGAAGACCAAGCATTGTTGTTTGGTTCCGGGTGTGTTTGGGACACAGTGAAGAGGAAGCGACAGAAGCATTTGAAGGATGAACACGGTCTGGCAGTACAGGTTGAGCGGGCTCCGGTAGGGAGAAGGAGGCAGGAGAAAGTCAAACAGAAGAGGCGAGAAGGGAGGGACCTGTATCAGTACCAGATGCGATATGCCCTCAACCCTGAATACAGATATAAAGTAAATTTGAGGCGGTTGTTGAAAAGGTGCAGAGCCAATGCCGAGGAAATCGCCAAGGCTCATGTAGCCAGCTCGGGGATTGTAGATGAAGATGAGGCAGAAGCCGTTGTGGCGGATTATGCTAACGAATATGTAGCTCGGAGGTTTGCCGAGTGGGAGGCCAAGAAAGAAATCAAGGTTGCACAGTACAAACGAAATATTGAGGCTGGGTATGGATTGGAGGGCACACCAGAGGAATTGTGGTTGGAGAGTGTAGACTCCGTGAAGGCGGATCTAAACAGGGACATCCTAAACTGTGCACGACCCGGTGCAGAGGCCCAAAAATCAGATGTGGAGCCCCAGAAATCCCCAGCAGCGGAGCACCAGAAAGCAGATGCGGAGACACCTAGATCGAAGCTTGCAAGTCTGACGTCCACGCTGTCGTTGGCTTCTGATGGCGCACCCGTGAAAGGCCAAGATGTCTGCAGTGCGGGATGAACTGGGCATCTCTCCCATGCCGGACTTCTCTGCCATGCCAGAGCCAGGGTATTTTTTAGTGGCCCCGGCGGGCCAGTTGGCCACACATTCATATTTTTTCAGAAATGGTTGGCTACGTCAGAGTAGGATACGTTCATGCCCTGACCGAAGGGTAGTGGCCAGTTCAAAACACGAATTTGTACATTTTACTCGTTTAGTAGCCAATTCGATATTTACTAAATCCGGCTCGGCGTAGGGTGTGGCCAATTTGATTTTTTGTACGTGGAAAAAAACTTATCGAGGTAGCCAATTAGAACCTAAGGTAAATTTTAAAGCGTAAGGGGGTGGCCATATTACATCTCGACCACATGTCCATCTAAGAATCGCCACTTATAGTCCTCTAGGATTAAAGTTTCATATATATTTTTTAATTTGACCGAGCTAGCATCAGAAACCGCCCTTTTATCCAGGTTTAATTTATTCTACCCTGTCTAGCCTGTGTTTTTCCTGTTCTTCTCATATGCAATTGTTTCATTATTCATGTGAATATAAATATGAGTGGGATGTTAGTCTCTGAATATGAATGGGATGATAATTTTAATGTTATATTTTATTGTCATTTGCAGAGCATTCCCGATTTGTATTCACGATTTGGTTGAGATGGAGATCCATTCCCATCTACAATCTAAGCTTTAGCTTCATCAATTCAGGTTAGTTTTTACCCTATTCAGTTGTGCAAAATTATTCAGATGTGCAAAAGTAATTGTTGATGCCAATCATCAAATTTATGCAGCATGGACGGAGCTTCACAAAAGAGAATAAATGAGTTCTTGGGACTTGCGGCATCAAGGACAAAACGGCGCATCACTATATCATCATCTACGTCATAGGCCAAATTGAGGGTCTTGATGAAGGCTATGAATTTGCAGATGATAAGGACTATGACCCAAAGCAATTTGAATGTATTATTTGGGGAAGATGCCTAGGTGGTTGTGGCCAACGTCGTGTTTTCACTACCAAAGCATGTTCCTATCTTAACTAACACAAATTTGCTCGTAGCCAATTTGTTAATGTAGCAAAATAAAAATTTCATAGTTGCGCCAGTTCAGTTATAAATGCCATCTTAGCAAGAAGGTGCAAAATATCGCCAGGCCAAACTACGCCAAGTTATTTATTCTACGTGGGCAGTAGCCAGTTGTTTCTGGCCCTATAAAAATATAGAGCGCTTAAAAAATACCCTGGCCAGAGCTTGGGCCGCAGGATAAGACAAAATTTATGAACATATCTCCTTCGAAGACCAGAACTATGCTCTCCCTACCTTTAGATTATTTCCTGCCTATTGAGTTCTTGCAGAAAATCGAGGATCTGTACAATCTCAACTGGTCTACCAGAAAGTGAAAAAAAAAAGTGCTAAAAATATGGTTCTGTCTTACAATTGCCAGTGGCCCGTGCATGTAAAAAGCAGGTTGTGGGCTTGGGGTTCTGTGAAGATGGGCGAATTCGTTGTCGAGCGAGAACAGGCAATTTGCTTCGAGCGTAACAGGACAGATGTTCCTGAAAGGATGCGGGAGTCTTGGATCAATGAGGAGTCTGTGGGCTGTTATCTCCTGTAAGCTCATGCCCGCAATGGATTTTGTGTCTTCTGTGGCTGATGGTTATTTCTATTTCAGGGTTTTATCACATGCCATTCCGGTAGCGAGCACCAATGGATTCATCCCGCCCTCCTAGGTCTGTTTCTGGAAAAGGCAGAACACCTGTGGCCGAAATTGCTCCCACACCCTCGCCTAGAATTAAGGGCCCGGTGAAGAAAAAGGGTGCAGTCAGGGATGCTATGGAGGAAATTCTCTTTTACTGGATGCCTGTGTGCCACGGGTGAGAACTTTTATTCCCTGTATGTGTTCATGGTTTTTTTCTCCGGTCACCTCAAATCGGATTGCCTTGCAGATCGCATTAGAGTCTCTACATATTCTGTTACCACCATGGCATCTGCCAGGCACTTGGAGCGCCCACTCCCTGTCTGCTACATTTTGATTGCGTGCGAGGCTACCATAACACTGCTGAAACGACCGCCAGAGGGTAAGTATTCTTTACTGTCATTTTCCATGGTCTCCCTTAGCAGTGACAGTGTTCCTCTCTCGCATTCTGGCAGATTATTGAAAAAAATCCATCAATCATGGAATGAGAACATTCCTGAGTGGTACGGATGTCCAGTTCTGATGCTAGAATGTCCAGAACAGGACAACGGCTCAGATTGTGGTATTTACACCATATTGTATGCGAAGTGGTTCATTCACGATTTCATTTTAAAGAGTGCAGATGAGGCATACCCCCACGTAAATACCTGCAATCCTATTGTTGTCTTCTCCATCACCTGTGATTTCGGTGGTTTTCATTCCCGGGTTATTTTATGTGTTGTAGATTAACAGGAAACGGTTCAATCGAGTGGCGGTCGCAAATTGCAGGAAAAGCTTCTGCTTCATGCTAGGGAAGCTGCACCAAGGCCTGGTGACACCAGACAGTACTTGAACAGACCCCTTTTTTTATTTTACTGAATCAATATTGGATGATGCTGAACATGAATATGAAACTGCTTGCACAGTTATAATTTGCACAGGCTTTTTTAGTGGCATATGATTGGCACAGCCTTTTTGGTGAAATGTGTATGATTGGCAGAGCCTTTCTTTATGAAATATATGATTGGCCTTGTTTGACACAAGCTGTTTCTTATTTTTCGAAACTTCTAGTAAGTAGATGTATCGGATTATTATGCATGGTGGATGCTTAAATTCTAAATTTGTGTAGATAGCCCAAGGACAAGTTTCCAGATAAACCATATCCTGATAAACTTGTACCATACGCATTGAAAAGAATAGTATTTATACGATCTGTATAACATGATAAGCCAAGGACATTTGTCCAGATAAACCATGTCCAGAAAAACTTGCACCAAATGCATTGATAAGAGTAGTATTTATACGGTCCGTATAACATGTGCTTCCATGAATAAGTTATACCAAGTTTGTTACGGTCTGTGTCAAATAAATACAAGTGCTTCTAGGAATACATTATAACAAGGCTCCTCTACGGTTTGTATAACATATAAGTTCGCCTATGATTAGATTATACGAAGGCTCCTATACGGTTTGTATAGCATTTACGTGCTTATATGATTAAATTATACAAGGAGACGGTTTGTATATCTTATCTATAGGTGCTTCCATGAGTAAATTATACCAAGGTGCCTATACGGATTGTATAACTTATAAGTACTTGAATGCACAAATTATAACAAGGTTTTTATACCATGTTACCAACAAATTTGAAAAATGCACATGGCTTATCGAGAGCGGTGCTACTGTTTCCCAAGAAACATACAAAGTGCCAAAAACTGTACAATTGTACATACTGTACTAGAACTAAACAAAACTGTTAACTCGTTCACCTCTGTGATGAACTCCAGAACCCATCCATCTCGGCATCCGATTTGACTTCGCATTTGTAACATTCGAAGTCACGGAAAAGATGATACCTGAACAGCTTGAACATAAGCTTCTGGTCTGCAAATACGACATTCCTCCTTACGGTCATCACGTTGTTAAACCATCTCTCCTTGCAAATGATGCATTCGATGGAGTGCTTCATGCGATTAACGACAGCCGTCCAGGAAGCGTCCCGTGAGGCCTGCAGCATAACAACATGAATCAGCAGCAAGAACGCATGGAATCCGTAAGACAGGCCAATATTACCTGACTAACATTGACTGAACCCCGCGAGCTCCTCGCATAGTCTGCCCTTGATGGCCCATATCGGGCGCCATGGCAGGCACAGAACTAAAGGTTCCTCTCCGACGAGTGAACCTTTGTGCGCTTCAGGGAGCGGGAAAGGCGCTCGGGAATGTTCAAATGCAATTAATTTCTGGAGTAGGAGAGTCACATCACAGATAGGTAATGATGGATCTAATGTAGGTAGTGATGACTACTCGTAGCCCTGCGGGGACAGGCCGGTGCCGTATCCCTCACGTCCATCATATATCTCCACCTGTCTATATCCATACCAGCGTAATTCTACATATAGCTATACCTATACCTAAACCTATACCTATACCTATACCTATATCTATACCGATACCTATACCAATGGGTTATACATTCAAGCTGAGTATAAATACTAAGGGTATAAATACTTGGTGTATTCATACCTATGGTATGTCAATCCAAGCCATACAGATAAACCACTAACATTTGTCCAGATTAACCAATGGGGTAGACATGAAACTTTTTTATAAAAGAAACATGAAACGTTTTTATAACAGAGACATGATACATTTTTATAACAGAAACTTCTCTACAAAAGCATCTTCGTCAGCCTATGATGGTATGCCTGGGAAATACATAGCCAATGTATCCTGCCGAGTCTTCTGAGTCATCATCCGAGGACACGTCACTAACAACGTGAACAATCTTTACCCTCTTTGGTTCGGGCTCTCTGCTGGTGCTGGCTTGATCAGTGGAAAGTGCTGGTGCTTTACTGGTGCTGACTTCGTGGCCGATGATCTGCGCCTTGAAACAGCAGGCCTACCTCCTGCACAAGCGGCCAAGTCCTTCAACATCCAGCAGGCCTACCTCCTGCACAAGCGGCCAAGTCCTTCAACATCCGAAGGATTCGACACCTGCTTCGGGTTATCGCCATCGGATGAGCCGGATCTTACAAACCTTGTTTCCTGACAATAGATCGATCGGGATACTGTTCCCTTTTTAACCTAAAAATTTCGTATGCAATCTAACCACGCTTTTAACCACGTGTCCAATCTAACCCTAAAAATTTCGTATACAATCTAACCATGCATGTCTAGGTTTACCACGTGTCCAATCTAACCCTAAAAATTTCGTATGTCCAGATAAACCACTTCTTTGTGTCCAGATAAACCACCATCATGTGTCCAGATAAACCAATGGGGTAGACATTGAAGTTGAGTATAAATACTAAGGGTATGAATACTTGGTGTATTTATACCCATGGTATGTGATTAGAAACCCTATTCCTACATTGTCAAGATAAACCACTTCTTTGTGTCCAGATAAACCACTAACTTTGTGTCCAGATAAACCATAGGGGTAGACATTGGAATTGGGTACAAATACTCAAGGTATAAATACTTGGTGTATTTATACCCATGGTATGTGATTAGAAACCCTATTCCTACATTGTCCAGATAAACCACTACTTTGTGTCCAGATAAACCACCAACATGTGTCCAGATAAACCATAGGGGTAGACATTGGAGTTGAGTATAAATACTAAGCGGTATGAATACTTGGTGTATTGATACCCATGGTATGTGATTAGAAACCCTATTCCTACATTGTCCAGATAAACCACTACTTTGTGTCCAGATAAACCACCAACATGTGTCCAGATAAACCATAGGGGTAGACATTGGAATTGGGTATAAATACTCAAGGTATAAATACTTGGTGTATTTATACCCATGGTATGTGATTAGAAGCCCTATTCCTACATTGTCCAGATGAACCACTTCTTTGTGTCCAGATAAACCACCATCATGTGTCCAGATAAACCAATGGGGTAGACATTGGAGTTGAGTATAAATACTAAGGGTATGAATACTTGGTGTATTTATACCTATGGTATGTGAATCCAAGCCATACTCATACATTGTCCAGATAAACCACTACTTTGTGTCCAGATAAACCACCAACATGTGTCCAGATAAACCATAGGGGTAGACATTGGAATTGGGTATAAATACTCAAGGTATAAATACTTGGTGTATTTATATCCATGGTATGTGATTAGAAACCCTATTCATACATTGTCCAAATAAACCACTTCTTTGTGTCCAGATAAACCACCAACATGTGTCCAGATAAACCAATGGGGTAGACATTGGAGTTGAGTATAAATACTAAGGGTATGAATACTTGGTGTATTTATACCTATGGTATGTCAATCCAAGCCATACTCATACATTGTCCAGATAAACCACTACTTTGTGTCCAGATAAGCCACCAACTTTGTGTCCAGATAAACCATAGGGGTAGACATTCACTCATCCGGAAAGACCAAGGAATCGCGAAGAGGTTGGAAAATCTTGCCAAAGGAGGTGGGAGGGTCGAAACCATTTGGAATTTCTCTTCATTCCCTCGACCACGATATTAAAACGGAGGTGGTAGACATGGTATTTATACCCATGATATGTGATAAGAAACCCTAAACCATCCATCACTCTAGAAGATGGTGATGGCATTCACGTGCAAAGACTGTCTCACCAAGAACCCTCTTCTTTCGCTTGCGACCCTCTATGAATGGTATTGGCCTTGCAATAGTGTTGCCATTGAAGTCACAAACCATTGCCATGGTAGGAGCTGGGCCAATCGCAATGGTGCTTAGCAGCAAATGTTGTAGTTGTCCACCTAGCTCCCTAAGCAAGAAATCGGCCTCTCTTGCAATGGTGGGACTGCTGGAAATAGTGTCCCTGATATGTACAAGGCTGGCCTCTATACTTTCCTGCAGCTTAGCTTGAGTTGATGGAACCTCTTCCTCATCAACATCCCTACCATAATCCTCGGAATCCTGTTGATTCCCATCGGGAGCATCAAAGCACCCGTCTTCCTCAATGTAAGCTTCGGCCATGGTTATCAAGTTAGCTAAACCGCCACCTTGTGAGCCAAAGAGGGTTCCACAAACCCTTAAGATGTCCTCCTCCTTGTAGTTGGACATCATACGAAGAACCTTCACTTGGCGTTTACACATGTTACCTTTGATACCCCAAGGACAGTCACAGCATGACCAATTCTCATTGGCAACCACCACCAAGTAAGGTACTGATTCTGTGTTCTTGTCCCATGCATCCATGTTCTGGCTCCATACCTCAGCCGTGCCTGCCTTGTAATCCAGCCATCTAATTGCCGTGTCAGGAATGCCACGTGCACCAATAATAGTTGTCTCAACAATATGTTCTTGTTTGCGGTTAAATTTGAAGCCATGTTCCTTCTTAAACCGGTCATATGACATATGTGTTTCTAATTGATTCACCAACATGTACAACAGCCAATCAAGCCGCCTCCCTCTCAGTGCATGCTTGGAAAGCCCAAGCCTTTTCTTCATATGGAAATGATAGGACTCTGCCCCAGATTAGTTTCCTGGTTTGCATGAGGATAAACTCTAGTGGCTGTAATCCAGAAGGAGATGTTTTTGGTCCAAACCTTGTCCATGTAGGACACAACCTTCTTGTATCTCTTATATTTTTGCTTGAACTCTTCGAGGAGTCTCAAGCCTTCTACACGACAAGATTCCAAGTATGCCTCCCGAAGTCTACCATCACCCTCGATGTGAGTGCCATACATAATGTGCCCCAACTCCTTGAACATTTCAGCCCTCACTTTCTTGTCCTTGACTCGCTTCACTAACATCTTCAACCAATTCCTCCTAACGTGCCACAGGCACAACTGGATTGCTGAATGGACCATACTTCCTACAAAGCCTTAATTTCAGCCTTCGCATCATCCACAATGAAGCATGAGGGTGTCCAAGCTGGATCCAACTTGTGAATGTGTTCTTTCATAGCTGTGAGCCATGGCCGAATTTCTTCTGATTCCTGACTAGAAGTCATAACCCATGCAATTGGCACACCATTCCCATGACTGTCAAAAATTAGCAAGGTATATAAACTATAGCAATGGTCATTGGTCTTGAAGGTTGAATCCATAGCAACAGCATTGCCTTTACCATGTTCCAACAGAATCTTCATTTGGAATGGAGTGATAATACCTAAAGTGAATGGTCTGCCTTCTTGATACAAGAATACACACTCTTGGTGTAGAGAAACCCACAACCTAATGCTCTCTGGAACATTTGGATGTAGCAGCCAAGTGTCTCTAGCAAGTTTGCGAGAGATATTGTACAGATCATCCATATCAAGAATATGATCACGGGTTTTCACTTCAGAATGGTTCATTCTCCTCTGCATGGCCCATTCCTCCTCGTGCTTTGTCATGACCTGTTGGAAAGTGTGGCTCTGATGCAGCAAATTCCTTGCCCAAAGCTTCTTCTTCTTAGATAGCCAGGGGGCCACATTGAACCTGGTTTTCTCGCAATTTGGGTCTTCCCCTCCATGGCATGCCTGCCCTTGCGAATAGATATGCTTCATCTCATAAAAAGTTATCTTTGTCCACTCTGGCCTCAAGTATAATTGCTTCAATTGAAAGTGGCACATGCACCCGTGCTTAATGTTGGGTCCCCTGAACGTCTTGGATTGTGATGGATCCAATCTCTTAGCTTCAGCCACCAAAGCCTTCCGTGTTTTGTCGAGCACCTTTCGGGTATTGCCCCGGAGGTCCTTTGGACCATAGGCACACCAGTAGCTGTAAAACCATAGCCCCAATTCCCCCACCCCCAATTCCGTCCACAGTTTATGTCAATCTCAAAATGCAAAGCAGAAACTAAACAAATAAATGCATTAAAAGAAGAAAATACATCGGATAACTGGATAACAATGACATGGTGGTGCTGAGGTGCACATTTTCGTCCACCTTCCTCTTAAGATCCCCCAGTTTTCTGCAGTTTGAAGACCTCTTGTAGAAGTTGGTGTTTGTGCCATCACAATTCTCCTCTCCGATTATGAAATCAGCTGCCCTGTTGCTGGGAATGTAGCAAGTATGGACACATTGGGTCTGCTGCCCGCTATCGGTGACCACTTCATCATCGACTGGAGCCACGTTTGGAATGGGCTTCAACAGCTTCTCAATTCTCCAATTCAGATCGGCTTTAGAGAAGGGACCGGGTGGAGGATGCTGCAGGTCCACGAGCTTGAGCCTCTGAAACATGCAGCCGGCTGATTCAACAACTCTGCTATTCTGTCAAAACAGAGCTTCAAAACAAACGATACCTACCTCTGTTGCACCTGGGTCGACACCAAAGAAGCCACAATGCTCCTCCATCATCGAAGCGCTTCACCAATCCCTCCGGGAGCCGGAGTTGAAGCTTTGGCGGGCGAGTCCGAATTGGGGATGGAACGGGAATTCTGCGGGAACGCATTTCCGGGGGCGGGGAACGGGCAACGGGCTTTCTTTTGGGATGGAACAGGGCATTTAATGCTTGTGAGCCCGTGGTACTATGGTCTTGTGTCAGTAGGAGCAGTAATGATTAACGGTCTTGCCTGTCCGGATAAATCACCGGGATGGGGTCATGGATGCCCAAGCGGATGGCCATCGCGGGCGCATGGATGGGCGGATGGCTACATGGGATGGGGGGCGATGGGATGTCCAGAAAAACCACCGAAAAAATGTCCGGATAAACCGTATCCCGTTGTAGATATACGGGCGCCCGGAGTAACTTCGGTATCCACTGTTCTTGAGTTTGTCTTGAATGTGCTGACCTTGTTCTGAAAAGCCTAGAGCTGCAACTAGCTTTCTCTGGCAACTTCTTGGACCATCTTATGAATGGTGGCATTTTGCTCAGCTTCTGATAGAAGTCGTGAGATAACTGTGTTATCTCCTGCTCAAAATGCTCCCTTTCATGTGCGATGGTGTCAATGCTAGTGGAAAAGCTATCCAATCCAGTCTGTACATCAACAAGACCCATCTTATCCTACAACCTTTCAAATTGGACTAAGCGGATGATCCCGTGACATGTTGTTTCTCTGTGGCCACTTGCCTTTTGAGCACATGAGACATCGTGGACTGTAAATGCCTGGTGTGCTACTGGCGGAGACAATTTTATTGACTGAATCTTTGCACGAGCTTCTTTTCTCATGGAAGAGGCATCTCCTCTGCCTTCATTGTATGGTCTAGGTTCTTGTGTGCTATCTGTATAATCCCCCAGAGGAGGCTGTCAGGCAATGTGAGATTATGGTCTTCGTCTTTTAGCTCTTTCCTTGAAGGTTGTGGTTGCCACTTCGACAAATTCTTGATAAATAAATAGGTTATAAGGATCGCGATGGCGACCTTGCCAAGCAAAAAGACAAGTATTTACCTTCTATACAGATGTTATCGCTGTTCCAGTTGGTCCTTGAGGTGGACAGCCATAAGCTTTGTGTTGGTTGCAAAGTTGTTGGAGCTTTTCCACGATGGGTTCTTTATATGTTGTATTAGCGATTATGTCATTGCATTGTATAGACAATTAAATGTACTCCTTTTTGTCATATTCCCATTCAACACACGTGTTCTCCTTTTTGGATATGCCTTTGTAAATTCTATTCGTTGCTGAACATCACTGATGTGGGAGCATAGCATTTGAGCAGCAAATATACTGTGATTGTCAGAAATTACATAGAACTTTTTTTTAGCAAGATCCTCCAGCATTGACCACGTGATCTTCTTCTTGGCGGACATGTGAACAGAAACAGCTGTAGGTGTTAGGACCTCTGTATAGCAAGACTCAAAACTCCTCAGTAGCGTCTAGACATGGTCGTTCGACTGAGTCCTATGAGTCATATTTGTCGGTGCAGATTCACAATAAAAAATACTGACTTTAGTGAACCAATTGATCCCCATAAAATAGAATCTCTTGAACTCTTCCAGTTTTGTGTAGTCTAATCTGCTAACTTTTTTTCCTCTTCAAGATTAAATTTGAGTTCAGGAGGTAGGCATATTGCACTGGGTAGGTGAGAGCAGATGATGAAGCGGTGGGTACACTGGAAGATGGTTATATCAACTTTTTTAATTTGGGATTTTCCGGTTTGGTTATAAACTTTTTTGGAATTTTTTCTAAGATGGTTTTGTAAGGTTTGAAGGGTTTTCGTAGCCAGAAAACATTCCCGATGTTCCAAAAATTTAGAAAGCATTTTCGTTTGATTTGAAATGGTTTCGATGTTGCTGGATTTGGGCATTTTCCAGATGAAGCTTCCATTCATGCACTGTCATTACGGAAGCATGCACCACGTCATGTAGGCTACGACTGTTATGGTTAGGGTTGTGGTATTTTGTTTCTCTTTTTGTATTCAGAGCTACAGGCTGCCACAGGGGATGCATTCGGCCGACCATCGAGAGGCATGCTCAATCTAGAAGTATTTATTATGGTGAATTTGCCTGATCGTTTTTGTGCAGCGCTGCATCCCGGCATGGGAGCCGCTAGGGATCTTCCAGAGCCACGGCCACCGTTGCCTACATACCATTGTTGGCCATGGTAGCCCTCTTATCTTAGGTTGTTGTGCATTGCTGGATATGGAGCAGCATAATATTGTGTACATGTGAATGGTCGGGCAGCTATTTGGCCAGCAAAAATTAGATGAACCGCTTCTGGTATGCTCAATCCTATTGTTCTATTTTCAATAGCCTTTTCTTATCAGGTTCTATATCTTCATGATTATTAGTTTTCGTTCAACAGGGATGGTTGAAGCTGGCACTCTAATTTTACCATTATGAAATGGTCTCTAAGAATACCATGCATGCCGCCTTGCCTTGGCATGTTCTGGGCACAATAAACATTCAAAGGAGGCCTTTACCAATGTAACTCCAGTGCAACTGGAAGGTATGCTTCTAAATGCTGACTTTTGCTGTATTTTTCCTTTGATGTGATGGATTTAATAATGAGTTTTGGCACTTCTTTTTCTAGAGTCAAGCGTATGATGCATCTCTGGCTAGAACAGTATATTAATTTCTTCACGATTGTGATGAAGTCTCATGGACAATTCTGCAGATGACAATAATATAATCACCAGCAAATGCTTGAAGTTTTGCATTTAAGTGCTTACTTGAAGAGGGTATGCACTTAACCAAGCAAGTAAGTATTCTATCCTGATTTATACACAAGACATTGTTTAACACTAGAGTGGTCAGGTGATGGACCAGAAATGGTCCATTTGCAGTGTTCATTTTAAAATTCATATAAAATCAATGGTACAAAATCTATTTGAGCCCTTCCTAGGAGTTCATATATCGCAGTCATGGTCCACTAGAAAAATACCTAAAAATATATACACCTCCATTCTTGTAAGTTATGCTCTAGCAAACTCAGGGGGGTCAAGTACCAAAAGCTTCATATTTACATAAAGTAAAACTGTCTCGACAAAATGATTTTTTCAAATTTTTTGATTACCATGATTTTTTCAAAGGACACAAAAAACCACATGTCAATCCGAAGTCTGTGAAGAAAGATAGGGCCATTCAGACATGACAGGGTCAAAACTGCTTTCCGCCTCCTCAGAACCAATTATGGTTCCCAGAAGGCAGTTGTAGTTTAAATACAACAACTTTTACAAGGAAATGCATTTTGAGCTAATATTTGACATATAAGCAGTTGACAAGTTTCTTCATCCCATAAAAATGTTGGCTGGCCTTGAATTTGACGTTTGGACTTTCACTTTAGATCTCAATTTTAGGTAACTTGTAATAATGATTAATATTTCCCCATATAGAGCAAAACTTACTCTATGATGTCCTAAAAAAAATCATAGTATGAAAGTTCAAAATGATATGAAACCAATGTAAAAACAAGCTCTTAAAAACACCAAAAGACATGGTCACAAGAAATCAAGAAAGGTTTCTGTACCTGAGCCCATTATTGGTCCATGGCCCATTTAAAATCAATAACTTCCTTATGTTAATTGATCTGAAGTTGAATTTTGGGATATGAATAGCTTCTTATTTACTTTAATAATGAAAATATTTGTTGATCATAACCTTGAGATTTGGATTAAACTTTATAAATATGTCTTCTATGTTTATTCTAGATTTATGCCTCGAGATGTGACTTTGAAAAAACACATTCTCAAAATGTCCCATGTCATGAAATCAATGGAAAAAAATTCAAAGAAAAATATGGAAGTTTATGACTATAAAAAGTCAAGTTAGACTGCTATGTGCACATTATTGGTCCACAGGACTGGAAGTTTAAAAATTAATAGAGGCAACATCTTAATCAATTTTAATCTCAACTTTAAAATATAGTTTATGCGTACGATTCTCTATGGGGTAAAATTAATTGGTTAGACGAGCTTGCATAATTTGAGGGCATTGGTTAAGCACAAACAACTGTGAATTTATGAGGTATTTATTCGGCAATTGAATCTACATGGACTTCCACTTACACCTTTCAAAAATTATGTTGTTAAAGGTAAGAAATCATGGTATCATTATGGGGACAAAATGGATAGGGCTAGTGAGAGATATATGCTCTATAGAATTGGTCTAGTTATGGACTATAAATGGTTCATGCTTAATTATATTCATATCTTTCAAATAGTATATTATTTCAATATGAAAATAGAGAGTTATATTGCAAAGGAAGGCCCACATTCATGAAAAATATAGTGTACATAAAAGATGACCTACTTGTAACATTATCCTACTAAAACTCTAATGCTTTGTAGCAGCAATGGATATACCAGTTTTATACTAGTAAAAAATAACCATGTTTCTCCGTATATTTTTGCAAGAAAGCCACGTAACCTATATAAAGAACCTATATATATGTTCCTTGTCATATTTTGAACCATTTGAAAGGCTTATTTGGAAAAATGTAGTGTGTTCTCTACAAAGCTGAGAAAGACGCGTCAAAGGTCATATGGTTTAATTTTTGACTCTTATACTTTCATTCATCAATAAACATCACTAGCTAGTAAATGATGAGTTTTCAGCCTATAATTTTGGAATTAACTCAAATTTTTAACCTCTAATGTGTTAATTCTATGGTTGTGCATCATCTTTAAATCTAGTTAATTGCATGGTTAAACCTTAATTACACTATATGCAAGTTGATAGAGTAATTTTCTATGTAGATATAAGAAGAATGCATCATTCATTACCCACGTGATACTTTACAGGTGGTGATTTTGAAGCATTTTAACATATAATTTTGTCCTAAATCTTGTAAAGGAAATTTTCTATTAGATTTTATGAACTTCATATAGTTAAGAATCCATGGCCACAAAAACTTGTAATAATAAGAGAGAAATAATTCCTAAACCGCACGCAGCATTTTTGAACAAAATAGGGTTTGCGGGCTTCCACGGACGTTAGATGATAGCAACCAAAGCTGAAAACATACAAATCAGTGTGTTCTATCATAAATAGACAAATACTTCCAATTTTAGCAAGGTTTAGGCCCGTTTATGCTAGGAAAACCCAAGAATGCAGTTCTGGACTGTTGCAGAAAATGTCAAATTCTCTAATATTTAAACCACTACAACATATAGGTGAGTTTATTGGCCTTGAAATTCTCGAAGGTCATTAAGAATCAAGTAAAGATTGATATGGTGGTGATATATCGCGAAATTAAAACTTCTATTCTTAGATATATTGGTTTAAGTGACAGTGGGTCAACTGGACCAATTCTGGTCCATGGACCAGGAATGGTCCCCGGGACCACTCTAGTGTTAATGCGATAGCTGTTTATGCTCTGTTCTATATGATTTTGATGCTTGCATTGCTACAATTTGCATGACTTGAGGATGACATGTCGCACATGATGGTAAACTTTCATACAATTTAACTAGCACAATGCACTGTAGCTATGGACTGTGCTTTAGATACATCAATCACACGACGAAGTAGGTTAGTCTTTTCTGAAAGCTTTAAGTATACGCATGATTTTTTTCGCAGTAGATATGTGTAGTGTTCAGATTGTCTAATGCATAGTTTTCCAGTTTAATTTATGTTAAATTCTCTCTGTCTTTGTTTTGCAGATTTGGTGCCTTAGCTGGTTCATTTTGCCTCCAATAGTTTCTCACCAATGACATAGTGATTCCGTAAGTTTTGAATTGTGCATGGAGTGCTAGGACCCTTTACCTAAGAAAATGGTGCTGATGTACAGGCCAAAGTGCAAATTTCTTTACATAGTATTGTGAGAGAAAGCCTCTAAGTTTTTGATGATAGACAGAAACAAGAACATCCTTTGTTGTTCAGCTTCCAGGTACAACTCCATCATAAGCTGCATCAGACATGGAATTGTTTTCTTCTTACTCTTGCAATAACAAAACTCTATAACATGTGCCAGCTTATTTCCTTTGTTATAGCTCATTCTACCCTTGATAGTAGGGAACAGTTTTTTAAATTGACAATCATTCTGATGGCTTAACATTTGTGTAGGATACTAAAAATTGCAAAGATGGCAAGTTGATCATAAAACTCAAGAAGATAGTTTCAAATTGTTCTGAGATCTAGCATGGTGAACCTTCATGCAAGATACACTTCGCATTCAGATATAGATAGTCCAAAGCTCTAGAAATCTAGCTGACTTTCCTAAACAAGAATCTTCTTTTCCTTTTCCTATTTCTATCTTAGCTATAAGAATCCATCCCCTTTGCAAGTCCAGCTTCCCTTTGTCCACTGAGGTTAGACTTTTGCAGAATAACAAAATGATTAGGTAATATTATTCTTGCTGGAGTTGAAAGAGCAGAAAATGTGAGACGTCTTTCATGGGTCTATACATTTAATGTTGATGGCATTCTTGACCTTGAATATGTCATTTGGGAATGGGTAAATCTGAAAACTTGGATGCATTTGGAGCTGCTACCTGCAGAATCCTGGTCCATTCAAATACCACAACCTGCAATAATTACTTTGAACCAAATGATCATAATTCATAGTTAAGAAACTTGAAAAGTTACTGACCAAAAAGAGAGAATGTGCGTCATGGCTTGACTTTATTAGAAATTGGTGACTTCTAACTTTCGTCATGAAGGTGGCATGAAGAGTACATTCAGTTTTGTATAAAGTAATTTGTTCTTTAGTTTGAGCAGAGTACTATATTATGGAGAATGAAAGAAACAAATGGAGTATTCTATTAATGGGAACTTTGTTCTATTTTGTCAACAGAAATCCTATTTTGTAAGAGGTTTGCATCTTGATTTTGTCTTTAAACAAACTGAAGAAGTCGATTCTTTCCTACATGATCTACGAGGCAAGTTGTTTTGCGACCCACCTTGAAGACCCATTGTATTTTAAATTATATGTAAATATTGTCCACAGTATTGTCCATTTCTATATGCAGAGAATATAATACACATTGTAACTCTTTGTACATGCAACTATGATAAAGAGAAAAGTTTGCTATTTATCTAGAGAAGCAAATGTCTTAAGTTTTTTCTATTAGAATGTTCAAGTTGTGAAGGTATGACAAGCTGAAAGAAGTACTTTATCTTTCTTTCATCTTCCAGACAAGTTGCTTTGTACTTTGTGTAATGATTATTGCAGCGAACGGTGTACGACCGCATATAGACAGAGGAAGGCATGAGCAAACTCAAGTAATGGAACTATAGTCACTAAGTCGGAATATTATCGTATGGTTTCTTTGATTCTTGGGATGCAAGTTGGTTAAGAAAAAAGAAAGTGACATCTCTGTGTAAAACCATTGCCTTAATTCTTAGCCAACCTCCAGTTCTTGACTATTTGTCCACTGCTTATTCGTGAACAGATCCTACAGGTTCATCCAAATGAGTTTCATGCTAAGTTTAGAGTATTCAAGTGCAATGTCCAAGTCATTGCAAAGGATTGATTTTTGATGCTATAGTTCTGACAGATTGTTTGACATGCAGAGATAGTTGCTGCTAACCAAATGTGAGGTGTAGAGCAAATTGCTGCAATTCTCCTTTTCTTTATCTTGCAGTGAATCTTTTTTGTAAAAATTGAGTAGCAATCAATCTTATTTCAATAAGATTGATGTGTTGAGTGTATTTATATCCATTTTCTTGAAAAGCATTTGTTATCAGCTCAAGATCTTTTACTTAAAACTTCAAATTGGATGATGCCAAAATAGTAGAGGCATCTTAGACATTCATGTAATGGTGTGTGGTTGGATGTTGACTAGAACCTTTATAATATAAAAGCAACATGCATTACTAAATTGTTCAGCCCTTGAGCACGTCCACGAAAAAGTTCTTCGCCTAGAAGGAACAGTCAAGGTCCATCATCTTGATATGTACAAGACATTCTGCTCTTTTGTTTTGTGCTTATGCTTCCTTTCCACATGAAGGGGCTGTAGACAGCAAATCAGAAGGTAATATTCTCAAATGATGTTCCTAATGCATAAGGAATGTACTTCGTCTTCTAGCGAAAATGATTGTTGGCCACATTCGAGACTTTCCTAGCCTACAAGATGCTGAAAATCACATGAATGCCATTTAGATTCAAGTGAAAGATAGCCATTCAAATTTAGGTCCAAATATTAGCCGGCCACTTAATAGAAACCTCTATTTATATAGGCAATGATGTATCAAAGCATCAGTTGGCAAGATCACATGCTAAACATTCCATGATATGGTGTTTAAACAAAATCTCAAACTCTGCAAGGCATGCTAAGAGCTGTTTAAAGTCATTGAGCACAAAAACGTTTATAATTGTTGAGCCAAAAGGAAATAGTGTATTTGGTAGTATGAAAGAGGAAGTCCATCATTGTTGAGCCAAAAGAAAGAGTGTACTTGGTAGTATAGAAGAGATTTTTCTGCATACCATAGAAGAGTCTACAATTTGTTGAAGAATTAGATGCACAATACAATTCATGTAGATTAAATAATTTTTCTATAACTGCCTTAATTTCATATTATTATAAATTGCATTTGAACAATGCTTTACCTTGCATCATGGAATGACCTTTCGAAAGGACCTAGACAAATTAACTTGATTGAAGTCCAACCTACAACAACCCGAGTAACTCCCAAATGTTGGTAACTCTTGCAAATAACTCCAAATAGAAAGAAGTCAACATACAACTCTCTTCTAACAATAACTTCAATTCGGATCTAACTCAATATACAAATAGCCAATTTTTTAAATGCATTTTCATGTGTAGTTTTGGCTGAGCCGCAAATGGACTTATGCTATGCCAAGTTTCTTTGCATCATCGTAGATCTGCTTTATTTTGGATTACGTGCAATATATATGTACAACATTCTAAAGGAACCGTATCTGTAATTATTCTTTAGAAAACCCATATGTATCTCCTTATGGAAAAATCAAACACCAAATTTCCTCGCTAATTGAGCCCTTTATACCACTTCATCCCCTCTCCCCTTCTTTCAAACCTTACATCAAATTCAAATTCACAAAATTATCTATAGTAAACATCGCGCCATAGGCCTTCCCACCCCATTATACCAATTTTAATGTAAGATTTTGTTGCCAAAGCCTAACAATGCTGTGCAAAACTTAGTAATCATACATGTTTACTCCATATATTCATCCAACACTAAGAATAAGAATAAGAATAAGAATAGTTTTTTATCGTCCATTGAGACCAACAAATTATGGGACCCGTAAGGGAGCGATCAAACTTATTCTTGTCCAGGGTTAAAAACCTCGCCAAGGGTTTTTCGAGGAAAAACCGCGTGGCGATAATAAGAATGTCTTTATCAAACCGCATAAGTATACATCATTAGGAAATAAATGTGTATGTACATATCAAGCTGCGTGCGGGGACATAGCTGATCTCGCATGTCCATGACCTCCTCGAAGGTATGATCCTAGCACCGCATGCATGCCGCGGCTCAATGTCACATGTAGCGGCTGGCCGTGCCCGACCAACTCAAAGATAGCGCTCGGATTTGATCATATGTTTGGGCAACTTTGAAGGGTATGAGATTCATCCTCAATGACTCCCATTTGGCAAAGATTGACAGAGCCCGCCCCGACGTGGCTCACCAATCCATCCGCCTGTCTCAATTCAAGATGATGTCCCCCGTATGAATGGGAGGCAATGAGTCTCAAGGCTTTTTCATGGGCAAGTGGGTGTGCGGGTAGCATTGGCGGGGCCTCGCTCCAATGTGGGATTTATGTGGCGTTGGTAGTGTCTTTGTCTTGACTGCTCAAGGGCACCGGCATCCCAAAGCTTGCCGATGAAGCAAGCGTTAAGATATTGCCTCAAGCAATGGCGACCGCCTCTGCTTGCACATGTATGCACCTGCTGTTCTCGCACATTTCATCTAGCCATCCATTGAGCTCTCTTTTTCCTCCAAAGAGGCCTTGAGGCGCTGTGGCCCCATTGCCATGATATAAGCTAGTTTAGGGAGACGAGCATCGTCCATATTGACCACCTTCAAAAAATAGATAATGTGGCGATCAAGGGCTGCCCTCTCCGAAGAGGCAAGAATCTCGCCTCTCGGTAGAATTTGATATGGGACCGTGGACTTCACCCCAAGTGCTCGCATTACCAAAAAGGCTTTCTCAGACCGCTCCAAGTCATTCCAAGTAGCGAGGGATACCACTGGGCCCCATACTTCAACCCCAGTATAAAAGGACAGGCTCCACTAAGACCTTGAACAGTGTGGATCGATGGGTCCAATCATACAACTCTCGCTTCTATGACTATTGTTTTGCATTGCATATAGTGCCTTCCAGCCCGCCGTAACTTCGTGTCAGTATGGATGTGTCCCAAAGGCATAGTAGAAGGAAACTCCACTCCCAAATATTTGTATGTGGATGCTACTTCCACATTCTCGCCCTCGAATCGAAGGAGGGGATCCCTACCGTCGTGAAGATGATATAAAAACCACCTTAGTCTTGGCCAAGTTGACGCGCATATCAGTCGCTTGACAAAATGTGCCCAGGGCATCGAGATGTCGTTGCATGTCTGCTGGTGTGTAAGCTAGAAGGTCTACATCATCAGCATATATTAACTGCATGATGATCTGGTAGAGAAGATGAGCCCCGTCGCCCCCATTATCAGCAAGCCAGCTCTCCAATTGACCAATGTAAAGCCCAAACAATGTTGGGGAGAGAGGGATAGGCCAAAACATGTCAATATAAAAAAAATAAGGCTACCTCAAATCTATGCACCTTCTCTCATTTGCGAGGTTGGACATATCAGTTTATTGTCCATCCCTATATTTTATAGAGGTCAAAGTGAAAGCCCATAGGCATCTAGAAGAAGCAATAACTAATTATCCAAATGCAACAAGAGGCAGCGTCATCTGCAAAAGCAAGGATTAAGCTCAATTTCTAGAATAGAACCGTATTTATGCCCGGCAACGCCGGGCACCCGTTACTTGTTCCATTAGTAACGAAACACGACTAATTTTGTGATCCAAATTTTAATCTTTTGAATTTTAGTGACATTATTACCTCAGGCTTTTCCTAGGAAATGAGCAATAGATCTCATATTAACGCTAACTTGGTAGATCTAAAGATCAAAAAATGATATTAGAATACCCAAGTACTGTCTCAGACTTGACAAAGTAATTTTCTACCTTGACATTGACAATGCACCTTTCAGCCTCCACAAATCGCTTCTCCTACTCTGTTTGTAAACATGTCTTTCTAAACTTCTTTGTAAGCCTCGTTTCTAAACACATCTTGTATTTCTTTTAGTACTATTTAGTGATTTGACTCGAAAGGGCATTTCAATAGATTTAGAGTGCAATCCTTGGGTTTAATGATTCTCATGCTATAGCCCTGTAACATGAGGAAATAAATTCTAGTGAGATGTCATTACAATGTGGAGGTGGCTTGTAAAACTAGTTAAAGTTTTTGGTTTTGCTTGGAAGATTAGCAAAGGAATGTAGATCCTAAGCTCTGTAGCCCCTATTGAGATCTTTAGCTCAATTTAGTAAGAGACCTACAAGACCTGCTTGTAGCATAGACAAAAAATTGTGTCAATTAATATAATCAAAACCTTTCATAAATGGTGAATGTGTTGCTCACTTTTCCATCTTGTGTTGGATATTTGCTTGAAAATTTGGATTGAAAGATTCTTCCAGAATCTGATAGCCACGAAATGAAGATAGAATGAATGCTTTTTATCGTTCATAGAGGCCAATCTGCCTATGGAACTCAATACAAGAGCGCAGCAAGCGTATTACTGCCCGGGTTAAAAGAACCCCCGCCCCAAACTGTTTTCGAGGAAAAAAACGTGGCAGCAATAAGATTGCTGATAAACTCTAAAAATACGATGAAGTATTTCCTGCCCATCAAGTGGTTGTCGGGGCATATGTGAGCCCTCATATCCATTATCTCCTAAATGTATGATTCTTGTAAGCGCACCATGGACGTGCTCAATATCATGTGTCGTGGCTAGTCGGGCTTGATCCAGAAAGCTTGCATGCTCGGATCTAATTATATGACGAGCAGCTTGAAAAGTGCGACATTCATCCTCAACGGCTCTCATCTGGCAGCCCTGACAAAGCCTAGCCTGGCATGGCTCTCCAATCCCCCCGCCTGTCTCAATTCGAAGATGGTGGGAACATGTGCGAATGGAGGTGATAGCCTGTGCTTTTTCATGGGCAGATGTGAACCACCAGGTAGCGCTGTGGGCCGCGTTCCAACATGGAATGTATTGTAACTTGTAATGTGCCATTTTGAGCTGCTTCAGGGCCCTGGGATCCCAAAGCTTGCTGAGGAAACAAGTGTCAAGATAATGCCTCAGGCTGTCATGGTCTGCTTATGTGTTCACCTGCATGCACCTGTGCTCCTGCACATTCCATCTGGCAAGCCACCGAGGTCTCTTGTCCTTCCAACAGGCCTTGAGCTGCTGCACATACGGTCCCATTGTTACGGTGTAGACCAAGTGCGGAAGATGGACATCGTCTATATTGACAACCTTCTGGAAATAGACGATGTGTGTATCAAGGGTTGCCCTTTGAAGAGGCAAAAATCCTATCTTCTGTAGCAGGATTTGATATGGGACCCGTGGATTTCACCCGAGTGCGCGTGCTAAGAAAGCTTTCTACACCTGCTTGAAGATAATATGAGGACCATCTTAGTCTTGGCCAGATTGACGCGATGGTTGTGACCTGGCAGAATCAGGGCATCTAAATGAGATGGCATATCCTCCAGAGTGTGGGCCAGGATGTCAACATCATCTGCATAAAATAAAGCATGATAATGATAGCATATAAACCTCCCTTTCTTATAAGCTACGGCTATAAAATCCCATCATCATCTCAATGTAGCTGTGAAAGACCAAGTAATATTGATTCCTCAAACTAACAAAAAGAAAAAAAAATCTAGTTTAAACATGGCACAACCAACATTCAATTCTTTCTAATTTCCAAGAGATGCAACCAATGGTGATAATTTTCAATAATAATAATGACTTTCATTGCAACTATATGGTCAAGCTTTAAATGCCTTGAAAAATTTTTTGTTAAAGCGTACTGGTGTGCCTTTTGCTAGTTTTTTTTTTTCTTGGAACTTTTTGATCATGAAAGTATCCGGTTATAAAAGTTATCTTATTCTTTAATATTTTTGTTTGAAAATATTTTAACATAGAAAGTTGTTTTTTTGAACACCCAAAAACACTTTTTTGTTCTCAAATGTAAGCATTGGATGGTCTTATGTAATAGGAGAAAGCCAAGCTTTTTTTTATTACATTACGACATTCGTCTTTAACGAAAATTCTTGTGATTCAAAATAACATGAAAAACTTCCTCTGCCCCATGCAATTTGTAAAGTAGGCTTTGTCATGGTGGTAAAACCTATGTGTATCCATACCCATGCAGAGACTAGTCTCCATCTAGTAGCACTCAAGGTAAGCATTTTACTTGATGATGAACATCACACTAATATCGATATCGAGAAAAAGGAAATTATAAATAAAGCTTTGAAGTGTCTACTTTTGAGCATGCTCGAAGCCAAGTTGGGACAAAATTGTGAGTGCAATCTTGTTGGAGGATCATATAATATATGCAAAGAAAAGAATAGGTGTGGACGGGCTGAGGCTAGGTGTGACATGGAGGCACTGATGTTAGTGGCAACTTCAATAACAGAAGCACCTTTGACCCGGCCAGGATGTATGTGTTGGGGTTAGGTGCCAGCTTCTATCATGACATAATCAGAGCACTAGGAGGTCAAGGAAGAGGTCATCTGACAAACAAATGGTTAAAAAAAACCATGTACTTCATAAAAAGCCAAAGGATAAGAATGTACTTGGTCTTTATATTATGCTTAATTTTAACAAATAGGCGGGCGCCACGTTGCAAAGTTTGAATGTGGTCGTTTATTCCCTTTACCGGTTATTTGAAAGGGAAATGCAGATCTCGGTAATCGGAAACCCATTTTTATGTCGTTTATTTCCCATGTGGGATAATTTGCCGGCACCGGAAACACATCTAAAACGCAATTGATACAGAGAGGCAACAAGGCAAATGCTCTCTAGCTCATACCTTACATCATCAACTGAAAAATGCAAGGTACTGATATGCCCTCTAGCTCATCTAAGCATCATCATATGCTTAAGATTTTACAAGTACACTTAGGATCTAGGTTACTGTGGGAGTAATATTCCAACTACAAATATAGAAGCAGCAAGAGGCCAAGCATAGAGTCTGGTTCAATATTGAGATTTGTTCAGCAAGAGAGCTTGTGGAAGAATGGCTACAGCATTTGGGCTGGTCTGCATTGTTGCAATGGTGATTTCAACTGTGATGGCACAGGAGGATCCATTCATCCAAGACAGCCCACCACCACCACCATATCAGAACTGGAATCCTCCTCCTCCATACCAGAACTGGAACCAGGCACCCCCTCCTCCATACCAGAACTGGAACCAGGCCCCCCCTCCTCCATACCAGAACTGGCAGCCCCCTCCACCAGGCCAGGGCTACAACTACCAGCAAAGAATTGAGCAGGAGCTGCCCCTCAACAGAGAGCCCATCACCCTCACCCTCTTCACCAACAGAACCTACTACAGAGGCTTTGGTGGCTACAATTCTAACAATAACCCCTCCCCTCAGCTTGGCTCCAGAGGTGTTTGGCTTAAGTCTTTAGACTCCAACACCCAGGCTTCCCTTGTCCTCAATGCCACTGGAGATAACTGTTGGATTGAGGTCCAGAGTGGCCTTAACAATCCCAGCTCTGCCTCCCTTTGGAAATCTCCATGTGTCCAGGCCACTTTTGTTCCTAGCTATAACAGTAATACCACCTCTTGCACTGTCAAGCTCACTCCCAATGGTGAACTCCAGATTATCTCCATGAACAGAGTTGGTTGGACTACCAGCACTGCTAACCGCAACGTTCGCGCTCTTCAGCTCACAAATTCTGGTAGCCTCCAACTTGTGGACTTTGGCAACTTCTCTATCTGGAGGCATTTTGATATTCTTTCCACACCATACTGTTCTGGATATGGTTATTATGCTACTGGCCCTACTGTTGCTGGCGCTGCTGGCCTTACTGGGTACCCGAATGGCGCCTCGCCTGCTTCTCTCCCTGCCTTCATTGCCACCATTGTCTTTGCCTTGCTCTCCATGGCTCTCCATTGATCTCCAGTTTCTTAAGAATCATTTGTGATTTTTTTTTCCAGCACCACAGTTGAGGACCTCCATCTATTTATCATCACAGCATCTCATCTATTCCTGCAGAGTTATGGTCCTGGACTAATAAGCTCTGCAGAGATATCTTCATTATCTTTCCATGGAGTTGGTATGAGTGTACTACTACAGACATTGTGGATACTTTATTTCTTCATTTATTGATATTGTGTACTATTTTTTTGAATTCAGTTATAATTTGCATTGTATACATGATGTTCCATGTGATGTTCCATATTTGCTTAGCTTATTCACCTCTATATGCTCAAAAGACAAAGATGATGCTTTCTTTATGGAGGTTGCCTCTTTGTTTATATCACAGTTAATTGTAAGCTTATATTTTTCCTTTATCCAAGCCAGACCATCTCTTGCAGCGAAATGGCGATGAGAAGAAAAATAACAACTTGACATGATCTGAAGAGAATATTAGATCACATGTGGCAAGAAACACAACTTGATGTTCCAAAGATGCTACTTTGTTTGCACTGCTGCGGCATGATTTCAGAAGATAAACTATTTCATTTATGACAATGACTTATTTAATTATCATAATTTGGTAAATGTTTTCTGATTAATCATACTAATAACAAAAGCTGCCTTATAATGCCCATTATATCCCAATTCCTTCCTATCCATCGGCTGCAGCAATCTTACATATATTGCCTTGTCTATCAGAAGTTTATGCTTTCTTTGTAACATAAGGAATATTACAGTGATTTCCTGATTAATTAGCAGGTCACACATGGTTCAGGATATACCATACCCCATATGAGTATTTCCGGCATGAAAGTGTCTCAAACTATAGTCCCACCTTTATAAAATAGGCGCCAACTTTTGACAGCAGAAGAATCTCCATAAAGGAGCAACATAGCAACACCAAGTATTTAACTAAGAATGCAAGGAAGTTAAAATTCCCAACATAGATATAAGAATATAGTTCCCAACATAGAGACCTTTCAAATCATACAATCTAGGACAATATTGAGTCCAATTTATATTCTTAAGTATGAGATCTGAATATTCTTGGCAAGCAGATCTTGCTACAATATCCATCCAAATTAATTAGAATCTGATGAATAAAAACATCGTGCCTGCCAATTTAAAACTACTCTGAAAGTAGCCTTGTATTTTGTGATTTCCATTGACACAAGAATTCTTTTGCAAAAGCTCTAATCCCTTCAAATAATAGGACCTGATTTTATGAAGTGGTCCTATGGAAAAGAAGATAGATTTGACAGGTCTTGTGCAAGTCCAGAAAGGGCTGCAACCCATCAAGCAAACCGGCTCTCTCGGTTATTGTCTGAGTTCTAAATACACTAATTAAGTTAAAAAATGTGCGAACCCGTCAAATTATCAAATAAAGAAGTTTGAAAATTTCATCTGCATTTCTGTGTTCTTCTGACTTATTATCAAAGGGAGTTCCGTTTGATATGTCCATAATGTCACAGCTTATAGGTACCTAGCACAATTAATTAAACTCTTGATGAAGATATCCAGTTAATTCTTTCCAAAATCACTGCTTGAAATCCAAGGCAAAGCAGCAGAGCATACTGTAAGGTTAATCAGTAATTTCCAAAAGTGGCAGTTATAAATTTGGGTGCAGATATTGATATACCTAGCATTAACAAAGTCAGCATTCCGTGTCTTGCAATTTTCAGTTTGAGGATTGTACGATAAACTTCTTCATCCTAGGTGGTCCAGTTATGACCAAAGATAAATTATGGAGGTCGACCAACGCAACAAAAAATTAAATCTATATATCAGAAAACCCATGCTATAGATTTCAATTCAGCTAACCCGACGAAAAGAGGAAAAGTCGAAAGAAAATTTTCCCATCTACAGTTTGTTCTGATTATAATAATCCTGTTTCCTAAAGCCCAAATATTTGAGTTGGTATTACTGATTGCCTTCATATCACAGCTTATAGGCCCTAAAACATTTAGGGTTGAAGTTTCTTCAAGAAGATCAGTGCTTGAGATACAAGGAAAAGGAGGAAAGACCTGACTGCCGGAGAAATTATGGTCCGTTAAGCAGTTGCCGTCTACTCTCGGAGTTGATATTTACAGGCACAAATCCCCCTCATTCCTGTTTGAATCAACGGCGGTCCCTGCTCAACCAGCAATGCTTTTCAGCCAAGAATGTCTTGTTCCAGGTTACTTAAACTTGCAGTGTAGGGATCGCTTAGAGTGAGATCCTAGATAGAAGATGGGTAGCCACTGGAATGAGAGCCCATCTCCAGTAAGGTCTTTTACCTTTTACCGGAGTTTCTCTGCCCCATGGCAATCCCGGCTGCAGGATAAGGGAGGGTGTCCACTTATAAGTGCATAATCAAGTTAATACCCACATAAGGTAACGTTGCAAGATGCCCAACGAGGTATCCTACATGGCAAGGTTTGTCTTGCGCCAAATTGACAATGCCATTTCAACTTATGAGATGGCAAATGAGGAGGGTATTAGTACCACTAAGGCTCAGGTGGCAACCACATAGGCTCCAAGGTTGGCCCATTTGAAGGCTGCGATGACCAAAATTGAAGAACAAACAGAATTTGATGTTAAAATCCAATCAAATTTGTCACAACAAAATTTTGAAATCAAACCACCACCGTTGATGTCATCAATCTATTTTGAACTTATGGAAATTGTTTAAATTTCTCATAGCAGTCTTAAATGTTAGAAAAAACTGAAAACTGAATACTGAATTCGTTGAATTTGCAGTTTTGATTGAATGACAGCCACCAACACAATAGAACTTGTAAAATGGATTGGTGGAATCTCTGCACGGACAAATAATCATTGCGCATGATGCATTAAGCATTGGCCAAACAAACAATCATTGTGCAGAATGCATTAAGCAGAAACTGAGATGAGGAGGCTTGATGCTACATGCATCCCTTTTACGTATAAGTACTGGTATAGTGAGTGGCCTCCATAGCTTGACTGTATCACCACAGTACTCTAGAAGCTTATGGACTACTCTTAAGAATGACAATATCATCCTACTCCTCGACCCTTCCAAGCATCTTGTGATGTGCCACAAGATTTAGTTGCCTCCATCTGTCAAAGGCCTCATGCCATGATCAAATCCGGTGATTATGTCTAGAGCACATGCATGGAAAATGGCTTCCTTATGAAGGCTCATATTGTGGATCTTTCAAAAGAGGAGCCCATATCCATATATTCCTGCAATGGCAAGCCCACACATGTGGTAGTGCGCCCAACAGTGTGAATGTCTATGCTAGTCTTGAGTCTTGATAGTGATAACAAGCTTATCAAGTTTTCTACTGGATCTGGACCCACCAATCTTGATCGACATCCCACGTAGCCAAGGAACAAAATTATAGGGTAACCTCTGGATCACTCTACTCATACCAGCCAACTCCAAATTTGGAGTCTTTGGTCGCATTTTAGGAGATGGAGTCATAACATAGTTTAGTCTTCCAGCACCTCCCCAACGCCTCAAAATTGGCCTCATAACTGTGGCTTTCGATCTTTATGTGTCGAGTTGTACCAATCCCAATTGGCACACCTGAGAGAAGAAGCTACTAGGCGTGTAAATTTCGCCAAAAATTACAGTTGTTGTCCTTCTTGTGCATGCCCCTCTCCTTGCAGTTGCAAATATGGCCACAATCCCTACAAATTTCAGACAAACAATCATTGGCAAACTTTGTAGTGAAAAGACTTCAGCAAATAAACAAACCTTCTTGAGTTGGACAACGTATCTTCTTTATAGTTCTTACATTATGAACTGTGGGAACTTTCCTAGGTGCACAGTTTATTATGACTGGATCTAGAAAATATATATATGAATCAAATAGCTTGGCATATGTTCTCAAACACTTTCAGCAAATAAATGAACCTTCTTGAGTTAGATGGCATATCTTATCTTCTACAACTACATTGTGAAACATGGGAACTTGCAAGGTCCTTCCTGCAAAGTATGAAAGTAAATTTCTTATGACTAAAAGTAGAAAATAGATATATAAACTAAATACTTAGCGCATGTTCTCAAACACTTGAGTAGGCTGTAGATTAAAAGAAAAGGAACAATACTATGATGGATGATACCTCTACAATTCCTCTATTACAGGATTTCTGAAAACCCTAACAAAATCCTGAGCTCCTTTCAAAGTAAGTCCAGGTATAGCTGTTGCTTCCTGCCTTGAATCTCGATCAAGCAGGTATGCAAAGTATTGGTTTGAAACGCTATAAACGACTCGTGCTTTCATGGTCTGCTTGTAGATGGTAATTTGGATATGAGGCCCGGTTCCAAGGAAAAAAAACTATAAGCATTGACAGAGAAAGGAAAAACAAGCAAGAAATTTACTTCCGTCATTTTAAAAAATTTTCAAGATCAACAAGAATCCTCATGAATGGCAATACCGATCCCTCATGGCCATGGACAAGCAAATAGTGGTTGTGATAAGGTCTTCTGTGGCTAAGAAAATGGAGCCCTCTCTGGTCGATGCAGGAGCTGCATGAGTTTTGGCCGAAATTGTATTAGAAACCCTAAAGAACACTAAAAAATAAAATCTTGACGGGTGCCGCGAATGGCGACCCTCCCCTATGTCGTTCCTAAAGTTGGTGTACGTTCTTGTTTCATAGTCCAATGATGAATTGCCACTTGATGATCATTCTATTTTAAAATGGAAAAACGTGGAGCATTTTGGAATGACTGGTTGGGGCCAGTTTACCTGGGTAGGTGAAGCATTGACATAGCTGAAGCCGCTTCATGGAAAAACATCCAAGAGCTTGAACCGTACTCGAAATCTGACAAAAAAACACTCAGGAGCTTGAATCTTACTCGGAATATGATGGATCGTGCTCGAAATCTGAAGTATCATCGCCCGAATCACCTGCCGCATTTCCTTGACACCTGCTACACATTTCAATGCCCATCTTAGTTTATATAGGGGCATGTCTGAAAAACATGATGGCATTCCATGCTTTAATTGTAAAGATCACTTGCCTTCCATTCAGGCCCGATGTCCAATTAAGCATCACCAAGTCTGCAATCTTCTTTCCCTGAATCGAAGCTCTTTTTGCTGTTCAAAATTTTCTGTGACATTCTGGCAGCATCAGGTTTCTACCTTCCATACTGTGATCTTTACTTTGCATTCTGGAAATCTATCCTCATTCCAGCAATCTACCTATTTGAAAGATTTACTAATCCTTAATGGAAGGCAAGTGATCTTCACGTAACAAGAATAGGAACTTCCTCTCCGGCAGCTGCTGGAATGCAGGGGAAGTTCCCATTCTTGTTTACGGAACTCTTGCCCTTGCGTTTGTGTTATGCACATATATTAGGCCCTAGGTCATACAGGTATGTTGCATACATATGTTGGGCCCTAGGTCATATAGGACCATTAAACCTAAGGATTATAGGTTTAAAGAACAAGTGGCATTAATGTATAATAGAAGGGCCAAGTGTCTAAAGAAAATCAGTTAAATGGTTGTTCACTAGAGTTAACACATGCATACATGCATATGGTGGCGGCATGCCACTAGAGTTGGTAGACTATATAAGAGATCATAGATCTCAAGGAAGCTGATGAAGCGAAGAAGAGACTCGGTCTTCTCAAGAGCTGCCAAAGAGATTCGGCACTTTCAGCGAAGCTACGGCTTCCTAATACTACGAGCGCCATTTGTGAGGCTCGTCAAGGAGATAATGGATGAGTTCGTCACAGGATTCAGAGTGACAAATGACATTCAAATGCCACTACGTTTCTAGAGAACATAAAACACATATGATGCAGTCATTCTACCGGCTGCAGCAGGGCAACAAGACAGTGCAGAAATATGCAGAACAGTTCATGACACTCAGGCTCTATGTTCCCAAGTTGAGTGAACGCAATGCAGTAGATGGATACATAGAAGGGCTAAACGAAAAAATTAGAAAGCTAGTCAAAGCCATCAATCCGCGGACACTCAGAAGCGGAATCAAAGGCCTTCAGTTTGCAAGGCTCAGGAAACCAGGAAAGTTCATACAAAGCAAACAATTATGAAAAGGGAAAGAGCTCGGGAGCTTATAGTCCTAGGCCAGCAAGCCCAGCTCCTGCTAGGGCCCCATTCAACGGAATCTATAGGAAGCAGGAGAAAAAACAAGTATCATTTAAGGATAAGCCACAACAGGGAGGGTCCAACTATTCAAAGTCGATTAAACAGTTCCTACAGGTGATACCAAAGCAAAAGAGGCAAGAATGCATTGAAAAATAGTTATGCTTCAGGTGTTTCCAGCCTGGGCACAGAACTTAAACTTGCCCGTTTGTTATGAACACGGCACTTGCAGAGCTAGGAGGATGGGAAAACCTTCTCAGAGGATGACGGCCAGGAGGCCCGCGACTATATCCATTGTGAGTGTCATATACTAGCTGCAATTTATTCAAAAAACGCAGAGAGTCAGTATAATGTGATATACAACCTCAGTAAAGTAAAAGCCAAGTTGTTCATTGTTCTCTTCGATACAGGGAGCTCCCATAACTTTGCTTTGTCTAGAATGGTCAAAATGTTGAAAATGAAAACCCTTCGGACGAACCCAAGGCCAGTGGTATTAGCAAGTGGAGCAATCAAATACATGGCAGGAAAAAGGGTTAATTTTAATATTGAGTTGCCAGGGGTAGATATTGATATGGGAGCAGAAATAATGGAGATGGGAAAATATGATCTCATAATAGGAATGGAATACTTGAGCCCAGCAAAGGCATTCATCGATTGTGGGAACAGAAAGGTCACCTTCACGGCACCTAACGAAAAGACCATAGAGATAGCAGGTAAAGAGGTTACCCCAATAATGCAATGCATGTCTAGTAAGAAATTACTCAAATGCATAAAGAGAGGACAGGTAGCCTACATTTTAAAATAGAAGCCGCTGGTACAGACTCAAGCAAGGAAAAAGAAGATAAAATCTTGAGCAACTTGCCTAAGTTAGTGGATAAGTTAATAAAGGAATTCCACGATATTTTTCCTGATGAGATCAAACAGACGCCATCCTATAGGGGAGTAGAGTGTGAAATAGCACTTGAACCAGGGACAAAGCCAACCAGTAATAAAGCTCCCTATAGAATGACAAGTAATGAACTAACGGAGTTGAAGAAACAGTTACAAGAGCTTTTAGACCTAGGATTTTGATACGCTTTAAGGGAAAAGCTTAAAGACGTGACTACTTTGATCCACAATTATATAGACAAGATAAGAAGAAGACAGTCTTTGATAAGAACAATCAACTTGGTTTCCACAACCAATGGATTGGGCATCCAGTTTCCACCCAACCGGATCTAGATAGAATCTAAGGCAATTTCCAAGGAAAAGGAATGAAAGGAATTGGTCGCAGCCTATTATCCCTTCAGCTTGCCATCAATCCGATCTTACAATGGTATTGGGCTTAGACAGGTTCAATCACAACCACCAAGGATTAGAACTCGATTCAATCCCAAGCTTATCAGGAAAGCCTGTAGGCAGAACAGATCCAGAAGCTCCGCCTACAAGATCCTCATCTAAATCAGAAGGCAGATTGGATTTAAGCACAACAATCCGGAACTGGTTGCCTTGAAGCTGAAGTAGAAGGTATATAGTCTGCGGATTCTCGGTCTTGGGAAGAGCGCACCAAAGATCCTTCTTTGCGGATTCAAAATCAGATGATGTCTCTGTGTCCCGTTGGTGCAGACAGCCGTTTCCTTATAACCTCTCGAACCTTGGACACGCAGACTCAAGGTATCACCCTTCGAGCCTACTACAGGGTTCATGAAGCCCCGCCCCTGCATAATAAAACATCGTTTTAGATGGCCTCATTGCCAGCTATTTGCTAACGGTTTTGTAACGGGCCCATGGTAGACCGCTCGAGTATTCGAACCTTGAATGTGCCTGTGGGGCGTTCCCGAGACACCGACATAAATGGGTAGAAGCGACTACTCATAAACGTCTAGACGGTTTTGCCCAGTTGGTCAAGGGCATGTCGGTTAGGAACGTTACAGTTGGTATTAGAGCAGGTCTCGAGTTCGTCTCCATGGGTGCCTATATGCATGGGTAATTTGCAAAGACTTGATAATTATTGTGACATGGTATGACATAGACATGGTATAGCTTTGGATGCTCGAGGACGAGCATAGTTCTAGTGGGAGAGACTCTAACGGGCCCATGGTAGACCGCTCGAGTATTCGAACCTTGAATGTGCCTGTGGGGCGTTCCCGAGACACCGGCATAAATGGATAGAAGCGACTACTCATAAACGTCTAGACGGTTTTTCCCAGTTGGTCAAGGGCATGTCGGTTAGGAACGTTACAGTTTGTAGCGATCAAAAGTGGCCACTTTGTACAGGATTTGTATAAGAGATCAACACTTAAGGAGAAGCCTCGTATATCACAATAATGCCTATAGCAAATCAAGAACAAGGACTAGACGAGCATATGCCATTAAGAAGGGCTAACACAAATGGATGTCATGGTCACAAGATGACAATCAGGCCATGCACTCAATGATACTTGGCTTTGGAAAGAAGAACTAGTGGCCATAGTAAACAATATCTTCAAATAATACTGCAACTGACAGCACTGCTTTGAGGATTGAATCTAGCATTTTCATGAACAGAATATACTCGGAGTCATTTTGACGAACGCTTCCACGAGACTGAATGTAACCATATACAGTGTATGATAAATCAAATCTTATCACGTAGCTACAGAACTCAATGTCAAGACCTTTTTCCGCCACAAATGTCGTCATTAACGCATTTATTTAAAGTTTAATTCCAAACTTAATTAGATACTAGTAATGGGTGCCCGGTGTTGCTGGGCATAAATACGGTTTCATTGTAGGAATTGGACTTACTTTATTGCATTTGTAAATGGCCTTGCCTCCGGTTGCATTTGAATGATTAGTTGATTTTTGTTGTAGGTGTCCTATGGGTTCAATTTCACATTGTATAGGGGTGGATAATAAAACGATATTGTGCAATCTTATAAATGAGGTAGGTAGATAGTATTTTCTATATTATACTACATGGCAGGATCCCATAGGGATATATGACGGTCTTTTAGATGTCCCAAGAGAAACTTGAGAAGATGTGAATTAACTTTGGGTTATTGAGGCCTTGATAATATATTCAAATCATTAAATTTGAATGCTCATGTCTATCATGGTTGTCTCATGTCTTAGTGCAATATACATGTACCATGATGGCTGTGTCTACCTTCATATTCAATGTGGTTGTTCAGTTCAAGTCCACGGACAGAAGTTGCATACCAATGTATTGGAGTCGGGAGTATGGCTTTTATGTCATGGAATGATTACATGCATACATGTGCCTGACCCCCGACTTGCGAGAATGCGTTATATAGGGTTGTCTGAGGCATGCTCGGTCAGTATCACATCGGCCTGGACCGTGTCGGTAATCATTGGAGTGCGTCAGGGTTGCCCCCTCTCCCTCACACTCTTTGGCCTATACATTGATCAGTTGGAAGATTGGCTCTCTGAGCATGGAGGTGCGGGCGCACATCTCTGAGCATGGAGGTGCGGGCCCTTCTTGTTGCAGGAATAGTAACCCGAAATTTGCACGAAGCCTATTTCTATTATTTGCCTTGCCAAATCAAGAGATATCCCTTTTCTTTGAAATATCTCCCTTATCTCTAACTTTATTGGTCAATTAAAATATCATGCCCCTTTTTTCCCCATAATATCTTGTAGCCAAATGCCCATTGCCTTAACCATTGTTTTCCAACACCCCATTGCCTTAATTCATTTCTTCCGGAACACTCCCCCTAGCATGCCCCCATATCAATCCATCCCTTCTTAAAGAAGATCATCCGCGATCTTCCAGAAACGCTCCAAGGGACCCATCCCTTCTTAACGTGATTGCTCCCATGTGTTTCTGCAAATTCAAGGAATAGTTACGGATATGCGCGTACTTCCACAGTACGATATATCCTTGTACCTCCGCGGCACATTGCTATCATTTGTACCTCCACAGTACTTATTGATAGTATCTCCACGATTGTATCTCCGCGATACAGATGTAATTTTGTTAGGCCAATTGTGCAATAACAACAATTACCACCTTTCAAAAAAATTACATCTAATGCACCATGCTTTCATAATAATTTAATTTTTATTCCACATAAAAATCAAATCTTACAAACCAAATCAAATCAAATCTTACAAATATTATCCTAAGAAATGTAATTTTTTTTTTTTTATGATGTTTACCCCATAGTTCCAATTTGGAGCCACCTCCGTTCTTTGGCTATAGCCTTTGCCCGTTCCTCACCTTTCTTCCGATCTTCAGCAGCTTTAGAGGTCTCAGGTACATCCTCCACGGGCTTGGGACCTTCAATTCCCCCTTCCCTAAACGGACAATCCCTTAGGAAATGATTTCCTCCGCATCTATAGCATCCACCTTTTGGTTCCTTAATTTCCTTCCGCAGTCTAATTTGACTTCCCTCCTCACGCTTCCTTTCGGAACCATTACCATTGCCATTATTTCTCTTCCTCTTAGAGTTCTTGGAAGATTCCTTACTTCCGTTTTTCTCTTTGCTACTCTTTTTGTCCTCTTGGTCTGAAGTTTCCTCATCCCAAATATCAAACTTCCTAGACTTTGGATCTAGTTTCCGCTCCACTGCGGATGCTAGTTTTATGGCTTCATTTAAATCTTTTGGGAAAAATATTTCCATTTCCGCATAAATATCATCCCTACATCCGTTGACATATTTTCTTAGAAGCTCTTTCCCATCCAGATTCCTTATTAGTGCCGCTAAATGAGTGAATTTGGAAGTATAGGACTGAATACTCTCAGTCTCCCCCTGTTTCAGGCGATCCCATTCCCTGCGTAACTCGGTGTGATAGTTAGAGGGTAAATAATGTGCTTCAAAAGCCGTTTTGAAACTTTCCCAATTAATGATCCTGGGATCACATTCTCGTCTGCCTTGCCACCATGCTTGAGCTCGATCTTTCAAATAAGTGTCCATGGCTTGCAGTCTTTCCACATCTGTTGCCTGCACTCGTTCAAAGAACTTTTCCCATTGGCTGATGAAACTAACAACCTTGACAGGCTTTGTCTTTCCTCCTTTGAAAGACGGCATATCCGCTTTCTCTAACCATTTTCTCAGCTTAGGTGGCGGTGGAGGATTTACTGGTGGAGGACCATTAGGCAGAGGAGGTTGCGAAGGTTGCTGATAAATATCTGGAAGGAAGCGGTACAGAATAGCCAACAGTTCCACTTGCCTGTCATACTCTTGCTGGCTGCTAGGCATAGGCAATGCTGACTGGGATTCAATGTAACCAGCATTAGACAAGGCTTGTTGATATTGCGCTTCAGTAACATTGAAGCGTTGGGCCATTGATCAGATCTAAGGATCGATAATCTCTGATACCAGTTGATACACTTTAAGGGAAAAGCTTAAAGACGTGACTACTTTGATCCACAATTATATAGACAAGATAAGAAGAAGACAGTCTTTGATAAGAACAATCAACTTGGTTTCCACAACCAATGGATTGGGCATCCAGTTTCCACCCAATCGGATCCAGATAGAATCTAAGGCAATTTCCAAGGAAAAGGAATGAAAGGAATTGGTCGCAGCCTATTATCCCTTCAGCTTGCGATCAATCCGATCTTACAATGGTATTGGGCTTAGACAGGCTCAATCACAACCACCAAGGATTAGAACTCGATTCAATCCCAAGCTTATCAGGAAAGCCTGCAGGCAGAACAGATCCAGAAGCTCCGCCTACAAGATCTTCATCTAAATCAGAGGTAGGCAGATTGGATTTAAGCACAGCAATCCGGAACTGGTTGCCTTGAAGCTGAAGTAGAAGGTATATAGCTGCCGGATTCTGCAGGTGCCGGAAGAGGAGACCAAAGATCCTTGCTGCCGGATTCAAAATCAGATGATGTCTCTGTGTCCCCTTGGTGCAGACAGCCGTTTCCTTATAACCTCTCGAACCTTTCTTCAGATAAGCTATTTGTGCCCTGCTATTTCGATCTCCTTGACTCCGCCCTTTTTGTTGCAGGAATAGTAACCCGAAATTTGCACGAAGCCTATTTCTATTATTTGCCTTGCCAAATCAAGAGATATCCCTTTTCTTTGAAATATCTCCCTTATCTCTAACTTTATTGGTCAATTAAAATATCATGCCCCTTTTTTCCCCATAATATCTTGTAGCCAAATGCCCATTGCCTTAACCATTGTTTTCCAACACCCCATTGCCTTAATTCATTTCTTCCGGACCACTCCCCCTAGCATGCCCCCATATCAGATTTATAAGACCTAGTGTCTCTTCGTTTGGGGCACCAATACTATTCAAGATCATGATGATCTTTGATCTTCCACGTTGGAGATTGGAGGTCAAATACCATCAAGAAGGGGGACCAAATACCAGCATTACTAACTGATCAGTCAAAATTATAGTCCCTGCACATGGATGCAAATAAACTTCTCTCAGGAAGAGAAGTTGCACAGTTAGAAGTGGCGAGGTCAACACGACAATATCAATTCAGGAGTTAGAAGAATCATCGTCAAATCTCGTGACCTTCAAGGGACACGAGTCGAACACGAAAGATTCTACACAATGGTGAACATTACTTTCAAGCTTTTGGGATACGACACTGAGCCCTATGTCGCCACTACATCAGCAAGTCCACTAAGAGGGATAACTTTAATGAAGGTAGTCAACATCAATATTAAGGACGAGAAGAGTCAGAATATGTTCGACAAAAGAAAGTAGGGCACATGAATGATTATAAAACAACTCCATGGAGACCAGATTTTTCAACAAATTATGGATCATCGCCTTGCTACTCCAACGAGTAACGACTACACCAGCTTTAAGCAAGCTAGAGGACCTATCAGATATTTGAATATCTTAGAAATATGGGTGACAACATCCATGATGGGATTGGGATGAAATTTCGAGTAGATTTTTGTCATTTCTTTTAGAAAGATGGACCCAAGAATTGAGCAAGCTTCAAGGATTGGGAAGAAACACGTATGGAGTACTAAAATTATATACATTGTCGATAGATATCCAACAACCAACACATAACTACTATTAACATTAATTAACTTAGACCATTGCATCCAACATTTTTAAATTAAAATCCCCCTTAAACCCCCTTTGGTTTGGGTGCATATTCACACGGGGGGTGACTCCGGGCAACGAGAGCTGTTGGATAGGCATATACATCCCTTATTCCTTAATCTACACCGTACGTAAAGTTCCTCGTTTGTGGGGTATGGAAGTACAAGATTTGCTATACTGTATAACAAGATTTACAAAATACTATAAGATTTTAAGCAAAATACTATATGATGTTGATTTTGTACGTGTAAAATATAATTAAGAGCGCTCTCGCTGCCCTACGTCACCCCCCGTGTGAATATGCACCCAAACCAAAGGGGGTTTAAGGGGGATTTTAATTTAAAAATGTTGGATGCAATGGTCTAAGTTAATTAATGTTAATAGTAGTTATGTGTTGGTTGTTGTATTAAAAAAAATTTTGGGCCCTTCGGGCCCTTAGGGAAACAAAGAGATGGCAACATATCTTGTGTAGAACTATAAAACCTCTATTTTTCTTTGCAATGCAATATCCAGAATGACATGATAAGTTTCACTCTACAATCTTTAGTTGAAAGGGAGGCCAATAAGCTTACATGAACGTGATAATAAGACTCGTATTCATTGAAAGAAATACACAAGGTAATCACATGGATAAGGCCAAATCATGGGCAATTACAAAATGCCCACAACCAATACCATCCCATGGGGTACAGATCCAAACTGATGCAAAGTACCACAAATATTCAAGCAAGCTATCCATATTTTTATTCACGTGGACTATGAATCAAGAATTGCAAC
Source organism: Isoetes taiwanensis (assembly GCA_021234155.1). NCBI lineage: Eukaryota > Viridiplantae > Streptophyta > Lycopodiopsida > Isoetales > Isoetaceae > Isoetes > Isoetes taiwanensis. The sequence goes on along the minus strand of JAJEKV010000002.1, from coordinate 21,356,923 downwards.
TTGCCATGGTATCAAACCTTAAGAATCCCTGCAACAACAATCCATGCAAATAATGTCAGCTTGTGTAACCATTTTTGCTAGTAAGAATTCAATCTTAATTTCCTAGACCAAAGCTAGAAAACAGGAATTCCTCACCTTTGCTTTGACATAAACTGCATAATGCTTCTAGAAGCCCAACTTCTGGATGCCAGACTTGAGGAATAGGTAATTTGTAGTAAAAACTTAACACAGGCAGTAAATCCTTTGGGCCAAAAACTGCATGATGACCCATCCAGTACTTGCATTTCAAATCTGCAAAATAATCAATATGAGGAAGGCATTTAGGTCACAAACATCGTCATCATGCTGCGCTGATGCCATTCTTAGTGGAGAAGCACTGGAAGGAAAAAACTCTTAGGACTAACCTTTCTGGCAAAATAATCAAAGATTCGAGGGAGTAGAAGAGGTGAAATCTGTCATGACGCTCCAACATCACCTAGAATTCATACTGCTTCAGCACATGACGATAATAGGTTTATTACTTAATATCTCCACATCTCCAGGAGGAGAATGAATCACGTTTCCTGCATGACATTCAGTAGGCAGACAATATAGCACAAACAATGATAATTCTAAAAGAAGTTGCTACAGAAAGACAGTGTTGCAACAGGCAGTACTGTGGAATTTGAACTTCTAGGTTGCATCACAGGGAGTAATCTCGCTTTATTTTCCTTTCATCCATCTCTAATTTGTGTAAAAGCCAGCATAGGAAACGTGTCATGCAGGTTGCTTTACAGATATTCTTTTTACTCACAGTAGAAAGGCAAACCTTATAAATATCATCTTTAACAACTTCATAATTTGAACTTCTAGGTCGCCTCAGAGGGAGTGAGCTCGCTTTATTTTCATTTCATCCATCTCTAATTTATGTAAAAAGTCGGCCGACAGAAACGTGGCATGCGGGTCGCTTTTACGTAAATTCTTTTTACTCACAATGAAAGGCACGGAAACATCCCCGCGAGAAAAACATGGTCGAGCCACATGTAAGGCTCAATCCAACCACGCTTACTATATGCAAGTTGATACATATGAAATACCAAGGAAATCCATTATAAGTACACGAACAAATAACGGGCCAAGAAAGCACGGTTTATCAAAAGATGTGCCAACTTTAAATGTCCAAAGATTCCCGATGGTAAAACAGGATCCCCTGTTAAACATATTTCTCAAGTGTGTCCTAAATAAACAGAAAAAATCCTTCAAAAAATAACATCTTTGTAATAATCTGAGGCGATATAAAATGTCATTCATGCCTCCCCTGCTTCTTCATTAAGAGACACCAATGCCGTTCTATAGTGTAGTTCCTTATAACGTTTTCAACCCGAGAGCTGCTCAAAAATCTTCTCTTTGCGGTTCGAATCCCTCGGTTAAGGGCATCCGCCAAAAGCATGATCCAACTTCATCAACAAAAAGATGAGTATTACCCGTGCGCACAAAAGATTGCAAACAACAAATCCATTCCTAAGCAGACTTTTACGTGATTTGGCAAATGTATGCAAATCCATTCCGGCAGTTTTTCTGTCATGGCAAATGTATGTTTCAACGGATTAATCAGGGAAGCCGATTGATTTTCGAAATGCTTCTGGAACCAACAATCGAGATCCCTTACAGCAGAAACCATAAGCCAGAGAACTAATTTTTGAGGAAATAGGAACCCTAAAATGAGCTGCTCGAGCTTTGCATGTCGAGCAAAATAAAAATAAAATGTAATAGGAAAAATAGAACATAATAGAAAAATATATCATACATGGGTCTAGACTATTGAAAATAGGCATCAAAATTAATTCAAGCGTATGCAAATATAATGCGCACTCTAGATGTACTAATTAGTATGCCTGGTGCAATACGCCCATGAAATCATATGAAAACCATGCCAAAAAGCGTATAAAATCACAAAGAAAACCCCCTGTTATAATGCTACATATTGGAATCTCTTTGTGAGCTTGATCATCTCGCTAAGAAGGATTCAATAATAGGATAACCATCGACCATGTATATGACGAGTACCTCTGCAGCATAAGGAATACTCCGACCAAACGAAGGGAGGCAATCTAATAAGTCCGCCCAACTTCTTAGATGGCATCAACTCAAAGGTGGGACTATTTCAAAAGGGCAATAATTAAGAAAGGGGAAGATCCTAGAGTATAGATTAAATCTAAAACAAGAATAATTATGTAATTACGTAGTTTTTATGTGTGTTCAAAGAAAATGTGTGACTAAACTTATGGCCATAGGATTTATGTAAGTAATTCTTTAACCTGTAACCTTGCACCTCTTAGATGGCGGACATCTTTAAGAGCAAGACTCTTAAGTCTAAATCTAGGCCAGTAATTATGGCAAGGCCAAGCAATTAGCAGCACCAAAGGAACAAGAGTCAAGTTCGACATCAACCTTAAGCGGAGCAAAGTAGAGCATCGGCACCAACTTATGTACATTGGCAAGTATGACCTCATAATAGGCATGGAATATTAAAGCCGGCTAAGGCAATAATTGATTATCATAAGCAAGAGATGTTATCCCAGCACCAAAGGGCAAGTACTTTATAATTAAAGTTAAGGAAGTAATTTCAATCGCGCAACGCATGTCAGTGAACCAATTACTTAAGTGCATGAGAAATGAGGTCGTACATACTTAAGCTACAAGTCGTCGACCCCGACCATAAGAGTAAGAAGGCAGATGCTACTTCGGAATAGTTGACTCGGCCATTTTTTTAAGCTAATCAAGAAGTCCCATGATATACCTCTGGATGAAATTTGAGAGCTTTTGCTCTATAGAGGCGTAGAGTCTGAAATCACTCTTGCACCAGATGCAGAGCCGACCACAAAGCTCTTCATATAATGAGCACTTCCGAGCTAGCATAGCTTGTCTATAGCCATCCCCACCATTGTTATGACTCGGTCTGCTCTAGCTTGAGGCCTCTGTCAGTCTACCTCCCATGAGTTTGAGCCTTGGGTAGGAGCTCTCATGTTTTACGGCATGTGTTTATCTCTATTGTATCTATGGATATGTGGATGTGCTACCCTTCGAGGTAGTTCAATGTATTGTTATTGCTAGTTCTGACGTTGTTTATGCTTCTGCTGTTATAGGAGCCCATAGGGGAAGGGCACGCAAGACACTGTCGTGTCCCCTTCTGGCACTAGGGATACCCTGGAGTGCGGGATAGACGGAGGGCCCGCGCGGTTGGAGGACTGGATGGGGGATTTCCTACGGAGTGTACGGCCAGGCGTCGTATATTTTGTAAGGAGCGTCATATTGACATACCTCCAAGTTGTTGTTGATGAGATTATCTGATGGGAATATCTATGCAGATACCTTTTCATAAAACCTATACATCACATTATGTAACTCATCTGGAACAATTAATTGCAAAAATCTCATCTTAACTCCTCTCTAGGGACTATATCAAAATCTTTTGCAAAATCCACAAATTATTGCAATTAAGGTGTGTAGGGTAAAGATATGGTCAATAATGAAGTGCTTGGGCCTAACAAATCTTGCTTGATCTGAAACTTGCCTGAGTCATTGCCCTATCATTAGATGACTCTGCCGAAGTGGTCAGATATTTCTTTAAGATCCCAACAAAAAGCTTTGCAAGCAAATGACTGACCATTATGGTGCAGTAATTGAAAGGGCAATTTCTCTCACCACTCTACCAATTGTCCAGTCCCACGAGGATTTTTCATGCAAGTCTCTGTTAAGCCCTGCCTCATTCTCTATGTGTTTGTCATCCTAGTGTCTTCTCTTTTCAATCATATTCATTGGTTTTGGATATAAGTAGAATCGTTTGGAATTACCCAAATAGTAGAGATGGAAAAATTAGACCTTCCAATTATTTTATTAAAAAATGTAAATCAAACTAGGACTCAACCTACCACTTACCTGATAATTTCTAAAGTGAATTACCTCCATCACATCAACCCTAGTGATGTTATGGAAAGTGTATTTTATGATGAGTTTTTCCAATATCTTTAAGACAGTATCCAATCATCCCTTTAAACGATGTAATTTAGAATCCTTTAAAACCTAACATATCAGCATAGCCAATTGGTTCACCATGCTGCCACCCCAAGAATTCCTTAATAAGTTTGTTTACAGCACAAGCATTCTTAGCTCCAATCTGCACAAGAATATTTATAAAACTAGCCATACACTTGCCTCTTAAGAAACCCGTTAACTTACCAAAAATTACCTATCAATGTCTATATCACTGTAATAAAGAGTTATTGATACATCATGAAACGTCCTTATGCTAGAATAGTTTAGCCTTGTCCTTCTTCTTCCCCTTCAAAAATCCACAACATTCTTAGAGCACCTAGCAATATTCTCGGCTGCTCTAGAAGCTAACCTAGTAGCTTTTCTCATACCAACAATACATACACCATAATGATCACACAGAGCACAAACTGGGCAAATTGTGAACAAACCCAATCTTAAAGATTACCATGCTTGAGCAAAATAGTAGCCGAAATCCATAAAATGCATACAATACAAGATCGAATCTATTTTCTTAAACAAAAAACTGCCAAATCGACAAGCGTGGAATACAAGCAAGAAACCCAGACATGAAATTATTCAAAGAATAGAATAAAATAAAATAAACTTTTCAATGTCCGCGAAGACCAATACCTATGGACTAGTACAACCTAGAACATCACTAAACATAATGAAAGCCGTATAAAGCATCGGCAAAAACCCAGATGAAATTACGACTTGGCCCACATGCCCAAGTCGAATCAAACTTTAAATTATATGTAATACTATGTGGTTCATGTTTATTAAATGTAACCAAACCAATGGTTGGATGGCCAGTAGTCTAGAATAATTGTTGTGCCTATGAAATAAACTGCCCACGTTTTTGAGAACTGCACTTCTTGTTTTGCATAATTCCCCTCCCATGAGTGCAAAGATGAAGAGGAGAGAGCTCTTCTTGTCCTGAAAAGTTGGTACCGTTGAGATGATTGTCATGATTAAGAATATAAAGTCAATTAAGTGCATCCCAAAATCATACCAAAAGACGGTGAGGGCGATCAGGTCAGTGATGACTTTATCATCCTCTGTCTACTTCTAAACTATAGAAATGGTGGCGATTGTTTTCTATTTTTCTAACTTTTTATCGAAACAAATTTAGCAGAATCAAGATGTCTTATCAAAAATTAAGAACTTTTACTATAGAATGTCCATTAATTTGGCGAATTTAGTATAATTAGGATGGAATATTATCAAATTTTGGCGATTTTATAGATCTTTTAAGCTAACGCATCCTACTACACCATCGAATTTAGATTTATAAAATTGGTGAAATATAGCATTTTCACGATATATCACACCTTAAAGTCATCACTGGATCAGGTCTTATAGCTTCTACCCAATAAGCGTTGACTACTCCATCAACATGCATATGCATGACATTATTCAAAAAATGCAGACCCTCATCCATATCTAAGTGAGTGTGTCTTCGTTTCTGCAATCCCTATGATACCTAGACTTAGAGCTCTAGTATCTAAGCCATGATGTTACTCATCCCTCTGATGCCAATGCTGATGTTCCTGTTACACTGTACCCTCTGGTAGAGAAGTTTGCACCACCATCTCACCCGCCCTTCAATTTCTACCTTAAAGTTTACACTGAGGCATACATCGAGGTCAAGACTAACTGCAAGAGTTGTGCCCATCTCGAAATCTATATTGTCATAGTTGTGCCTTTCAAGCATCCCCCATAATGGATACTCTAAACATGATCTTGTAATGTAGGAGGCAAATTTTGGACCTGAGTATCCAAAGCATGAATAAGATCATGATGTTGTTGTGTATCAAGCTGTGTCTCTCGGAATACCCCAGAAGGGCCACTCTCATCCAAGCTATGTGTTGTGGAAGGCACCTCTAGCAATGGTTGTTAGGACTAAATATTCCTACTATATTAGGTCTGTTATTCTCATTCAACAGTGGTCGCTGAGGGCCAAATAGTTTAGATGGCAAAATGCCCACGACTATTTGGATGCCACTCTGAAGCTGGGTTCTGGGATTAGCTTTTATCATGCAAAAATGATCTCTCGTCCAATATCTTATAAGATGTTGAATATCTTATCTTGTAAGAGATAAGTGCATACTGTTTTAGAAACCCCAATAATCGAGCTCTGTCTGCCACAATCCAGCCATCCCATGAAATTTCCCAAAACAAGTGCAAGCCTAATTCCAGAATACTCAATGTACGTGAAAAAAAAAGGCTTAAAAAAGAAAAAAGGCGATGCTCCAAACTTTAAAAAAGAAAAAGGAAAACCTAAAAGAAACAAGTTCTATCCAAATACATGTTCCCACCTTAGAACATTTGTGCCTAACCTAATTGTTATTCAAATTATGGCTTGGTCGATTGTGTGTCCTATATGTTAATAAATAACCACCTTTCCTCAATTTAAATGTCCAACTTGGTTCACTTCTAGATTTAGGGACCCCTTCGCGTGTATAATAGATTCAAATATCCTATCTCCACATAAAATTGATCATATCATATTTTTCTAAAATCCCTCTTCAATCGCCGCATAAAATCGATCCTATTATTACACATCTCAATCGCCGCGTAAAACTGATCCTATTGATTATATAAGCATTCTCACGTTGTTGCACATGAAGAAAATCACACATGTCAATAAAATCAACCCCCTAGTTGACTTCCCTAATCTTGAGAATATTCTCAACTTGTGATGAGCTGCAACCATTACTTTTCTATTGGCTAGCTCCATCCTTAAACACTAGAGATAACTCCGAGGAATATTGTAAAAACAGTATTTTATGCTTTCCACACGATTTCAAAGGATGGAATAAAAGAATCACATGGCGAGTATGAGGGAACTATAATATAATAGATACCAACAAAAGATAGGAATCTAATCGGTTGAATTCCATAACATGCTAGGTTATAAGAGAAAATGCATGGCACTAAGAGATGGGGACCATAAATTTGGAAAAGTCTATATGAGACAATATGCATGTATGCAGGCAGCAGCAATGAATCCAGGCATGGACAATGTGCCCAACTGTTAGGAAATAAATGATGCCCACTTCCAATATTATGGCCAATTGCATTGGAAGATGTTGGAATGGCATGACTTCTTTTCTGCCACAGTATTTAGACTCTTGAATAAAAATCATTCCTTGTCTGTGTTTGCGCCTGTTTCAAACTAGATCAAGCAGTTAATAGATAAGCATATCAGATCTACATTTGAACATGGCATCTGGGATTGCAAATCAAACAACTCCATCCACACCAGAGTGGCTCAACAAAGGAGACAATGCATGGCAACTCACTGCTGCTACACTGGTAGGATTACAATGTGTGCCAGGGCTTGTGATCTTGTATGGCAGCATTGTAAAGAAAAAATGGGCAGTAAATTCTGCCTTCATGTCCCTCTATGCATTTGCAGCAGTGTTAATATGTTGGGTAACATGGGCATATAGCATGGCATTTGGAGAAAAACTTCTGCCCTTTTGGGGAAAACCAGCTTTGGCTCTCACTCACAAGTACCTTCTTCAACGAGCTCGGGTTCCTTCAACTGCAGAATATTACAACCATGGGAGCCTTAAAGGCCAGATTAAATACCCTGAACAGGACGCCTTGTTTCCAATGGCTACTCTGGTATATTACCAGTTTGTTTTTGCAGCAATCACTCTGATTTTTATAGCAGGATCTGTGTTGGGCAGGATGAATTTTAAAGCTTGGATGATCTTTGTGCCCCTTTGGCTCACATTTTCTTATACAATTGGTGCCTATTCCTTGTGGGGAGGTGGATTCTTGCACCACTGGGGTGTTATTGATTATGCTGGAGGCTACGTGATTCATTTATCCTCTGGTGTAGCTGGTATTGTTCTGTCAGCTAGGGTGAGTCTTTTACTAATTCACATTTACTGCATTCTCTAGCTAACCACGTTTACTGCTCCAAAGCTGCCAAAAAAGAAAAAAAAAAGGTTGCTTGTTGTCAGATCCATAATGTTTGTTGATAGATCCAATATTACATTTAGAAAGTCTGATACTGATGATGTATATTTAGGTTGGTCCAAGGTTGAAAGCAGACCGAGAGCGATTTCCTCCCAATAATATCCTTCTTACACTTACTGGAGCAGGATTGATGTGGTTAGGATGGTCTGGATTCAATGGAGGAGCTCCATATGCTTCAAATCTTACTTCTTCCATGGCTGTCCTAAATACCCATATATGTGCAGCAACAAGCTTGTTAGTTTGGACCATGCTTGATGTTCTGTACTTCCACAAACCTTCTGTGATAGGTGCAGTACAAGGCATGATGACAGGACTGGTATGCATCACTCCTGGAGCAGGTAAACCTAATCTTGCTAATATACAGTAGACGAGATTTTACAGCATAGTATTTACATAAACTATAGATTTCAATGTGCTCACATGATCAAAGTATGAAACCTTCATGGTGGAAACAAACTCAAAAAGATAAATTCATAGAATAAAGTCTTAGTCGTGACTTTTCCCTGCAATACCATATGATCTAGCTACAATTTTATAATAAAATGCATTTCATTATTTACATTCTCAGGTGTAGTTGAAGGATGGGCAGCCATAGTGATGGGAACACTGTCTGGCATAATTCCATGGTTCACAATGATGATAGTGCACAAGAGATCACAGTGGCTGCAAAAAATAGATGACACATTGGCAGTCTTCCATACACATGCAATAGCAGGCATATTAGGAGGAGTATTAACAGGCATTTTTGCACAGCCAGAGCTATGCAACTTTTTTCTAATTGCCCAGGGAGAAAAAGGGGCAGTATATGGGAAAAGGGGAGGGCTTCAAGTAGGAAAGCAAATTGTGGGTGCCCTATTTGTGATAATATTGAATCTGATAACGACAAATGCAATAGTTTGGGTAATTCAGCTAGTCGTTCCACTTAGAATGACTAATGAAGAGCTGATGATAGGAGATGATGCTGCACATGGGGAAGAAGCTTATGCCCTATGGGGAGAAGGAGAAAAGTATGAAAACACTACCCGGAATGGAAGTAAACATGGAGGTACCGCTTTTGAACCCGAAGAACTTGCCGTAGATATTCGTGCTGGATTTCCCACAAGCAGAGTGAAGGATGCCACTGTTGGAATCTGATCCCTTTGCCGCTGCGGCAGATCATCCGAAACATATCTCATCTGCTTGTTAAATGCGAGACAAACGCCAAAAACTCTACAAGGCACAAGCCATTTTGTTGAACTTGGTTTGTTTGTGTTGGTGTCGTGTGCCCCTACTTGAGTTTGAGTTTGTAATTTGCCTCCATTAATTGTTCGGTCTCCACTAGATAGAAGAGTTCCTCTTCTTCCTCTTCTTAATGTTCATTTCGCATTGAACACTTGGAAGATCAATACGGTTCTTTTGGAGATCTATAAGTTTCTTTTGAGTTTAGCAATAGCACTTTGTTATGAATTTGTTAACACCTTTTTTGAATAATCTTAGCAACTATTGCCATAAGATTTGTTTTACACTTAGTGCAAAGGTTTCTACTCTTAACTACCGTACCCAAGATCAAGGGTTCTATGTTACACTTAGTGCAAAGGTTTCTACCCTTAACTACCATACCCAAGATCATGGGTTAATGCCTCATTGTGAAAGTGATTATGCATCATTGTAAAGTTAGCTAGGGACGGACCTATTTCAGCCATTGTACAATGGTGGGAGTATTACCCAAGCCATGTAGTGATGGGAGCCTCGTTGCGAAAGTGGTCATGCATCATTGTAAAGTTAATGGGGGAAGGACCCACTTCAGCCATGTACAGTGGTGTGTAACGGGCCTGCCAGCTTAACCCTCCAGGTAACTCGAAATCTCATCTAACCTTGTATAAGTCAATGTCAAATTGGTACGCATGAGTTGAATGATGCAACGCTACTGAAGAAATCTTGGTAAAGAATTGAATCTTTGTCTTCAAATCCACAGTTAGAAGTACATATATGTTTGAAACATAATTATATAGCACTCTTGTGGCATATAAGATAATGATATGCAGTTTAATATCCATAAGCTCCATAAATGATAAGGCCTTTCTAAAAGCATGCAGATTTCCCATAACTGAAGACTGCACTCAGTTGCGCCCTTCAGTTGCCCTGCTACATTCTGCTACTTCTGAAACTGCTTACACCATGAACACGTGGGATTAGTCTTAAAGACTAAGTGGGGGTTTGAGGCATTTAGAAAATGATGACAGAATCAACAAGAAACATGTACCATGTACCAATCACAAGAATAATTCTCAGACTTAGATGCCTTGCCTAAGAATCCCTCTATGCTAAAAACCAGCAATGCAGTATTAGTACACAACATGAACAATGATGATAAGAACCAAAACATCATCAAGCCATCTAAATAAGTTGTAAATGCACATGTCATAACCTTACAATAACCAAGAGATAACCACGAGACCATGAAATAACCATGAGATAACCATGAGATATCCATAAGCGTGCAACCATCTCTGACATCTTAACCAAATCACGCGAAGACAATGCATATGCCACAAGCCAAAACACAGCCATACACACAATATCCATCTGCGACACGGCCAACATCCAAGACGCAACTACCAAAAGACGACGTATACCACCTTCTGCCCCTCACCCCGAGACAAGAAACCAACAATCAGAACCCACCGACAATGATGATGACAGAAGGGACCGTCATCAACCACAACACCGCGCAGACACTAGTAACGCTGGAAGCATGCATGTTTCCCTTCCTGTTCCTCGAAGGGCTCAAAATACATCGATGCCCTTCTCACTTCAACATCTACATAAAGTCACGATCTTCTGCCTCTTCTCCTCCTTTATGCTGTACAAGCCATACCTATTAATGGTATACTAGAACGCCAATCGCGCATCATCTCGAAGTCTATAACCACAAGAGTGCTCCACAGGGATATCCAGCACTACAAAGCAACGCACCCCAACTCCACAAAGCAAGATTGCATGCGCCACATCATCAAGCACAAAATCCCCAAGCACCCGCCAAACATCCCTAAATACCACAAGAAGCATCTTAAAGATCTGCTTGCAATGGTCAACAATTTGGGCGTCCTAACATTCTTCCTCACCCTCACCGCAGACAAGGTAAGTGAGACAAGTTGGCAAGAGATCGTCCACATCGAAGACATCATCAGGCAAGTGCACCAAGACCTCACATGGACGGATTGCCTAGTTGAATGCGCCACTCTATTCCACAAACGCCTTGAGTCACTCCCGTGAAGCATGTACTCGGAGGAGGCAAGCTATTGGGGCAAGTGGAACATTATGTGATCAGATATGAGATACAAAACAAGCACCCGCTGCACTCACACATCATCATGTGGATGAAGGAAGCAAATGTAGAGAGGTCACAAACGAGATTGTCGCCGTCATACCAAGCACAACAAGGGCGCAAGACGAGGAAAAGCTACGCAACCTGGTCACGCACAAGCAGATCAACACATGTAGGCCCCCCTTCAAACTAGAAGGCCATGTCATACCGTGCAGTTAGATGTTCCCGTTCCCGCCGCATCCAAACTGCGAGGCCAGTTTGACAGCAATAAATAGAGGTGGATGTACTTCAGGACAACAGAAGAGAACTCAAACGTCGTGCCCTACCACCCAACAATCCTCCTGCTTTGGAGAGCATACATGAACATCCAGGGAATCACGTGTGGAAGCTGGACATATGACGTCCTTAAGTACACAACAAAGCTCGAGCCACACGACCATCTCAACCTAAATGGAGAAGACATCCTAAGGCTCGACCTCCCAGACATAGATGAAACAAAGGCAAGGCTGTTCTCCTCAATGTTGCTCTCCAAACCGATCTCGCACTGAAGCCACGCTAGCATGCCTCCAAATACCAGCCATATGGAGATCAGACGATGTCCACTTCGTCGACTCCTCCGCGTCAACCAGAGAGTGCCTCCTCACACGCGGTGCCATGCCAACGCTCCACCCCATAGACCATTATGCAGCAAAGCCCGCCAATATGGATGGCGTATATATAAGCAGTACTGGCACTCATACATCGTCAAACCAGCCATGTCCACAAAGCAAGCCACGTCCCACACGACTCGAGGCCACATAATCATCCCCACAAACCAACCAATACGCTTCACTGACTACCATCCCGTCCACCATATAGAAGAATTCTGCCACAACATACTTCTTGACAAAATCTGGTTCAGAGCAGAAGCCGAACTCCTCTTTCCAAATAACCACGCATAGTCCTATGGACTGGAATGCCAGCTCCGACACCTAGTGTCAACCGAAGATGACATCCTTGCCCACGTGCAACCATATGTGGAATACCACCTCCTCGAGAACGAGGAGCGGCAACAAATCGTGGACGCAATACTCAAGAACGTCCGATCGTTCTCTCCAGGAGGTAAAATGTGCCAATAGCAATGATAAATTGACAACCAAGCATCTATGCTATCAATGATTGTTGAGGAAGATGAAAAATTGAAGCAGAAATTAGTTTCCTCCAAGTTGCTCAAGGCACGAAGTAGAAACATAACAAAGGTAGTTCGCAGAAGGAAAATAATGTCAGCAACCGAAGCTAATATATGGGCATTGAGGGGCAGACAAAACAGGCAGGATTCCAGCCCCATCACTCCACCATTGATCCTATTTTTACCATGCAAACCTTTATTGAAGTTAGCAAGAATCCTCGACAAGCCTGTATTACCGCTTTGTTGACTTTGCAAAGCTTTTGACACTGTGCTTTGGGACAAGCTATGAGATAGATTGAGGTAGTTAGGTGCCCTTATGGGATTGCAAAATGTGATATACCTGTTGTATGAAGCATGCTCAAGCTGGATGACATTGTCAGGATAGCCTATCATTAGTAATATGGGAGTCTGCTAGGGATGCCCATTCTCTGCAATGTTGTTTGGCTTGTATATTGGTTGGTTTGAAGGTTGGCTTGCTGAACATAGAGGAGCATCAGGAGCTCAGTTCATGCACCATATAATTAGACGGCTCATATATGGCGGTTATAGACCTCTCACATGCAGTGCCATTTGGATGCCCTTGATACTTTCGGCTAGTTCACTGGCATGGGGTTAACTTGGCCAAGACCAAGGTGATGCTCTCTCATCCTCGCATCAATTAAAGGCTCCCTTCTTCACTTATCAGGGCCAAAATTTGGAGGTGTCACCGACCTACAAGTATTTGGGAGTGGAGTTTCCTTCTACTACACACTAGAATACTTCAATTCGGTTGCGCATCATAACATGCTAAAAAGCACTTTATGATATGTAGAAGAATAGTTACAAACAAGAGTTGTATGACTTGACCCATCAGTTGCACTCAGGGTCTTCGTAAAGCCTGTTATTCTATATAGGTCGAGGTTTGGGGCCCAATCTTGACATATCCCTCCTCACTTGGAATAGTCTGGAGCAAGTGTAGAAACCTTTCTAGCTTGAGCACTTGGTGTAAAGTCCACAATTCCATCTCAGATCCTACTGCAAGATACACTTTTCTACCCCTTCAGAGGGCCGCACTAGGCCTTCCAAGTTGAACTCGATCAACCCGCTGCTGTACCTTTTTGGTGATAAAAGCTCCTTGTTCTCGCATGTGTTCGACCTCCAAGCAAGAAAATTTCGCCATAACTTTCATTTTTGTGCCCTTACAACCGGGACCAACAGATCCGACGGATTCTTCCATGGACTTCTTGCTGGTGGTTTTTGTCCGGGCCATTCTAAGTATCTAAGATGAAGTCGGAAGAGGAAGAGCTAAGATGAAGTCGAAAGAGGAAGAGCTCGGATGATATAGGTTGCCGCTGCATGCAAAATTCGCCATAATGACGTTCTTAAAAGATGTTTCGCCAAATAAATTCCATAACAGCAATGGAAATTTGAGGGATGCATTATTAAAATAAAATATGTATTCCCAAGTGTATGGTGTATTCCTTTTTCTTGATTTTTGGACTGCCTATTGAACTAAGATGGAACTATGGATGAACCCTAAATCCTGAGTTAAACCATTGAGATAAATTCTAAGCATGATTGGGGTATGTAGATTAGCTTGAACCCAATTGGAAGTCGATTTAGTGAAAACATTGATCCTATAGAACATATGCATATAGTTCCCAGCTCTACGGTCCTCTATAGTCACTCCATGGTCACAAATGAAATCCCAAATGTGCAATTTGGGCAAAATCAAGTTCAACTAATATGGCTTTAGCATTGGCAACCGACAAAACTTGTGAAGCTTGCAACATTTGTAGCTGGGATGTAAATGTATGGTAGAGAGTAGGTTACATGAATAAATATTGGACGTAAAAGTAAGGTTAAGGATAGGTAAATTGTGCTTAGACTCGGTGTAAAGATATGGAATCGGGTATTCTGCTTCGATAACACAGGGCTGTATACATAGGGGACATAGAGGTTTCTCCTGACCTGATGCATGCACATCACATGCCATATGCCCCTAACATAGAAGTGCCCCTCGAGTTTCTAGTGGTAGAAATGGTTTGCCGCCTTGGTTCGGGAAATTCCCCACCTTGTAGACTACCGTGCAAATATGAAAAAGTTGTGTTAATAAAAAATTGACTTTTACAACACGTGATTTTCTTTGTCGGAATTTTCACTAATACATATTTTCGATTGTCCTTTTCTTCTCTGGAAAGCAGCTGCGTTTAATAGAGGAGGCAGGCGGGAGATGAGTAGATATACGTGTATAATGTGTCCGCAATAAAAAATAGTACCTTTCTAACATATGATTGTGGAAGGTTAATTGTGGTATTCGTATTGAAATACGTATTTGGATGATGGTGGCACCTGGGTTATGTTTGAAAGTCGACATGGATTTGTGTTAGAGAAGGGGCAAGGTTTTTTTTTTCAGATTTGGATTGGGTCGTGCGTGGAGCCTGTAGGTGTCGATCAGTGAGGCGGGATGCTAATTCGGCTGCCTGAGATGTCGATTTGGTTGCTTTAGGTGTCGTCAAGAAAAGCCTGGGTGTTTTGCAGATGACGATTTCTGATTCGGCATCATAATTTTGGCTGGGTGTTGTCTGCTATATGAGGCTGGGTTGAGCACGAAGGCTGGAGCGACCTGCATAGATAACAGGTTAGCGTTCTGGGCCCTGTTTGTTCTTTGTTTTTCTTTGTTGATCATGTCTACTACGAGACAAGCTGCCAGAAAGGGTAAAACTGGTGCTGCCCATGGGTCCTTGCCCTGTTCCATGCCAATAGAATTAGAGTCTGTACAGTCTGAGACCTCGGCCATGCCCACTTATGCGATGCCTGACCTTGCACAGAGATGGGATGCAATAGATGCCTCTGTGACATTGGTCTTGTCTGGTCAAGACGTTCTGCAATAAGAGGTGCCTTGCTAGCACAGTTGCCCTGGAGAGGGGGTCTTCTGCTGATCACCTCCATGTGCAGGCTGTGCTTAGATCCCGTTACAAGAGTTCTAAGGCCCTGAACGATGCTATCAAAAGGCTTGGCCCTCTAAGCCAGCCGCGTTATCTTAGTATGCAAGGCCCTAAAGAATAACAGGTTGTACTGCTTCGAGGGCATGCTGGGATACTGCATGAAAGACGTAGGAAAGGTGCATTACTCCTGTCACCTGCATAATATATCTGAAACGATGATTGAGAAGGGAAAAGATTTGTATGTAAGACGGGGTGCTGGGGACACGAAGGGTCTTTGTGTGTTGGATAACAGAAACCTTCTCAACAAGGCTGCTCACTTTGTGTTTTACCATGGTGGACGTAGCTTGACTCCTAGTTTAACGTTCACAATTTCCAGGATGCTGAGAAGCGGGAAATATACTCTGAGCAGCAGTTGGATAATCCCATCTATACTGCCCATGTGAACGAGCATAGAGTCCTTGTTGCTTGGAGGGTTCTGTTGAATTCCGCTCATTGTATGCCATCTGATGTTAGAACAATTCTGTTTGGTTTGCCTGCAGGTTATGTGCCTGTTGAACGGAATGGGCCAGGCCGCCGCCAATATTGGGATGATTCTGTGCCATCTGATGAGATGGATTGTAATTTCCAGGATATCCATGATCCATCGTTTAGCTCTGATATTGAATCATGGTGTGGATTACATCCCCATCCACACTGGAGATCATACGATGGCGGTTGGCTGAGCTATTGTTTGTGTTGTTGCATGTACAGCTTCAGGTTTATCCATGTTTTGCTTTCTTTCAGCATATGTTTATGGTGGTAACAATTTGTTGTAGGATAGAGATGGAGACCGATGGGAATCCTGCCGTCATGAGCTTGGATCCGTCTTGGATAAGCTCTAGGATTGACGATTCTCATCATGATCCTCAGGTTTATCCTCCTGAGGCGGAGCAGCTGTTCACTGCAGAGGAATTTATAACGAGTATTATCCAGGTTGGAACGGAATCCCATCGAATAACTGCTTCTCTTAGGATCCTGAGGAGGCAGTTGACTGGCTTTTATGTGGCCATCGATTCGGCGATCTCTAGTGTTGACTGGGAGCAGCTTGGTGCTCCGTTATCTGAGTTGCATGCTTTGAAGTCTCACATGAGCCTAGCTAGGGGTTTGTTGACACAGGAAATCCGCCAGCTTGATGTTGTGATCAGGCGTGCTGCATCTGGAGAACCCATGAATTAGGCCTTGTTGTTGTTCATCCTCTTTGCAATGTTCTTGTTTGTGCAGTTTCATGTGCGTGACGCCCATGCCACATGTACATTTTCTGAGCCTATGAATATGTAATATTCTGTTCTTTGATGTTGTGTGTTGTTCATGCTTTGTTGATTGCACTTCATTACTAACATTTGCAGACTTTCAGAGGGCTTTGGCCCCTGGGCATAAGGGAGACCCCCTCTACTGGGATCTCCCTTATGCTCAGATGAACATTGGCATTGTGTTGGGGTTCAACTCCCCAAGCTCACTAACTAATTGTGTTTGTTGGCTTGCATCCAAGAAAACCACGCATAGGATCATCAAATGCATGCCATTGACAACTGGAGCTTGGAATGGCAGCCAATGGCATGTGTTTGATGGCTTCTATGCATGATCTGAGCGCATCGTCCAGGTAAGCCATGAGCTTTGGATTCATCTGGGGTTCGATTTCCCAGGCTCATGTGATTGTGTGATGTCCTTCATGTTGTTGGATCATGGATATGTTGTTTTCATACTATACTATATTAAAGCAAAAATACTGTTTTATCCAATGGTCTGTGCTTTAGTAATGCCCCCTTCAAAATCGGGTCAACAAGGGGCAGTTTGACCTGGAAAAGACTTGCTTTGGACGTCGTGGATTTGTGGAGAGGGAATATGTTGCCAGATGTGCTGTTATCCAATGGCTGAGAAGCCATGGCTATCAGGCATCCATCGGTTCCCAACAAGGCATTTGTCTATTGCATTTGCCATTGCATTCTTTGCTCCTTTATAAAGGACGGGATGCAGTGCAGTGCAGACAGGCAAAGGGGATTTTTTTGTACTTGGACAAAGAACATGCTAACATTTGATGAGAGCATCGTCTAGTGGTGAGTGCTGCTCTTATTAAATGTTGTTGTGATCCATTTCATTATATGGGCTGCCATTTCATGTTTTTTATTTCTTTTCTACCGTCTGCAGCCGCAGCAAAGAAGCCCATCTCCAACTATGCGCCTATAAAAAGTCAGGCTTGCTTTCCCGGTTGTTTTTAGTAGAAGAACAACACTGTTTTTGCTTGGATTTCATGTCGTGCTTAGGTGTTTATTTCTTGTTTTGCTTGTTTCTTTAGTTGCTATTTAGTGAAAGAACAACTCTAGCAGTTGAATGCAACGCTAGATTTTTTGTGTAAATCATGCTGCTACTGTAGTTGTTTAACATTGAAGCAATTCTTACATGTGGACTAATATAATATAGCCCCGGACTTTTGTTATTGAGCTGAAGATCTTGAACCAGGTTAGTGTATTTTCTTGTTGTCTCTCTACTTAAGAGGAAAAATAGGGTTATTTTTTTCATATTCTGAGCATGTCCATTCTACTTATTTATAGAATGCAAATTATAACTGCAGTGTAGTCTTTAATACAAGCTGCAATGTAGGAGTGCATTTGAAAAAGACGCATATTTTCTCAGCAGCCAATATAATACCTTGGAGAGCAAGTGGAAATGACCCAGTTGAAGTTGAGGATGAAGCTTTTTCTTTCATATAATGTGGAATGGGAAGAGGGAGTGGATTCCGGTGTAGCAGGGCAGATTGGCTACTGCCAACAGCCGGGAGCGTCGTACACCGGAATCCACGACCTCGACCATTCCACAACGTCAAGGTAAGAAGAAATTTTCGCGTCTTCAGGTTTTGGCGATGGCGAGTTTAGGTTTAGATAAGCTCGGCTTGGAGTTTTGCCGGAGATCTGGCTATGGCTGCACTGCTGACATCCCGGAGAGCTCTGCCGTTTTCCGCCTTCCTCGACTGCACAGAGGTAAAGCAGAGGTTACAGCTTGAAAATCTGAGGCTAAGGCTTGAAAATCTGAGGTAATGGTAAAGCAAAAGGTATGGCTTGAAAATCTGCATGAGCTCTAGCTATGGCTATGGTTTGGAGCTCCGCCGGTTTCGAGCCTTTCTCGACTGTATAGAGCTAAAACAGAGGTAACCGGTTGTAACAGGTTAGCCAAGAATGCTACATCGATTTTCCATTCTTGATTAGATTGGTTGCAACGTGGCAAGATATCATTGGCCAAAAAAACAAGAATCAACACCAACTTACCTTGACGTATATTATTTATGGTACTCTTTCACAAGCTGATTATCTTTTGTTATTAAAGTTACCAACTTGTTTCTTGTCTTATATTATCTTCTATCTTTCCTATATATATGATTACTAGCAAAAAAAAAAAAATGGAATTAGTGAGTTTTTAGCCTTCTTTTTCCGGCAACTTTTCGATTGCACGTGCCCATGAAAAATTTTCAAAATAATTTGGTATTTTTTTGCAAAACTGGATTTCTCTTCTGGCGAAGCCTCCCCTGTTGCCAAGCAACGGAGGTTTGTGAGCTACCTAAATGCTTTACTCTGCGCTATTGCCCCAATAAAGCCCAACCCGGCACTGTAAAGAGAAGCCTGATACAACAGGCAATGCAGAGAAAAAATCCCAGGTACATTGCTATAGATAATTGTTTGGATGGATTTTTTTATCATGATTGCCACAAAACCTGTGTTAAACGGCCCTGTATTGTTTATCGTCCCAAACCGATGTTCACTTGTGCTGATTATTAAGTTCGTCGTGAGTTCCGGGACTGGAAAAGAAACAATCTACAGTGTTCTTAAGTTTGATATGCCAATAGGCTGCTTCGTGAATACGGTTTAATCAACAACCGTGACACAGATGGAGTTTGGGCTATTAGTAGGCATGCTCGAGCTACCCATGGCAAGAATCGAATTTGGCTCTGTCGACTGTTCCTCGACTATGGCTTTCTTTAATTTCGCGCTACCACTGTGGTGTGGCTATGCTCAGAACAGAGAATTTAAGAAAAAAATATTATGAATATGAGGACTGTAAAAGAGCCTCAACTATGGCTTTCGTTATGCTCGAAATAGGGGATTTAAGAAAAGAAAATTTTGAGTATATGAGGGTTGTGAAAGAGTCCAATATTTCAAAATTTATGTGCTAGAGAATCAATTTGAATCTAATTCCCTAGCACGTATTCATCTGGCTGTGTTGGCACATATAACTCAGACACAATCCGCTCGCTTTGCCTTAGTTAGATTAGCTAATTCCGTTAGTTAGCCTTGGCCTATGAATTTTGAGTGTCCAGGTCCTAAAGATGTACTCTGCGAAGATTGGTGTTGATTCTGACCATTTCTTCGATTTTCTGTTTAAGAGGGCCCAATTCGCTGTATTTTGTGTTCTTAGATGCAAAAAAAATTGGCAACTGAGATCAAATTTGGACGTCGCCAACATTTAAAATTTAGACTATCTGACATTTTGATCTTTCAAGGCATGAAATAGTCTTCTTAATCAAACTTCATACATCCTCTTGCCCTCAGGGCAGACCCCTGTTTCCAACAGCGTATCATAGAGAAAAGTAGAAAGAAAGAAGGAAAATTATGAGGGTTTGATTCGGGAAGCTATAGGAGCTTAAATTTCGCAGGCCCCTACACAAGAACGACACAAGGGTACTAAATCTGTCTGTCTTATTCCTAGAACGCACAAGGGTCTTTTTCAAAGCATATAGCTTTGCATGGATGGAGGTATGGAGGTCATGGAAGCATATGAGGCAGTTCTGTGAGGGACCCTTACAGCCATATCTATGTTCTCTGGTAGACCCCTGTGCCTTCCCAGCAGCATCACTGGAACCATCAGCAGTTTAGATTCAACACCAAATTTTGCTGATAAACTCCATGGCACATCAGTGCATGACTTGCCTGAATTATTCAGCTTTCTCTCTTTGTTATCATCATATATAAATCTCCCATGCAATAGCTTAAGCAATGAAATCTTACCTGATAGCCTTAAATATAATGTTAAATATGGAGAAATTCAACCCATCATTTCGAACCTTCCTGTGTTCACATAGACAGATCAAGAACACCGCCACAAACAGATATGCTAAATCACGAGCAAGGAGCACATGCTGCGATGATGTAAGGAATGTAGGAAGTCACCTTTCCTTTTTGTACTTTTAGAAATGCATTAGCATTACTCGACATAACCTGGAATGTGCCAAAGTACGCACACTATAAAAGCCACCTTTACACGAACAACTTTTCTGGCATATGGCATGGCATTCAGAAATGTCTTTCACCTGCAATGGTATAGTGTATGCTCTGGGTTTTTTCTTTGTGAAAAGGCTCTATATTCCCCTTGACTCTAGTGTTCTGCCTAGATATATAGACTGGATACACATTAACATACCTGACAACAATGGCTACAGATTTAGAACTAGAGCAAATCAACAAAAACCGACATACATCTCCACATTGGCCATATCTGGGTTCGACTCCCAGAGGTGCAATAAAAAATTGAAAAAATAGGACAACGCCCTCAAACTCATATCTATACCCAACCCAACTCCCACTATGAAAATAGGCCAGCGCTAAATTCTTGTATATATATATTTAATCCTAATGAGTTTTAGGATAGTCTGTGCAGCATCTTGGCCCTTGGACTTTGTTGTCGTGATATTTTTATTATAGGCCGTTAGATTTTAGGTAGTTTTCTTTTCCTCTCTCTGGAACTCTTTTACGGTTTACCCTCGACAGCCATTGCTTCTTCCAGAGGAGATTCAATTCTTCGTGATATTTGTTGCCGAAGATTCAGTTCTTCGTGTTGTTTTGTACCGACTGCATGGTGGTTACATTGCCACTTTGTTCAGAGCAGACCGTTTCTTGCAAAGCGTTTTTTTTTTCATTATGTGCTTCCACCGATTTGAATGAACCGTCTTTCATCAGAAGGCCATTGCTCCAGAAGTTTGCTTAATGTGCCAAGAGTTTCCCTTCAATATCTCATTTCTTCATCATGTCTGGCAGTAGATCTAAGGCCAAGCAAAAGCCGTATTCAAGACTATCAGAAGCAGGCTTTAGTTCCCTGTGGGTACATTGGGAAGGTATTTGAAGCAAGGCAAATATGTCAAATGCATTGGCTCTTGTGTCCCTATCTATCTAGCTGATGTTCTTGAATATTTGACAAATGAGGTTAGAATCCTTTTCAATTTTCTTCTTCACCTTTGTTTTTAAGAACCTTTTGAATTCAGAGGTTAAGGTGGGCTTGATTTTGTTAGGGTTTGGAATGTTGCTCGGGGAAATCAAAGACATCAAATGTCTATAATAGTATCTAAACTATGTATATTACTTGATGATCCTGTTGCGTAACTGGAATGCATTAGTTGCTGGGTATGTTGACAATGGACTTTATCAAAGAAGCACTGAAATGTTATGAACAGATGCAAATGGAGGGAGTGCCTCGAAATGTTGTTAGCTTTGTCTACGGATTGAAGGCTTGTGGCAGTGTAGGGGCCATAGACAAAGATTTAGCAATGCACATTGAAATTGAACAATGGGGATTTGGAAATGATCCGTATGTTGGAAATACTCTGGTTGACATGTATGCCAAATGCGGTTTACTTGCAGAGGCACGAAATGCCTTTGAGAAACTTCAAACCCGGGATGTTGTTTCCTGGAATACTTTAATTGGAGGATATATTGAGAATGGCCAAGGGTTGGACGCACTTAAGTGTTTTGAAAAGATGCGGCTGGAGGGTGTGCTTCCATCTTCCATAACATATGTTTGTATTTTAAAAGCTTGTGGTATTTTGGAAGCCCTTGACAAGGGTCGAAAAGTTCATAAGGAGATTGCAGATAAGGGTTATGAAGGGAATGCGTATATTGCCAGTGCTTTGATGGACATGTATGTCAAATGTACCTCACTTGCAGAGGCTCGCAAAGCCTTCAACAAATTGCCTCTTCGAAATGTTGTGTCTTGGAATTCAATGATTGCAGGATATGTTGAGCATGGGTGTGGTCAAGAAGCTTTAGAATGCTTTGATCACATGCAAAGGGAAGGAGTTTGTCCAGATGCTATCGCATTCATTGGCAGCTTGAAAGCTTGTGGCAAGCCACAGAGAGAGGTCAGGAAATACACACTGAAATCGCACGATCATGATATAGTATCCTGGAATTTTGCCATGTCGTTATGTTCAGAAGGGACAATTGAAGGAAGCAATAGGTCTTTTTAAACACATGCCCCATTATGATGTAGCCTTGTGGACTATCATAATTACAACCTTTGTTCAGAATGGTTCTTTTTTTTTCAAATAATGCCCAGGAAAAATGCTGTATCTTGGAATGCCATGTTAGTATTTTTGAAGCCTGCAGTGAGAAGGGAGCTTTACCCTTGTTGTTGGGATACAGATTTACATCAGATATTGTTACACAAAGTACCATTATTATTATGTATGTTAGATGTGGCAGTTTGCATGGTGCTATTGCAGTATTTGACAGAATTATTGAAAATGATGTGGTTTCATGGACGGCAAGCTATCCTTCTTTTTCAAAAAATGCCCAAGGAAAAATGTTGTATCTTGGATGCCATGGTAGTATTTTTGAAGCCTGCAATGAGAAGGGAGCTTTACCCGAGGGTAAAAGATTGCACACCTTGTTGCTAGGCTACAGATTTACGTCAGATATTGTTACACAAATGTGCTAGATGTGGCAATTTACGTGGTGCTTTTGCAGTATTTACCAGAATTATTGAAAATGATGTGGTTTCATGGACGGCAATTATTGTAGCCCAACATGGATATCGCAAGGAAACATGCAAGGAAACATTATAGATATTCCATTGCCGGTTTTATTTCGCTCACACTGTGAAATATGATTCCTGAAAGAGGAACTCAAAGAGAAAGACTGCACTCGATTGTCTGTATTTCTCTCTTTTTTTTTTTTGGTGTATCAACAGCAAATAAAACTAACAATATTTGCCCCGATCCATTTTCTTTTAGGTGCTTCCTTTTTGTATATGAAACATTTGAAGTTAATTCTTTTTGGGGATAAACAGGAGGAACATAGATTTGCTTCCAGAGAATGGCACATCACATGGTTGTTTCCAGGAGCAGTAGTTTTGGAGGCGATTCTTCTTCATCCTTATCAAAGGTTCCTTTTCTTTCTGTCTATGCAATTTTTCTGTCTATGCAAGAACACCATTGGCACTTCTTTTGGTGAAGCTTCTTCCAGCATTCTGACTTGGATTTGAGATGGCGTATTCCGGTGTTGTGGTTTCTATAATTCTACATCTAAAGTTATATTTGCATTTGGTTGCATTAGATTAGACAGCCGATTTAATAACCTTTTGCATTGAAACTAAGGTTCTTGAATTGGGGTTCAAATTTTGCAGAACGTTTGTTCATTTGGGAAGGAATGGCCTACTCTGGTAAGGTCTTTAGAAAGAAATATGTTATTACGTTTGCATTTTGGTTGGGTTGTTCTCCATTTCTCATGATATTATTGGTCCAGATCCAAGCACTCAGATCGGGGAATTTTATTTGGAGGGTTTTTTTGGAGATGGCTTGGAGGGTTTCATGGGAGAATATTCGCACGAATATTCTCTATTTTACTTTTTAACATTCAAAATTCTCTATTTTACTTTTTTTGTAAAATTCACTATTTTACTTTTTAACATATAGCAATTTGCGTTCATCTAATGAACATGTGTAGTATGAAGGTTATAACATATACCATAATGAAATCAGTTTGAGCCAACATATAGCGAAATCACTAATAACCACACTAATAACTATTAGAAATTGATATGAAAATGTTCCTATCAAGAACTATTGTTCTTCCTCAGGCGAGATTAGTGTTCGGCATTTGAGCTGGAGTTGCTAGATTCACTCCATCCTCCCATCTGCTCACTCTTTGATGCCACCATGCTAGCCACGAGCCTAATGAACTTATGTCTGAAGGGCTAGTTTTTCCAGGCCACCAATTGAAGGAATCAGTATCAGTTTTTTATCCAACAGAGAAGATGCTAGAGATGGGGTCAACTGTTGGATATTTAGAAATGCAAATGACCCATGGTGGACAAATGTGCTGAACAACTATGTTTTGGGGAAGACGGTGGTTTTGATGACCTTAAAAAAGATCAAGGATGAGTGCTTGTTGTGGAGGTATAGTAAAGAAAATGGGGAAAATGACTACAGTCTAGAAGCATTTGAAGTATGTGGAGATGTCAAAAGTAAAATCATCAGCCCTTTATAGGACTATTTCATCCAGCAGAGCAGTTTTAGCTCAGATCTAGCTATTACCACTTGATAAGGTTTGCTATAAGATCACGTTGGGAACATCGTCATTTGATGCCAAATAAGGTGAATCTATGAAGTCCCTTTTTTTGTTCTTAAGCATTAACATATTCTAACCAATATATGCAGTGGAATCAGTGCACATCATTTGTCCCACTCATGACACCAGAACTTTCTGAGATGTTCACCAGGGAGGTTACAGGTTATGCAATTTTATGGTTGTGCAGCAACGAAAGTCTATTTCCGATATGTCTAAATCTGAATTTATGTTTCTAGTATATTGATGAAACTGAGGCCCAAGCCATGGAAGACCCGAGGAATAATCACAGGATTTTAGAGAAGCTTGCAGACCTACTTTTGAAGAAGATTTACCTAAGGGGTGAAGTAAGTTATTGATTTTTGGTTTCCCTGTTGAGAGCTTTTATGGGCAAACGTTTGCAATTGAATTGGTGGTATTCGCTTCCAATTGCGTCCATCTATACATTAAGCTAGCTTTAAAATCCTGTGGTATTCTTTGCAGGAGATGGACAAGTTTATAAAATCATTGAATCCTGTAAGCTTCCCGATCTCACGATGCCTTTTCCACTTAACGTTGATGTGGTAAGTATTTCTATTTCTATAATGCATGAACATGTCTGGTTTATTGGACTCCAGTGACCATGATATGTATTCTGGATTTTAGGAAATTACTGTGCCTCGTATATCCCCTGGAAAATCATGTCAGTATGAAAGATTTGAAATCTACCCCAGCACCATTGCGGCACTGTTAAAGTTGTGATCAGAATTGGAATTAGTGTGTACATCTGCAGTAACAAATGGACTCCTAGGTAAGGAAAAATAGATTCTAGCCATTTTATGAATGGTAATTGATCCTATATGGTTCTCTTCAGGATATATATGGGAGTGTTATGTATCCCAATTTTTGTTGAGATATGGGAGACATCTAGTGAATGATTCAAGTCTAGAGGAAAGGTCAAGGTGTAATTATAGAAGGCATACCATGCGATAAGCAACGAGCAGAAATTAGAACAAAAATTTAGCAAAGCATTTAAGGGAAAATTTAGCAAAGCATAACGTTCCAACTTCACAAAATCAAAGGGAATGTTGAGAGAATTTTGGAGATCAGCATTGGGGCATGACTCGATGGGCAGTTTTCTAGCCAGACACCAAGATTTCTTTAACACACGTTGATTTCCACATTGGGCCTTTTTCGCACCATTCTAGCACGATGTGCCACCGCAATAAATTTCCTGCATATGGAATATAGTTTTGAAGCCAATACTAGAAAGCAAGTTTTATTTTCCTCCAAGCCTGGATTGTATAAAGTTGTTGTAACTTAGAACTTCTTCGACCTAGCTGCCATTTTGTTCTTAGTATTCCAAAGAACGATAAAAAGAAAAAATGTGATTAATAAACCTACCTCACAAGAGAACCCTAAGAATATACCTAATAATCTGTGCCTCACAAGAGAAACCTAAGAATATGAATTAATCTGGACTTATAAGCCATCACTTACCTTGGTGCAGTTATACTTATTATAATATGTAGTCTAGAAGTGCATCTTTTATACCTCAGAACCATTGACAAAATTAAAAAAAAAAAGAAGAGATAATCTAATAAACCCTCTAAACCCTTCCCAAAAAAACCCTCCAAAAATTCGCACTCCCAAGATCCATGAATTCAGAATGCAAAATCTGTTGCAAATTGTTTATTTTTTGTGTTAAACAGGCATTCTCTGCTATCCATGTACAAAAGGTGAATGCAATGGAATAGAGCAATATCTTTCTGGTTTTATAAAAGCGGATGCCGACTGTTATTCCTCTTTCAGAGGTGTTTTTTTTTACATATGGGCAATTGTAGATAAGTATTTATTTCATTTATATTTTCTTTCCTTTGAAGCATTCGCTCTAGCATCGTGGTTAATGAGCAGATATACCTTAGAGAACTGCAAGCTATAATGGGGTATTTCAAACATCTGGATTTGCTGGTCTAAGTAATGGGTATTTATATCAGAATCAGAAGTTTCAGTAAAGCCAGAATCTCTTGGGCTGGCCACATTTTCTTGACAATGCTTATCAAACCAGTCCTTTGAATAGGAACGGTGTTGTACAGTGCAATCTTTATAAGAGGTGGCAAGGCTAGGTTTCAAAGGAGAATTCCTAATATTGTGCTTTTGCAAGATACGAGATGCAATTCTGCAGCGCATGAAGTTCTCAGTTGAGATGATTGGGGCAATTCGAAAATCAGGACTGCCACCAGAATGAAAATTGATGCATGTATTTTGCAAATCTAAATGCTTCGACACCTTCAATATTATTTTGGCCATTGACCATGTTCACACAAATGAGTATCAGATATGCTAGGCAATGTTATGTCCACATTGCGCAGGCATTGCTTCATAGTATGGAAACTCTTCTCAGATACTAGAAAGACCAAGCACTGGATAAGATGAAGGATATTTAATCATTGAGATTGTAAGTGGAGTCTTTGGAAGATTTTGTACTATGGAAGATTTATTTACTACAAGAAATTTATCGCGGCGGCCTTGCGGCCGCCGCGAACATTTCTCTTCTCCAACTCGCTGCAAAGAAGTTTTGTGTTAAGTCGAATAGATCTCAATTCTGCACATCCTTGAGATGCGAAAGAATATGCAGGAGTTGAACCTGCACTATTGCTATCTGTTTTGCATCAAGGATGACATGGCGGCTGAAATTACCTCATGTCCTCAAGCTTTTGTAGCAAAAATATCTTGAACATAGATGGTAATCAAAATGACGTAATTATTCTTGGCTTAGACTTTTCACGTCTTCCCCTTAATACCATCTTGCTCCTAATCATTCTTGGCTTAAGCTTGTTGCATTGTCCCCTTAACTCATGTGTGCCAAGCCTTGTGCAAATAGACTTTGAATGTTAAAAATAAATTGCATGATTAATTTGCAAATTTAGAGGTAAAAAGAAAAGCCCAATATTTTTAAATAGAGGGATTTGTCTTGCACCCAGTATTCTTATTCCTTTTTTCCCTTATCCTTCATTAGAGTCCATGGCTGGCCGTATTATCTTGACAATGTGTTTCTTTTTTCTTCTTTTTTGTTTTTTACTTTTGTTTGGTGATGTCACTATATCCGAAAAATGTTCTCTCATGATCTTAGATTTCCTCAAGAACAAAACGATTTTGCACTCTATAGGTTTAGTTTGAACTAGGTCTTATTTCCCTTTGGCATAACCAAAAACCCGTGTTACTCCAACAACATGTTGTGAATGTCCTAGGCAAGCTTCTTCCTTCAACGGAACACTGTCGAAAAAGCGAATGCTCTTGCATCAAAACGGAAAAGAGCATCGCAGACCCTGCCTCGCAACGATCTGTTCGAATCCAGGGTCGAAATCTAGTCCTTGAAACAGATTATACCTATAGTTTGCACATTTCCTTTGCTTGAATTTTAATTTAACCACAGCGTTTGGTCCTACAAATCTCCTTTTGTGATCTCTTCATTTCCTTTTCTGCTACATCTCCGTTCGTTTAACCCAATTGTCTCTTTTACTTTTCTTGAAGTGGTCAGGCAGCCTTAAGAAGGCTCTAAGCCTTGAAGAGTGGAGGCAAAAAATACAATCACTTGGCCTCTGTAGATGTATGCAGCAGCTAGCAGAGATTTTCTCCATATATCTGCCACATGTACAAATATGTTTATGCTCCAAGAAGCTAACAACAAACAAAAGTTTTCAGGCTTTACCTACATCTGCAAGACACGTAGACAATTTATGAGATGCTTGTGGGTTCAAGACTAGTTCATGACATGCTCAAATGTTGAACATGCCAATAGCTATTACAATGTGCTTACCCAAGCAGTTGTGCATATATTTCCGAAGCCCTTGTTGCCAAAATCACAAAACAGAATAAAACCGGCACCTTCAAAGGCCTAGTCACAAATCGGCTCCAGAATGTGGATAAATTGATGCACACAGATCTCCTGAAAGCATTCTCTGTGTTCTACGAATCAATTCCGATTGGAAAATTCGCCCATCTGACGATGAATCAGATCATTTTGGATCGCGATCGAAAGGGATAAATTTATTCATGTGATAGATTTTCAATTACGGTATGGAGCCTAATGGCCGAAGTTTTGCAAGCACTATCTCTAGACCAAGGGGACCGTCGGAAGCAAGAATGACAGCAATTGGGTCTTCTAAAAACCATTAAGGTTAAATGGCTGTTTAACCATTATGGTTTAAAAAAGTAAGCACCCTTAAATCGGGGCATCTGAACGTGGCTAGGCCACGGTTCAAACAAATGACCAAGCGGGTTGGAGACCGGATTTATGACCCGGCAGAATCACCCCGCCTGTCGGGTGGCGCCATGTAGTTTTGCCACGATTGGCAGCTCCTTGTATCGGGCGGGTGGTGTGACGAGAAAGAGGGAAGCCGAACGCAAAACCGCGAAGAGAAGGGAGACGATTTGCAGCAGGAGGGGTAGGCAATTCGAAAACGAAGAAATTGGTTTCTGATTTGCGGTAGAGAAACTCTACTTCGGTAATTCCTGGGCTGGATACAATCCGGTTGTGGCCCTTTCGGCAAGCTAACTGTAATGAATGAATACAAAGGTAAAGGATTACCGTAATTTTAAGGCTTCATGGTAACTGGTGTGGGCTTGCTCCCTGGAACCATAGTTAAACCTTAAACCAAGGCCTTACGAATTGCTAAACCTCTTCAAGAAGCACCGGCCAAGCTTTCCGATTATGCCATATCTCTGCAAGTTCCGTTCAAATATATCCCCCTAGCGATTGAATTGGAATTATTGAATGTCGAAATCTTTGGATCGGTGGGAAAACGGCGATTGATTGTTGTAAACAGATCTATCGCGATTCCATTGTTTAATCAAGAACACCGAGGCCGGAATTGACAGGCTTCTGAATGGGCTTGTGGGCTGAATCCGAAGGTTGTGTTTATGGCGGAAAACGATGTGGATCATACTTTCTTCGATTTTTTGACCCGATTTGTGGAATGCTTGAAGTATTACAGTGCCGTTTTTTATGCAATTGATGCTTCCTTACCGCCCACGGATTTGCCAGGGTCGAACGGCATGAATCCATGAACTGGTGGAGGCAGCGAATGGAAATGAATGGATTCCGAGCTATGGCGTTGAGCTCCTGAGCAATTCCTCAGCAAATCTGCTCCTAAATCTGTACTATTCTGAAGGTTATACTCTTGCAAATGAACGGGGATTTCTGATCCTTGGCTGGCGCGGAATGCCTCTAAATGGTGTATCTGCTTGGATCTGCTAACCCAATTTCCCCGGACCTGGCCATATTTTCCTTGATCTTCTTCCAATCTGGATCAGAATCGGTTTATCTAGATCCTCTTTTTTTCCTCTGTTTTTTAAATCTTTATTTTTTCCTTCCGTAAACGCAATTTAGGTTTCATTCTGCTCAATCCGCCTATCCGCAGTCGCCACGTGGCACTATTTCTCTTTCGGAACTGCAATTTAATCCGCATTCTGTTTTTTTGCTAACATTCCGGCTTTTCATTCTGCTTTTAGTTAACATTCTGTGTTTTCGTTCTGTTTTGGACCAATGGGGCGTTGACAACTGTGCAGAACGAAACCTAAATTGCGTCCACGTTAATAGAATCGCGTTTTTACCACGCATTCCGCAGGGGTCAACCACGCCTCGGCTGCCGGCGTCGGCATGGTTTCCCCCTTAGCCGAATGCGGTAAACGCCAAGCATTCTCTTATACGGAAATATGTGTCGAATCTAGGAAGGGGCATCAACGCCGAATATGCCTAAAGAATCTTTCCCATAATAATTATACATGTATTGAAAACCATCACTCACTTGTAACACTTCGTCATGGTATACTTATAAAACAAGGTGCTTTCACACTATGGGTTGCCCCTAAAACCAATTGTGATCTCAAAACAAGGGAATAATAGGCTATAATAGTACTACAATGCCTTTTAATGTCTTTGCAATGTAGAGATTATTTGGAGTGGAGTGCGGGATGTTTCTATGTTTGAGAGCACGAAACATGATCTTGGAGCTCCATTTGCACACAATCATAGCTGCAACTAGAATTTAATAAAACACTGTAGTTGATCTTGGAGCTCCATTTGCACACAATCATAGTTGCGACTAGAATTTAATAAAACACTGTAGTTTTTTCAATGGGCTATGGGAGGGTCACAAATAGTGGATCATGAATCAAACACAAAATTATTTGTTTGTGCTTGTACTATATTTTTTCCAATGGGCTATGGGAGGAGCACCAATAGTGGATCATTGATCAAATTGTGCTTGTACTATATATCGCCTATTTTCCCTTATTATACATTCTTAGTCCTCGATGTACAAACTATTCAATTTGCCCTCTAACTTGGCCATATGAGATTTGGATCTTCCTTGGGCAGTATCAACCAGCAATAGATTTAAGATACTTGGAATAGAATTTAGGACTCTGTGATCTTCTCTACAGCATTAATGGCACCACTTAGCCTTATATCGAGTAAGGATGGGACCCTAAGTTGGTATAACAACTTGGCGTATTCGTCAGAGTATTTAATATGTTCATAATTTTCAAGCTCTTTCTGAAGAAGAATATGCTCTGATTCGAAGAATGTACCCACATTATCTTCTCTCCAAGTGTTGCATTAGTGAAGGATTCACATGGAAATGCGAAGACCTCCAGACATAATACCAAGATCTTGCAGAGAAGGGACTCTGCTAGGGTAAGGTACTGTTCAAGGCATCCTCTTCGTCTCTTTCTTCTTTGTGATTAGGTTAGTCTAACAGAAAGACAATAAACTAGGGTTCATGATTACTTGGAAAATGTGTAGAAACAAAATCATTTTCGGATTGTCTTTCGTGAATTTTAATCATAATATGCCATGGTTCGAGGAAGCAAAGAATCTTTCCATGCCATAATTGTAGATGACCTGCATTCTGTTATATGCACATGATGCCAGTCCAATACCCTAGCAATTAACAATTATATTACTTTAGCTCAACTTATTGACGTTATATTACTTTAGCTCAGCTTATCGATGAACAATAGTAATAACCTCTAACCTCTAAATTTTCTTATTTGATTGCAATTTGGCTAAATGACTTACAGGAATTGCACAATGCCCTTCCTAAAATAATAACATATGTATTTGGTAGAAAGCAAAGTTAAAGGGGTTATATCAAGGTGAGTAATTCTTGCCTATATAGCAAAACCACTTCTGGGATGAATCTAATGAATAGAGTTTTGAGTATATCTGCCAAATCTTTGATGAAGATTTCTAGATCCAACATGGCGATTGAAGGATCAAAGGAACCCCTGCAAAGTAGATGGATGATGCTGGTTGGCTGCATCTTTATAATGTCCTACATAACAATGCTATACTGCTATCATATATATTCAAGCAAGATCAAGACAATGCAAATTGACCAAGTAGTTGTAAATATATTGGATTTTTATAGAGTGCTTTTCTTTAAGAGTTCAGCTTATTGATGTTATATTATTTTAGCTCAGGTTATTGATGGGCAATAGTAATACCTCTAACCTCCAAATTTTCTTATTTGATGGCTTCTATGGTGTGCAATTGGTCGGTATTCTTTTCTAGATTTGTAAGGCTTTTCTTCCCTCAATCTCGAATGCTCTGATTCTTAGTATATATATGTGTCATTTTCTAATTTACCCATAAAGTTATGCCATCATGTCCTAGCTCACGAAGTTCTATGGTTTATCATCAAGACAACATATGATCATAGAAACGTCGAGGCACACAAATACTCACAACATATAACGTGGCATGGGTAAACATAATCTATAGTTGGATAAACACTATTGGCATGACAAAGGCAGACCAATTTTTCTAAAGTCACTGCAAAGGTAATGTATATGTAGTCAATGTTTATGTCTGCTTTTAGAAATTTCTAAGCCATGTACGATAACCAACTTACAGATATATTACAATCAGTTCTCATTCAAATCAGTACAAGTCATTACATTTTTCGCATTCTAGAGGATATTTAAGGATATATTAAGTTTAAGATGGTACAGACGAATGAATTTCCCCTAGAAAGCTTGCAGCATCTTATTCTGTATACCCTTGTTGACAAAGTTCCCAAATGCCCATATGCTTTATAAATTGTGCCTACTCTGAATTAATGTGAATTGTATGAGATCAATGTTATCTGGAATACAGGTAATTGCATTTATTGCATGGTAGGAAAATTGAAACCTAAATTTTGATTCTCAACAAGGAAGATCCCATCTGACTGAGATATCTAGCATTGGAGTTTATATCTTCGAACGATTCCATGCACACAAGTCATGATTGATGTTCTTATTTTCATTATATCATGATTTTTTTTGCATTTTCCAGGTTCATTCTATCTTTGCTCCTCTCAACATCAGATGCAAGAATATAATGACACTTAAGCACGACGAATGCATTGATGTTGCATCTTTCTTGGCATAATTTATGGTATGCAGTTTCTGAACTTCTCTACAGCTTCAACATTTTCTAAGTTTCCTTAATATATACGGGGTGCTTATATCCAAATTTTCGAACTCATAAACCTTAACCTGATCATTACCTAATGCGAAGGCCAGAACATGCTTGTGCTCTTCCCACAATGAATCAAAAAGGTATCGGTGGATATGTCTTGCCCAGAATTTTGTTGCACTCATCTTAACCTGTGAATCAACAAGTTAAAGACAAGCACAACAAAGTGGAAAAATACAGGCACATCAAACAAAAGATCAAAATTGAGCCTTCAAAAACAAATCAATATAAAAATGTTGTTTTTATTATTTCAGTATAAAAATCTAGCCTTCAAAAATAAAAAAAATTGTTCTTCGGATGGAATAGAATGGAATAATAAGCTTTTTTGATACAAACTTCTTTGCCTTCTCTTTGCTTTTGCCTTTGTTGTATGAGCCTGGCTTTTGGCCCCTGCAGCATTCTGCTATGCACAGGCACCTTGCGTATTTCCATAAGGTTGACAGAATGGATGCACACCAAAACAGAGCACTACCACACATAGGTCAATCC
This sequence comes from Isoetes taiwanensis, assembly GCA_021234155.1. NCBI lineage: Eukaryota > Viridiplantae > Streptophyta > Lycopodiopsida > Isoetales > Isoetaceae > Isoetes > Isoetes taiwanensis. The sequence goes on along the minus strand of JAJEKV010000002.1, from coordinate 21,323,136 downwards.
GTCGCTTGAACACGGCCCCCACCAGTATTTGAAGGCACACATCTCCACCAAGAAATGGAGAGCTATAGTTGCAATAAGGACAGGGTCCCACTATCTCAGAATTGAGACAGGCTGCTGGGGTACGGATGGAGGGCAGGGAATCCCCCGGCATGAGAGATAATGCCAGTGCTGTCACATGCAGATAGTAGAAGATGAACACCATGCTCTACAGGAATGCCCAGCATATGCACACATCCGAGCAGCTCATGCCGATCTCAGATGCTCTGAGATAGCAATTCATCAGTTGCTGGCTTCGCCAATGGTGGCACGTCTTGCGTCTTACATTCTGCAAGTCTCCACCGTCAGGGAGTCCCTCACAGCACAGGGAATTTGAGCGCCCAGATCGGGCCTCTCAACGCCTACTACAAGGGTTTTTCCTCCCACATGGGGGGTTTTTTCATCCAAGTGGTAGAGACACATTGTACAAGGTTTCTGTGGTTTTCTTTTGTGTTTGGAAACTTTCCGCTATATTGTAACACCGTCTCATAGGCCAGTTGGCCTCCGTGGACGTTAAAATATACTTCCTTCCTTCCTTCCTTCCTTCCTTCCTTTGCAATATTAGAACGTGGTCCAAGACTCAAATTCTTATAACAAATGGTCCATAGAACATGCCATAACCCCAATTTCTATCAACATTTGGTCGGTCTCAAAGTGATATTCTTGGTACATGTGTACTTTTCGCAACTCTTGATATGCAGAGTCAAGGTTTGCCCTTAGAGGTATTTAAGAAGGTGGTCGTCCATGAGCACTCGTAGTACTACCTAGATATGATTTTCTCATTCCACGCTGCATCTTAACTTAGACGCTTTTTGCTCATATGTCTTAAAACAAGGTTTAAAATGAAACACACTTATTTAAGAAGTGCGTTTGAAAGATTCCTTTAAAAAAAGTGAAAACTTGAAAAAACAGACAAAATAAGGAGCAAAATAGATTGTTGAGCACCTAGCATTCGGAATACCACAGAAAAAGTAACATTTTTAAAGCTATTTCATTTTAAAAAGAAAGCGGGGAAAAAATGCTTGTTTTGAGGAGAAAAACACTTGGAAACTGAACAAGTTCTTATTGTTGAAAATAGAAGCAAATACAGTTTGTCTTTTTGCACACTTAATGTAAGTACTACCAAAATCAAACGTAAAAAAGACAAAGAGTTTGAAATCATGGAGCAAGAAAGAGTCGTTCCAATTAAACATTGTTGAAGACACAAAGCTTTCAGTTTACAAATTTTCATGAATATGTATTACAATTCTTAGTACATAGTTTAAAATAAAACAAGAGATTTCAATATGTCCGTATAAATTCATACAGGAGGTGGCTCTTCCCAGTCCACAGGACTCTCGTACCCCTTTGGATCTGTCTCTTGTGAGGCCACAATGCCAGAGATGCCTGCTTCTGATTCTAATGCTATTGGAACAGGCGGTTTGGCGGGCTCTGGTTCCACAGGCTCCAGGTCCACGAACTCCACCTCCTCATCTTTTCTTCCCGTAATTGGAGGCTGGATTTCTGTGTAAATGCCTTTGACATCCCCAGCACCATTCTTTGCTCCCAGTTCCTCATTTTCATCAGAAAACGATTCACAGGAGCTTATCCTGGTCCTGATGAAACTTATTTTGTCTGGGTCTATATCAACTGAAACAACATTACGCCCCTGCTTAAGGGCGCAAACTGCTATGGTGCCTATTCCAGAGAATGCGTCTAAAATCCAGTCGCCCGGGCGAGAAAACCACTGTATCAAATTGTTAATAAGCATTTACGGCTTCTGGTAATGGGACACCACAGCGCCTTGTCTATGTGGCTCTCTCAACTTTTGCAAGACAGCAGGGAACTGGAAAGCATTGCATGGAGGCGTCTTCTCATTCTGCGTATTAAAATGTACCATGGTCTTTTTGGTGTCTGCGCTGTAATAACCTATATGGAAATGCTCGAAGCAGCTCACTAAGTGCGGACCACCACCATGTCCTTTGACGTTCATCTTCAGCCTGCCAATCAATTCAGTAATTCTAAATTAGCAGAAAGAAAACAATGAAAATAAGTAAGCCTAGTGGTGTGGCGGTATAAGTTTATACCACGGTTGCCTTGCTGTATAAATTTATACCACGGTTGCCATGCTGTATATATTTATACCAGCTCCAGCCGTATAAATTTATACAACAAGGCAACCGTGGTATAAATTTATACCGTGGAGTTACAGTAAAAAGAAAAGCTTTAACGTATGTAAAGCTTACTAAATACAGTTCTCGAAGCTGGCGTTGCAGACCGCTCCTATAGGTTTTAGCACGGACATGGTCTGCAGGTCGGAATGAAAAATAATTACCCTCCAGTTTGCAGATAGTGTGACTTCCTTTAGGCCGTCCAAAAAAGCACGAACTTGCACGCCATAAGGAATATCGGCTATGCACAATATGAAGTTTTACTTGTCCAAAAGTGTCCCCAGCCTGATGCAATCACCCTGTACAACCCTATACAAGCAGGCCAAATGTTGTGAACCTTTCGTAGTTAGTGTCAAAACTGCTAGAGCCCACTTCTTTTCCCTGTTCAATGGACTTTAGTCTCTGCCTTTCCTCCTTGGCCCTACGAACCAGGTTCAGAAAGCCTGTTGGCAGCCCTTTCTTCTTGTTCTGTAAGAGAACAGTTAGACAAAAGGCTGGAAGACAAAACATGTTTTCTGCAAAGCTCACCCAGCCACTGAAGTTAACTGCGTGCTCCTTGATTGTGCTGTCTGTCAAAAAGTTGGGTAAAGAAGCTTGCACTCTTCCCAGTTTTCTAGGTTTAGTTGCTTCATCAACTCGGACTGGCAGGTGATAATGTCCTTCTGACTGGAAGAAGAAAAAGATTGTAATTCTAAGTGAAGAAAAGAAGTACACGACAAAGCAATGAGCCTTACGTCTTAGCCTCCTTAGCCATTTCATCTAGAGTGAATTCTTTGGCCACAACTTTCTCTAAAAGACGCACAATAATTTCCTTGCTCTTGAGACCCTGTAGTTGCGTCCACGGCACAATGCTCATGTTTTTTTGCTTTGCCTCACTACTTTTTTTTTCAGTTTTTTTCCAGTGGAGCTAGTTTGTTCTTTTAGTTCACCATCCTCGAACATGCAGAAAATTCTTTCTTGAAGACCCCACACCTGTTAAAGGTCGAAGTCAAGTAGTTTAGTGTTGAAGAGCGTAACAGAGTTTTATGTCACGGTATAAATTTATACCGACCATGGAAGGATGCCACTGTATAAATTGATACCTGGCACGGTATAAATTTATACCGGTCCAGGGCTCGGTATAAATTTATACCGTGGCCTTGGCACGGTATAAATTTATACCGAGCCATGGACCTGTATAAAATTATACAGAGCCCTGGCTCAGTATAAATTTATACCGAAGCCATGGCACGATATAAATTTATACCGTGCCGTACTTCCATGGCTGGTATAAATTTATACAGCTCAATGCTGCTACACAGTTTAAACCACACTAAACTTACTAACGAAAGACTCATTTAAAAGTTGCACTTACTTGACCATATCTGAAAGCAAGCTGGAAGTAGTTGTCGTATTGCTTCACAGCCATTATAGGCTTCTTATCCGAATCATAACTTAGGCAACACTCTGTCACACAGGCTTCTCGAAGTTCTTGGAGCTTGTTCTTTTGTTTTTTTAAGTCCTCTCCATGCATTTGTTTGAACTCCACATACTCTCGATGCATGAATCGGATTTTGTCTATAAGGCTCATCTTTAATCTGAAATCATTGTCGAGATTGTGCCTCACGGCAATGACCTTAGCCTCTTCTCTGTTAGCCCCACATAAATGTGCGCTTCCATGCTCTTCCAGACCTCGTTTCGGCTTTCTTCTTTTGATAGTTCTTTCCTTGCTTTATAACTATGTGTGTCACCAAGAACATAAATACGTATAATCCTCGAAGTCAGCCTTCCTGTAATCTTTTAGTTGGTTGACCTGACTTCTGTTAACCATGACAATGAGTGGCGACACATGTGCATGTGGATTCCTTCTCATTCTTTGCTGCCATGTATAACTTTCTCATCTGAAGCACTCTGACCCCACCTTCATTCTTTGGTGGCCTCTTAATCGTGCTCAGTGTCAAAGAAATAGTTTGCTTTGGCAGCTTGGTCTCATTAACCCTTTTCAAAATAGCACTCGACTTATCTGAGGGCCGCAAAACTATATCGGCCCCAGGAGCCTTTTGAAGCGCTTCTGCTGACTCCTCTATAGTCAAGGTCTTTGTGGTTCTTGACTTTTTTTGGGCTGTGTTTCTACTACCAATCTTGCCTCTTACCCTTTCCTCTCGTCACCACCTCTTCCTCCTCTTCCTTCTCTTGTTCCTCTTCTGGTTCGCTACCTTTCTCCACGTCTTCCTTAGAACATGGGTACCACAGACCTTTAATCATAACCTTGTCGTCACATAGTGTCACTGATGAAAGGATGTCCACTATGTCCTGTAGTGCAAGGTAAATTAGGAAGCTGACGGTATAAATTTATACGGTAAAACCACAGAGATCAACTTACATAGCCAAGCTTGTAATTATCCGCAATGTAATCATGAACATCTTTAGGCTTGCACATGCTGATACGAAGCATTCTGCTGTTCAGAATGTACACAACGTCCCCGTCGTCGTTGATGCAATTCATGAGAAGCTCATCTTCATTTTCTGTGGCAGTTAAGCTTGTCATCTCGTCGGCGGGGTAGTACTCATCCACCTTAAACTTCCCCTTCCCTGTCTGACCACATATAAGTGGTACGCGTTAGTGGGGTAGCGCTCTCTCGCTCCTCTGTGGACGTACCATGTAACATTTTGCATCTTCGACGTTTGTGTCTTCGATGGTTGTCCCTTGCTTTTGATAACAATCTTGGGGCTGAAAAGGCGCAAAAAAACCCTTTTTACAACAGGAAAACAGTTTTTTAGCACAATTTTAAACACTTTAGCTCTAAGAAAAGTGGCTTAAAGAACCTTAAATTCCCGCTATTTTACCCCTTTTTCTCTAGAGATAGACCTTAAAACACAACACTAGTGTTCAAATAGTATGGTTCCGAACCTTCCTTTGGTCATTCCACACCTATTTTAAATTGAAACCACGGAAGTGATGACCCCGTATAAATTTATACCGCAAGTGTTTACAAACTGTTTCTTTTAACGACTGTGGTAACCTTCTGTATAAATTTATACCGAGGGGGCTCTGCAACGGTATAAATTTATACCCCTTGTGCTCAGACGGTATAAATTTATACCGTTGCAGAACACTCGCGGTATAAATTTATACCGGAAGAGTTCTGGAACGGTATAAATTTATACGCTCCGAGCACGAGCGGTATAAATTTATACCGAGAGAGTTCTGCAACGGTATAAATTTATACCATCTGAGCACGAGCGGTATAAATTTATACCGTTGCAGAGCCCTCTCGGTATAAATTTATACCGTGGGACCTTAGACTCGGTATAAATTTATACCATAGACCCAAGACAAAACAAAAACAAGAAGATTAAAAGAGATGCGGAACTAGAATGGTACGGATTAGAGACTTACGTGGTCGTGACCATATGGATTCGCTTATAGCTGTTCGGAAGAGCAAATTGGAGTCAGTATATAAGGCGCAGCACGAGCGGCTTCGACTCCGAATAGCATATGTAGAAAATAGACCTGCCGTCGCCGGGCTTAAGTACCTCTGTTCTGTGCCTTTCCATATAGCATTTCTCCATAATGTCTCCTATACGAATATCTGTAAGTTTTCATATAAATCTATACCGTTTCTGTTTAACCTTACACCTTCTCTGTATAAATTTATACCATCTCTGTATAAATTTATACAGTTCGCTTACGTTCCTGCTTCTGTGTCGTATAAATTTATACCGTCTAATGCTACTTGCTGACTATGGCTGGAGATAGAAGAGCTGCAGAGCCTCCTCCTCCGCAGGCTCGCAGGCTCCCTCCTCCGATGGTTTTCACACCTGCTCCAATGTCACCAGGTAGTAGCCACAAAACTTCTGTCTCCGATATTCAAAGCCCCAGCCCTGAAGTTTGTACACGTCGGCTTCCTCCACCAGTTCAATTTACTCCACCACAGCCTGCTCCTGAACATCGTTTGCCCCACCAATGCGTTTTACTCCACCACAGCCCACAGAACAACAAAACTTTCCTCCACCCATTCATTTCACTCCAGCAAGGGAGGACGAGCTCAGACTCCCTCCTCCAGTTCGTTTTAGTCCTTCTCCCATAGTCCAGCGTAGACAGCCTCCCTGGAGGCAAATCACACCAACTCCATCCATCTCGCTACTTGATACTACACTAAGTGGGAGCAGTCTGCGCCATGCAACTCCTGTATTCTATGACACTTCATGAGCTAGGTCGGAGACGGAAAAAATATGCAGCTAGGGCAGAGCGGCTAGGGCTTTGGGAGGGCTCGTCCAGCCCTCCTTCATGGCAAAACCGCTCCATGGCACTGCCGCAGCAGCAAAGACCTCCTTCAATGATTCTGGTGGCCAGGCGAGGGAATTTCTGTCGCTTTGATTCAGAGCTTTTTGTCACATTTTTTGCATATCTGGTGGTAAGATTCCTTCATCCTTTTCTCACTTCATACTGGCGGTTGTATCTGGAATAAGTAGATTAGGCAACAAGAAGTTTTGATTCTTCTGGTAGTTATGCATATTGGTTGTCATTTTTTGGTTCTGGATTACAAAGCTAGAAGCTTTTGACAATTTATATTTTTAAACCGGGCTTTAGAGAATAGTCTGGTCGATTGGCTTGTCTTAAGCTTAACCAGATTTACGGTAATTGCATGAGGCTTTGATGATGCTAGTTTCCAGGAATTGAAGTTTAAGTTGATCAGTTTGTGTAGCACTTAAGGAGGTGGCAGCTTTGCACGAATAGAGTGGCAGTCTATTCGATATATTGATGATGATGCTAGTTTCCAGGAATTGAAGTTTAAGTTGATCAGTTTGTGTAGCACTTAAGGAGGTGGCAGCTTTGCATGAATAGAGTGGCAGTCTATTCGATATATTGTTGTTCTTCATCTGACTATTTTAGATATTTGTGAGATATCTTCATTATTCTCAGTAGTTCTGGACAATTTTTTCGGATGAGAGATAGGGAACTGAGAAGCGGGAGATCTTGGTTCTACATTTGACTAAAGGTTTGTATGGATAAATGATTGTTTAGAGCGGCATAATACATGTATGATGACCTAGAGGTGTTCTTCGACAATGCACCAAGTTTCAGATCTCAAATTTTTCTGAAGTCTAGTTTGGGCTTCCTGGTCTACAGAGCATTTTGATTCATGGCGAGCTAGGAGGCTCATTTGCCTTTATGATGGGAACATTGTTATTTGCTGTTTTTGGACAGCATTTTATTTGTACACTCTTCTTGGATTTTCTGGATTTCTCTTCCATTATGATTGTTCAGAGATTGCTAAGAGATTGGAGATAACATTTTTTCTCTACAATTGTATACCTGGCCATCAAGGGTAACAACGATTGCGACAGCAGCATATGTACACTTTATTTGTTCATCTGCTACTGTAGCAGTTCTTTGTTTTCCCTGATCATTCAGGGTTTTTATGTGCTTATTTTCTTATCTGATCGTTGAGCGATCAAGAAGCTGTAATATTTCCTATCTAAAATACAAAATCTGCCTTAACTTCCAAAAAAAAAAAAGAAAAAAGGAAAAAAAAAGAGACACTTCAGGAGCTGCTCAACTACGTCACCAACCTCGACTACTTTTTCCCAGAGAGAGAGAAATCATCTTCCTCCAAGACCTGCCGACCCCAAACCTCTCAGCATCTACTAGTACACCATCTGTTGCTCCCGTGTCAGATGAAGAAACTCCTCATGTTGATCTCTTAGACGAGGACATAGCAAAGCCACAAGACTCTATGTTCGAATTCAAAGCTCCTACGAGTGAAAACCTTAAGCGAAACTTACACAAGAAAGCATGTACATCGCAAAGAAGAAAGAAACTTATGGACGAGGCTCACTTGAGGGCAACACATACAAAGCACTGTTGTTTTCAACGTTGTTTGCTTAAGATTGGACTAAAGGAATTGAGGTTGATTCGTGATAATTACAGTTCAATGACTTGCTAGACCAAAGGGGCTACTTAGCCTTCAATATTAGGCCATATTGGTAAAAAGTTTACTTACACAGCTGGTGGGCACACCGTCTGTCAAACAGCCTTTAAATTGATTCATGCTTTAGGCAGCAGACGACTTCACCGCCTGAAGAAAAGGCTTGACAAGAATCCTGGCATTAATGACTATTGCCATTCAGAAAGTATATCCAGAATTCATGCCCTTCAATGTGTTTCCTGGATGGAAGGTTTCTTTAAGGAGTCATGCGAGAAACTCCCTAACAGCCCTATGTACCACTTGAGTGACAACTTCACGAAACGTGAAGTCTACAATAATTATAAGCACATGTGTGTTGAGGCTGGAGAACGCCATGTATGCTACTCTTACTTCACTGTGCTCTGGAAAAAAGAGTTTTCCCACGTGTCTATTCCTAGAAAGCACCGGATGTCTGTTTGTGCTACATGCTCTGAATTAAAAGCTCAGAGACAAAATGCAAGGACACTTCACACTAAAAGTAAGCTTTCACAACGTGCTCTTGCCTAGTTCTACACAATGGTAGGTTTTTGTCCTGAACATATTTTCATTTCAGATGCATTGAAAGAGAAACTGAACAAGCACAGAGAACAACAATCTTTGGAAAGGATTTGTCAAAATGTCCTATATTTTTGACAATTTTGTAAAATTTCACAAGCTTTGAATATATCACTTCTTTGTCACTCTACTACCCTTGCTTTTTTTGGGTTGCCCCTAGGGGGGCAAACCCTTGTTTATGTGGGCTTTTGGCATATCCGAGGTATATTCTTGAATATCCCTAGGATATGCTGGCCCTCCTATTTCCTGTAAATGGGCGGTCAGCTTCGACGTCTGATTTCTTGAAGCGAACTGGGTAACTGGCAAGGCTCCATGGTCGCATAATGCTTCTTCCTGGAATCTTGTTTTTTCGTGCACTCTCGACACTCAGATGAGCAGATGCACATGCACGCTCAAATTGCAATTTCATTTTTACTCGCTCTCCGGAGAGGTTTTTGTTTTCCGTCTGGTAGGCTTTCGGATTGAGGTACTTTAAAAATTTTCTTTCTTTTCTCTTCAATCTTGTTTTGCTTCCTAATCTGAGAGCACTTGTGGCTTAGATTTGCTCTGTCTTGGAGATTCTATGGCAATTTCGGAGTTGGACATTGAACCAGAAGCAGGAACAGAGGATGACTACCTAATCTTGAAATCAGAAAAAGAGCAGGAAGAATCCCAAGAAGCGGTAGAAGCAGCTTCCGTGGGGAAACACCACCATGGTCGGAACAGATAACTATTAGGGGATTGGTAGTTGGTGCCCTTTTGGGTACAGTATTTTGCGTGATTACACACAAGTTGAACCTCACTGTTGGAGTGATTCCATCCCTTAATGTAGCAAAACGGGTTTGTTGGGATTCTTTTTGTTAAGATCCGGACTTTGTTTGTTTCCAAGTTGAGTCAATGTTGCAATGTTCAACCTTTTACTTTCGCCGAGAGAATCTTCGTTATTCAGATTTGTGTGGTGGCTTGCTATGGCATTGCTTTTAGTGGTATGGGAGTATCCGTCAAATTATTGGTTCGTTAAACTTGTTTTTTACATATGTTTTACTCATGTGTTCTCGCTTATGGTCGTACATAGGGGATTTTGATCTTATTTGCTTGCAATGGATAAGAGGACATACATCCTTATTGGTCCTCGATTCTAGGAAATTATTTGAAAGATGTAATAAATCCTTCTCTGGGTGGATGATCATGCGTTTGTATTTGCAATCGGCTTTGTTGGCATTATGGCACTTGTGCCTCTGCAAGGGTGTGGGTCTTTCTTTGTCTTTATAGCCCTTGTAATGTGTGCATATAAGTGAAGCGTTGCTTCTTTATGTTGTTTTATGTGGCTGATCTGTTTTTTTCTCTTTTTATAGGTGATGCTTATTGATTATAAGCTTACATATCCAAGTGGTACTTGCAACAAATGGTGTTAATCAACAACTTCCATACACCAAAAGGAGCGAAACTGCGGCGTAAGATAATTATTATCTAGTAATGAATTTAGAGATAGAACACCATCTTTTCTCGGCTCTAAAATTTAAGGTTCAAATACTTCAAAATGACTTTTTAATTTCATCCAAAGAAACAAATAGCTTGTCTTGGCAAGTATTTTGGAGTTAGTTTTTCTCGGAGCTTCTTCAAATGGTTCTTTAGTGGTGCGGGGGATAGTTGTGGATTTGATCAGTTCCCTTCCTTGGGCATGAAAGCTTATGCCAATATATATGTATTTAGTGCTCCCAAACTTCATTTGTTATCTTGTTTTCGTCTTGCTGAGTTGTTGGTTGTGCGATAGGCAGATTCTACTTTGACTTTAGCACAACATATGTTGGGGTGGGCATGCTATGCCCTCATATTGTCAACTGCTCAGTCCTTCTTGGGGCTATCGTCTCTTGGGGTATTATGTGGCCTCTCATTAGCAAACGTGCTGGGGACTGGTTTCCAGATGGTCTAGCAAAGAATGATTTTAAAGGGCTTTACGGCTATAAGGTTGTGCAAATTTTCATGACATAATTTATTGCACCTGCATAAGCTAATTTATGGGGAAACTAATATGTGCAGGTATTCATAGCCATTGCTGTAATTTTAGGTGATGGTATTTATAACCTGGTGAAAATACTGTATTTATAACCTGGTGAAAATACTGTTCCTTTCGTTGAAAGCAATGTATATTGAATATGAGAATAAAAAGAAGCTTCCATTGACTACTAATTGCGCAACTGCTAAGAACTAAGAGCTGTCAAACTTTTTTTCTTTCAGAAAGTCATATGCGTCGTTTATGGACTTTCGTGTTTTTTCATTTTGCAGAGCTACTTGATTCAGTTGATGAGTCAAGGCGGTCTGAAGTATTTATGAAAGAAGGAATTCCCTTATGAATTGTTGCAACTGGATATGTTACCCTATCCATCATATCAATGATATCCATCCCACAGATATTCCCCCCTGTTAGATGGTATTTTGTACTGATTTGTTACCTATTGGCGCCTGCACTTGGGTTCTGTAATGCATATGGTGCAGGTCTTACGGATTGGAGCTTGGCAAGTACCTATGGAAAAGTAGGTTTATTTGTCTTTGCAGCATGGGCTGGAAAACATGGTGGTGTGATTGCTGGTTTAGCCGCATGTGGAGTAATGATGAGCATTGTATCTACAAGCTCTGATTTGATGCAAGATTTTAAAACAGGTTTCCTTACTCTTTCATCACCAAGGTCGATGTTTGTCAGCCAGTTGATTGGGACCGTTCTTGGATGTATAGTAGCACCTTTAACATTTTGGATGTTGTGGACTGCTTTTGAGATTGGTTCACCTGATGGAGTATACAAAGCTCCTTATGCTATTATCTTCAGGGAGATGGCTATCCTTGGTGTGGAGGGTCTTTCAGCATTGCCGAAGCATTGCTTGGAATTGTGTCTTGCAGGATTTATATGTGCTTTAGTTTCGAATGTTGCAAGGGACAAGCTTCCTTCAAGAATTGCCAAGTTTATTCCAATACCCATGGCCATGGCGATTCCCTTTTATATAGGAGCATATTTTACAATCGACATGTTTCTGGGAACTGCTATACTATTTGTTTGGGAACGTCTTAATAAGAGAGAAGCATGCAATGGCATCAGGCTTAATATGTGGAGATGGTGCCTGGACGATTCCGTCAGCATTACTTTCCTTATTAAAGGTTACCCCCCCTATATGCATGTCCTTTGCTCCAACCATCACAAACGGTCATCGAGTTTGAGATGGACGAGCTTGTACATAATTTGGTCAGAAGAAGTAGCAGCAACAGCAATTTGCTCAGAGAATTTTGTACATATACTTTATATATTAGTATAAGCATTCTTCACTCTTTTGTAAGAGTTAATTTCACAGGGAAAGCTTTTTTGTCGTCAGAAAGAAAGACAACTGGTTATATTTAAAGAGGATGAAAAAAGTTGACCCTTCTACTTGATGGAAAATGTAAGCTGTGTTAATCTACAATAAGTTCTATCTGTGAGCCATCATTGTGCAACGACAGCCAAAAAGGGAGCTTGTCCACCAACATCTCGATTACTTGCATCTTGCCAGAAGAGAAATACTTGGACGTGTGTCATAAAGAAATAGGCGTGTAAAACACTACCCTTGCTGATTATGATTTTGTTGCTACCTGGTACAAACAATAGCCTCTTGACTCTTCATCACAACCAAATAGGCAATTTCAAGTTTCTGTTGTTTTATTGGGATGTGTACATACCCATGTACACATGTGTTAATGTCTCCATGTGTTAATGTTTTTTTTTATGTCCATTGGATGAAGGCATAATGGTGAGAATATGCTAAATCAAGGGCTTGGCGTCGCACATTTTCCACAACCAAGCTGCAGGCCCCTAGCCTTGCTTATTAGTTCTCTGACTTTCCTTGGCCTCAGAACACTCCTGAATGTGCCTCTCGGGATCAGGTCATAGATTATTTTTATAACTATGCTGTTAAGTTTGATATTCTACCTAGGATCGGATTTGGATGCAAAGTCTCTAAAATCTCCTTCTTGGGCTCTGTAAATTCCTTGCCCCAGTATGGGCCCAAAAACCAGAAGATGACCCAAAGCATGATGATGTGGGCAATAGCTCAGGTCGAAGCTCAAAAGACTGCATAACATTATGGATCAAAAAATATTATAAAGATGGCAATTTCCACAGAGAATTCTCCATAACTAGTTTTGTGTATATTGTCAGGTCACATAGAGTGGATTTGATTTAAGCCACTTCACCCTCGGGCCATGGAGGGCAACCCTCCGTACGCAGCACCTTGTTTTTATTGCCCCTTTTTTGCTACACTTCATATAAGTAGCTATTTTTTGTTTCAAATTAGGAGGATGAAAATAGCTATTAAATATTTTTGCATACAAGCTATGTTCAATCAACCTCTCAAAAAGGGTACCTAAATTAGCTAAATTGTCACACTTATCACGAACAAACCTTCAAAATGGACTTTTTTTAGGGAATTTTTAGAGAATCTTTCAAGGATTCCTTCTGAAGTGCGTTTGGAGCAAATAAGTGCGTTTCAATTTAAACTTTGTTTTAAATGTGCAAATGAGTGATAATGATTTTTGACCCACTTATATTAGCATCCCTTTAGTGGTTATTGTATGGTAAGACGCGTGAAGCACAAACTAATGTGAAGTTAAGCGCAGATTGAAGCAATTGAAGGAATGTGGTCATTGTAATGAAGTTCTAACCAAAATCTGAGAACTAAGCATTAGTTTAATCATGATTAGAAATGCTTAATTTAATCATGATGACAAATCCTTATGGAGCAATAAAAAAATGGAATTATGCAAGTGTAAAAAAAAACACTTAAAACTTTAGTAAGTAAACAGTTTCATGAAATTGTATAATGAGTAAGTTTTATATAAAGATTAAGTATTTATGCAATCTTATCATCCAAAGGTCCTCAATGGCATAATGTTGAACGAGAAAATTGCGCCTTATAAAGTTTTTAATTTTACCATTAATCCAAGAATCTGTGCATATCCAAGTGAGCATCTAAGATTTTGCATGCTAAACAACTACTAAGGTTGTTCTCTCTCTGGCAGGAAAGCTTGGCCCATGTGTAGATAAAATATCCATATACTATTTACTTAGATGTAAAATGATCTTATGGAGCATGTGGTTAAGAGAGTTTTCCCTTCTAAGATGCAAAATGGTCTTATGGAATATGTGCTTAAGGGAGTTTTCCCTTCTATTATCCATATCGACCTTAGCAATCTTTTTCAACACCATTCTACTAGATTGGGCCATAGAATTGCATATCTCTCATTCATAGGACACATAGTGTCAAAAATAAGTTCACTTGATGCAACAAAATAATGATTGCTCTACATATTTCAAAACGTCAACCAAGACTCAACCTTAGCCCTCGGCTTCTTTGGGCCTTTTCCTTAGCTATTTCAAACTTCAAATTGAATGGCCATATTTCCCAATGATCATAACTAGATGTTCTCTTCTACCCAACAGAAAGCCCAGCAACGCTGGGCACTTTTTCTAGTATAATACTAATGTATGTCAGATAAACATCTGATATCTGATTTTTTATTCTAAGACTTGCTCATTGGCTTGGATTTTACAAAAAATTGTAGGTTAAATTTGAATTTATAAGAAACTTGCTGGTTGGATTTAAATCTAGAGGAAATCGTAGAGGTTCCCAAAAAAGCACAGGAAAGTTTTCTTTAGCAAGTAAAAAATTTCCGGAACCAAGGTTTGCCGTTTTCAATGTTCAACGTTCTGAGGTACAGCCAGGCTGTACATCTGTCACCAATGTATCAATCGTGTCTCTAGGTAGAGGCTCCAAGCGCGTGGCAGATTCGACTAGAGCGCCGGCAAAGCCAAAACAAAACAGTGTTGCGTCGCAACAGCTATTGCGGTGTATATAAACGGTCATAACCATGATTGCGATAACCAATGCAGGATCAGTACCAGGCTGCACAGTGACATCGTATACGTCAAATCCGGCCCTTCTCCTAACCTGTAAAGAAAATAAAAATGAACATGAAGGTGCAGAAGAAAGAAATTAATGGAGGGATCTTATTTATTACCCAAGCAACGCCTACGTCGCCGTTATACATAGTGTAATCTCTGGAAGCATATGATCCTTCAACACGGAGGTAGGGCTGCTTTTGCGTCTCATTGCCATTGGACTTAGATACTAGACTTACATCCAAGGATACCCATCCATTGCAACAACAAGGATACAGGGAAGGTGATCTTAGAACGCACCACTTCTCTTTCAGCTTCTCTGCTCCGCGGTACACATTCCAGGTGTGATGAAACCCAAAAGCCTGCATATGAAATTGCTCATAAGTTATAAATTGTTGAAAGCAAGCTTTGATGCAGTAAATACAAAAAATACCTTTGCTTGAAAGGTCAACAAGACATTTCGTTCTTTATCCAGGAGTTGTTTCTTAATGATGGAAACATCGTTAACTATATAAGCAAGTTCACCATGTTTGTCTTTGACATCATAGGTGGCCTGCCGCTTAAATGGCAAGATCAAGACAAACTTCTGTTGCTCGTTAGCAATCGGTGATGTAGAGATTTGTATCTTAGTAGATATTATTTGTACTTCACTATGTACTTCCATAGCTATATGACTTGTAGATATTTGAAACTATATGATTAGTAGATATTTGTACTCATTATGTACCTCCATTTATATACTACTCTGGTATGTAATCGTGCTGTACTTAGTGGCCTGGTTGTGGAGGTCTACAAAAATTGCTCCCTTGTTTGATTCCCTTAGCCTTTAAAAAAAAAGGATTCGCAACCAATGTGTATCCTTACAACATGCTTGCATTTCCTTAGCCTCCTATATATATATTATAAATAAATAGCGTCCATCCTTAGCCTCCAAAAAAAAACAATGATAATAGGGATCTTATTCTCCTATATTATAAAGAAATAGTGTCTATATGCAATTGAGTGAGTCTCTCTATCTGCCCCCATCAAACTGTTGAGAGGCCGCCACGTGGCAAGATCTCGGCCCTCTGCTTCATGGTTTCTCTAAAAAATTCTAGAAGGTTATAGAATGTCTAGATAGTTTTCCTATTATAGAAAGTTCTAGATTGTTGTAGATGGTTTCAAAATGTCCTAGGATGCTCTAGAATATTCTAGATACTCATGGATAAGCAACTCAATCTAGAAATAATAAATTTTTTTTGAAATTTTGCGAAGAGCAATGTTCTAGATGCTCATGAGTAAATCTAACAATAGAAAGTTTTAGAATATTATAGAATGCTCTAGATGCTCATTGGAAGCAAGCCAATCTAAAATTAAAAGTTTTTTTTTTTTTTTTTTTTTTTTTGAAATTTTGCAAACAGCCAAAATAGAATTTTTTGTAATGTTCTAGAATATGTAGCATAATTACAGGGGATTTCAAGGGGATATGATGTGCTGGGAGTGCAGCTAAATGTTGGGATCAATACATTGCTACTCCCATTGTTATGAACTTCATATCTAGGGCTACTCTTCCATGTTTTTATATGTGTTTGGACATATGATTTTTCTTCACATGACCTCAATCATATATAAAGAATATTTGACATTGATGCCTTCAATAATGTACATGTGTATATAAATTAATAAAGTGCAAGCTCATTTATATCTCCATACAATTTGGTTAAGAGTTTTCCATGGCTTGGCATTTATCATATTTAAGGGGAAAGCAGATGCATCCAATTCTTTCACATGATAAACTGTGCCCAATTGTTTCAGAGTATCACTGGAAATGATGATTAGGGATCCTTTAGCATCCAACTTCTTTAAAAATTCAATCTGTATGGAAAACGTGCAAGCCATGTAGAGCAATGATTTGCCATGTTTCCAAAGGACTGGAAATGCATTAAAAAACATCTAGGGTCTGCAAGAGAGAGCAAGAATGAGAAGTAATTTTACAAAAGATTAGTACAACATTACATAATAATATGTAGCATAATAATAGGGGGCTTAGGGGGATTTGATATGGATATAATTCCTGAAACCATAAACCATGTCACAAAAATAATTGAATGAGCTGTTAAAAAAAAAAACATAGATTTAAAATTTAAAAAAAAAAAATCACGTTAGCGCACTGGTTAAATTGGTTAAAGTAGTCTTATTAGGACAATGAATTATTTTGGTAGAGGTTCGAGCCCCTGTATTTCATAGGCGAAGCTGTATAGATAGGAAAACTCATATTTTATATTTCAAAATTATAGGCGCCCCAACCATAAATGGCCATAAGCGAAACAATTGGTCCCTGGGAGGGGGTTCATAATCCGTGCACGTACATGCAGAAGCATTGCCACTAAAGCTGCATGCATCAAAATTCAACGAAAGAGGATTCATCTGATAGCTTGCAAGGTAAACTATCCGAAGGTCTAAAATTCAACCAAAAACATGGTCGGGCTAAAAAGTTATAGCAATTCAAAGTAGAGAGGGTCTACACTCCATAAACGTGCATCAATTGCCCGTCTACCTTGTATTTTTGCATTGGAAAACAATCTTGGATATACGATTCATGGACGGTTTGATGGTAGATCATGGGCTATGGTAAGAAGATCATGGGTAGTTTTCTTGGGCAGTAGGTGGGCAAATGCATGGATTATGTGTTGAATCAACTAACAATCAACTTAAGCTTGTTTAAGCTTGGTCTACTTTCTTTCACTTATGCAACACAATGCATCAATGGACTTAATGCTTATTGTATAACTTAACCAACTTATACCATTGAAATTAAAAAGATCGAGCCATTGAACTTTAGTGATCCATTAAGCTTATTGTATAGGATACATCTTCGACAGCTCGGCCCAAATCCTTTGATTTGGCGATCAATCTCCCTCCTCTAATTCATGTTCGGATACACATATACAGTTCAATCTTCTGCTCTTATATACACAGGTTGGTTCACGACGGTTAAGCCGTCGGTTTTGTTCTGTACAGGTGGCCGACCGTTAGTTATTTTCCTTCCAAGTTTCAAGCCTCAACCTCCTCGTCAATAAGGGAAACTTTATCTTCAATATTTAACCACTTACGACCATTGATAACAATCATGCAATGGTCATATTATATCTCCTATTACCATAACCAACTTAGGTCTTCTAACTGCACTCTCGAATGATAAAATACTGTAACTGAGTCTGTGTTGGTCTACCATAGGTTATCTCATGCACTGATCATCTGTGAACCCTTATGTTCTCAATATATTAACAACTGTTTGAACCTGTGTAATAGTCACTGTAACAATATGTGATGACCACAATTTGCAACTACAACATCCCTCCTTCATCACATGTTGTTAAAACCTTTAAACTGTTTCTGAATTTACAGAACTTGCTTTCAGAGAGGGCCTTTGTGAACACATCTGCCACCTGCTCTTCTGAACATAAATATTTCATTTCAACATAACCGTTGGCAGCAAGATCCCTAATGAAGTGAATGTTAAGCTCGATATGTTTAGTCCTTTCATGTTCTACTGGATTCTTCACAATTGCAATACAACTTTGACTGTCTGTGTAAATATTAGTTGGACCTTCATGCTTACAGTTCAGCTCTTCCAGTAATCTTCTTAACCATGTGATTTCCTTGGCAACCAAGGATGATGCAGCATATTCTGCTTCAGCAGAGGACATGGCAATTGCACTCTGTTTTTTACATCTCCATGTGATTGCACCTCCACCAAAGAATATTACATAACCAGAAGTTGATTTCCTTTCATTCAAATCACCACCCCAGTCTGCATCACTAAAAGCTTGCAATTTTAAGTCTTGGGAATCAAAAGAAATGCCATGATTTCTAGTCCCTTTTAAGTACCTTAGTACTCTTTTGGCTGCTAACCAATGATCTTTGCTTGGATTGTGATTCCTTCTACTTAGAACATTTACAATATATGCAATATCTGGACGAGTATTGTTTGCAACATAAAGTAAGCATCCAACTAATGCCCTGTAGGGAACTTTTTCCGTCACATTTTTCCTGTTCAGATATGCGATCTTCTGCAGTAAGTCTATGCCCTGGCACACTTGGAGTTTTGGCTGGCTTAGCATCTTCTAAATGAAATCTTTTAAGCATATTATCAATGTGTCTACATTGTTTCAGTCTGATAAGCTGCTCATCCTTAAATCTTTCCACCTCTATTCCAAGAAATTGTTTCAGTTCTCCTAAGTCACTCATCTGGAATCTTGCTTTCAAAATATTTTTGCAATGAATCATGCATTTGCTACTGCTTGCAGTCATGATGCAGTCATCAACATAGAGGGCAATAATGCAAAAATCTTCTTTGTCCTGATACCTGTACAAATTTCCATCATTCTTTAATTTGTCAAACCCCTGTTCTTGAAGAAAATTATCAATACAATTATACCATTCCCTTGGGGACTGTTTTAGGCCATAGACTGCTCGATTGAGTCTCCAGACTTTATTACTGTCCTCTTCAAAACCTGGTGCTTGCTTCATAAATATAGTTTCCTCTAGTTTTGCATTCAAAAATGTTGTTTTCACATCCATATGATGCAATTCCAATTGTAGAGTAGGTTTCGTCATAGTCAATCCCTTCCTTTTGAGTGAATCCCTTTGCAACTAACCTTGCTTTATATTTTTTACTGCCATCAGCATTGTTCTTTATTTTAAATAACCATTTGTTTCCAATCACATTGTGATTTGGAGGAACATCCACTATTTCATAAGTTTCTGTTTCTTTGAAAGAGGCCAATTCTTCTTCCATGGCTTTTAGCCATTTGGCTTTGTCTCCACACTCTAAAACCTCTTCATAATTCATAGGGATCACTGCATCTTCCATTATGGACATTATTTGCTCATATGTAGCTTCTAATCTCTTGCTTTTTCCATGTTCTGTTCTGCCATATTCACTGCAGTCAATATTTGCTTCTTCTCTGAGTCTTTCAGCCTGAGATTTTCTTCTCTTTGGTGCATGAGTCTCTAAGCCTGCATCTATTGGTTGTTCCTCATCATGGATACCATCATTTGGGTCTGAATTTATGTCAGAATTGCCCCTGTTATATGTCTGATCAGAACTGTCATCATTATTGTCTAAGTCCACTTCAAAGGATACCTTCTTTTCTGCCTTTGTCTCACCTGCACTGTTTGGTTTCTCATGATGCCTATCTTTATACAAAGTATTTTCATCAAACACAACATCTCTGCTTATGACTATTTGTTTGGTATTTGGTACAAAGATCCTATAACCTTTGGACTCTTCATCATATCCGATTAAGTAGCCAATTTCAGCTTTATTGTCAAGTTTTCTTCTGAGCTCTGAGGGCACATGTGAGTATGCTAAACAACTATAGACTTTGAACCTACTAAAATCTACTTCCCAATTTTGATTAGACCACAAGTTTTGAGGTACATTACCTTGTAGGATTGCTGTAGGTAGTCTATTTTGTATCATCATTGCTGTTTTGAGTGCCTCCTCCCAGAGATAATTTGGCAGGCCACTTTGTTTTATCATAGCTCTAACAGCGTCCATTAGTGTCCTGTTTTTCCTTTCTGCAACTCCATTCTGCTGTGGGGTGTACCTGCAAGTTAACTGTCTCTTAATGCCATTAGCAATGCAAAATGTTTTGAATTTTTGAGACAAATATTCCCCTCCTCGATCAGACCTGATACATTTGACTTTAGATCCTGTTTCTCTTTCCACTTCAGCTACAAACTGCTTAAATGCTTGAAGAGCCTGAAAATTTCTTTGTAGACAATAACATTTTCCTTTCCTGCTGTAGTCATCAATGAAAGTAATAAAGTATCTTTTGTTTGATCTACTCCTGACATTTAAGGGTCCACATAGGTCTGTGTGAATCAGATCCAAGACTTTCTTGGCCCTATGTTTGGATTTCTTAAATGGTAACCGATTTATTTTGCCAAGTATGCATCCCTCACATAAGGGATTTTCAGTTTCCAGATCATCACACTTAATCCATCCTTGTTTAGCTAAGAATTTGATGTTGTTGTAGTGTGTATGACATAATCTGTTATGCCATGTTTCAGCTTCAGCAATATGCATCACATTACTATTGCAATTAATGTTTTTCATTTGAAATAAATTTCCACATCTTTGAGCAAAGAACTTCAATTGATCATTCAAATAGATTCTACATCCTTGTGAGTCAAAATTGACTCGATATCCCAAATCAACAAGCTGACTAACTGAAATCAAATTCTTAACTATATTGGGTACACATAAAACATTTTTAATGTCCACAATGTTTCCTTCAAGATCAAAAAGTTGCAGCAATCCTTTTCCTTCTATTGGCACCAACTCTCCACTTCCAACTTGAACATTTTTTATGTTTGCTGTGGTGATGTCCTTGAGCAGATCAGTACTTTGCACTACTGATCTCTCAGCTCCACTATCAACTATAATGCCATTAGCACATTTATTAGTTTCATGATTTTTATCCAAAACTGACAAAGACAGTTTTACCTCATTTTCATCCTCTTGTTTTGATTCTCCATCATGCTCTTGTGCAATGTGAACTCCACTTGAAGTTCCTCCTCCCCTTCCTCTATAATTTGCATTTCTTCCTCCTCTAGAATCCTTTCCTCTACCTCTGCCCCTTGCATATTCCTTAGGTGTTGCACATTTGGCTGCAATATGACCTCTCCCTCCACAATGATAGCAGTTAAGCTCAGTTTTAAGCTTTGGGCAATTATTTTTAAAGTGCCCTGATTCATGACAATAGAAGCACTTCCCTTTCTCATTTCTGCTATTTTTTCCAGCATATAAGATTTCACTTGTTTCTTCTACATCTCTCATTATTTTCCTTTGCTCAAATTCTGTTCTTAAGATGTTCTCAGCATCTTCCCTAGTTTTGCTCATGTTCCTAATAAACAATGATAGATTTTCATTTTCAGAAATGGCTCTAGAGATCTGCAACACTTGACTCCTATCAGAAATATGCACATTTGCCCCTGCTAGGTCAGCAATGATATTGTCGAATTTATTAAAAAATTTGGCTACATCTCCATCCTCTTGTAGCCTAAGACCTCTTAATTCCTTTTCTAAAAGGTCTATTTGGGAAGAAGATTTTTCCTCATAATGCTTTAAGAGATACTGCCACATTTGCCTAGGTGTCATGTTTCTCAGTTTGAGTCTAATGGTTGGACTAACCTTGCAGGTAATGATGCCTTGAGCTTCCTTTGTTTTAGCATAGGTCGATCTCCTTGCAGTGATCATACCAGATCCAGCTGCCTCCCCTGCATTAACTTCACTAGTACTTTCAGTAGCATTAGTTTCAGCATTTACTGACCTCTCTGATACTGACCTGAGTGCAAGGTTTCTTGCACTTTCTGGACTTCCAAAATCACCCTCTGGATCAACAAGATCCCACAATTCTTCAACTTCTAGGATGTGTTTAACAGCATCCTTCCAAACCTGAAATCCAGCACCTCCTTTGAACACTTCCACAGTGCTTAACAAGCTTGCTCCGAACCTGCTCGACATTGTAAAAACAGACTACCAGAATGGCCTGCTCTGATACCAATTGTTGAATCAACTAACAATCAACTTAAGCTTGTTTAAGCTTGGTCTACTTTCTTTCACTTATGCAACACAATGCATCAATGGACTTAATGCTTATTGTATAACTTAACCAACTTATACCATTGAAATTAAAAAGATCGAGCCATTGAACTTTAGTGATCCATTAAGCTTATTGTATAGGATACATCTTCGACAGCTCGGCCCAAATCCTTTGATTTGGCGATCAATCTCCCTCCTCTAATTCATGTTCGGATACACATATACAGTTCAATCTTCTGCTCTTATATACACAGGTTGGTTCACGACGGTTAAGCCGTCGGTTTTGTTCTGTACAGGTGGCCGACCGTTAGTTATTTTCCTTCCAAGTTTCAAGCCTCAACCTCCTCGTCAATAAGGGAAACTTTATCTTCAATATTTAACCACTTACAACCATTGATAACAATCATGCAATGGTCATATTATATCTCCTATTACCATAACCAACTTAGGTCTTCTAACTGCACTCTCGAATGATAAAATACTGTAACTGAGTCTGTGTTGGTCTACCATAGGTTATCTCATGCACTGATCATCTGTGAACCCTTATGTTCTCAATATATTAACAACTGTTTGAACCTGTGTAATAGTCACTGTAACAATATGTGATGACCACAATTTGCAACTACAACATTATGGAGGCTTCCCCCAACTTTCAACTTCCTTGGAAAAAATCAGAGGACTTTGGGCTTTTCTGAACAAGGTTATTAGAGATTTTGGCAAACAATTCCGAGTGTATGATACTGTTATTCACAGATGGACTGACCATTATGGCACTCTTAAGGATGATTGACTCACCTTTTATTGCACGATTAGTTGAAGAATAGTGGCATTTGACCGTGAAGGTGTTTATGAAGTGCAGAAGGATGATGAAGCATGGGAAGCTGAAGAATGGAATATATGAAGTTTGTTTTGTAGATGAAGATACATATTGAGCGCCACAACAGGATGCGCAGAATGGAAATGGATTGGAAAAACAAGCAACTAGTTTCTAAGGAACACTTGTCATCTGACAAGCTGCGGGCTATGCAATCTTATGATTTTTCCATTGCATATTGCATCGTTTGTGCAAAAGTGACAAAGGGTATCACTGCAGAGTGGAAAAGGATGTTCAACATATTTGATCTTCAAATCAAATTTAACTTTGAGGATTGAGACATCATACCTTGACGATGTTATAGTTTGATACATAAATTTGAGATCTATATTTACTAATTTCTTTTTTAGATTGAAACCCGTGTTGTTCTTGCCTACATCCAGCAATTTTGGTTTAGATAGCTGCAACTGCTATGGATTTTGCATCTTTGTTGCATGTTTCAATAGGATAGGTTTTCTAGAATATATCCTTCCTTTAGCTAATATAAATTTAAGGTACAGGACAGTCTCTAGCCAATGCCCTCCGTGTGGAGAAGTGAAAACTTCTAATCATGTGTTTACATGTCCATGGTTGATAGAGTTCTGGAGCTGGTCCTCCCAGATCAACAAAGGAGCTCCAACTGATCTAAATCTGTTAAGTTTTTGGGAAGCAAGAAGCAAAATTGAAAACACAACAAGAACTTTGAGCTGTTGGGTAATCTAGCTACACAGAAATAGAGTGGTCATAAACAAATAGACCCCCTCTATTATATGGATGAAGCAGGCGTTCATTGAAATCATACAAATTACTGCAGTAGCTCACAAAATGTTAAAAGAAAAGAAATATGATCCAGCTTGGAATAGCTTTGGGAAATTCAATGGCTTGCATGATTTTTATTTAACCAATCGAACAATCTCTGATGATGTTCTACACAGATGCACAGAGGAGACTCAATAGAGTTGGAAGTATGGATCGAGCAATGGGAGTAGCAGGAAACTCAGATGATGAAGAGTCCCAATTGTCCAAGATAGAACTTGAGGAGATACTTATTCAACTTAAACAGGAGGTAATACATGCCAAGGCAATCAAGAAAGTCCTGAAAAGAAGTAAAAAAATGGAGATTCAACAGCCTTAAGCCATTTTTCACGAATCTTTATCATAAATGGCAGCAGAAAAGAGAAGCACATGTACTGCTCCTTCTAGACTTTACTAATTTTCAGACAGCAGTACTGGATAATCTCCTCATGATATTTGGGAACAGGACAATAGCAGACTTCACAATACAGGATCTTTTGGATGAAGTATGATGTGGTTACAGGGATTTGAGCAGCTTTTGTTATCTATAACGTTTTTAGACTTATATAAACAGTATATTAATCTTGTTGTTTTAATTTGGTTCATGGATCCATTTTATAAGGACCATGACTTCTGGATTATAAGCTTAGGCTTTTTGGGTATGCCTTTTAGGATATACCAATGATGTATCTTTTTAAGATGCAATATAAAACAAATCTTGCCCTCAAAAAAAAAAAAAAAAAGTAGGTGCTTGCGCATAGAGGGTTGCCCTCCAGTGCCCCGAGGGTGTGTTTGCATGTTATTTATTTTGTAGTTTCGTGTTGAAATTCAAAGAAATGGATTTATTTAAAGGCAGATGGTGAAGTTGTAAAGGCTAACAGGCTCGATAGGACGACATCTTTTTTTTTTTTTTTTTGTCAATTGATGGATCTCGTAATCTATTCCACATTAAAACTATATTCCATCTCCAGATCTAAAAGCAGATCTACTTCATCATTATAAGGCTATTGTGCCAGGAAGAATTCCAGTGTTAGACTGGGAGGCAGACAAGGATTAGGATTAGTGGTCTAAAGATCGAAATATTTTCTTGAATGCATATATGATACCTGCAAGTCCAAAGGCATTAGAGGCACAGAAGACATGAGTTTTGGTCCTTCCAAGCATTAGAGTCGAAAGATAGAAAAGGTTTATGGGTGCACCAAACTAGACCCAAAGCACACAACGAACTTACAATTTACATGAATTTTTATGTCCCTAGGTGTAAATGAAGCGCTAAAAAAAGCTATCTAGCTGTCAAAAATTTTTACCTTGGAAACATTCTAAAGATTTATTTAAATTTATGAGGGCAAAACGAGTTTCTAATTGCCATAAAAAAAATTGGTGTCCAAAAAGCCAAAAGCCTTAGGCAATATTTATACAGGAAAGTATAAAAATATTTTGCACCGTCGAAAAAACAATCAATAATAATGGCCGTGAGATCATGAAATTTGCTCACAATATGCCACATGATACAAAATATAATTGCCACATGATGCCCTAGATAAGTGTAATTGTTAAATGGTTTGTATTGCTCGTGATGTGAATAATGCTCTATACTGATGTGATTTATAACCTCCTTTCTTCAAAACACATCAATTTTTTGAGGACTCTTCTTACCAATTTGTCTTATGCAGGACGAGAAATATGCCACGTCAGCAAAGGAGCGCCATTTTTCTTGAATTCTTTGTCTCATTCGATTCAAACCTTTTCTTGATGAAATTATACATGGATCTGAGCATTTGAGAAGGATTTACAAGAGAATTCATTGCTGGCTTTGTAGAGGCCAAGCAATTTTCAGATTCTCCTTGCTGTAAGCTTCACATGGATGGGAAATTTTTTGTCATTCTGAAACAGGAGCAGCGAATTACTTGTGGTTTCCTTCAAGGCACATTCAATAAACTCTGGGAATTCCTAATTTTCAAACAATTTTTTCCGGATCACCTGTTCACTGCAGAATACACATTCACTCCTTGCTCAGAAGAATTTGAAGGTGAAATCATAGATTCTTGGCTCCTCGAATTCACTGGAAAGAAGAACATCTCTCCCTCTTTGCAATCTTTCAAGTTTTTTGTGAATGGTCCGACAAAAGATTGTGGTAAAGATATTCTCCGAATAATTTTGTATCTAAATGCTATGGTTTATGTACTTTCTGGCATTAATTTGGTTCTCCTTCTCGATCTTGTTTGGATTTCCCTCCTTAGCTTTCATCTTTTATCTGTCTTTCTAGCCAATTCCCTTTCTCGATCTTAGCCTTCTTATTTTCTTAGTCCTCTGTTTTCCCCCTTCTTTTTCAATGGCTAATTTTCCCGAAAACCAAAAAAAATCAAATTTGCCAAAAGACCTAAATGCCAACTCTCTCATTCTATTACACAAGTTTATGCTCCTTCCTGCAAAACAGAGAGGCGATCTGCTCAGCCAGTTAAGCTCTTTCCACTCTAATCCTTCAAATGTGCTTAAATTTGGGGATTTTTACGATTTGAATTTTCTTTCAAAAGAAATGCAACACTTCTCCTCGGGCGTGCCACCTTTGGGATAACCTCTCTAAGGATCCAAGTTATGACGATTTCATACCCTCACCCCCGATGCAAATGGTGTACCCTTGCCTTATGGGGATCCAAGGCCAAATCAGCAAATCCTTTCAGATCGAGATCTCACTCAAGAATTCTACAACCTTCAGTACCTCACCCGACCAAATCTTCAACTTTTTAAAGGTATTCATCTGAACAGTTCTTCTATAGCTGCAAAGATTGAATCTTTATCTTCTACTGCTGTTGTCATTTCTGTTGATAAAGCTGGTGTTAATATACAACACCTTTGGGACCATCTGCTTAGACTTCACAAAGGAATTGTCATTAACTCCATCTACTGGCTTAATTTTCCTTACCTTTTAATGGAATGTGGAAATAGCAGAACTGCAAATTTTATGTTGAAATTGGGGCATTCGACCTTCAACACCTTTCAAATCTATTTCAAAAAGTGGAACCCCTCTCTGCCTATTAATGATTTTGGCAAATTTGTTATAGCCTCTGTGACCATGAATGATCTGTCCCCTATTTACTGGAATGAGGATTGTTTCTCAAAAATCTTTAACACTATTGGCTCTTACATCTCTTCTGAGTTCTCCCCATTCAAGCCTCCTAAATGCTACATTCAGCTTGATATTACCAAACCAATCCCTACATCCATTCCCTTCATTGACTTCTTTGGTAAGCCTTCGAACATTCACTTGAGATGGGTAGGATTACCAAATTTTTGCCAGAATTGCAAAACTAGGCATTTCAATCATTCTGTTTGCAGTATCAAAGGGGACAAAGGGAACTCAGAGATTCTGGAGTATGCTCAGAATATATCTTACAACAAAAATACTGGCAGACTTGGTAATTCTGAGATTTCTAACCCAGATCCTCGAGATCCCATGTCCATGCATAAATATGTGCTTAAAGATATTATCACTCAGGATAATGCTCAAGAATGGAGGCCATATGAAAAAGTTAATGGCAGCAGAAAAAGAATTCAGAGGAAAAAAGAATTCAAGCAGAAGCAACTAGAGGAAAAAAAGGAAAAAAATGACTTATCAAATATGTCATATGGTCAGACAGCTTATAACCTTGCTCCTTCAACAATCAAGATTTTGAACAAAGGTTTATTCTTCATGAATGCAAACAAAAATGACTCAGTTGATAACAAAAGAGTCATTGATGGTCAAAATAAAAAAAATGATTTGACAAACATTGAGCACAATAAAACAATGCTCAAGGGTAAGGCTCCCATGCAGCAGCAGCAACTTGACCTGCACAAAACTTTGAAGGGTATTATGCTTGACTCTAAAAAGGCAGCATCAGAAAGACACAAAGGGATTAAAATCTCAGAAAATCCCAAAGGAAATTGCCAGCCAACCTTGAAGATTCACAGCAGTGCTCCAATTCCTAAGGTTGCAAATGACTCAGAAGGAAAAGAGGAGTCATTAATTATGGAAAGCATACAAACTGAACCTAAAATTGCAGACAATGCAGAATGTCAAAATAAGTTGCCATGTTCAAACATATTTGATATTCTTGCAAAGGTGAACAATGATTGTGATGCAAATGACATTGATACAATGGTTCCATTGGAAACTCAGGCCCCCTCATTGCATACATCCACACTTTCACCCATTCTCGATTCTCCACTTTCATATCCATTAATAGACCTATCTGATAATCATAAGTCCCCTGATCCCCCAAATTCATGCCATGAAGGTTACATTTCCAGTCACATAGCTCAGCAACTGGCAGAATTGCATGTGGAAATTGATGGACATGGTATACAAGGCACGCATGTAGGTGATCAAATAGTAATAGATGATATTGATGGCTCAAGGCAGGACAACAGGAATACTAAAAAAGAAAATCAGTCCCAGGGGTTGAACAATCATGGAATTGAGTGTCAGTTGGAACAGCAAAATCATTTGACAAAAAATCAAGATGCACAAGGCAACTTCAAACATAAGGAGGTACCTCAAGCAGTCACAAATGAGGAGGCTAATAACAGGCAAGATCTAATCCCTGCTCATAATAGTCTAATTGCTTCCTCTGATATAAATTGTGTCACGAGTTTAAAAACAAATCCCTGCTGTGAATCCAAATTCTGGAGCTGCTCTCACCATGAAGACCAGATAATCTCTGACACTGACAACTCAGATAAGGAAAATGATTCTCTAGAATATGTTCAAAATTCTGTCCAAAATTCTGAAGTTAGTGGTTCTTGGGAAGATGACTCTTATCTTTTAGGCCCTTCAAAATGCTTCTTATCTTCTAAACCTAAGGCTAAAAAAGGGAAGAAAAAATGTAATGCTAAGGTTAAGCATTCAAATAGAATTCTCAACATCCCGGGAACCCCTCAAGCTAATAATACAAGGAGAAAGATCAAAGGAAAGTACCAAGCATTAATCTTTGCTCTTTTACGCCATTTCTATTCCTAAGCCTTATTCATGAAGATCCTATCCTGGAATTTAAGGAATTTAAAAGGGGATTAAAGGTCCTTTGAAAAGGAGAAGAGCTATTTGTCTCAAATCTTGCATTTGATAAGAGATTATAAAAACACATACAGGGGACATAATCCGGAAAAATGCATGCTCTTTTCTACAAGAATTGAGACTACCTAACTTTGAGTGCTCAAATCTTGCCCCTACTAACTCAAAGGAGAGAAGGATTGGTCCTGGATTTTAGCGGTCTTCAATTTGGATTGAAGCTACAAACACCGTTTTATTTTTAAAGGGGCCTATGCATGATAAAGGATTTTTTATGATTTGGAAAAAAAAAATAAAATAAAATAAAATCATGCTCTTTTCTATTTGCTATGGTTAAAATCCACATTTTTGCTAAAGATGGCGTAGCATGCCAATAAGTAAATTTTCAATCATCTAAACTTGTTTTGCTCCAACCTTGAAAGTGTTAAAACATTACATCTATAAGCCCCTACTAACTCAAAGGATCATATATTTGAATAAACTTCATGGATTTTTAAAGATTTTTAAAATAAATTTTTAAAGATGGCTTTTTAAAGATTTTAACAATTTTATACGGATTTTTCCAGCGGTTTTAAAAATCTTTAAAAATACTTAAAAACGTTTTTAAAGGTACGGATTTTGACGTATTAACAACATTGGCTTGACTTCAAGTCCAATAATAATTTCAGCATGTCTGCTAAGGAGAGGGACAATTGGGAAAATTTAATGGACTCTAATTTGTTCAATCATATTCCTTCTTCTACTGCTAAGTACTCCTGGTCCAATAAGCACGAAGGTAATTCAAGAGTATTCTGTGCCCTGGATAGATTTTATATCAAAATGTCTGATCTAGACTTCTGGGATAACTGTGTTGTCTTCAGTGATGAATGCACATCTATTTAGACGACCATCACCACAATTTCTCTGGACCAAACACCTCAATAATATCAAGAGACAAGGTAACATCCCTTTTAAGCTAAATTGTTCCATTTTAAATAGTGAGAAATTTTGTGCAGATTTCTTCAATTTTTATGGTAATCTTCCGAGAGTTCAGACCAATGATTCTATGAGAGCCTTTTATTCTAATCTAAAGGCTTCCAAAGCATGGATCAAGCTATGGTCCAAAAACCTCCATGAGCAGAGAAAAGAAAACAAAAGTAAACTTCTAACTGCTATGAGGGATGTTAGATCTAAATTGCAAACTGATCCTTTGAATACCTCTCTTCGTCAAACTGAAGATGATCTTGAACATGCCATTAAAAATATTGAAGAGTATGAGGCTAAAGGTGCTGCCATGAAAAGTAAGATCAAATTCCATAACAGTATGGACAATTGCAATACCAAATTCTTTTTGAATAGCCAAAAATAGGCTCCTAAAAAGAAATCTCCAAAGATCAAAAATGATATTGGCCATACCATAGATGATCCAAAGGAAATTACTCAATATTTCTTCTCCAAATATTCCAAAATTTTCTCTAATCGACATAATGCTAGGGGATAATCCTGTGGCCAATGGTTTCTGAACACTCTTAATTCCTTGCCTATCAATATTATTGATCCCTTGAGTGACCAGATCCTAAATATGCCTTACGAAGAGGAGATTAAGCAAATTTTAAAATGCCATGGCCAAAGGTAAAAGCCACCAGGCCTGATGGGTTTCCACCAGAATTTTTTATTAAGTTAGGGATGTTCTTAAGAATGATCTTATTGCCATGATTAAGGGTTTTTGGCATTCCAACCATCTCACACCTGCATTATCCTCGAGGATTCATCACTCTCATTCCTAAAAGTGATAATCCCGAGACTTTCAATGAATGGAGACCTATATCTTTGACCAACCACGACCTACAAACTTTGTGCCAAAATCATTGCAAAGCGGGATCAAAGGTTTTCTTGAGAAAAATATCGGTTTGCATCAATCACACTTTCCTATCGACGGATACATCCTTGATAACTACATTGCAGCTATGGAGGGTATGCATTGGGCAAGAATTTCAAATCAAAAATGTGTCCTCTTGAAACTTGATTTTTCCAAAGCCTTTGATACAGTCAGGTGGGATTTTTTGATTCTGGCCCTTCAAAAAATTGGGATCCCAATCAAATTAATTGACTTGATTATGGGCCTTAATCTTAGAGCTCAATCTGCAATCATAATAAATGGCTCTCCCTCTACCTTCTTCACTTTGAATAATGGAGTAAGGCAAGGCTGCCCCTTAGCCCCTTATCTGTTCATAATTGTGGCTGAAATGTTAACAAGAGTAATCCTCCATCATCAACAAGTTGGCAACATTGAGGGTCTTAAGCTTCGATAATCATGTCTCATCTTACCATAATGCAATATGCTGACGACTCCTTCAGCTTTTTGAAAAATGAGCAGAACAACATTGAATCCTTTTTAAATATTATCAAAGGTTTTAGTGCAGCCTCTGGGATCTATCTAAATCTGAACAAGTGCATCATCCTAGGAGAATCTAATCAAAATGACATCCTGGGCATTAAATGTTATGATTTCAGTCACTCAACCACTCTCTTGGGGATGCCACTCTCTCTTGACATGAGTGTCAAAAACCTTTGGACTCCAATTGTTTCTAAAATCAGGAAAAAGTTGAGTAATTATGGTAGTTGTCTCTCCTTGGCAGGAAGAACAATCATTGCCAACTCTGTACTTGCTAGTTCCCACATTTATTTCTCTTCTGCTCTCCTAGCTCCTAAATGTATATATCAGCAGATAGAGAGGATTGTTAGAAATTATATTTGGGGTAAAAATCATATGGTAAATTGGAATTATGTGACTCAAAAAAGAGATAAAGGGGGTCTTGGCTGTAAAAACTTGCTCTTACAGGGGTATGCTTTAGCAGGCAAATATGTTTGGAAATCTCTGTTTAATCATGGTAGTCCTGCTACTTCTTTTATTATTTATTGGCTTCAAAATAGCAAGTTCAAGGGGCATCCTTCTGTTAGTCATCATTTGCCTCATTCTGCCTTCTTTGAGTCTAAACCTGGTGCTAATACTTCCCCTCTAATGAGGAATTTGATATTGGCGTGGAATAAAGTTTCCAAAGCTTACTCTCATGATCAAATCTCAATTTCTAGTCACAACACCAGCATCTTCTGGAATCCAAACCTTGCTGTTAGAGATGACAAGCCTTTAGCTCTTAAACATCCCGAATTTCACAGAAAATGGATGGAGAAGAACATTCTGACCTTAGGAGATTTATGGATTGATAACAGATGGACATCTTGGACTAGGCTTAAAGCTAAAATAAGGGGCACTACCTCTGACAGGACCCTTTTTGATCACATAATGAACACAGTCAGGGCAATAAATCTTAATCCTAACATTAACTGTGACATTCATTGGTCTTGTAGAGACAGAAAAACTTACAAAGTTTCCAATATTTATGCTTATCTTACCAGGGAGTCTCAACAGTCTAAAGCAGGGAAATACTGGCACATAAATTCGGATGTTGAGTCAATCCTTTTTAAGAATATTTGGAAATCTTTCTGTCCTCCCAAAGTTGCCTTCTTCATTTGGCTACTAGCAAACAAAAGCATTCCTTGTTTGGAACTTATTCATAAGATTTATTCCTCCTCTGTTCAAACTATCTCTCAGCTATGTCCTCTTCACTGCAATTCTATTGAAAATGTCCAGCATATCTTCACATGTCCAAAAATTAATGGCTTATGGAATTGGATCCTAAATAACTTTGGTATTGTAAAACCAAGGAATATCATTGAATTCATCTCTAATAATGATCCCATGAGAAACTCTCTTTGTTATATTATTTTATGGAACATTTGGAAAAATAGAAACAGGTGTCTCTATGGTGGTCATAAAAATTCAATTCTTTGGATTCAGTTTCAGATAATTTATGACATTGAGCTGATGGTAACAGCTCAAAAAAACAGATATGCTGATAATTATGACAGTAGATGGAATAACCTTGGAAGTTTTGCAGGACCTTTCAATAGTTTTAAGCTTAATTGTCATGATATCTCTTCTAATGCCAATTCTTTTGTTGATAGATTACCTTTGGAACTGCAAGTACAAGCTTGACCTTCAATATGATGTGGCAGAAGAGGCAATAATGTCAAGGCTTGGAAACAGTAGGACAGATGTATTTCAGCATAATCATGACTACAGTTTTTGGACAGGGACAGTTAAAGGAAAACTTATGGAGTCCTTATCAGAAATTCCAAGGTTGGAAATCCAGTGGGCTGCGGAGTTCTGCAAAGGAACTCATCTCATGCATGAGCTATTTTGGTTTATTCACAGGTTTGGCAGAGACATGACAGAATCTCAGTTTGAATCCTACAGGGAAAGCTATTACTATCATAGAGGAAGGGCTGATTGCTTTGGAACAATGATTCATCTAATGGCCACATGCAATTCTGTCAGATTACTGGAACTAGTGGACTGGGGAAGCAACCAAATCCCAATTTATCAACCTCAAATCCGTGACCACTTCCATTTCCTAACTTCATATAACTTCAGAGTTTTCTTTGTTTTACCAGGAACTATCTTCAATCTGTTCAAGATCTCACTTGGCAAGGATAGCAGGCATCTTCTTCATCAGATCTAAGTGCACCAGAAGTTGATCTGAAATAACTTGATCAATTTCATTTTGTATTCTGCAACTTTAAGCTACTTAACTCTATATAGCTTAACTCTAAAGGCTTATCATTCTTGGATATGCCTATGGTTTATGTAATTGTTTTCTATAATTAATGATTAAAAACTTCTTTCCTTCAAAAAAAAAAAAAAAAAAAAAAAATTTGTCTTATGCATCACTTGGGCAAAAAGATTAGCTCATCTTCAATCCTATTCTACGGGTAGTTTCAATTATTATTTTTTAGCCCTACCTATTTTGGGGGTACATGGGAATGTCATGATATACATTAGCTTGTAGACCGTTTGGACAAGGCCTTCTAGATAGACCCACGCTTTTTTTCTTATATTAAAAGTTTTATTGGATTTAAATATGTGCAAAACCCCAAAATGCACAAACCCATTACATGAAAGATCAGCCTAGAATTCTTTTGCATTTGGCAATTTGTACATTGCATTCATCCATCTCCTCTTATTGCTCCAAATTCACATTTTTAGAGCAGAAAGAACATAAAACAACAAGTTGTCTTAAATTCGTTCTATTGCTTTTTTGTTGTGCTAAGGCATAAGATATTTTCTTACAATAGTTCCTCATCTCAAAAAACTTGACCATGCAATACAAACTTTTCTAACAAGACATGGCTAATCCTAACAATTATTACATTTCCACCTTATTAGTGATGATAGCAGTTGCCACTCTTCGAAATCTAGTCTACCTTCCTTTTCAAGGT
Source organism: Isoetes taiwanensis (assembly GCA_021234155.1). Taxonomy (NCBI): domain Eukaryota; kingdom Viridiplantae; phylum Streptophyta; class Lycopodiopsida; order Isoetales; family Isoetaceae; genus Isoetes; species Isoetes taiwanensis. Next base: position 21,288,937 of record JAJEKV010000002.1, on the reverse strand, counting down.
TCGTTGCATTTGAGTTATTGGCTTCAGTGCACCAAATTCTACTAGAGGAGTGTAATCCACCCCTTACGTTTTAAAACATGTGCAATGACATTGCGGTTGTTCCGTGATGTCATAGGTCACCTCTGGAATTAATTCATGTTGAAAGTTCCTGAATTGTTTGAAGAGAACTACTTGATTGGATTTTGAAATGTCAATGCTTGATTGGATTTTTATACAATTAGCAGTAGGTAGTGAGGTCAAGATCCTGCATGGTGGGTTGAAAACAAAGGGAGGCAAAGTTCCGACTAAATATCTTCAAGGTACCATATTATTTGAAGCATTTGATGTACATCTACTTGATCACTTGTATAAATATCAATTTTGTAAGGCACGCCAAATGAAAGGCTTCGTAATGTTGATGATCCATCCAATAACAGTAAAGGTCTAGCAGCATCAGATTGGAGCTTCTTCTGCCCTGCCAGTTACCCGGTTGCAACATTCGCAATCAAGAACCCACAAGACCGCCAGTTTACAGGCGACAGTGGGTTTGGAGCAGTCACCAGCATATCCTAAGTATATTCCAGCATATACTTAGGATATGCCACAAACCCACATAAGCAAAGGTTTGCACCCCTAGGGGCAACCCAAAAAAAGCTTAAGCTTGACCTTGCAATAGACATGCTTCAAAGTTTTGACGACATCCTCTTCAGAACAAGCATGAGATTAGTAAAATAGGGTCCGGTTTATTAGTAGATTCCTGCCTTGTGCCATGTGAACACGACCAGAAAACATAGTATACCTGATGCCATGTGCTACACCTACATTTCAGCAAATGAAAAACTAGCAGTAGGGCAGGCTTGGGGCAAAGGCTAGGTTGGGTCGAGTTGAATGATCTCTACCAATGAAAAGATTTTTAAGCTTTTATTGCATAATATTTAGGTTCCCTCTTAGCTTCCCCTAGCCCCTGAAGATGTTAGATTCAATTAAACCAAGCGATATTAAGGCATTATAAATATTGTGTCATGGCATGGTTTTTACATTTGATGTCTATTGCATAGAGTAGGGACGTACTCTATTGGTTGTTAGGTTCCTTATATACTAAACTCCAAATTGCTATACCAATCATGAAACAATGCTTGAAAATAAACACGAGTCTTCGGAATCATTTGATCTTGGTGTTTGTTGAGTTATTCATTTTAAAATGCAGCTTGATATTTCAATCTTAATATAAGGGAATGACATTATCTCAAAATACTACTTGAGAAAGTTGAAGGCAAAATCATAAAAGATTTATGGCTTCCTAAGATGCCAATTGATGCTCATTTTTGGGCATCATGTCTATACAATCAAAATCCGCACTAGAGAAATCACTTGCTTCTGTTGCAAGCTATGTGAAATGGCTCTTAAATTAATTTGGAAAAAGAAAATGACTCAACCAAACCAATACCATGGCAATAAAAATCTGAATACGACAACAAAACAAGCATATATAGTATTACTAGCATGTAATATCCTCAAAGAAAACGTCTTCTGGGTTTTCCAATATAAACAAAACATATAAACTAGCATAACGTCTTCTGGTTTTCCTGGGTATTACCAACATGTAATGTCCTCAAAGAAAAAGGTCTTTTGGGTTTTCCAATATTTTGCATGCTAGCATTGGAGATATGTAATGCTTCTTCTGTGGCATTTGTTTTTGTGGAGGTCTTTAAGATAATCTCCTATAGGAGAAGTACAAACTCGCACCTTTCCATAATGATAGCATGTGTTAACTGTTTAAACAACAGATAGGTTTTATCACTTAGAGAAACTTTGACTATTATTACTAACAGAATGGATCTTTACAACTGTATCTTGACATCCTCTGTTTAAATTTACCAATAAAATAAGAAATAGCCTCAATATGTGGTAATGCAATTTTGACATCTGTTAATGTAGTATGTAGACTTGCGCAAGCAAACATAAAACAATGATAAACCATCTATATTACAGAAAGACGAAATAAAAATGCTTGCCCACAGTTCACTGCCACCTCCATTACCCACCCGCCTCTTTTGACACTTTGCCTTAAGGTTGCCTATTAAACAACAAGAGGAGATGAGCATACAAATCTCAAAAAAAACAATGAAGTGATTATCACCACTTGGCTTAACTGAAAACAGCCAAATCTTAAGTGTCTGTAATTTTGACATTCACGTCCATGTTAACTTGAGGATGGAGTATGGAAGCTGAAGTATGTGAATTTCTCTTCTTTGAACTTTTGTATTACTAGATCTAATGCAAACAGTGGCACTAACAGGCTGCTTAGACTTAGACTTTAGACCTTGGCCTGTGAGTGTTATAGCTCGCATGCATTCTACACAAGGAAATATCACCCCCATTTCCATCTTCTCCAACTATTGGACTTTCAAAACCTTCGTTCTGTTTTAGAGAAATAGTTAAAGGTGAGCCAGTCTTTTCTAGTTCAGCATTTGAAAACAACTGCATTGACAGGTTTCGACCTGAAAAGCAAAAATAAATGAACAATACAGACGTAAAATGTAGTTAAAACTTACACGTACTACATTCCAAACCACTCCATCTCTTTTCAAAAAAGAACCCAGCAAATCCAACACCCCAAAGAGGTCCAAGGGTGTAGCTTATAATTGCTTCAGATGATGATAAACTTCATAGGGCTACAAGCTGCAGTTCAAGGGATTGCTTATTGCTTGGTCTGTGCATTCAAACTTAAGTCTCAAAGACAGATCTGCCTCAACCCATAAAAAGAACGACGTAGAAAGCAGCCGTGTATACATCATCAATATGCAGGGAATGTAAATGATATTGACTGCCGTGATGGTATGCCTTGCCATCTAAGAACATTCGTTGCAGATGCTTGATTAATATGACTGCAAAATGACCAAATGCCAGAGCACATGGTCGTAACCAAATGGTGCAAGGTAGTAGCTAGAATAGGCTAGTTCAAGTGGACGAAGACTTTACTGCCCCTCCCAACCTTTGGCTATTCACTTGCCAGTACTGACTTGAATCCTAAGCAACGGTAATAGTGCTCAAGAAATATGCTCTGAGCGTAGCATGTGGAAACCAAAGGAAACATCACTAATGAGATTCGATATGTCACCAATCTGTCATAAGGGTAAAAGCACGCTGTGGTGTATCAAAAACGTGCATTTTGACGCCACATTTTGGCACCACCTTTGTGGTAGAATCGGGTGGTGCATACCGAAGCGGAGATTGCGGGAGTGCAAATTAATGAGCGTCGGTTATTTTGAATTTTATGCCACGTCATTGTCCACCTTTTTGAATTAAGAAAGAATCACCTCTTCCTCTGTTTTTTTGCCGCTTCTTGCCGATTGAACCCTAATGGAGTCGAAATTGAACATACTTGTTTACACGATGAAATCTCTCCTCAAACAAGAGATTGTGCCCCACGAAGATCTAAAGAAGCTTTGGGGTGACAGAGTTCCAAATAAATATGGCTACAGGTATTTTCCCCCAAATGTTTTGTTCAAACTGGAAAATTAAGGCATATGTTTTCTTGTACAGGTTGAAGAATCTGAGCAATGAACAATACAAAGAGTTCATGCAAATTTACAAAAGAATTACGGGAAGCCACATACATGGGGTGGAATGGCTCCTGGAACCCAGGGCGAAGGCTTATTATCTGCATATAAAGGGGAGGCTGTTAATTGGAAGAAGAGCTTCTCGGATTATTATAAAACTCCCGATGAGAAAGCGAGAGGCCGGTTCTTCTAGACCCAAGAGAAAGCATAGGCAAATCCAACCCGAGGGAGGAAAATAGTAAAAGTGACAGGGATGATGAAGATGATAGGGAAAAAACCAAATCAGGGTTCCTCTAGACCACACATTCAATCTGAACTCACAATCAAAAGCAAAAAGAGCAATGTTCTGAGACCAAAACATGCCATTGCAAGTAAGTTCAATTATTAGTTGTGTTACAACAGAAAAAAATCTCAAGCTTGATCTAGATTGTTTCTATCAACACAGAAAAGGTAACATCAAATCCACTTCAAGAATCAGGTATGTCTACTACCATTTTGCATCATGTTGGCTGTATTGTCATGTTGTGTCTCTATGATGCCATCTGTGGGGCATTTCGGGCAATGGATGCCAGAATGATAGATGAGGTATGTGTGGTGGTGGTGAGTTGTTGGCATCCACCATGTCCCACACCACACCCCACGATCTCCCACCACTACACTCTACCATCTCCCACCGCCACACTCCCACACCACACACCACCACCACCACCACACTCCATCACCACCACACCACACCACACCACTCCACCAGACTCCACCATGCCCCACACCACAATCCACCACCACCACACTCCACCACAACCACACCACACCACACCCCACCACCACACCCCACACTCCACCACCACCACACCCCACCACCACACCCCACCACCACACCCCATCACCACACTCCACCATGTCCCACACCACACTCCACCACCACCACCAAACCCCACCACCACACCTCACCACCACCACACACACCACCACCACCACCACACACACACCACCACCACCACCACCACACACACCACCACCACCAACACTACCACCCCACCACCACCACACACACCACCACCACCACCACAGCGTGTTGTGTGGTGTGTACTGTGCAGCGTATGTTGTGTGGTGTGTGGTATGTGGTGGTGTGTAGAGACTACCTTGTGTTGTGTGATTGTGGTTTTCCATCAGTACGTGGCTTACTATGTTAGGAGGCTGACATATACGTAGTGTTTTGTTTTGCAGACTATGGCAGACTTGTGAAGGAATGGTTGGCTGCAACATCAGCTAGGTTTGATAGATGCAAGCAACGATTGCAAGCAAACGAGGATAGGAAAAATGATATCAAAAGAAAGATTGAGTTGATGGAGCATAAAGCATCAGAAATTAGAGCTGATTTACACAGATGGCAATCAATCATGACAAAGAAATCCGAAGCGGCAGAGGGTGTTCTAAGTAAGCGAACTAAAGGATGAAGAGCTAAATGGTACAGTGTTGCCTGGGCTGAAACAATTAAATAAGGAATTAACAGAAACTGAAATTGAGCTAAAAGCATGTGAAGACTTACTGCTGGAGCTGCTACCTCGAATGCAAAGATTTGAGATTTTTTCTGAGCGTAGTGGTTATGACACTCCTTTAGATCATGCACCTGAAGAAGAGGGTGATGAAGGTTGTCCATTTTGTGGACGTTGTCTGAAATGGGAGGGTAAAATGTTGCCGGTTGATAGCGTAATGCGCCACCACCAATATCACATTCCATGTCTATCACACCATTTGAGGTAAATATTATCATCTCTAACCCTCGCCTAAAGACTCTATTGATTTTGAATTTGTTTTGCGATTACACTCTAGAACCTCTTTGCAGCCCCAGTTAGCCCACATTATGACTGAGACATGGCTTTTGGCTTTTGGTGTTCGAGTGGTACCACAAGAACCAATAGACACAAGTAAGTCCAAAGAGGGGTGAAAGCAAGGTTTGGGAAGTCTCGATGCTTGTACTCAGGTCTCTTTCATCCTGGCTTAGTCTCTTCCATCCCGGCCGGCTTAGTCTCTTTTTGCTTGTCCTGTTTTATTGTATCTAAAGTGCCCCCTGGGATGAGATCGCTCGCTCATTTTAGGGGGCACTTTAGATATATATAAACAGGAACAGCCTGGTGCGTGACCCTCTTGAATGGTTGTCAACTCACCAGGCTTGATATTGTTCGCTGCAAACAATATAGATTCGCCGCAAACAAGTGCCTTAACTAATGTTTCTTGATGTTGTCACGGGTCTCATCGACTTAGTGTTTGCGCAATTGCGAAATTTGAGACCAAGGATATCCAACAGCTTATCCACGCCTCGATCAGTTATGAGACCGCAAGATACCTCCCTAAGTACCTAGAATTCACCCCATTTGATACTCCTAAGTTAATCCCAAAACCGATGGCGTGGAGACTCCAAAACGAAATTTGGATAGTCAATCTGAATCGCGATCAGATCAAGTAAAAGTACCGATGCCACATACATGATTTATTTTTTTGTATTTTTCTGTGGTCTTCCTCATTTCAATTATGTTGCAGAGATATATAAATGCTACCGCGAATCGAAGCCATCACGAAGAGATTCCTAGTGCATCTAATTTGGGGGGGAAATTAATTCCCTTGAGATTCATTCTGCAGGGGTCCTTCACCGTAAAAAAAAAGTTTTGGTGCTGAATATGAGCCAAATGCGGATGCGGTGATGAAGTTGACAAAGAAACCCCGGATCCTGGACAAGATGCGATCGCTTCAACGAGTCCAATACAACCTCAACCAAGAAAAACCAAGAGGTTAACCAAATTCTCCTTGTTCCGATTTTAATGGGGTTTTAGGGAAGTTTTATGACTTGAAAGAGAGGATCCCCGCATCGGCCGAGCCGTGTGACCATCCGTAAATTGAACCATCAAAAGTTCGCAGTTTCCAGTGCCCGGATTTCGTGGAGTTCTTAGAATGGTGTTTTTCAAAATTTGAGATTGCATTGTGGTCCAAAGATGGCTAAGAGTAATGTTGACTTGTTGATGAGAAAGTTGCTTTGCAGAATATAAGGGCGCATTTCTTTTATTTGGAATCGATGATTTGCACCAACACAAAATTAAAAGTGGTTAATAAGCCAATTTTCCTTAAGGATCTGTCCAAAGTGTACCAGAAATTTTGGAGATACCAGGTGACAAATACATTGTTGATAGATGACAAAGAGATATAAGGGTTCTCGCCAACCAAACACAATGATATGTCCAAATAGTTTTGCTCCCCGACGGGTTGGATTCCAATTTCCTTTTGGAGCAACTCAAACCATGGTCGGAGGGACTTACGGCCGCGAAAAGTGTGCCACCTTATGTGAAGGAACATCAAATGTGGAACATGTGGGATTCTCAAGAGTCACAAGAATCCATGAAAATGCTCGACAAGTATTTTCATAAATGAATCTTGTAAAACTCTTTGAAAGTCAATATAAGTAAAAAAATTTCTATGATATGTGTTGTACTTTTTCAATTTAAAATATTTGAATGGATTGTGAGCAAATGTTCTCGTGTGTGTTTAGAACTAGAGATGATAGAGCTTCGGCAGTCCCTGACTATCTAAAGCCAAATACACATCTGGAAGTGGTGCTGAGTGGAACTGAAACTGTCGTAAATAGCTCCACTGACATCAAAATTTTGGAAGTTGATACGCAGTGGTTCAATGATCAATTGATCCTCCTCTTCTCAAGGTGATACTTTCAATGATTTGTGATCATCAGGATTGTGCCAGGTGATATGCATATGTTTGTAGATACATGGAATACTACTTGATTCTCCAAGGAATGAGCCATCCCTTTCATTTCTTTGACCCTCTTTTTCACTCGACATTGTCCAAGGACACAAATAGTTACAAAACAATAAGGAAACATGTGAATCTGGATAAGTGCCAGTACATGTTTTTGCCGCCAGATGGACATCAACCGGACCTGTTTTCGATTGTAAGCCACGCTGTCTGTCGCATTGCAGATATAAACCAGGGATATATCACTTTGATAGCTCGGGCTTGCATGGCGTAAGCGGACATATTGAGAGGTTAGTGCTTGCTCATTGCATTTTGTTGTTGGGCACAATGACAACAAACTTTGAGTGCGTGTTCCTCGAATTGCTTGGACACAATAATTTCAGCTTTACAACCTCGGATGTTGTGAAAATTTCGAGCGCCACTTCAAACCGATGGTCATTCATGTATTCCTGCCAGATGTTCGTTTTATGCACAAATTTGTGAGGGGTACTTGAAAGGAGTGAATATATTGTTGCCTGATCTAGTAAGTCAACTTAAATGTAGCAGACAAACCAAACTCGTTATTGACAAAGTGTGGTTAATCGGGTTGTGGACATTTCAGACCAGGATCTAGTTGATGTTAGAGTGTTCATGCTTGAAGTTTTAAGATTAGAAGCAACAAAAGCTGGAACTGAGAGGAACATATGTATTGGGAAGTATGTAGGTGCATGAATCACCTTGTGACATCCCCTACTCATATACGGTGCACTCGCCGTATACAAACAGGAGTTCATCCCCCATACCAGCTCCATACTGATACGGGGCCCTCCACAATCACTGCACCCATAACGAGTCCCAGAGGGAAGAGTGAAGGTGTCATTCTACCCCGTCTTCCTCGGGGCCTACCTAGCTGCGGAAGCGTAAACATACATGTCAGTACATAACATAAGCACATATCCACCTCGAAGGGTGGTCCATCACATCTGCATAAACAAGGTGAGCACAATACATATGGGGAGTTCTACCCAAGGCTCGGACTCAAGGGGATGACCGACGGCTTGGGTCTCCGTGAGTTCATTGCGCATGAATTCATGGCAATGGATTTGGCCGGCATATGAACATGGCATAGGGTTGTCCACTCCATCCGCCCCTCCCATTGCACACTTTGCGAGTAGGGTCAAGAGTGTCGGGACCCGATCAGAGTCACCGGATGCATAGCCAAAAGGGCTATTCCCCGGGTTTCATCCTCCCGGGCCCGATGGGGCAGAAGGGATCACTCCCTCCGCAGGTCTACATGCCGACTCAAGGTGACTAGAGGGCCAACGCCTGATTCGACTGAACCCACTGGAAAGTGTACACCACTTCACGGGTGTCGAGTCCATGCCTCACCCGCACTAAGTGGTGAGCCATTAGACCTAGTCACAATGATCCCTGGTAGGCCTTACACACCAGAGGGATCTTTCAGGAGTCGGGACATGAACCTCCTTCTCAGCCAGTCTGGCCCCTTCACCCACAACCAGGTGTGGTTCTTGTGCACAGGCCGAATCTATAGTGTGCTAGAGAGGCTAATCTAGGAGCATCTACTACCAAGCTTTAGGTCTCTACCCCCCTTCCCAATACAAGGAGTTCATAGAGATACAACATCCATATACATCACAGAGAACTAAAGAACTAGATCTAATCTACATCATAGAGTTAGGTTCTTTAGTTAGAATTTGCTATCTAGAGATCTAGAGGGCTGCTATGGGCAATTTAAGAGGCTAAACCTACTGATTTGATGACCGAAATAGGGTTTAGACCATTAAATTGCCTAAATACCTGATCCTTGAGTTCCTCCTCCTGACCTGAGCTCGACCATCCTGCTGAGATGCTCGAATCAAGGAAAACCAATGATGCAATTCTCTTAGACAGGGTCTGGGAGGTGGTTTTGACCCTTGGGGCAGCCAAAACAGAGCTCTAAAACCCTAGAAACGAAAATGGGCAAGTTAGGTTCTCCTACTTAAATAGGCAAGGGGTTAGGCTAGGGTTTCCAATTATCCCCTTTAGGCATGTGGGATAATTGGGAATGGGCCCACTTGCCTTTAATAGCTAGGTGGCCAAATGTGCCCACATGGAAATGTGTGCACCTAAATGGGCCCACATGGAAATGTGTGCACCTAAATGTGCCCACATGGAAATGTGTGCACCTTAATAAATGTGCATGTGCACATTAATAAGAAATGCACATACCTAGCAAGTTGCCCCCTAGGGGCTACTAGCCTGGCTACACGTCAGTGTACACGTCAGTCGGGGTGGCGTGTACGCGTGACGAGGCAGTACAATATATGTCCTGGGACCGTATACTGTGCTGGAACGTCACATTCTCCCCACCTTGAAATGATGCTGTCCGCAGCATCGTGGGTCTCCCCACCTTGGAATCTTCCTAACCTGCAATCAACCTGATACATACGATATACTACTATAATACTTACACATTTATTAAGATTACCCTAAGGTAATATTTTTAGAACATTATTACGCCACTACCTTATCACATAACTTGTCAATTCGTAACTTCTATTAAAACAAGATACTTATTATTTCCCGTTATCATAACATTTAGTTTATCACAATTTAACACTTTCATATACAATTATTATTTAATGTACTCTTCTTTCGTTGCAACACATTTCAACAAAATTTGTGTTGCAAGTCTTCGCACCTTAAAATCCTGCATTAATTTTACAATATCTATAATTACATACTTACTATCTTAATATACAACATTTAAGTTTATCAAAGTTTATCAATTTCATACAAAATTTACACTTCTAAGGTACTCTTCATCCCTTGCAACACATTATAACAAAATTTGTGTTGCAAGCCTTCGTAGTTCGACCTCCTTGCCCTCCGGAGTGCTCTATTGGCCTGCAGGTCGACACTACCTATTATTAATTATTAATAAAATTTTGGTTATATGGTGACCACCCCACCTATCTACATGAATGCATGGCTAATCTCCCGGCGTAGGAAGAGGATGCTTCTTCCATCGTGGCCGTGGAGACAGCATTCTATTATGCCTATATGCCGCTCATGCCTACACCTCTAGTTGCCCAGCGTGGAGGATATCCTTCCCGCGTGGGGGGCATGAAGGATAGATTCCTCCTATCAAAGCATATATGGGGCTAAAGGTGCCTTTCCTATCAATGCATTCCTGAATGACCTCCTTTCTCTCGAGGTCGTCTACTTCCGTGGAACAGAATTAGACTTTCTAATGTACCTTCCACTCATCCAAGCGGAAACGCGGTCATGCCTACATTGACATTACACCACGCCCTAAAGATCACCGTAGTGGTCTCATCATCGGTAACAACGCATGCACCCCATACCTAGCATAGGTTGCATGCGCAGATTAATCTTAACTACACATAAAACTAATCTAAACACAAATCAACATGCCTGAGCCGATTTTTGCTGGCTCCTTTAATGCATGTGATTAACATAATTACCCTAAGGTAATATTTATGAATTAACATTATCATAGTATCGGATACATTACTTCCGATAGTACCATTATATTTACTCTAAGCTTTGCAATATTTAACGATTTTTAGATCGCGATTATTTAAACAATAACTCTGATTTAGACCTATTGTATCATAGACAAGGTTTAATTATCATACACAAGAATTAGATGTGCTTCTTATTCTCTTCCTTGGGTCTTGCGTTACCCTTGGAAGTATATCCCTAAGATGCACTTAAGTATGTCCGAATTCTATTTTCTATTTATATTTATAAGGACCCGAGGTCATATAGCTATCCTTGGAAGGAATTGCATCCTTGCGAAGGATTAATTAACATGCTACCTCACATTACCGTTGTTATTTGACTTATTTCCCTATGATACATATACGTACAACAATTTCTATCCAGTTATTAGGATCTATATTTAACTTATCAATAAGACACATTGAAGCTTATAATACATGCGCACGCCTTACCTTAGGCTAGAACGCATCCACCCATTGAGCCGGCGTCCGAGTAATTTTGGAGATGACTTGGTCGTTGCATTGCTCCCATACTTTTGCTCCACTTCATTGGTGTAGTTAGCTACCGCGTCAGTCTCGCACGTTGAAGGCCTCCTGAGCACTAAGGTATCTATCTTACGCTCTATTCGCTTCGGCCATTGCCGGAGTGAACTCTATTCTACGGGTCGGTCAATTCGATGCAAGTACGTTCAATCATAAGATTGAGCCCTCCCACTTTCTTCGAAAAGAAAATGGTCCTGCACCCCTTCAATGACGTTGTACACAACGTCATATCTATTCTCTCCCCTTAAGAGGTTATACGCTTCTTGCTTCGCGCATTAATTTACTCGCCTTAGCTAACATATATAACCATCTAAGATGGATATACATATTATGTTATCATTTGTTTCAATATAGTTACGGACCTACTTAGTTAGAACGATTCTAAACCACAAGGTTTTGTCATGACGACAATTCCTTTTGTCTCAAAAGACTATTTGATTACTATAATTCTTATTTTAGATGTACCTTGCATGTACTATTCTTTTATTATTCTAGAGATTCCCCCTTTCTTAGTTATTTAAACTCTTGGAATATTCCTACCAATCGAATTGATGTCATCGTAACAAGTTGGCCGGACTTGTTAGATTACTTCTTTTCTTTTGGTTGGATTATTCTTTTGGAGATACTAGATTTATACATGGTCAACAATTATCCTAGTAATGATTCCTTCTTAGCGAGGTGATCAATCTCACCAAGTGGTTTCAATATGTTGGATGTTTGTTAACAATCGTGTATAATTTTAGTTACTCCTATGCGTTTCCTTCCCAATTGGGCAATCCTTTCAATGAGAATATCCAGAATTGCCTTCTAATCCCAATATGGATGTTACCGTCCATACATTTAACCTACTAGGCCCCATGGCCTTAGATCCTTGAGCTTGCTAGAAGCTCATCCACTCGTTGCCTGCTTGAAGGAGCAAGGTAACGTTCTTCCGAGTCGCTCGATACTTCAGTCTCCTTGACGGTGGATCCTCTTTGATGTAGAGGTTGACTTTGTTCGCTAGAAGCCTCTCATTGCTGGTGGCTTGATGGTGTAGTTGATCACTTGAAATCTTGCATGCCGCTTTTCAAAAGCCTGAAGGTGGCGCCGTTGAAAAGGATCTTTCATCTTGAACTCTTTGTCTTGGCAGCTAAAGGACGACTCTGTATCCGATATTGTTTCTTCGACTCCATCGATGTCTCATACGTCGAGTCCTCTTGTCGTTATCGTGTTGCCAGAAGAGTGTTGAGGATGTTGATTGCTTCACCCCTGCAAATTGCCTGACATCTCTTCCTTTGATCGGTTACGCTATGGGAGGGAAGGAATAACAAGGGAACTATACATGCAACACATATAGCTTACATAATTACAATTACTACTAGAGCTATTAGGTCCCCCTTGTGCCTCCCTTCGAGTTGCACACCTACTCCCTGGCGATGTCATTGGTGTTCATTGGTGTTAATGATCTATATCCTCCTATTTGTACGTCAGCTCATACTCCGGGGTAACTTGTTGATATACTTGGGCCCTCCAATGTTTGTCGGCTATGGCACAACACGCTTTGCATCACATTCTAACGAAAGGTGTGCTTGTCGTTGATGCTTCGACATTTCAGTCTGCTTCCTGATCCTGTTCTTGGGCGGTAATTATTCCTCCTTCATGATAGTTGAAGCTATTTGGAGGCGTCTCTTGAGGTTGTGCGCGATTCCTTTGGCTATACTCCTCTGGAGTTGTTCTCTTCTACAGTTATTCTTTGAATCGTTCATCCTTGGGTTCACCAAGTTGCATGCAAGTCCGCGTGCAAGTCATTGGCTCGCCTCGCCTAGTTGGTTCTCCATCGAGCTTCCAAACTTCCTTGTTTGATCCCCTCGATCACATGGCTTGGACGTTGTCACGTTCCACAGTGCTATGCCGTCTTCTTGTTTTGAGGTACCTTCCGGTGGCTTTGATTGTGCTCGTCAGTTTTGATCCTCCTGTTGCCTCTAGGGAGCTCGTGGAAGAAGTCGGTTGCTAGCACTTCTCCAGCTTTCAGTTCATGACCTATTGTCGGGATGATGGATCCTTGTATCTGCGCAGCTTGACCCTTGAGTTGAAGAAGTACCTACCTTAGATATACTCTTGTCGTTGAATAGCCTGGCTATTATCTTGAACTCTCTTTTTGCCGAAGGTGCTTCTGTTGCTATCCTTGTCGTTAAGGTGTCGAATGCTTCTACCTTGGGCATTTGACGTGCCACATGTCGGAGATATGGTCGGCTTCTTCTCTTCTAATTACTGGTAGGAGTACCTGACGAAGCCGTCACCTAGTTGTTGGAGGCATATCTCCTCGTCGCGGTGCCTTTCGTAAGTGCATCTCCATCTAATACACGTGTCATAGCGCATCACCCTATATTACCACAAGTTGGAATTATGGTTGTTGAGATGTTGCCTTCTTAGTTGGCTCGTTGATGTCGGGGCGTTCCTCCTTCCATTGTTGAAGCCACTCATGTCATAAGTTCGTCAAGTGCTGCCACTGCTACAAGACGTAGTGTTGTGCCCTGACGATGTCCTGGTGCCGCGTTGATGATCTTGACATGACCGGTGTTGTCTCTTATTCTAACATTGGGTGGCCGAGCAGTCTTCTGCTTGAGGGCATTTCCCGAAGTGTTTGGAGTCGAAAGTTTGCTTGGCGTCTGGTCGTTCTCCCTCGTACTTGCTCTTCCATTTTGGTCTTGGGCTATAGTTGTGCCTCCTTGCTTCCTCCTTTGTTAGTCGAAGTGAAGGAGCTTCCTGATCTAAGCGCTAAATCCGTAAAACATGACTCTAAACTCATGTTTCTCCACTATATATGTGAGGACCGGAGATATACAATAGACATATACGCATTTACATTGAGATTTTAATTCATCCACTTTTTTCAAAACAACTACGAAGATCTACTTAAATGTTTATACTCCTCTAGGTTTTCCCCTCCTCCTATCGCATTTGATCCTTCGGTTTTGCTGCATCTTCTTCGTTCTGGTTGACTCCAGGATTCCATGAGATGCTACTACCATTGTTGAGCTTCATGTCTGATCTGAGCTCGTCACCCCAAGTTGCGAAGAGTGTTCATCGATGTGATCCCTTGAAAAAGATGCTCCTCCTTAATTTGTATGTCCGTCGTGAGGAATGCGGTGACCGCTCAACGTCCCTACATGCGGTGTGTCGTTGCAAGGTTGCCGATGTGCGGTGCCATTGATCGCTTGAGTAGGTCACTTGGCTGTTGCAATCGGGCATTCTTGAATGTCTTCGAAGCTCTGAGATCGTGGTCGGTAGGCAGGCATTGTCATTCCTCCGCAGATTGAGTGCGACTCCTGTTGCTTGGGCTTTGCTTCATTCCAAGGTGCCTCCCTGGAAGTGTGGTCATCTCCATTGCACCTACCATAGCTCCTTCTGGTCGCCTTTGCGTGATTTGTACCTGCTGGCTAGGTCGTCTCCTCCGTCCTTTGGGTCCTATCCATTAGAGTCTTGCACTCCTTGGCTGACGTAGTAAGGTCGTCCTTCCTTTGGTTTCTAGGTGTTCCTGGGTCTGGAATTCCTGTTTGAGCAGAATATTCTCCTCCTTGATCTTGCCCCTAGTGCTGATATAGGCCTTCGAGTCGGAGATGTTCCTTCCCTGATATGCGTCTCCTCCCCTCGTGGTCTCCTGCTGGTGCAAGGGAGCTGAAAGCTCATCTTGGTCAGCCTTAGGTGCTTTGTGGTTGCCTAGCTTGGTTACTCCTTTTGTTGACGTTGCATGACATTCGCTTGAGCTGCTGGGCTGCAAGGTCGTGGTGATCTTCCCTCCGGTTTCTATACGCTCCTGTGTCGCCATTACTTCTCTCCTCGACTAAAGATTATGCCCTCTGGCCCTAGCTCGTGATGC